>CAWUFW010003172.1:0-1200000 GCA_963921515.1 Calotriton arnoldi | reverse complement strand
GTTGTGTCGGACACTGTGGCGCAGTACTTATCTGCCCCCGCTGAACAGGTGCTCTGAGTGTTGCAGCTCCCAGTGGTAGCAGGACACACATAGCACTTCAGCGAGTGTGCTGAAAAAGGAAAGAATCAAACATAAGTGACATGCAGAAGTGCTGAGCTCTCACAGTGCCTTCTAAGCATGAGTAGATGTATCTATTCATGGTTTGCACAGTGTATTCAGGCCCGATATCTTTGTTTAATGCAGTTTAAGTATTTTCAAAAATCCAACACTATTAACAGACACTCCAGGATCGATGTCGCAATTTGCAAAATAACTGCAGTTTTGTAAAAAGGCTGCGCTTTTACCAAAAGTGCCGGCAAAATCAGGTGTTGCAAGCTCCTCGGAGGTCATACCACACAAATAGATGCCCCCTTCTGCCTGCATTCCTTTGTGATGCACAATTGGTTTTCAGACAGTGTGTGTCTGCTACATGTTAGGCTGGGGGGGGTGGTATCTTCAGACATCCTTCAGCTGCGGGGATCTCTCCCTGCGGGGCCAGGGCTGCCCGTAAATAGAAGCCCTTGGAAGCGTCAAGACACTGTGCCCTGCCTACAGTGTGCACCAAGTACTAGCCTTGTATTGACTATGCACGAAAACCTGATCGAAGCTGGCTGGATAGCCATGCACGGAGACCTGATTGAAGCTGGCTGGATAGCCATGCACAGAAACCTGATCGGAGCTGACTGGATAGCCATGCACAGAAACCTGATCGGAGCTGGCTGGTTAGCCATGCACGGAAACCTGATCAGAGCTGACTGGATAGCCATGCACGGAAACCTGATCAGAGCTGACTGGATAGCCATGCACGGAAACCTGATCAGAGCTGACTGGATAGCCATGCACAGAAACCTGATCGGAGCTGACTGGAAAGCCATGCACGGAAACCTGATCAGAGCTGACTGGATAGCCATGCACAGAAACCTGATCGGAGCTGACTGGATAGCCATGCACGGAAACCTGATCGGAGCAGACTGGATAGCCATGCACGGAAACCTGATCAAAGCTTACTGGATAGCCATGCACGGAAACCTGATCGGAGCTGACTGGATAGCCATGCACGGAAACCTGATCGGAGCTGACTGGATAGCAATGCACGGAAACCTGATCGGAGCTGACTGGATAGCCATGCACGGAAACCTGATCGGAGCTGACTGGATAGCCATGCACGGAAACCTGATCAGAGCTGACTGGATAGCCATGCACGGAAACCTGATCGGAGCTGACTGGATAGCCATGCACGGAAACCTGATCGGAGCTGACTGGATAGCCATGCACAGAAACCTGATCAGAGCTGACTGGATAGCCATGCACAGAAACCTGATCGGAGCTCGCTGGATAGCCATGCAAGGAAACCTGATCAGAGCTGACTGGATAGCCATGCACGGAAACCTGATTGGAGCTGACTGGATAGCCATGCACGGAAACTTGATCGGAGCTGACTGGATAGCCATGCACGGAAACCTGATCGGAGCTGACTGGATAGCCATGCACAGAAACCTGATCGGAGCTGACTGGATAGCCATGCACGGAAACCTGATCAGAGCTGACTGGATAGCCATGCACGGAAACCTGATCGGAGCTGACTGGATAGCCATGCACAGAAACCTGATCGAAGCTAGCTGGATAGCCATGCACAGAAACCTGATCGGAGCTGACTGGATAGCCATGCACAGAAACCTGATCGGAGCTCGCTGGATAGCCATGCACGGAAACCTGATCAGAGCTGACTGGATAGCCATGCACGGAATCCTGAGCGGAGCTGACTGGATAGCCATGCACGGAAACCTGATCAGAGCTGACTGGATAGCCATGCACGGAAACCTGATCGGAGCTGACTGGATAGCCATGCACAGAAACCTGATCGAAGCTAGCTGGATAGCCATGCACGGAAACCTGATCGGAGCTGACTGGATAGCCATGCACAGAAACCTGATCGGAGCTCGCTGGATAGCCATGCACGGAAACCTGATCAGAGCTGACTGGATAGCCATGCACGGAATCCTGAGCGGAGCTGACTGGATAGCCATGCACGGAAACCTGATCGGAGCTGACTGGATAGCCATGCACGGAAACCTGATCGGAGCTGACTGGATAGCCATGCACAGAAACCTGATCGGAGCTCACTGGATAGCCATGCACGGAAACCTGATCGGAGCTGACTGGATAGCCATGCACGGAAACCTGATCGGAGCTGACTGGATAGCCATGCACGGAAACCTGATCAAAGCTTACTGGATAGCCATGCACGGAAACCTGATCGGAGCTGACTGGATAGCCATGCACGGAAACCTGATCAGAGCTGACTGGATAGCCATGCACAGAAACCTGATCGAAGCTAGCTGGATAGCCATGCACGGAAACCTGATCGGAGCTGACTGGATAGCCATGCACGGAAACCTGATCGGAGCTGACTGGATAGCCATGCACGGAAACCTGATCAAAGCTTACTGGATAGCCATGCACGGAAACCTGATCGGAGCTGACTGGATAGCCATGCACGGAAACCTGATCAGAGCTGACTGGATAGCCATGCACGGAAACCTGATCGGAGCTGACTGGATAGCCATGCACAGAAACCTGATCGAAGCTAGCTGGATAGCCATGCACGGAATCCTGAGCGGAGCTGACTGGATAGCCATGCACGGAAACCTGATCGGAGCTGACTGGATAGCCATGCACGGAAACCTGATCGGAGCTGACTGGATAGCCATGCACAGAAACCTGATCGGAGCTCGCTGGATAGCCATGCACGGAAACCTGATCAGAGCTGACTGGATAGCCATGCACGGAATCCTGAGCGGAGCTGACTGGATAGCCATGCACGGAAACCTGATCGGAGCTGACTGGATAGCCATGCACGGAAACCTGAACAGAGGCTCTCCGCCCCGGCCGTGCGTGGATTTCAACAAACCCCCCGGTAATCACGAACACAGCTGGGTTGTCTGTGTGTGTATACATGATACACTGTTTAACAGTGTTGTACTTCATCTTGTAGACACTCTGCTGCAATAATCTAAGGGCAATTGTTAAAAATGGGGAGATTACAATATATGCCTGTGGGTGCTGCCCTATAAAATATATAGACTACTATAGTTGCAAAGGATTTGAAGAATGGGTTTGCTCGCATGAGTCATAGGCAGTTTTGAGGACTTTGATAAGGGGAAAGAAATGTAATTCTCAAAAACATGCATTCTGAAGTTATTATTCTCGAAATACATGTACCCTTGAAGGGAAGTGACACATGTAAATGATGTTACTTTGTTGTGCAGGAACACATGGGAAGATGTGCAATTCAAATGGTAGACGGGGGTGTGTTTAAAGAACACGCTGTATTGGGACAGACACACAAAATGGAGGTTGAAACAATATTGCTGGAGTAATGAAAGCGACCACAATTGAAGAATCGCTATCACCATATATATAGTCTCAATGCCCATGACCTGTATAGAAGGGTGAGTTTATAGAGGGCACAATATATCATGAGTAGCTCCACCTCTAAAGTGATGATGGGCCTCTGAGCAGAAGGAGGAAAGTTAGAATATAAAGATCTTTAATTTAAATTCAAACCTATTAAGATTAGATGTATTTAGGACGACTGGAATAACTCCTTTGCAGTGTAGCTATCAATAGTGCAGCAAAGGCAGTGGCACCTGGGTCCAGTCGTTCGGAGGGACTCACTCACACACACACACACACACGCACGCACGCAGGCACGCACGCACGCGCACACACACACACACACACACACATATATTCAAGTACTCCGCTCCTGACATTAACTCCAGGGCACAAACGGGCACGGACCATGAATATTCAGTGCAAATTAAGTATTTATTGTGAACAGTCTGTCATTACGCGTTTCAGCCTTTGCAGGCCTTGATCACATGACGCTGCTGCATTGTGGGACAACCATACTTAAAGATGTTCAGCTCTATACAGCCCCAGAGAAGGTAATCTACACGTGATCAGCTCTGCACAGTGCCACACAAGTTCATCTATAGATGATGAGCTCTGCACAGCCCCACACAAGATCATCTATAAGTGATCAGTTCTGTGCAGCCCCACACAAGATCATCTACAGATGATGAGCTCTGCACCATCCCACACACGATCATTTGGAAGTGATCAGGTCCATGCAGCCCCACACAAGATCATCTGTAAGTCACCAGCTCCATGCAGCCCCACGCAAAATCATCTATAGATGATGAGCACTGCGCAACCCCACGCAAGATCATCTGTAAGTGATCAGCTCCATGCAGCCCCACGCTATATCATCTGTAAGTCATCAGCTCCATGCAGTCCCCAGCAAAATCATCTAAAAATGATGAGCTCTGAACAGCCCCACACAAGATCATCTGTAAGTCACCAGCTCCATGCAGCCCCACGCAAGATCATCTATAGATGATGAGCTCTGAGCAACCCCACGCAAGATCATCTGTAAGAGATCAGCTCCATGCAGCCCCACGCAAGATCATCTATAGATGATGAGCTCTGAGCAACCCCACGCAAGATCATCTGTAAGAGATCAGCTCCATGCAGCCCCACGTAAGATCATCCTCAAGTCATCAGCTCTATGCAGCCCCACGCAAGATCATCTAAAAATGATGAGCACTGAACAGCCCCACACAAGATCATCTGTAAGTCACCAGCTCCATGCAGCCCCACGCAAAATCATCTATAGATGATGAGCACTGTGCAACCCCACGCAAGATCATCTGTAAGTGATCAGCTCCATGCAGCCCCACGCAATATCATCTGTAAGTCATCAGCTCCATGCAGTCCCCAGCAAAATCATCTAAAAATGATGAGCTCTGAACAGCCCCACACAAGATCATCTGTAAGTCACCAGCTCCATGCAGCCCCACGCAAGATCATCTATAGATGATGAGCTCTGAGCAACCCCACGCAAGATCATCTGTAAGAGATCAGCTCCATGCAGCCCCACGTAAGATCATCCTCAAGTCATCAGCTCTATGCAGCCCCACGCAAGATCATCTAAAAATGATGAGCACTGAACAGCCCCACACAAGATCATCTGTAAGTCACCAGCTCCATGCAGCCCTTCGGAAGATCATCGATAGACGATGAGCTCTGAACAGCCCCACATAAGATCATCTACAGATGATGAGCTCTGCACAGCCCCACACAAGATAATATATAGGAGATCTGTTCTGCACAGTTCCACATCTGCCTATAGATGATCTGCTCTGCGATGTACCAAGGGCTCTGCACAGTCCCATAGAAGTTCAGCTATAGATGATGAGCTCTGCACAGTCCAACGCAAGATCATCTACAAGTGATCAGTTCTGCAAAGCCCCACACAAATCATCTATAGGTGATGAGCTCTGCACAGTTCCATACAAGATCACCTATAGATGATCTCCTCTGTGATGTTCCAAGGGCTCTGCACAGTCCCTTACAAGTTCATCAATAGATGATGAGCGCTGCACAGCCCCACACAAGATCATCTGTAAGTCACCAGCTCCAGGCGGCCCCACCCAAGATCAGCTATAGATGATGAGCGCTGCACAGCCCCACACAAGATCATCTGTAAGTCACCACCTCCATGCGGCCCCATGCAGGATCATCTATAGATGATGAACTCTGCACAGTCCCACACAAGATCATCTGTAAGTCACCAGCTCCATGAGGCCCCACACAAGATCAGCTATAGATGATGAGCTCTGCACAGTCCCACACAAGATCATCTGTAAGTCACCACCTCCATGCGGCCCCATGCAGGATCATCTATAGATGATGAACTCTGCACAGTCCCACACAAGATCATCTGTAAGTCACCAGCTCCATGCGACCCCACACAAGATCAGCTATAGAAGATGAGCTCTGCACAGTCCCACACAAGATCATCTGTAAGTCACCAGCTCCATGCAGCCCCACGCAAGATCATCTATAGATGATGAGCTCTGAGCAACCCCACGCAAGATCATCTGTAAGAGATCAGCTCCATGCAGCCCCACGTAAGATCATCCTCAAGTCATCAGCTCTATGCAGCCCCACGCAAGATCATCTAAAAATGATGAGCACTGAACAGCCCCACACAAGATCATCTGTAAGTCACCAGCTCCATGCAGCCCTTCGGAAGATCATCGATAGACGATGAGCTCTGAACAGCCCCACATAAGATCATCTACAGATGATGAGCTCTGCACAGCCCCACACAAGATAATATATAGGAGATCAGTTCTGCACAGTTCCACATCTGCCTATAGATGATCTGCTCTGCGATGTACCAAGGGCTCTGCACAGTCCCATAGAAGTTCAGCTATAGATGATGAGCTCTGCACAGTCCAACGCAAGATCATCTACAAGTGATCAGTTCTGCAAAGCCCCACACAAATCATCTATAGGTGATGAGCTCTGCACAGTTCCACACAAGATCACCTATAGATGATCTCCTCTGTGATGTTCCAAGGGCTCTGCACAGTCCCTTACAAGTTCATCAATAGATGATGAGCGCTGCACAGCCCCACACAAGATCATCTGTAAGTCACCAGCTCCATGCGACCCCACACAAGATCAGCTATAGAAGATGAGCTCTGCACAGTCCCACACAAGATCATCTGTAAGTCACCAGCTCCATGCGGCCCCACACAAGATCAGCTATAGAAGATGAGCTCTGCACAGTCCCACACAAGATCATCTGTAAGTCACCAGCTCCATGAGGCCCCACACAAGATCAGCTATAGATGATGAGCTCTGCACAGTCCCACACAAGATCATCTGTAAGTCACCACCTCCATGCGGCCCCATGCAGGATCATCTATAGATGATGAACTCTGCACAGTCCCACACAAGATCATCTGTAAGTCACCAGATCCATGCGGCCCCACACAAGATCAGCTATAGATGATGAGCTCTGCACAGTCCCGCACAAGATCATATGTAAGTCACCAGCTCCAGGCGGCCCCACCCAAGATCAGCTATAGAAGATGAGTTCTGCACAGTCCCACACAAGATCATCTGTAAGTCACCAGCTCCATGCGACCCCACACAAGATCAGCTATAGAAGATGAGCTCTGCACAGTCCCACACAAGATCATCTGTAAGTCACCAGCTCCATGCGGCCCCACACAAGATCAGCTATAGAAGATGAGCTCTGCACAGTCCCACACAAGATCATCTGTAAGTCACCAGCTCCATGCGGCCCCACACAAGATCAGCTATAGAAGATGAGCTCTGCACAGTCGCACACAAGATCATCTGTAAGTCACCAGCTCCATGAGGCCCCACACAAGATCAGCTATAGAAGATGAGCTCTGCACAGTCCCACACAAGATCATCTGTAAGTCACCAGCTCCATGCGGCCCCACACAAGATCAGCTATAGAAGATGAGCTCTGCACAGTCCCACACAAGATCATCTGTAAGTCACCAGCTCCATGCGGCCCCACCCAAGATCAGCTATAGATGATGAGCTCTGCACAGTCCCACACAAGATCATCTGTAAGTCACCAGCTCCATGCGGCCCCACCGAAGATCAGCTATAGGAGATGAGCTCTGCACAGTCGCACACAAGATCATCTGTAAGTCACCAGCTCCCTGAGGCCCCACACAAGATCAGCTATAGAAGATGAGCTCTGCACAGCCCCGCACAAGATCATCTGTAAGTCACCAGCTCCATTAGGCCCCACCCAAGATCAGCTATAGATGATGAGCTCTGCACAGTCCCACACAAGATCATCTGTAAGTCACCAGCTCCATGCGACCCCACACAAGATCAGCTATAGAAGATGAGCTCTGCACAGTCCCACACAAGATCATCTGTAAGTCACCAGCTCCATGCGGCCCCACACAAGATCAGCTATAGAAGATGAGCTCTGCACAGTCGCACACAAGATCATCTGTAAGTCACCAGCTCCATGAGGCCCAACACAAGATCAGCTATAGAAGATGAGCTCTGCACAGTCCCACACAAGATCATCTGTAAGTCACCAGGTCCATGCGACCCCACCCAAGATCAGCTATAGAAGATGAGCTCTGCACAGTCCCACACAAGATCATCTGTAAGTCACCAGCTCCATGCGGCCCCACCCAAGATCAGCTATAGATGATGAGCTCTGCACAGTCCCACACAAGATCATCTGTAAGTCACCAGCTCCATGCGGCCCCACCGAAGATCAGCTATAGAAGATGAGCTCTGCACAGTCGCACACAAGATCATCTGTAAGTCACCAGCTCCCTGAGGCCCCACACAAGATCAGCTATAGAAGATGAGCTCTGCACAGTCCCACACAAGATCATCTGTAAGTCACCAGCTCCATGCGGCCCCACCCAAGATCAGCTATAGATGATGAGCTCTGCACAGCCCCGCACAAGATCATCTGTAAGTCACCAGCTCCATGAGGCCCCACCCAAGATCAGCTATAGATGATGAGCTCTGCACAGTCCCACACAAGATCATCTGTAAGTCACCACCTCCATGCGGCCCCATGCAGGATCATCTATAGATGATGAACTCTGCACAGTCCCACACAAGATCATCTGTAAGTCACCAGCTCCATGCGGCCCCACACAAGATCAGCTATAGATGATGAGCTCTGCACAGTCCCGCACAAGATCATATGTAAGTCACCAGCTCCAGGCGGCCCCACCCAAGATCAGCTATAGAAGATGAGTTCTGCACAGTCCCACACAAGATCATCTGTAAGTCACCAGCTCCATGCGACCCCACACAAGATCAGCTATAGAAGATGAGCTCTGCACAGTCCCACACAAGATCATCTGTAAGTCACCAGCTCCATGCGGCCCCACACAAGATCAGCTATAGAAGATGAGCTCTGCACAGTCCCACACAAGATCATCTGTAAGTCACCAGCTCCATGCGGCCCCACACAAGATCAGCTATAGAAGATGAGCTCTGCACAGTCGCACACAAGATCATCTGTAAGTCACCAGCTCCATGAGGCCCCACACAAGATCAGCTATAGAAGATGAGCTCTGCACAGTCCCACACAAGATCATCTGTAAGTCACCAGCTCCATGCGGCCCCACACAAGATCAGCTATAGAAGATGAGCTCTGCACAGTCCCACACAAGATCATCTGTAAGTCACCAGCTCCATGCGGCCCCACCCAAGATCAGCTATAGATGATGAGCTCTGCACAGTCCCACACAAGATCATCTGTAAGTCACCAGCTCCATGCAGCCCCACCGAAGATCAGCTATAGGAGATGAGCTCTGCACAGTCGCACACAAGATCATCTGTAAGTCACCAGCTCCCTGAGGCCCCACACAAGATCAGCTATAGAAGATGAGCTCTGCACAGCCCCGCACAAGATCATCTGTAAGTCACCAGCTCCATTAGGCCCCACCCAAGATCAGCTATAGATGATGAGCTCTGCACAGTCCCACACAAGATCATCTGTAAGTCACCAGCTCCATGCGACCCCACACAAGATCAGCTATAGAAGATGAGCTCTGCACAGTCCCACACAAGATCATCTGTAAGTCACCAGCTCCATGCGGCCCCACACAAGATCAGCTATAGAAGATGAGCTCTGCACAGTCGCACACAAGATCATCTGTAAGTCACCAGCTCCATGAGGCCCCACCCAAGATCAGCTATAGAAGATGAGCTCTGCACAGTCCCACACAAGATCATCTGTAAGTGACCAGGTCCATGCGACCCCACCCAAGATCAGCTATAGAAGATGAGCTCTGCACAGTCCCACACAAGATCATCTGTAAGTCACCAGCTCCATGCGGCCCCACCCAAGATCAGCTATAGATGATGAGCTCTGCACAGTCCCACACAAGATCATCTGTAAGTCACCAGCTCCATGCGGCCCCACCGAAGATCAGCTATAGAAGATGAGCTCTGCACAGTCGCACACAAGATCATCTGTAAGTCACCAGCTCCCTGAGGCCCCACACAAGATCAGCTATAGAAGATGAGCTCTGCACAGTCCCACACAAGATCATCTGTAAGTCACCAGCTCCATGCGGCCCCACCCAAGATCAGCTATAGATGATGAGCTCTGCACAGCCCCGCACAAGATCATCTGTAAGTCACCAGCTCCATGAGGCCCCACCCAAGATCAGCTATAGATGATGAGCTCTGCACAGTCCCACACAAGATCATCTGTAAGTCACCAGCTCCATGAGGCCCCACACAAGATCAGCTATAGAAGATGAGCTCTGCACAGTCCCACACAAGATCATCTGTAAGTCACCAGCTCCATGCGGCCCCACCCAAGATCAGCTATAGATGATGAGCTCTGCACAGTCCCACACAAGATCATCTGTAAGTCACCAGCTCCATGCGGCCCCACCCAAGATCAGCTATAGATGATGAGCTCTGCACAGTCCCACACAAGATCATCTGTAAGTCACCAGCTCCATGCGGCCCCACCGAAGATCAGCTATAGAAGATGAGCTCTGCACAGTCGCACACAAGATCATCTGTAAGTCACCAGCTCCCTGAGGCCCCACACAAGATCAGCTATAGAAGATGAGCTCTGCACAGTCCCACACAAGATCATCTGTAAGTCACCAGCTCCATGCGGCCCCACCCAAGATCAGCTATAGAAGATGAGCTCTGCACAGTCCCACACAAGATCATCTGTAAGTCACCAGCTCCATGCGGCCCCACCCAAGATCAGCTATAGATGATGAGCTCTGCACAGTCCCACACAAGATCATCTGTAAGTCACCGGCTCCAGGCAGCCCCACCCAAGATCAGCTATAGAAGATGAGCTCTGCACATCCCCGCACAAGATCATCTGTAAGTCATCAGCTCCATGAGACCCCAGCCAAGATCAGCTATAGAAGATGAGCTCTGCACAGTCCCACACAAGCTCATCTGTAAGTCACCAGCTCCATGCGGCCCCACCCAAGATCAGCTATAGAAGATGAGCTCTGCACAGTCCCACACAAGATCATCTGTAAGTCACCAGGTCCATGCGACCCCACCCAAGATCAGCTATAGAAGATGAGCTCTGCACAGTCCCACACAAGATCATCTGTAAGTCACCAGCTCCATGCAGCCCCAGCCAAGATCAGCTATAGAAGATGAGCTCTGCACAGACCCACACAAGATCATCAGTAAGTCACCAGCTCCATGCAGCCCCACACAAGATCATCGATAGACGATGAGCTCTGCACAGCCCCACATAAGATCATCTACAGATGATGAGCTCTGCACAGCCCCACACAAGATAATCTATAGGAGGTCAGTTCTGCACAGTTCCACACAGGATTGCCTATAGATGATCTGCTCTGCGATGTCCCAAGGGCTCTGCACAGTCCTATGCAAGATCATCTATAGATGATGAGCTCTGCACAGTCCTACGCAAGATCATCTACAAGTGATCAGTTCTGTGCAGCCACACACAAGACCATCGATAGACGATGAGCTCTGCAAAGCCCCCATAAGATCATTTACAGATGATGAGCTCTGCACAGCCCCACCCAAGATAATCTATAGGAGATCAGTTCGGCACAGCCCCACACAAATCATCTATAGGTGATGAGCTCTGCACAGTTCCACACAAGATCTCTTATAGATGATCTGCTCAGCGATGTCGCAAGGCCTCTGAACAGTCCCATACAAGATCTTCTATAGATGATGAGCTCCGCAAAAAGGAAGGAATTTTGGTGAAGAGGTCTGTGCATCTTTATACTATTAAAACTATATGTGACAAATTCTGCACATCCCCACTCCAGTAAATCAGTAGGTGATGAGCTTTGTGCTGTCCACAGTGGTACAGTTATAAAGGATGAGTTCTGCCCACTACACCTCCAGACGAAATAAAGCTATAGCTGATGAAGTCTGCACAGCTGCACACAGGTAAATCTATAAATGATGAGTTCGGCACACTCCAGTGTAAGGAGATATATAGGTGATAAGTTCAACACAGTGTAGAGTTCTACAGGGCCCACAGTTCTAGATCCTTACCTCACCACGTCAGACACAGCTGTACACAGATAGGCCTGTAGGGGAAGAGTTCTGAGTAACCTACACATATATATCCACTGGTGACCAGTCATACAAAGCCAACACAGGTAGGTTAGTAGGGAATACGTTCTACACAGATTACAGAGTTATATTCATAGATGGCCAGTTAAACAAAGCCAACATAGCTAAATTTGTAAGGGATGAGTGTTTCGCACCCTACACAGGTATATTTATAGGTGACCAGTCCTACACAGCCCACCTAGGTAGAAGTGTAGGGGATCTGGTTCTGTACGTCTTAGGTAGGTATATCCATTGGTGACGAGTTACACAAAGCACACACAGATAGATTTGTAGTGGTGAGTGCTGCATATCATACACAGTTATAACAATTATGACCAATCATACAGCACCCATACATTTAGAAGTATAGATTATGAAGTCGACATAGCCCCACTGGAGAATGCTGGGCTCATACACAGCTTCACACAGCAATTTATGTGGCTGATAATTTCTGCACAGCATACATAAATATGTACACAGGCGACCAGTCATACAGACACTATAGGGTTTGATTCATAGGTAATGAGCTCAGCGCAGTCCTCACTGGCACATCCAGAGCTGACCGTTCATACACAGCTTGTTCAGTAGTTGATGAATTCTGCACAGCCACACAGATTTATCCATAGGTGATCGATCAGTCATGCAAAGACTACAGGATTAGATCTATAAGTGATGAGTTTCTGTAGAGCTCCACAGGTTGATCTAAAGCAGACAAGTCATGGAGAGGCAACACAGTTTTCTATGGGTGATGAGATCTGCACAGCATCTATAGTTGGATCCATGGCTCATCAGTCATGCACAGTCCCACACATGATGAAATATTGGAAAGTAATCATACACAGCCTTGCACAGGTGATTCTATAGGTGATGAACTGTTAACAGCCCACATGCATACTGCTATAGGTGTTCATCTCTGCCCAGCCCACATACGTACTTCTATATTTGAACTTCTACAGGCAGTCCCCATAGGTAGATTCATACCATACAATCTGGTGGGCAGCCTTACCTGTCCCAAAGAGGAGGACAGCAGCCAGGAGAGAGACCACCACAGCCTTCATTACTTCAACGCGGAGCAGCACAAATCTGATCAAATGTGTGTGGTGTCTGTTGCAGGGTTCTAAGTGAGGTCAGTATGGGGACCTTCTCGTGTGATGTCCTAGTGTGATAGCTTCCAATCTGCTGGGATACCTGGCTGGTGTCTCTGAGTCACTGGGTTTATAAAGCAACAGGTGTAGAAATGAGGAGGGTGGTGAAAGATGTTGTATCGTTCGGTATGAAAGCCATTATATGGTATTTTTTGCAGTCACTTCCCTCCAGCCGATGAAGTAATGCATTGCCTAATGAGTAGGACAGAAACGGTATGGCTGCCTTAATGAGTGGGTTAAATGCAGCAATGACTGTGAGGCAGACACTGATGTCTTCATGAATTCAGCAGTTGAAATACACTTTATTGCATCTCTTCCTTTAAAAGACATTCAGGCTCTTCAATGCTTAACAAGACTTCATTTATCAATTCTGTCCTTCTGGGGAGGTCTGTACACCCTAGGGGGTGCATAGTTCAGGCTAACATTCACAAATAGCTGCGATGTCAGTATACAGTGTATTTTAAGTCCGAGACCAGGGGCGGAGGCCCACACAGAGAGACTATTGTAGTTGCTGTAACCCAAAGAGTGGTAGCTTTGGTTTTGAGGTCTCAGGGCAGTGGCGTAACCAAACTTAAGGTGGAAACCCTGAAAAGTACTGGGAGGGAGCCCCACACTCTGGACCCAGTCAGGAGCTCACAGGCCAATGGCCCGCAGCCTGTGCACAATGCCTGGGGAGGCCCCCTGGAACTCTGGTGCCCCCCAACCCCACAGGGGCTGCGGGGGCCAATGTTACACCACTGGTCAGGAATGGTCCGCTCTGTGCTCCGCTCCCGAGGGGCTCCGGGGTATGCCTCCTGACTAATCCATTGCAGACTCAGCTTCTTAACTGGCTTTCTTGGAGGCAATAAAGAGGTTAACTAAAGAAGTTAACCCCAAAATAACCTAGAGAAAACAAACACCCGCAGCCTAGTAAATATGCACTACATAAAAGGTATATAAAACTGCCCCAATTAGAGTTCTTAGAAGTACATTTATCACAAATGTGCATTTTCAAACATTTATACAATCATACCTAATAAACGTTAATAGAAGCTTCCTTAGACTAACCCTGGGCGGGTAACTCTGCTCCGCCAGCGGAATTTGCAGAGATGTGCCTACTCCGCGCTCCGTGGCGAAAGCGGAGGTAGGCAAAACTCCACCTCAGTGGTGGAGCTGAGTTAGCCACTCCCTCCACCCTCCCAAAATTGCTTTAAAATGATAAAAAGAAGGCACTTATCTGTGTTTCTGCCGCCTCCCCTGCCTGGCCGCTCTCCTTCCTGCTCCTCTCGCGTCCTTCTTCATTAAAAAAACCACTACGTTGTACCTCTTGCGCGTGCACACGCGCAAGACGTACAACGTAGTGTTTTTTTCAATGAAGATGGACGTGAGGCGGCGAGGAGCAGGAAGCAGAGCGGGCAGGCAGGGGAGGCGGCAAAAACACAGGTGCCTTCTTTTTATCATTTTAAAGCATTTGGGAGGGGGGAGGGAGCAGGGAGGGAGCGGAGCGGAGTGATGCGTAGCTCCACAGAGTTTTTTTTATCAAACTCCATGGAGCTATGCATAGAGGCACTACACCAGCTCCGCACACCCATAACTTAGATGTTTCTTAAACTGTGGGTTGTCACGCAACGCAGCACAGCACCCAAACATACTGCACTGCGTTACATGACAGGGAGAGAGCAAGAGAGCAAATTATCTACAGAGCACCAGGCACACATCTTTGTCTCATAGTGTAAGGGTGTGTGCGTGAATCTAGCAATGGTTTTGTACTGAAAAGGTACCCTTCCAGTACAAAATACTATGAATAGACTAATTTTAAAACATTTCCTACTTTGTATGTATTCTGTACAGTGCTGCAAACATACAAAGTTGGAGAAGAAAGGAGAAATTAAAACATTTCTCCTTTTATCACCTGCTTTACATTAGCATTATTTGTTAGCACAAAACTGTGTCTACTAATGTTAGTAGATCGAGGTTTCACGTCAAAAAGCATGGATGGTTGCATGGGAATGCACATGTACTAAGAGTGGGTGTAATTTGCGGAGTACTACTCCGTTCTGTCAGACTCCCAATTAATAAAACAGAAACCTCATATACTTTTGGCAAAATAACAAGTATCTCTGTCTTACATGCTAAAAAGCATATAGTCATTTCACAAAAGTGAAAATAAAAATTTAGCAAGCAGTGAGAGAGGTGATGATTTTGGGATCCTCCCTAACCTAGGGAGAGAACCAAGCAGATGCCTTGAAAACAAAGAGCACATCTTGCTGAACGATTCGGTGGTGGTCCCATCCTCTTAGGACCACCTCAAGCACAGTTATGGGCAAAAATACAATCCCAACCAAAGGCCCTGCAAGCATTATGGGACGAGATTAGCAGTGGGCAGTGAATATTATAGTATCCAATATCAAAATAATTCTACAAAGAGCTGCAGTTCAACTAGTCGGTACTAGGTGTCCCTCACGAGTCAAATGCAAAAGCATTGAAACCCTTTCATGAAGCTGCAGTTCCACTAGTCGTTACTAGGTGTCCTCATGAGTCAAATGCAAAAGCATTTGACTTGAGGGACACCTAGCAACGACTAGTTGAACTGCAGCTTGATGTAATAATTTCAATGCTTTTGCATTTGACTCGTGAGGGACACCTAGTAACGACTAGTTGAACTGCAGCTCTTTGTGAAATTATTTTGATATTGGATACTATAATATTCACTGCCCACTGCTAATCTCGTCCCATAATGCTTTGCAGGGCCTTTGATTGGGATTGTATTTTTGCCCATAACTGTGCTTGGGGTGGTCCTAAGAGGATGGGACCACCACTGAATCGTTCAGCATGATATGCTCTTTGTGTTCAAGGCATCTGCTTGGTCCTCCCCCTAGGTTAGGGGGGACCCCAAAATCATCACCTCTCTCATTGCCTGATATTTTTCATTTTCAAAGTTCACTTTTGTGAATTGGTTATATGCTTTTTAGCATGTAAAATTGCTTTATCAAAGTGTTTGTGGGTGCAGTTTAGTAGCTGACTCCGCTACGTGGAGGAATGGAGTTTTTGCCTGAATTCACGGAATGCGTAATTAACAAATCTCCGCAAACTCATTGCCCAGGCCTAACATGTACCACCCACATAATGCTTCTTGATGGATTGCTTTGGATTAAAGGTTTTGCGTCTGGTTTGAGTTTAAAAATGGCCCAAACTAGCTGCAAAACCTTCGTGAATGTTGGCCTATGTATTTGTAATGAGGACCAAATTGCTTTGGAATTTGTACCCATACACAACTATCTATAGGTTGAACCTAACTTTGTTTTTAGCAGAAAGATTTTCCCACTAAAAAAGTGTGTAGGAGACCACCTAAAAATACTGTTAGGAAGTATTGTATTGTATTGTAATCGCATTTATATAGCGCTTACTACGAGGCGTCAAAGTGCTTTTTCGGCAAGTAGCAGGCTACTCCAGAACCCATAAAGGATTAGTGTTGAGTTAGTATAGTGAAATATGAAAGTAATTTGAGTGGTGGATAGGTTAGTCAGTTATTTGGATTCAGCAGGATAGCGGAGGGATAGAAGAGGGAAAACGGTTTTCATTTATATAGCGCTTGTTACACCTAATGGGGTGTTAAAGCGCTTTTTTCGGTGAGTAGCACGCTAATCCAAAACCCAAAAAGGATTAGTGGTGAATTAGTATAGTGAAATATGAAAGTAGTTTGAGTGGTGGATATTAGTCAGTTATTTGGATTGAGAAGGATAGCGGAGGATTATAAGCAGGAAAAAAAGGTTAGCATTTATATAGCGCTTGTTACCCACTAATGGGGTGTTGAAGCACTTTCTTGGTGAGTAGCATGCTACTCTGGGACCTATAAGGATTAGTGGTGAATTAGTATAGGGAAATATAGTGAGTCTTGCAGAAAGAAGCAACAGAGGTGCAGAAAGAGGCAAGAGGGGTGTAAGGGGCAAGCGAATTGCAGAAAGAAGCAACAGAGGTGCAGAAAGAGGCAACAGGGGCAAGAAAGAGAGAAGAGGGGTAGAGAAAGATGCAAGAGGGGTGCAAAAAGAAGCAAGAGAACTGCAGAAAGAAACAAAAGAAGTGCAGAAAGAAGGATCAGAGGTGCAGAAAGAGGCAAGAGGGGGGCAGAAAGAGGCAAAAGGGGTGCAGAAAGAACCGAGAGGTGCTGAAAGAAACACAAGAAGTGCAGAAAGAAGGAACAGAGGTGCTGAAAGAGGCAAGAGGGGTGCAGAAAGAGGAAAGAGGGGTGCAGAAAGAGGCACGAGGGGTGAAGAAAGAAGCAAGAGAGGTGCAGAAAGAAGCAACAGAGATGCAGAAAGGGGGAAGTGGGGTGGAGAAAGAGGCAAGAGGGATACAGAAAGAAACAAGAGAGGTGCAGAAAGAAACAAAAGAAGTGCAGTAAGAAGGAACAGAGGTGCAGAAAGAGGGAAGAGTAGTGCAGAAAGAGGGAAGAGGGGTGCAGAAATAGGCACGAGCTGTGCAGAAAGAAGCAAGAAAAGTGCAGAAAGAAACAAAAGAAGTGCAGAAAGAAGCAACAGAGGTGCAGAAAGAAACAAAAGAAGTGCAGAAAGAAGCAACAGAGGTGCTGAAAAAAACAAAAGAAATGCAGAAAGAAGCAACAGAGATGCATAAAGAGGCAAGAGGGGTGCAGAAAGAGGGAAGAGAGGTGTTAAAGAGGCACAAGGGGTTCAGAAAGAAGCAAGAGGGGTGCAGAAAGAAGCAAGCGAGATGCAGAAAGAAACAAAAGAAGTGTAGAAAGAAGGAACAGAGGCGCAGAAAGAGGCACGAGCTGTGCAGAAAGAAGCAAGAAAGGTACAGAACGAATCAAAAGAAGTGCAGAAATAAGCAACAGAGGTGCAGAAAGAGAGAAGAGGGGAGCAGAAAGAGGGAAGGGGGTGCAGAAAGAGGCACAAGGGTTGCAGAAAGAAGGGACAGAGGTGCAGAAAGAGGCAAGAGAATTGCAGAAAGAAGCAACAGAGATGCAGAAACGGGGAGGAGGGGTGGAGAAAGAGGCAAGAGGGGTGCAGAAAGAAGCAAGAGAGGTGAAGAAAGAAACAAAAGAAGTGCAGAAAGAAGCAACAGAGGTGTGGAAAGATGGAGGATTGCAAAAAGAGCGCAGAGGGGTGCAGAACAGGCACGAGGGGTGCAGAAAGAAGCAAGAGAGGTGCAGAAAGAAACAAGATAAGTGCATAAAGAAGCAATAGAGATTCAGAAAGGGGGATGTGGGGAGGAGAAAGAGGCAAGAGGGATACAGAAAGAAGCAAGAGAGGTGCAGAAAGAAACAAAAGAAGTGCAGAAAGAATGAACAGGGGTGCAGAAAGAGGCAAGATGGGTTCAGAAAGAAGGAAGAGGGGTGCAGAAAGAAGCAAGAGAGGTGCAGAAAGAAGCAAGAGTAGTGCAGAAAGAAGCAACAGAGGTGCAGAAAGAGGTAAGAGGGGTGCAAAAAGAGGTAAGAGGGGTGCAAAAAGAGGTAAGAGGGGTGCAGAAAGAAGCAAGAGATGTGCAGAAAGAAACAAAAGAAGTGCAGAAAGAAGGAACACAGGTGCAGAAAGAGGCAGCATGGGTGACGACAGAGGAAGGAGGGGTGGAGAAAGAGGCAAAGGGGTGCAGAAAGAAGCAAGAGAGCTGCAGAAAGAAACAAAAGAAGTGCAAAAGAAGGAACAAAGGTGCAGAAAGAGGCAAGTGGGGTGCAGAAAGAGTGAAGAGGGGTGTAAAAGAGGCACAAGGGGTACAGAAAGAAGAAAGAAAGATGCAGAAAGAAACAAAAGAAGTGCAGAAAGAAGCAACTGAGGTGCAGAAAGAAACAAAAGAAGTGCAGAAAGATGCAACAGAGGTGCTTAAAGAAACAAAAGAAGTGCAGAAAGAAGCAACAGAGATGCAGAAAGAGGCAAGAGGGATGCAGAAAGAGGGAAGAGGGTGCAGAAAGAAGCAAGAGAGGTACATAAAGAAACAAAAGAAGTGCAGAAAGAATGAACAGAGGTGCAGAAAGAGGCAAGAGGAGGGCAAAAAGAGGGAAGAGGGGTGCAGAAAGATGCACAAAGGGTGCAGAAAGAAGCAAGAGAGGTGCAGAAAGAAACAAAAGAAGTGCAGAAAGAAGCAACAGAGGTACAGAAATAGAGAAGAGGAGAGCAGAAAGAGGGAAGAGGGGTGCAGAAAGAGGCACAAGGATTGCAGAAAGAAGGGACAGAGGTGCAGAAAGAAGCAAGAGAAGTGCAGAAAGAAGCAACAGAGGTGCAGAAAGAGGGATGAGGGGTGGAAAAAGAGGCAAGAGGGGTACAGAAAGAAGCAAGAGAGGTGCAGAAAGAAGCAAAAGACCAGAAAGACGGAACACAGGTACAGAAAGAGGCAAGAGGGGTACAGAAAAAGGGAAGAGGGGTGCAAAAAGAAGCACAAGTGGTGCAGAAAGAAGCATGGGAGCTGCAGAAAGAAACAAAAGAAGTGCAGAAAGAAGTAACAGAGGTGCAGAAAGAGGCAAGAGGGGTGCAGAAAGTGGTAAGAGGGGTACAGAGAGAGGTAAAAGAGGTGCAGAAAGAAGTGAGAGGTGCAGAAAGAAACAAAAGAAGTGCAGAAAGAAGGAGCACAGGTGCTAAAAGAGGCAAGAGGGGTGCAGGAAGAGGGGTGTGAAAGAGGCAAGTGGGGTACAGAAAGAAGCAAGAGAGGTGCAGAAAGAAGCAACAGAGGTGCAGAAAGAGGGAAGAGGGGTGGAGAAAGAGACAAGAGTGGTTCAGAAAGGAGCAAGAGTAGTGCAGAAAGAAACAAAAGAAGTGCAAAAGACGGAACCAAGGTGCAGAAAGAGGCAAGAGGGGTGCAGAAAGAGTGAAGAGGGGTGTAAAAGAGGCATGAGGGGTGCAGAAAGAAGGAAGAGGGTACTGAAAGAAGCACGAGAGGTACATAAAGAAACAAAAGAAGTGCAGAAAGAAGGAACAGAGATACAGAAAGAGGCAAGAGAACTGCAAAAAGAGGGAAGAGGGGTGCAGAATGAGGCACAAGGGTTCCAGAAAGAAGCAAGAGAGGTGCAGAAAGAAACCAAAAAAGTGCAGAAAGAAGCAACAGAGGTACAGAAAGAGACAAGAGAAGAGCAGAAAGAGGGAAGAGGGGTGTAGAAAGAGGCAGAAGGGTTGCAGAAAGAAGGGACAGAGGTGCAGAAAGAAGCAAGAGAAGTGCAGAAAGAAGCAACAGAGGTATAGAAAGAGGGATGAGCGGTGGAGAAAGAGGCAAGAGAAGTGCAGAAAGAAGTAACAGAGATGCAAAAATGGGTAACAGGGGTGGAGGAAGTGGCAAGAGGGGTACAGAAAGAAGCAAGGGAGATGCAGAAAGAAGCAAAAGAAGTGCAGAAAGAAGGAACAGAGGTGCAGAAAGAGGCAAGAGGGGTGCAGAAAGAGGTAAGAGGGGTGAAGAGAGAGGCAAAAGGGGTGCAGAAAGAAGTGAGAGGTGCAGAAAGAAACAAAAGAAGTGCAGAAAGAAGGAACAAAGGTGCTAAAAGAGGCAAGAGGGGTGCGGGAAGGGGGTGTGAAAGAGGCACAAGGGGTGCAGAAAGAAGCAAGAGAGGTGCAGAAAGAAGCAACAGAGGTGCAGAAAGAGGGTAGAGGGGTGGAGAAAGAGACACGAGAGGTGCAGAAAGAAGCAAGAGTAGTGCATAAAGAAGCAACAGAGGTGCCGAAAGAGGCAAGAGGGGTGCAAAAAGAGGGAAAAGGGGTGCAGAAAGAGGCAAGAGCGGTTCAGGCAGAAGCAAGAGATGTGCAAAAAGAACCAAAAATGTGCAGAAAGAAGGAACAGAGGTGCAGAAAGAAGCAACAGAGGTGCTGAAAGAGGGAAGAGGGGTGAAAAAAGAGGCAAGAGGTATGCAGAAAGAAGCAAGAGAGGTGCAAAAAGTAACAAAATAAGTGCAGAAAGAAGGAAGAGAGGTGCATAAAGAGGCAAGAGGAGTGCAGAAAGAGAAGAGGGGTGCAGAAAGAGGCACAAGGGGTGCATAAAGAAGCAAGAGGGTGTGGAAAGAGGGAAGAGGGGTGCAGAAAGAAGCACGAGTGGTGCAGAAAGAAGCAAGAGAGGTGCAGAAAGAAGCAAGAGTAGTACAGAAAGAAGCAACAGAGGTGCAGAAAGAGGCAAGAGGGGTGCAAAAAGAGAGAAGAGGGGTGCAGAAAGAGGCACGAGCGGTGCATAATGGAGCAAGAGATGTACAAAAAGAAACAAAAAAGTGCAGAAAAAAGGAACAGATATGCAGAAAGAAGCAACAGAGGTGCGGAAAGAGGGAAGAGGGGTGGTGAAAGAGGCAAGAGGTGTGCAGAAAGAAGCAAGAGAGGTGCAGAAAGTAACAAGAAGTGCAGAAAGAAGGAACAGAGGTGCAGACAGAGGCACGAGGAGTGCAGAAAGAGAAGAGAGGTGCAGAAAGAGGCACAAGGGGTGCAGAAAGAAGCAAGAAAGGTACAAAAAGACGCAAGATAAGTGCAGAAAGAAACAACAGAGATCCAGAGAGAGGGAAGAGGGGTGGAGAAAGAGGCAAAAGAAGTGCAGAAAGAAGTAACAGAGATGCAAAAATGGGTAACAGGGGTGGAGGAAGTGGCAAGAGGGGTACAGAAAGAAGCAAGAGAGATGCAGAAAGAAGCAAAAGAAGACCAGAAAGAAGGAACACAGATGCAGAAAGAGGCAAGAGAGGTACAGAAAAAGGGAAGAGGGGTGCAGAAAGAAACACGAGTGGTGCAGAAAGGATCAAGGGAGCTGCAGAAAGAAACAAAATAAGTGCAGAAAGAAGGAACAGAGGTGCAGAAAGAGGCAAGAGGGATGCAGAAAGAGGTAAGAGGGATGAAGAGAGAGGCAAAAGAGGTGCAGAAAGAAGTGAGAGGTGCAGAAAGAAACAAAAGAAGTGCAGAAAGAAGGAACAAAGGTGCTAAAAAAGGCAAGAGGGGTGTGGGAAGGGGGGTGTGAAAGAGGCACAAGGGGTGCAGAAAGAAGCAAGAGAGGTGCAGAAAGAAGCAACAGAGGTGCAGAAAGAGGGAAGAGGGGTGGAGAAAGAGACACGAGAGGTGCAGAAAGAAGCAAGAGTAGTGCAGAAAGAAGCAACAGAGGTGCAGAAAGAAGCAAGAGAAGTGCAGAAAGAAGCAACAGAGGTGCAGAAAGAGGGATGAGCAGTGGAGAAAGAGGCAAGAGAAGTGCATGAAGAAGTAACAGAGATGTAAAAATGGGTAACAGGGGTGGAGGAAGTGGCAAGAGGGGTACAGAAAGAAGCAAGGGAGATGCAGAAAGAAGCAAAAGAAGTGCAGAAAGAAGGAACAGAGGTGCAGAAAGAGGCAAGAGGGGTGCAGAAAGAGGTAAGAGGGGTGAAGAGAGAGGCAAAAGGGGTGCAGAAAGAAGTGAGAGGTGCAGAAAGAAACAAAAGAAGTGCAGAAAGAAGGAACAAAGGTGCTAAAAGAGGCAAGAGGGGTGCGGGAAGAGGGGTGTGAAAGAGGCACAAGGGGTGCAGAAAGAAGCAAGAGAGGTGCAGAAAGAAGCTACAGGGGTGCAGAAAGAGGGAAGAGGGGTGGAGAAAGAGACACGAGAGGTGCAGAAAGAAGCAAGAGTAGTGCAGAAAGAAGCAAGAGAGGTGCCGAAAGAGGCAAGAGGGGTGCAAAAAGAGGGAAAAGGGGTGCAGAAAGAGGCAAGAGCGGTGGAGACAAAAGCAAGAGATGTGCAAAAAGAACCAAAAATGTGCAGGAAGAAGGAACAGAGGTGCAGAAAGAAGCAACAGAGGTGCAGAAAGAGGGAAGAGGGGTGGAGAAAGAGGCAAGAGGTATGCAGAAAGAAGCAAGAGAGGTGCAAATAGTAACAAAATAAGTGCAGAAAGAAGGAAGAGAGGTGCATAAAGAGGCAAGAGGAGTGCAGAAAGAGAAGAGGGGTGCGGAAAGAGGGAAGAGGGGTGCAGAAAGAAGCACGAGTGGTGCAGAAAGAAGCAAGAGAGGTGCAGAAAGAAGCAAGAGTAGTGCAGAAAGAAGCAACAGAGGTGCAGAAAGAGGCAAGAGGGGTGCAAAAAGAGAGAAGAGGGGTGCATAAAGAGGCACGAGCTGTGCATAAAGAAGCAAGAGAAGTACAAAAAGAAACAAAAAAAGTGCAGAAAAAAGGAACAGAGGTGCAGAAAGAAGCAACAGAGGTGCGGAAAGAGGGAAGAGGGGTGGTGAAAGAGGCAAGAGGGGTGCAGAAAGAAGCAAGAGAGGTGCAGACAGAGGCGCGAGGAGTGCAGAAAGAGAAGAGAGGTGCAGAAAGAGGCACAAGGGGTGCAGAAAGAAGCAAGAGAGGTACAAAAAGACGCAAGATAAGTGCAGAAAGAAACAACAGAGATCCAGAAAGAGGGAAGAGGGGTGGAGTAAGAGGCAAGAGAAGTGCAGAAAGAAGCAACAGACATGCAGAAAGGGGGAAAAGGATGGAGAACGAGGCAAGAGGGGTGCAGAAAGAAGCAAGAGAGGTGCAAAAATAAACAAAAGAAGTGCAGAAAGAAGGAACAGAGGCGCAGAAAGAGGCAGGAGGGATGCAGAAATAGGGAAGAGGGGTGCAGAAAGAGGCAAGAAAGGTGCAGATATTGGCAAGAGGGGTGCACAAAGAAGCAAGTGAGGTGCAGAAAGAGGCAACAGAGGTGCAGAAAGAGACAAAAGAGGTGCAGAAAGTAGAAGAGATGTGCAGAAAGAGGCAAGAGAAGTGCATAAAAAGAAAGAAAGGTGCAGAAAGATGCACACCCACAGAACACCCACATTTAGCAGTAAGTAATAGGTGACCAGTCTAGGTTTACAAAGGACCTTCCACCACGCTGTAACACTTGTGGCTGCATTTTTGGTAAAGTTTGAGCCATTTGAGCTAGAAACAAGGCTTTTTTTGTTCAAATCTGCAGATTAGGCAGCAGGTGATGGATTATGTGGCTAATGCGGAAAATGTATAACTGTGCGAAAGTCGGTGCAGCCAAACAGTCGCATAATTCCAGTGGCTCTGCTCATACCTTTGACTAGGTCCAGAAGTGCTCCTCAGTGATTCCTTCTTTTTTTGTCTCATTCAGTTAATAGTTTAGCTTCTATGGAAATGAGGAAGACTAAACCTGAGGTTACCACTCCAAAACACACACTACCATACAACCTAATTACTCTCCATAACACATAATCCCACGCAACATAATTCCTATGCACTCAATACCATATACTTTCTATCCACATAATTTCACTGCACAACATACCACATAATTCCACTACACACAACGTACATCCACTCCACTCCAAAAAACTTTAGTAAAAACTTTTACATTTACAACGCCAATAGCTCTAACTCTTGCAAATATGAGACCTGTTAAACTACAAATGCTTCTTTAACTGGTAGTCACGTTTGCAGAGTCCTGGAGAAAGGGGGCTGGGCCTCCAACCACCGCTCAGGAATTCTGCTGTGTTGGACTTACAAGAGGTACCGGGAGGGCTTCTTGGCCCCAAAGTCCCTCAGGAGTAAAGTGGACTTCATTCCCCAACCCGTAGTGTGCCAGGAGGTGCGTTTGCAGAGTGGTGGAGAAATGGGGGCATGGCCTCCGAAGACCTCTTAGCAATCCCACTGTGTGGGACTTAGTGGAGGTAACAGGAGGGGTAGTTGGTCCCCAAGGACAACCTTGGGGGCCAACTACCCCTCCTGTTACCTCCAGTAAGTCCAACACAGCAGCATTGCTAAGTTCTCATAGCAGGCCACGCCCCCTTTCCCCACCACTCTGCAAACACGTTCCCTGGCGCGCTCTTGGATGGGGATTAAAGTCCACTTTGCTGCTGGGGGTTCTCAGGGGCCAACTAGCCTACCTGATACCTCCAGTATGCCCCAGATAGTGGGATTGCTGATAGGTGGACACAGGCCACAGGCCACGCCCCCTTTGTCCACCACCCTGCAAATGCCCTCCTGGCGTGCTCTTGGTTGGGGGATGACGTCCCCTTGCCTCTTGAGGGTCCCTGAGTGCCAACTAGCCCACCAGGTACCTCCAGTAAGCCACACACAGCTGGATTCCTGAGAGTGGTCCAAGGCCACACCCCCTTTTTACACCACTCTGCAAACACGCCACCTGGCACACTGCTGCTCAGGGAATGAATTCCACTTCAGTCCTGGGGTCCTCAGGACACAAGAGGACCTCATCGCCCCACCAGCAGTGCGCCAAGAGGTGCATTTGCAGAGTGGTGTAAAAAGAGGCGTGGCCTCAGACCACCTCTCAGCAATTCCACTGTTTGGGGCTTACTGGAGGTACATGGTGGGCTAGTTGGCCCCTAAAGACCCTTAGGATTCAAGGGGACTTAATCCCCCAATCCAGAACGCACCAGGAGGCGCGTTTGCATAGTGGTGCAGGGAGGGGGCGGAGCCCGCTGCGAGATGCCGGCTTCTGCTGTTTTTTTATTAGAAAGGGGCTGTGTGCCCCCATTCTCTTAATATTTTGTGGGCCCTGGGGACCCCAACCCCCAGGGCCTTACCCATTTAAAAAAACAAAAACGGGAAGGGGGCCACGTGGCCCCCCTTAGGCTTTTTTCGGCCCCGGGACCCCATCCCCCAGGCTGTGACTCATTTTTTTATTTTTTTTTTATTTTATGACGGGAGGGGGGCTGCGTGGCCCCCCTTCCCTGGGCCACTTTTGGCCTCGGGGACCCCATCCCCCAGGGCCTGGCCAGCCTATTTTTTTGTTATTTGCAGGGGGGCCACGTGGCCCCCCTCCTGAGGCCAATTATGGCCCCAGGGACCCCATCTCCCGAGGCCTGGCCTTATGTTGGGGACCGCAGGGGAGCCCCAATGCCCCTTGCGGTCCCAGCAGGCTCCCCACCTCCTGTGGCAGCTGGCATTGCTTGTGGACAAGGGGAGCTGCTAACATGCAGCTCCCCTTGTCCTAAAGCATTTCTGCTTTGCTTCATGGAAGCAAGAGGAGGTTTCCTGCACTCGCTTCCATGAAGCAAAGCAGTGTTTGTAATGGCAGGGCGAGAGCCGTGCTCCCTCCCTTTCATTGCAAACTGCAATGTCCCGTGGGTGGGCACCCCGGTACATTGCTGAAGCCGGCCCGGGGGGGTGGTGGTCCCCAGGGCCAAGGACAGCTCCAGGAGGGGGGCCATTCAGCCCCCCTTCCAACTGATTTAAGCCCCGGGGAGGTGGTGGTCCCCGGGGCAGTGTGGGGAGTGGGGGCAGGAGCCCCCCCACACTTTATTTTATATTATTTAATTCCTGGGGAGGTGGCGGTCCCTGGGGCTTGGGGGGCCTGCAAAGCCCCCGCTTCTTATTACTAAATGCCCCGGGAAGGTGGCTGTCCCCCGGGGCAGCGTGGGGGGGCAGGAGCCTCCCATGCATAATTGACACAAGCCCCAGGGAGGTGGTGGTCCCCGTGGCTGCAGGGGGGCCGTGCACCCCTGCACATAATTAGAGAAAGCCCCAGGGAGGTGGCGGTCCACGGGGCTGCGGGGGCCACATGCCCCCCACGCATAATTAAAGAAAGCCCCAGGGAGGTGGTGGTCCCCAGGGCTGTGGGGGGCTGTGTGCCCCCCCACACATTCATAACAAAGCCCCTCTGAAGGTGGCAGTCCCCTGGGCTGTGGGGCCCCCGTGGGCCCCCGCATACCAATAATAAATTGCTTCCGGGACCTGGCCCACCCGGGGGTCTTAAGGAAAAGGAAGTGCGGTAGCCCGCGCTTCATTTTTTTATTTTTTCAGCCAGATTCGCGCACCCAGCGCAAATTTGGCAGAAAATATTTAAAAAATGCTTTTGGTGGCCCTGTGCGTTCCTGTCGGACCCCCTGAGCAGGCCTAGGGGGTCAGGGTATTTCTACCCTGCCCCCTTTTCTTATTTTTTAATGTTTTATCTCCATTTTTCTTGTGACTCGATTTTACAGAGTCACGAGATGGCTGCCAACAGTTCCTGGTTTGGAGTGTTGCCAGCCAATCAAAATGAAGCTCGTGCTCGGAAGGGTTAGCGAACCCTCCTCGGCCACCAGATATCGATATTTATATTTTTTGCATTTCTCAGGAACTACTGAACCAAGACCTACCTTTTTGCCAAATTTGGTGTAATTCCGTTCAGCAGTTTGGGCTGTAGCGTTATCTAAAATTCCTATGGAAATTAACATGGAGAAAATGCGTTTTGGGACCCCCCTTTTTTCTCGGCCCCTGCTGAATGAATCACCCTGAAACTTTCATGACAGGAGCTGACCTGAGTGAACCATTAGTTTTCAAAATTTTGCGAAGATTCGTCAAACGACACCAAAGATATTAGCAAAAGAAAAAATGCTTTTTGAATAGAAACGAGGTCCTAACTATAGCTACCTACTGGCGACCGTCAGTAGGTAATAAATATATATATATATATATATATATATATATATATATATATATATATATATATATATATATATATATATATAGGATAATCAAAATCCATACGTCGCAGTCCTCCTCAACAACAAAAATAGGTACAGACCACAATGTGGATTGAAGATGCTGTGCTTTTTATTGCCAAATTAGTGCATATTAAACAAGCATTGGCATAGCCAATAGGTCTCGCCTCTGGGACCTTATAAGTGTTTAGACATGCAACAGTTGATGTTGTTGCACCAAGGATATTGTACTGCATAACTAAATACTTATAAGGTTCCGAAGGCGAGACCTATTGGCTATGACATTGCTTGGTATTTTTTATGTCCCAAGTACATCCCTGTACTAAGTGGATTATTCCAATTTGACGGTTTTTGGTGTTACGAACCGCGTGGAGGACGCTGCACGTGCTTAGATGGGATACTTATGAAGCAATAGTTTTTGCGCTTTAAAGATTTTTAAACTGGGCCTGGAATTTAAGGGTCAGAAGTCTGAAGCAGTGCGTTATATTATTTTTAAAGCACCCCCGGGAAGTAAGATGCTAACACCGTGAGGCCTCAGCCCTCGGTGGGAGTGATACTCCAACACCTAGACATTGGCAGGTCGGACACTTGCTATTTTTATACTGAACTCCCAAGTACGCCAGTCTCTTGGTCACCTTATTCTGCTGGTTAAAGCACTGGTCCCTTTCATGCTGCTCTGAATTACGGGTTACCAGTGGGTCGAATTTGTAGAAACTTTTAATGTCTAAGGAACTCATTGAGCATTTTGGTTTTCTCCACCACTTGTTTGGTGCTTTATTTTAAGCGAACAAGACGTTTAGATAATTTTTAATCTAAGGATAAAGCAGGAGTCACTTTAATATGCATTTTAGGTCTCAGTGAATGACGGGTTTTACTGCTGCACAGACAATCCAAATGAGCACTCTGAGTGAGGAAACCTGGTTATGTCGAGCTAACCAGTTATTCATTGCAGCTGTTTGATTAGTCTCCAACCACGAGGGCGCTGTGATCTTCCTGTAACTACTGTGACTATGTTTCAGTTGTGATTTTATATGTGCTTTACATGCCCCATCCTAAATTGATGACCCATCTCCTCCCATGTTCCAGAGTGCGGCCCGAATCTGGACTACAGAGTTGTGTTCAGTGTTACACAAGACCTGTCAAAAGAGATAAATTACGTTTCTCTGACGTCACAGAGGACGTAATAGCAGCGGCCCTCCAGATGTTGTAATTGACTAGTGCTGTTAACATTGACACCAGAGTCGGTGTTACCGAGGTTACTCAAGAACGCCTAAGAGATATCCAGAAATGTGTAGCTATAATAGATGTATCTGAAGTTAATATCACTGAGGCTTGTGATTCTAAATCCTTACACTTGGACATAAAGCCCCAAAGAGAAATCTAACCCAGGGCAAGAAAACTTGAAAACAATTTGATGCCCAGGGCACTACCTCCAGTAAAGGAAATAAATATATGATGGAGGGCATGAGCTAAGCTTTAACGACCTATCAC
Source organism: Calotriton arnoldi (assembly GCA_963921515.1). Classification (NCBI taxonomy): domain Eukaryota; kingdom Metazoa; phylum Chordata; class Amphibia; order Caudata; family Salamandridae; genus Calotriton; species Calotriton arnoldi. The sequence continues at coordinate 1,171,028 of CAWUFW010003172.1, read as the reverse complement.
ACCCAATCAGATGCTCAGCAGCCACCGGTGTATTAACTCTAGAATTGCTCAATCTTAAACTCCGAATGAGGATGCCTTTGACCAGATGCTGGCAGATCCACACAGCACAGTGAGCTCTTCATTCCCTTCTACAGACCAGACACCAGCCTATAACTCTGCTTATCAAACTTTCAAAACACTTAAAAATAGACTATCCCTAGGACCTCCAATACCCCACGCTTCCGAACCCTACAATCTAAAAACGAATAGATCGATTATAGCAACTTAAATTGAAATAAAAGCCTCTCCTTTAGTTTTAAATCTTCACTGATGTAGAGAAAGCGGAGAAAAACATTACCTCTGGGCTGTAAACCGTGATAAACGTAGAACAAGAACAGTCCGATCAGAAGTATACACCACTAAGAAAATCTGTCCATCACAGCTCATTTCAGCTGAGTTTGTATCACAAGGATAAAGAAACATAAAAATATTTTTTTTGCAGAATTGACCCTTGATGTAGCTCCGGTCTGCAAGAAAACTATTAGCAGGGGATTTTAAATCCCCGAAGCCTATGGTGAAGAAATCCGGCAGCAAGCAGCTTAACTGAAGAGAAAACAGCATGCATGGGAGTGTGTCCACGGACTCTGCGGAGTTGGTGGGGGTGCGGGGCTTTAGTGCAGCTTGGGAGTTTCCGACTCCATACCCGGGAGGCTGCTATATGTGTAGCAGCAGCGGGCAAGGGTACTGCCCCAGGGCAAGAGCAGCAGGCATGGCGCTGGGAGGCCGTGGGTCACGTGATGTTTTTGCTGCACAGCAATTGCTGAACAGTCGTTTTAGGTCTGGGTTGTGACAGTGGACTGTCACACAGACCGACTGTTAAAAATACAATGGGAGGGGGCTGGAAGAGAGACAACAAGGACAACGGGAGGGAAGTGAGAACAAAGACAACACGGACAACGGGAGGGAGGGTGGGAACAAAGACAACACGGACAACGGGAGGGAGGGTGGGAACAAAGACAACACGGACAACGGGAGGGAGGGTGGGAACAGAGACAACACGGACAATGGGAGGGAGGGTGGGAACAGAAACAACACGGACAACGGGAGGGAGGGTGGGAACAGAGACAACACGGACAACGGTAGGGGGAACAGAGACAACACGGAAACAAAACAAGTCTAGCAAACAAAACAATCTGTGGCTGCAATTAAGCAAAGCTGACTTGTATAGCAGCGATTAAAACAGATGCCGCACCTCTTCCCCAGGCAGTTACGGCTGTGCTGGAATGCACGGGAAGGAGGGGGAAGGGGGGGAGTAATCGTGAAAGTAATCGCGAGGAAGAGGGTTTTCGAAGTGCAAACAGTGGCTTTTGCTGGCGACCAGCTTGCGTTCATGCGAGCGCCAAGATGGCGAGGGAAGCCATATGGCGCCTGATCGCGCGTGCACGCTCGCGTGAACGCAGGCTAGTCCGCAGCAAAAGCCACTGTTTGCACTTCCAAAACCCGCTTACTAAAAGTCTCACCAGAGCAGCGCATGCGCACTGGCTCAGGCGAGACCTAAAAATGACATAGCAAGTGCTCAGCCTGACGCGTTTCGACCGCGTTGCTGTGGTCTTGATCACATGACGCGCTTGACCAATTAGACTCTTTAACCCCTTGACCGCGATCGGAATTCCGCTCCTGTGCTGGACATTCCGATCGCGGGTGTGGTCGTGACGAGCTCAGCTCGTCATGCGCACAGCGCGACCGCGCAGCATGACGAGCTGAGCTCGTCACGAGCATCGAAGGGGTTAAATAGTGCAGTGACCAATAGGATTTCCAATACTATCATACCTGACCAACAATAAACATAAAAGAAATATTTAAGGGCATTACATTGTCTTATGTTATCTATAAATATATATTTATAAATACATAGTCAACTCAGAGGTCATCAGTTAATGGCAACAAATACTCTAAATAGCATAATTCTTTTGCCAACTTAATCCTCTTTAAACCTCTTTAACGCAATATCACTGATACCTCACGGTACTTTCTAAGTGATCACTTATATCATGGTGCAATGGAGGTCAATTGTAATGCCTAAAAATATCCAATTTGTTTACGCTAAAAAGTGCCAAATAGTGCTTAATTGTGCAACCTATATCCATAATACTTATACAATCGTGTCTTTAAAATGGCCTAAACCCATGCCCAATTCATAACTAGATAAAGTGCAAGTGCATTTTTAACCTATACATTCAACAATTCAAATATTGATTTCATGTTTTTACAAGAGGGCCATATAATCCACATAAAGTGCAAGTGCACTATCACTTTCAATTTAAATGCTAAAACCCACAGAGGAATCATCATTAAGTTGTGCATTGACATTTCAGTACAGTACTAGCTATTCAGCAGGAAAGACAGTTCTCTAATTCATCATAAAACCAGCTGCAAACCATGTAAAACCAAGTAGAAACATGTTAAAAACAGAGTATACACCAGATTAAATAACACAGTAAAAACAGAGTATAAATCTAAAAGACTAGAAATACAATGCATACAAATATAAATGGCTAAAACTCATCCTAAACTCGCATAAAACCAGATAAAACTAGGCACAGCCTGGTTAAAACCTGGTAAAATTAAAGTAAAAGATTGAGTCATAAAATCATTATAATGTAATGCATCATCCATAAAGTGCTAGACACCAAGTAAATACCTTATAAAAAATTGTGTAGGTCTTCCCCTGTATTAAGGCCATTTGGCATCTTGGTGTCTAACAACATAATGAACTCAGATTCTAGCTGCCGTAATCTTTTTCACGATTGCCACCTCTGATAGATTTGGGTACAGAGCCTACTACATAGTAACTCAAATCATTTAAGTTATTATTGTGAACTAATTGGAAGTGGCGAGCCACTGGATAGTTTGGATCGGAGTTAACTATTGCTCTAAAGTGTTGGAGTATTCTGTTGAAAACCTGTAGTTTGGTACTTCCAACATACTTAAGATGACACGAGCATTCCAATATATACACTGCAAAATCAGACCTGCAAGTATAGTGGCCCTGTATTTTTACTGGCTTAGAATCAAAAGCAGTAGTAAAAGTAGTATTATTTTTACCGAATTTACATGCTCGGCATGAGCTACATTTGTAGAAACCTGGTCGTGCCGACAACCAGGTTTTCGATACATTAACCTCAGGACTAGATTTCACCAGAGCATCCCTCATTGATGGTGCTCGTCTGAAGGTTAGAGAGGGAAGCTCTGGTACTATTTGTGCCATGGTTATGTCAGACAATATTATAGGCCAGTTTTTATATAAAATCTTTTGTACCTGTCTCTCTTGCCGGCTAAAAGTAGTAATGAGTCTTATTGGGCTCATAGACTCTACAATGTGCTCAGATGCATTAGTATGCTCAGGTAATACATTGGTGGCAATAACAGCTAGACATTCTTCCCTGCTTTGTCTATTGGCTCTCTCCAATGCTGATTTTAGATCTGCCATTTTGTAGCCCCTAGCTTTAAACCTCTGTACTGCTTCTGTCTGACAAATATTTAAGTCTTCTTCCAAACTGCAAATGCACCTGATTCTTAAAAATTCCCCATAGGGAATGCTACGAATCAAATGATTAGGATGGGTACTGCTAGCATGGAGTATAGAATTTCCTGCTGTTTTTTTCCTGTATAGTTTGGTATGGATGGAGTTGTCTTTAATATATATCTCAACATCTAGGAACTGCACACTCTCATTGCTTATATCCGCAGTAAAATACAAATTTAACATGTTGTTGTTAATGGTCTCTACAAACTTAGTGGCCGATTCCATAGAACCCTTCCAAATTAAACAGACATCGTCAATAAACCTCCACCAATGGAGTATATGATCATCAAAAATTTTACTGTGGAGGGTCTTGAGGACATGCTCCTCCCACCAACCAACGTGCAGACACGCATAGCTGGGAGAGAAGCATGCCCCCATCGCCACTCCACGTAACTGTTGGTATGCCTCCTTATTGAACCTAAAATAGTTGTGTGCAAGGCAAATCTCAATAATTTTTAAAATCATTTTGTTATGTTCATAAAACTGAATATTCCGTTTACTCAAATAATAATGCACTGCTTCGATCCCCTCAGTATGTCTAATGCTGGTATATAATGAACTAATGTCCATCACTATTAAAAGACAGTCACTTTCCCATTTCACAGACTGTAATTTAGACAAGAATTGACTAGTGTCTCTAATATACGAAGGGAGACCTACCACAAACTCATGTAAAAAATAGTCCACGTATTTAGACATTGGTTCAAGGAGACTTTTTCTGGCTGAGATTATAGGTCTCCCTGGTACTGGTGTTACATTTTTGTGGACCTTAGGTATAAAATACAGAGTCGGAATTATTGGAAAATCGTTCTTTAAAAAACAGAATTCATTTTTTGTTAAAAGGCCAATGCGTTTCCACTGCGCCAATTCCTTGAACACATTTTCTTTGATTTGTCTTAGTTCAATAAAGTTGGCTTTTCTGTAGCAGTCTCTATCATTGAGATGTCGTGCAGCTTCTTCCATATATTGTGATTTTGGCCATAACACTATATTACCTCCCTTATCCGCCTTATTGATGATCACATTTTCTTCACTCTGCAATTTTCGTATGAGATTAGAGTATTGTATCTCCTGGTGTCTTCTTTTTCTATTCCTCTGTAGAGTGTTTCTATTCAATTTTTTCAGGTCTTCAATGACATAGTCGCTAAAAACATCGATTGCGTCCTTAGGCATGATAGGTATAAAGGTGGACAGTGGATGAAATGGACTGCTTGAAGGACTGCTGCATGTAACTCCCAACGCACATAGTTCATCTTGTGTGGATCCCGATGTTGTCATTGCATCATCGGCTAAGGACTGCATGGATCTGAGTGTGGTGATGTCTGAAACTTGTAAGATTGACGATGGATTGGTAGTTTGAACAATTTTTGCTGCTGAATCAGTAGCTTTCTTCAATTGGAAATGCTTGCGCAGTTTCAATTTGCGGATAAATTTAAACACATCCACTCTTGTTTGTGTATATTTAAAGCTGTTGGTTGGACAAAAAGAAAGTCCAAGAGCCAGTAGTTGTTGTTCTGCTTTTGATAGAACAGTATCCGATAAATTAACCACTGTATTATCCGTTTTATTTATTATTGGGGCCATTTCTTGGCTCTCCTGCCCCTGCCTCTGCCGCTGTTTCCTACATTTCCGCCTTTCTCTCCTGTGTTGGTTTCTCCGCTTATTTGTTGTTTTCAGGATTGCGTGGTCGCAGGGTTTGACGGCGGTCCTCCAGTAAAAAATTCAATTCCTCACCTGGAGTGAAATTAGTAGGCAGCAGTGCAAAGTTGGTCATACTGCCATTGTCAGATTCATTTCCGCTACTTGCCGAACTGATCTCTGAGACTGACGAATCTACAGCAGCCGGGATAGCTAGAGACGGGATTTTGTTAGTGAGCGCTTGTCTCTTCACATTATCGAATTTTTTAGAGAAAGTGAAGATTCTCCCCGTTTCGTAATCACACTTATCTCTAGCAAATTTGAAGATTTTCCTGGCTTTGATCGTCTCCTCATGTTTCCTTAGACGTACTTCTATTTCATCATGTCCTTTTTTAATCTGTTCCTTCATTTCATTAGCCTCCAGCAGATCGTTCACTGATTCAATTTGTTTTAGAATGTCTACTCTGTCAATTTCGGCATACTTAATTAGTATTGACACCATATTCATGGAAGCTTCAAGATTATTTGTTGCCCACTCCTTCAACATCATAGGATTGGGGTTTTCAAAAGATGGAGCGATCATTACCCTCAATCCTCGTGGGACCCTTCCTGCTTCTTTGTATTTTTCTAATGATTTCTTTTCCCACCATTTTGTTAATTCGGTACGTAACAGTTTTTCCAGTTTTTTTAAAAGAGTCTTAACATCATTGTTGGTGTTTGCATTAACATTTCGGGCCCTCTGTGCTGCATCAACCTCTGGTATGTTTTCGAATAGGGCATCAGCTACGGCCTCTCGGTCACGCAGCGCGTCCGCTGTTGTCATCATTTTGAATGCTTGGCAATTATTAAGTTATGCACACTAGTGTGTGGAAAAGATGCTCGTTTTTTGCTGATAACGAGTCCAGCACTGTAACTGTTTCCACTATCCCGACCACCCGCACTGACTTTAATCGAATTGCCGAACCGCTTACCGCGCAGAGATTCAAAAAGACTCCTCGGCGTCCTCCGACTGCTCTGGTGCCCGTAGAAAATCCTGCACGAGGCTGCGTTCTCTTGTCCGATATTGCAGACCGCGGGGGGCTGACCTGGCTAGTACTCCTTCCGGGTTCCAAACAGGATCGCATCCACGATGTCAGCTGTATTGCGGGTCAGCCTCACAATGGCGGGAGGGTCTGTAAAGACGAAGACAGCTGAACTTCGTCGCAATTATACAGGATAATCAAAATCCATACGTCGCCGTCCCCCTCAGCAACAAGAACAGCTACAGACCACAATGTGGATTGAAGATGCTGTGCTTTTTATTGCCAAATTAGTGCATATTAAAAAATAACATAGCGAGTGCTCAGCCTGATGCGTTTCGACCGCGTTGCTGCGGTCTTGATCACATGACGCGCTTGACCAATTAGACTCTTTAAATAGTGCAGTAACCAATAGGATTTCCAATACCATCATACCTGACCAACAATAAACATAAAAGAAATATTTAAGGGCATTACATTGTCTTATGTTATCTATAAATAGAAATATAAATACATAGTCACCTCAGAGGTCATCAGTTAATGGCAACAAATACTCTAAATAGCATAAGTCTTTTGCCAACTTAATCCTCTTTAAACCTCTTTAACGCAATATCACTGATATCTCACGGTACTTTCTAAGTGATCACTTATATCATGGTGCAATGGAGGTCAATTGTAATGCCTAAAAATATCCAATTTGTTTACGCTAAAAAGTGCCAAATAGTGCTTAATTGTGCAACCTATATCCATAATACTTATACAATCGTGTCTTTAAAATGTCCTAAACCCATGCCCAATTCATAACTAGATATATATATATCACGCTCCACTGTCTTTTGTAACAGTAAGGACCAGCACTCACGTTGGTATAAAATCCAAGTCAGGATTTATTTTGTGCACTCAAATCAAAAACAGACGCGTCTCAGCATAAGCCTTCGTCAGTGTCGACGGGCGCCATCAAAACAAACATACATATAGTGTAGTTTAATTAACAAAACTAAAGAAGGACAATTCATTAACTGCAAACAAGCGCCATATTTAAATGTGCAAATAATTAGTAGAGTCTATCTACAAATCATCATTCTCCTATTTTCACAATTTTAAATTCATTGTTATATTAAATAAATCAACATCATTGCTCTGCATATGCATTAAAGGAGACAGTTTATCGAGTCTCTACTATATCCCACATTCGTTTTACACCCAATGGGAGATCACTCAGAGCTTTCTATTTCATGGCATATCGCGGGCCCGTGTTTCAACTGGTGACATGCCCTATTCTACAAAGGTGAATTGTTCATTATTATGCCCTAGATGGGCATACGAGACTATTCAATTCCGACATGTAAACACACTTGATACCGCCCTGGATGGGCTTAAGTGAATATTACGGGCCATTTGACTCTTAACTCCCATGTATCACTCCTAATTCTGGCGCTATGTGTACTCCATTTACTCAGTCCTTCATTATTAAAATCTGTGCTCATTACTTACTCAATGCTTTCTTCACAGATGTGTTACCAGCTCCTCCCCCCATTTAATCCATTAGGAAACTTCGTCTGGAGATCGATGATATATCTCGACTCTAGACGTCGCAATTTCTTCTCCCTGTCTCCTCCCCTGATGTCATTGGAGATACAGTCTAGACAGAAGAATTGAAGGAGTGCCCTTTCGCTCCTGTGATGGCTCGCAAAATGGCATGCAATGGGGTAATTAGCATCATTGTTCACGATTGCCCGTTGATGTTCCAGGACTCTCGTTTTGACCAGATGTATGGTACTACCCACGTAGCGTAAGCTGCATGGGCATACCAGACAATAAAGTACATAGGTTGTGGTACAGGTCATGAATTTGGTTACTTTTCTTTCCTTGCGGGAACCTGCGATCAAGTACGAGGTCACTCTTCTGCTGTTAGTACAAGCCTTGTACCTCCCACATGGAAAGGAGCCTTGTAGGTGCCTGTTCTTATCGGGGGTAGATGACTTTCCACTAAATGATCTCTTATGGATCGTGATTTTCTAAGTGATATCTTGGGATATTCTGGAAGTTCTCTACCCACCACGCTGTCTGATTGCAGTGTTTTCCAATTTCTGCGCAGTATGGTTCTGATTTTCCCTGCTGCATTGGAATAATTTGTAATTAGTCTCAGGTTCCCTGGTTCTCTTTCTGTTCTAGGTCTCCGTGATTCCTGCAGTAATGTTTGCCTTTCTTTTTCCCTGACCTTCATCTGTGCTGTCCATAGTGTTTGTTGTGAGTAACCCCTGGTTTTGAATCATCTCACGCTACCCTCTGCTGCCTCCTCATAATCTGATTGTCGTGAGCTGTTTCTCTTTATTCGGAGTAATTCCCCATAAGGGATGCTCTTTATGAGGTTTATTGGGTGGCTGCTACGTCCATGTAAAACGGAGTTGCCCACCGTACTTTTCCTGTAAAGGGCTGTCTGGGTGGCATTGGAACTCACAAACACTCTAAGGTCAAGGAAATTCACCTCAGTAGTACTCATCTCCCCAGTAAATCTGAGGTTTAGGTGGTTGTTGTTGAGGCTGGAGATATATTGTTTGGCTGACTACTGTGACCCTCTCCAAATAATGAAGAGGTTGTCAATGTACCTCCGCCAACAAACAACCTTCTCCACCCATTCCTCCATATCGTCTGCCCAGGCCACTTGCTTCTCCCACCAGCCCACGAACAAGTTCGCGTAACTGGGGGGGCGAAGCAGGTGCCCATAGCCGTCCCCTGTGTCTGCCTGTATCTCTGACCCTGGAAAATAAAGATGTTATTATTCAGGCAAAGAGAGATAAACTCTAATAGCATTGTATTGTGTTCCAGGTACCGTAGGGAACGGCTTTTCAAGAAATTGTCCACAGCTGTCAGACCATCGGTATGTCTAATGCTGGTGTAGAGATTACATACATCTAGCGTGATCATTGTAAAATCAGATTCCCACTCAATCCCTTGTATTTGTTTCAAAAAGTCTTTAGTGTCTTGGGTATAAGAAGACAACTGGGAGACGAACGGGGAAAAAAAATGATCTATGAACTTTGACATATTTTCTGTCAATCCTCCCATGGACGACACAATTGGTCTCCCTGGTGGTCTGGTAGCGTCTTTATGTATCTTGGGCAAATGGTAAAAAGTAGGGATTCTCGGGTGTTTGTTCTGCAAAAACTTGAACTCTTCTCTGGACAAAATTCCTTTCCCATACCATTTTTCAATGAGTTCTGCATACTTTTGAATACTGCTTAAATAGTTCTCTTCCGTAGTTAAGGCATAGTTCTCTTTATCAAAACATCTGTCGTAGGGCTTCTTTGCAGTAGTTCTCTCTAGTTTGTAAAACGACATTTCCACCCTTATCCGAGGGTTTTATTACAACTGAGGAGTCTTGTTCTAAATTTAGCAATGCCTGTCTTTGATTAAATGTGAGGTTCCAATCCTTGCCTTTTGCTCGTTCCTCCTCCTTGCCTCGTAGGGTCAGAAGTTCTCTGTTCACTGTGTCAGAGAAAATGTCGATTTCATCAGTTGGCATCTGGGGGCAGAACCTCGAGGGAGGTTTAAAAGGGCTCTTTGCACCTATTTGTGACACACCAAGTTCCAGCGCTCTTACAATATTGTCTCTTTCAGTTTCTTGCTGCATGCTTCCATCTGCTCCGAATTCTTCAAGGATTGCCAGACTATCCAGATCACGAATATTTATTGTGTCAGGATCCTGTGATGCTATCGCACCACTTTGTTGCATTTGCCCTGGATTTCTCAACTTGAAGAATTTCAGTAATTTGATTTTTCTAATAAACTTAAATAAGTCTATCCGGGTCTGTGTGTATTCGTAATTACTTGTGGGACAAAAAGTCAAGCCTAACTTCAGAACTGACTCCTCGTCCGGGGTCAGTACTTTTGGTGTCAAATTCACAATTGTTAGGTTATCCTCTACTCCTTGAGGTTCCTGCCCCTCCGGGTCCTGGTGTTCCTTGTTCCTTTGCCTCTTGCGGTGTTTCCTGCCACCCCTTCTCTTATTTTGCCTGTTTTTTGTTGTTCAGGGGGTCTCCCCTTGCCCCCTCTCAGCCACGTTTATCTGATGAGGTTGAATTCCTTGTGAAAAGAATGTTGCTGTCGCTGGTTTTGGCCAGAATTAACCCCCTCCTCCTCCGACTGTTCCGCGCTTGTTATTTCTGATTCGGAGGTGTCCTGGGACTCAATTACCTTCTTCTTTGCTGTTCTCAAGTCCCTACGTGGGGCATCATACCTTCTTGCGAAAGTCAATATTCTGCCTTGCTCATAATCGCGAGCATCCCTCTCAAACTTTTGTTGTTTCCTTTGTTGTATTTTCTTTTCATATGTATTCAGGCGTTTCTTGATGATTTCTTTTTCTTCATCATGTTTACTCTATTCTACTGTTTCCAAAATGCTGCTTTCCAGAGATTCTATGTCCTTTAAAGCTTTTTCGCGGTCACTCCAGGCAAATTTTATTAAGATCTTCAAAATTCCCTGTGAGGATCCTGCCGTGTATTCGGCCGATTCACTTAAAAGTTCAGGGTCCGGATTTTCATATGCCGGGACCGTGTAAATACGCAGACCTCTTGGTATCCTATTTACGTCGATGTAATGCTGTAGGGAAGTGGCCTCTCACCACTTCCTAATTTCACGTTCGTGAAGCCTTTCGAGTTGCTGGTACTTATTTTTGATACTCGTCTGTGCCGCATTGAGTGTTGAGCCCTCGCCCTGTGTACTTCCCCCTGGGCGGTTTTTGAAAATTCCTGTTGCCGCTTCGTGGCGAGCCGTCTCACTAAACATTAGCTAATTCTCTTTATGTGCACTCCCTACTCATTCACATCGCGTACTTCATTCAGCTGTTGCAGCCGGTCCTGATATCTTCTTACCTCCAAGTTGCTGTCTGCTTTGTTGATCGTAACCCAGCTCCCCCAGTGGTACTTTTCTCAGCTGTCGCGGTGGTGCGGGTTCGTAACAAGTCACTCGCTCCTCTGGTTTGCCTTCATGAACCCGCACTCTTCGAACGGGTGCCCAGTCCAGCGGTGGCAGACCACTTTAATATCATGCTCCACTGTCTTTTGTAACAGTAAGGACCAGCACTCACGTTGGTATAAAATCCAAGTCAGGATTTATTTTGTGCACTCAAATCAAAAACAGACGCGTTTCAACATAAGCCTTCGTCAGTGTCGACGGGCGCCATCAAAACAAACATACATATAGTGTAGTTTAATTTACAAAACTAAAGAAGGACAATTCATTAACTGCAAACAAGCGCCATATTTAAATGTGCAAATAATTAGTAGAGTCTATCTACAAATCATCTTATCGACTTGTCATTCTCCTATTTTCACAATTTCAAATTCATTGTTATATTAAATAAATCAACATCATTGCTCTGCATATGCATTAAAGGAGACAGTTTATCGAGTCTCTACTATACCCCACATTCGTTTTACACCCAATGGGAGATCACTCAGAGCTTTCTATTTCATGGCATATCGCGGGCCCGTGTTCCAGGCAAACTTGTGGTTTGATATATATACTTGGGCGAGACCATCATAACTGTGGCCTGTTGCAGATAATGAATTGTTTTCTGCATAGCTCTTTGAAGTACCAGAGCTTTGGAAATAACTAATTCAGGGTGATTTGCACTAGACCTTTCAGTATTATGGACTGTGATCCTTACCTAATACATTAAGGGGTCGATTCCGATCCCGGTCGGAGGCGCACTTAACACCATTCGCCCGGGAAAAAAGCCAGGCGAATGCGTGTTTCCCGACCCATTCGTAGATACGTCCGAACGAGCAAGTACGATGCGCATAACTGCCCAGATCCCGACCCAGTCGTACTCACCCAATCCAGGTCCAGTTCTCCAACCGAGGCGGATCCGGAAACGCAGAATCGAGTCGCACGGAAGCCAAAATGCAGCCCCGTCCGGCCGGACTAGTACGATGCGCCTTCCATACGCGCCGAACCCGTCGCTACGCACGGCACGTCAAAGCATCCGGGAGAGGCGCACATAAGCTCCGATTCACGCCACAAGACGATCCACGGCTACGAGACGAACACGCCAGCCACGAGGACCAGTCGAAGCAACGAGAAAGACGAACGAGACGAACCAACCATGTATCCCATCGCGCTGATCCTACCAATACTCTACATCTATTACCGGAACTGGTAGGACGCGTACGGCGCAGAAGGTAAGTCAGACACCCACCACACAAACAAACCACACGTACCCGACATATAACACACACACATAGGGATGCAGAAATTACTTACACCAGCAACAGCAGCACCATAGGGGCGGGATGGCTATCACCATTGCCACATACACACATAGGGGCCTGGATGCCAACCACTAACACCACCCCTACCCATGGGGGGCTAGATGCCTACCACCACTACCCCCTACTCTGGGGGTGCTAGATGCCTACCACTACTACCACCCCTACCCATGGGGGGCTGGATGCCTACCACTACTACCACCCCTACTCAGGGGGGGCTGGATGCCTACCACTACCACCACCCCTACTCAGGGGGGCTGGATGCCTACCACTACCACCACCCCTACTCAGGGGGTGCTAGATGCCTACCACTACTACCACCCCTAACCATGGGGGGCTGGATGCCTGTCACTACTACCACCCCTACTCAGGGAGGGCTGGATGCCTACCACTACTACCACCCCTACCCATGGGGGGCTGGATGCCTGTCACTACTACCACCCGTACTCCGGGGGGGCTGGATGCCTACCACTACTACCACCCCTACTAATGGGGGGCTGGATGCCTACCACTACTACCACCCCTACCCATGGGGGGCTGGATGCATGTCACTACTACCACCCCTACTCAGGAGGGGCTGGATGCCTACCACTACTACCACCTCTACTAATGGGGGCTGGATGCCTACCACTACTACCACCCCTACACCCCTACCCATGGGGGCTGGATGCCTGTCACTACTACCACCCCTACTCAGGGGGCTGGATGCCTACCACTACTACCACCCCTACTCAGGGGTTGCTAGATGCCTTCCACTACTACCACCCCTACCCATGGGGGCTGGATGCCTGTCACTACTACCACCCCTACCCATGGGGGCTGGATGCCTACCACCACTACCACCCCTACTCAGGGGTGCTAGATGCCTACCACTACCACCACCCCTACTCAGGGGTGCTAGATGCCTACCACTACTACCACCCCTACTAATGGGGGGCTGGATGCCTACCACTACTACCACCCCTACCCATGGGGGGCTGGATGCATGTCACTACTACCACCCCTACTCAGGAGGGGCTGGATGCCTACCACTACTACCACCTCTACTAATGGGGGGCTGGATGCCTACCACTACTACCACCCCTACACCCCTACCCATGGGGGGCTGGATGCCTGTCACTACTACCACCCCTACTCAGGGGGGGCTGGATGCCTACCACTACTACCACCCCTACTCAGGGGTTGCTAGATGCCTTCCACTACTACCACCCCTACCCATGGGGGGCTGGATGCCTGTCACTACTACCACCCCTACCCATGGGGGGCTGGATGCCTACCACCACTACCACCCCTACTCAGGGGGTGCTAGATGCCTACCACTACCACCACCCCTACTCAGGGGGTGCTAGATGCCTACCACTACTACCACCCCTACTAATGGGGGCTGGATGCCTACCACTACTACCACCCCTACCCATGGGGGATGGATGCCTGTCACTACTACCACCCCTACTCAGGGGGCTGGATGCCTACCACTACTACCACCCCTACTAATGGGGGCTGGATGCCTACCACTACTACCACCCCTACCCATGGGGGCTGGATGCCTGTCACTACTACCACCCCTACTCAGGGGGGCTGGATGCCTACCACTACTACCACCCCTACTAATGGGGGGCTGGATGCCTACCACTACTACCACCCCTACCCATGGGGGCTGGATGCCTGTCACTACTACCACCCCTACTCAGGGGGGGCTGGATGCCTACCACTACCACCACCCCTACTCAGGGGGTGCTAGATGCCTACCACTACTACCACCCCTACCCATGGGTGGCTGGATGCCTGTCACTACTACCACCCCTACCCATGGGGGACTGGATTCCTACCACCAACACCACCCCCACTCATAGGATGGGTAATGCATGACACAACCAGCACACTCCAACATAAGGAATGCAAGAAAAAGACATCTCCCCAACACCATGACAAGCATGTGTAGACTGTGTCAAATGCCTACAACACTGAACATGACTTTGAACATACAATGTGACCCCCTATCACATGTGTCACACATAAATGTGTGTGGCCTCCATAATGAAGCAGACCATGACCACTGTGGCAATGGGGTCCAACCCCCATCATCACAGTGACCAAAAGGTAAGTGTGGGGTCCATAGCTGGGGCACATTTTGAACATTGTGGCAATGGGGTCTAAACCCCCATCATCACAGTGACCAAAATGTAAGTGTGGGGTCCATAGCTGGGGCACATTTTGAACATTGTGGCAATGGGGTCTAAACCCCCATCATCACAGTGACGAAAATGTAAGTGTGGGGTCCATAGCTGAAGCACATCTTGAACATTGTGGCAATGGGGTCTAAACCCCCATCATCACAGTGACCAAAAGGTAAGTGTGGGATCCATTGCTGGGGCACATTTTGAACATTGTGGCAATGGGGTCTAAACCCCCATCACCACAGTGACCAAAATGTAAGTGTGGGGTCCATAGCTGAAGCACATCTTGAACATTGTGGCAATGGGGTCTAAACCCCCATCATCACAGTGACCAAAATGTAAGTGTGGGCTCCATAGCTGAAGCACATCTTGAACATTGTGGCAATGGGGTCTAAACCCCCATCATCACAGTGACCAAAATGTAAGTGTGGGGTCCATAGCTGGGGCACATTTTAAACATTGTGGCAATGGGGTCTAAACCCCCATCATCACAGTGACTAAAATGTAAGTGTGGGGTCCATATCTGAAGCACATCTTGAACATTGTGGCAATGGGGTCTAAACCCCCATCATCACAGTGACCAAAATGTAAGTGTGGGGTCCATAGCTGAAGCACATCTTGAACATTGTGGCAATGGGGTCCAAACACCCATCATCACAGTGACTATAAGGTAAGTGTGGCCATGGAAAAAGCTGCAACTGCCAAACAGCATGGCTGAATCCTGGTCACAGAACAACAAACACATCAGTGGCAAAGTAGTGTTCGTGTCCCATAGCAACATATATTGGGTGAGGCAAACAGTGCAGTGCAAATAAGACATACATTTGGCCATGTGCAGACAAACATCACCCATGGGGGATGACACTGTCAACATTCATCAATAACACAATGACAGAAGTGACCATCATAATGCAGAACACATATCTGCTCCAATGGGCACACAAACGTAGACATCCTGTGGAGACTGTAGATGTGAGGTGAACAGATACCATACCATGGCAGCAATGGGACACACCACCCATGATCATCGTGCTGACTGATGACCTAGGAGTCCCAGGGACAGCAGGTGAAACCCACCAAACAACATACAGCCAATGGCACGCTAAAGATATGCCAATGCAGTGGTACAGATGCACAAACACAAACAGACAGCCCCACACTGCACATCAAACACAACAGGTGAGGGGGGGGTGTCAGTGTCCCCAGGCAACCACAAAACACATGATGAGGCCTGAATACCAATTACACAGATGCGCATACAGTGCCACACAAAATTAACTCATGGATCCAAATCCCCTATGTGGGCAATCAGGCATTGTTAGATGAGAGGGAGCACAAATCACACATGTCACACAAGCATGTAGGAACAGCAACTGACACAGCAAGACACAGACACACCACAGCACTACCCCCAGGGTCCCCACAATGTGGTGACCCTGGGCTGCATGAGAATCCCACTGTGATGACAAAGCTAGATGTCGTTCACACTGTGAACCACAGTCATGTGTCCTGAGCAACAAACTACCATCACACCTACACAAGCACAAATCAATCAGCACAGCCAGTCAGCCAAGGCCAACATGGAGGCAGGGGTCTAGCCGGGCAACAACTCTCATCTGCACACACTCAACACCACACACCTCGACCTCCAACAATGTGCAGCAGTGAAGCTCACATGCACTGGTGACATTGCACATGCACCCATGACAATCCCAGGGGTGGTGGTGGGAACTAAGGTGCAGAAACCCATCACACATGGCCAGTCAACAAGACTCCTGAATGTGTGACACACTGCACACTACACTGTACATGGACATGACGGCAATACCACACCAACCAATGGGATCCCGGCCACAGTCACACACCAATGAAGAAGCCAAGGTCACCCACAAAGAACACACATAGACAACTACCAACATTGCAGCCCTGACCCTGAGGAGTGCCAGCAGTCACACACACAACGTGTCACAATCACTGAAAGCTAACACAAACTTGAAATTACATGACAGGTGTAAACAACAAGTGCCAAGGGGAATCCTGACAGTGTCCCATCTGCGTTTGCCCACAAACTCAGCCCTGACAGCAAACACACCTATGGGTGACACCCTGATGACCAGTAATGTGCCATGCACCCACATCACAGAGAACCCAGGGAGAAAACTTTGGGGGAACATAGGTCAACTCAGCAAGCATCACAAACAGGAACATCACTAGGGATCCCAGCACGCCCAGCAAAATGGAAGTGAACACACACAGACATGCTCACACAACACACACCTTGGGCTCAGGCAATGTCACAGGAGTACACACTGCCATGAGGGGACTCCACTCCTGTGTGAGGAAAGCTGTGCCATACGTTGCCTCAGTAGGGCTCCATCATGTCAGCAGAACACTTGGTCACACAGTCAACAATTAGCACTAAATGAAGGCTCCCGTCATATCAGCCTGGTCATGGGAGTGTCAACGAAATCATCAGCACAGATCCAACACACATGTATAGCAAGTTGCACTGACAACACAGATGAGTCCTTCCCCATTGATGCCCAAACTTGCATGTCCAGTGGAGATGGCCACAGGGTCAGGGAAGTAGACTAATTGAACAATGGCAAGCACAACAGATGTGCAGGGGTGTAAGCCACAGATGTGATATTGCAAATGTAAGTAGGAAATCCCATTGCCAAATATTGAAAACATGACACCCTCATATGCTGCAAAGGATGACATGGATACACTACAGGATAGGACACATTCCCCGTGGACCACATGGGTTCCTGCACAGTAACACTTCATTTTCATGAGACCAAAAATCACCATCACTGCAGCAAGGGCACGGTTAGCATCATCAACATCATGTACATCAGAAGCAAAACCACTAGAGAACAGAAAGTTGCTTTATTCAGCATTTGGGTGAGAGAAGTGAAAGAAAATATATAACAAAGGCCAATGGCCAGTCCATAATATGAGTCCAAACAGGGTGCCAGTGCCAGATGTCACCCTACGCATGCCTGCACTGCTACACACCAGGGACAATCCCCTTGGAGGGGCATACGGGGGGCAGGCCAGGCACCGCAGGGACAGGATCAGGGCTCACCAGAAGGAGGCAGGGAAGGGGTGGTGGGTGCTGGAGAGCCACTGACAACTGCAGTGGAGGTGTCTGACATGGTGTGTGCCGGCACAACTGGGGGGCATGACTCAGATGGTGTGGGTGCCGGCACGACTGCAGTGGGCCGTGCAGATGGAGTGGACAGGTTCCCCACTGCAGTGCCCAAGTCAGACGGGGTGGTAGTGGACTCCACTGCAGTGCCTACCTCCAGGGGAGGAGAATGGGGTTCAGGTAAGGTGGGCAGGACAGAGGGGGAGGACACCGTCTCCACACCAGTGGCACAGACATGCGCAGCGGGGGGTGTGGTGCCAGAAGAGCAAGTGGCAGGGGGAGAAGGCTGGATCATTTTGGGGATGGTGTATCTGTGGGTGGGGGAACCTGGGGCAGGGTGTGGTGGGGCACCTGTGGAGTGGGGGCCTGAGGGATGGAGGAAGGAGACTTGGTGGTTGAGCTGCAGGGTGGCGGCGGGGTCTTGCTCTTCCGGGTCCGGGGGGACTTGCGGATGGGGGCGTCAGTCGGTCTGCACCTGGGGGAGGGTGTCCGGGGGCGAGGGGCACTCCCCTCCGTGTGGGTGGGCTTCCTCTTCCCCCTGAATGCTGGATCAGCTGGATTGGAGGGGAAGAGGCCGAGGTCACAGAGGAAAACCCGCTGTGTCTGTGGGGATGCAGGTGAGGCAAGGGAAGGGGCCTTGGAGGGAGAGGTATCTGAGGACTGCACAGTGCTCGTGGATGCGTGTGTGTGTGCCTGGGCCCCATCCCCTGTGAGTGTGATTTCAGTCCCCTGAGTGTGCGTGCGTGTGCGTCTGGATTTTGGCGTGTGTGTCTGTGTGCTGCTTGTGTCTGTGCTGGTGTGTGCCTGTGCCGGTGTGTGTGTGCTTGGGACAGGTAAGGTGCTGGGGAGTGTGGATGGGGCAGAGGTAGGAGGGGTGAGGGACTGTCGGAGGAGGGACACTGCTGCCATCAGGGAGGAGTCCATGGACCTATTGCCCCTCTGTAGGGCAGACATGCCCGATGAGATGCCCTCCATGAATGACACCAGCTGAGTCAACAGAGTGGTGTGGGCATGGAGGACACTCAGCATTGCTATCTGCCCTACATGGAGCTGGTGAAGGAGGTACACAGACTCCTCACTCAGGGCAGCAGGGGACACAGGGGCAGGGGGTGCGGTGCCTGGCACGAAGGAGACACGCTCCCGAACATGGGAGCCTCCACGGACCTCGGGAATGGGAGCCGATGGGAGGGCGGTGGTGGTGGTGGTGGTGGCGGGGACAGCAACACTAGCTGGGGTGTGGTGGCTGCTGACACCCACCTCCACAAGGGAGTCAACCTCCGAGCTGCTGTGGTCCTCAGCTGAGGTGGATGCTGCTGAGGACTCCTCGGTGTGGCTCCCCTCGCCCTCCGTGCCACTGGGTCCCTCCGACCACTCCTCGGCTGCTGACCCAGTCTGGCTCTGCGGCTCCTCCTGGTCCGTGGAGCTGTCCCCTCCTGTGGCCGTGGATGTATCTGCAAACAATAGGGAAACAGACAAATATCAGTCACCTGCACCGAACGCACACACCACAGTAAGTACAGCACATTACAGAGCAAGCCCTGGCATCCTTAGTTGAACATTGCCAAAAGTGCCCAAACAGAGTAGGAGAAGCCAATTGTCAGTCTGATGGTCAACCATGGCACTCACATCCCTCCTGGCCTTGCACCCATCTGTCTGGTGTCTGTTGGATGGCAATACCCCAGTGTGGACACATGCACCACCTACACAGTAGTTGGACAGTGCAGAGAACACGGTGAAGCATGTGAACATGCACCCATCACAACTCTTGCCACTGAGTCAGTACAGGTGTCCGGATAAACGGATGGCCAGAGTCAATTTTGAAATGCATGTGATGCATACCAGCACCAGACACCATGATGCACCGATGTCCTGATAGTCATTGCCACAATGGTGTGCATGTAGCACATGTCACTCCCTTGCAGGATCACTCATTGGAAGTTTCATGCCATGGCACAGGCATGCCTGCTAAGTCATACATCACTGTCTCCAGTCACATGGGCAGGGCAGCCAGACAACAACAGTCTGCACTGTGTCACAATCGTAGGTCATGGGGAATGCAAGTCCTGGAGCTGAACAAGTGCACAAGTACATCCCCAACACCACATCATCTGAACCCTTATCTGTCCACGTCATACCAATTGGACATATGGGACACCTGTAACACAACCCTCTGAACCTGAGCACCTCACAATCTGCTGTGAATGGGAAACAGCTGCCTGAACTTCACATTTGCATACCCCAGTCTGCACGGTCAGGTGATCAAACACCTATGTGTCACACAAGTATCGTCTCCTATGGTCACATCTCCGGTGGCATGCTGAGCCCCAACCGAGAAACACCCCAGTAGTCCTGACAACGAAGCCACAGCACACTGACACAGAGGCAGACACCTGAGGGGACATATCACTGAGCACAACGTGTCAGCTGATACACGGGAGCGGGAGTACAGAGTGTATTGTATGGCCTGGAGTAGGCATGACTGTCCTGCCCCACGTGAATGAGGGATGAGCCCTGGACAGTAGGCAGGTGGCTAAGTATGTGTGACACACGTGATATACACACTCCTGGGGCCCACACATTGTTCACACCCGCAGCATGGGTGTGTGCCAGATACCCCAGGCACATGTGGTGGATCAGCTCAGTAATTGGACCACATATCAAAGTAACACGCAGATTACATGTCAGAACACAGGCATTGTGTAAGCAATGGACCCACCCATGATGCCCACCACAGAGTTAGGGGAACAAATGCTGTCCCCCACCTTGAGCTAAGCAAAATGCAAGGACACAGTACCCAAGTGACACAATTCCCTTACTGTAAGGGCCACACCTGGGTATCAGATGAGGAGTGGGCAGTGCACAATTGAGGGACATGGGTCCTGGACCACATGACTGATGTACTGTGGAAGTTCAACCAGGCCAGAGGAGGGCACATAGCATGGCAGCCAAAGTTCACAATGCAGTCATGGACTCACCCCCTCCTTGCTGCTGTGTGGCGTTCAGCTGCCCATCCAGATCAGGGAAGACCACTGCCAGGATCCTGAGCATGTGGGGGTCAGGGTCCGGTGTCCGCCCCTCCTGCGAGGAGGCGACAGCTTCAGCTGGACCCGTGCGATCCTCCGGGTCCAGCCCCGAAGGTCCTGCCACCTCTTCTGGCAGTTGCGGATCCGGCGCTTGTAGACCCCCACGGATCTCACTGCCCGGACGATGGTCAGCCATATCTGCTGCTTCTGGTGGGCATCAACCTGTGAGGATGACAAAGTGAAAAGGCCATTACTGCACATGCAACATATCCGTGCATTACACAGTTGGATATACATGTCTCAATCACAGGGGCACATGATGTACACAGGCAGTGCAACGATGGCTATGAACAGTTTGCCAGCAGTTACTACATGGTATCATTGCCTGGGAAGTAAAACCTTGTTTAAATGCACTGTCACTGCACTATACCTGTTCAGTGCATGTAACTACACACTATGGGGGTGACAACTACTCAGTGAGCCTGCTAGCCAGTGGCGTGCACACTGTAAGTCTTGCTAGTCAGACAACATGCACATTTAGTAAGGCAGTGGACAGCACACTCACCTGCTCCCCTGCTTTCCCATACAGCTTGCTGTACTGTGGAAGGAGGCTGTCCAGCAGGGCCTGGTTCTCCTCAGTGCTGAAGGCTGGGGCTCTCTCCACAGTACGTGCCATTGCAGGATCCAGAGGGTGCAGATACAGCAGCAGTGGTGGTGGCAGATGTCGTCCTGGAGCATGTAGTGCAAGCAAGTGAGCTCTCAGGGGAACAGCCAGCATTATATGTGTGCTGCTGAGGCAGATACTGTCCCATGTGTCCAAAGTGATAGGTCCAAATCGTTTTCATCTTCTGAATCTGGCCAATCCATGGAATTGCACCACTTACACACGCCCACAGCATCCTTCAAAAGTTCAACTTCATGAGACCCATGAATTTGCAACATTGTTGTGGGTGACCAACTGAATTCACAGCATCAGACTCGTTAAAGGTTTGAAAACGCGTCCGTTGCCAGGCCAGGCCATAGCCAATGGGTGCGCACCGATCGGTCCATTGCTGTACAACGCGTACATCGGATGACAACGCGTACCCGCTCACATTGTATGCAATGGCCAATGCGTGCGCACCGATCGGTCCATTGCTGTATAACGCGTACCCGCTCACATCGTATGCAATGGCCAAATGGTGCGCACTGATCGGTCCATTGCTGTACAACGCGTACATCGGATGACAACGCGTACCCGCTCACATCATACGCAGTGGCCAATGCGTGCGCACCGATCGGTCCAATGCTGTACATTGCATACCCGCTCACATCGTATGCAATGGCCAATGGGTGCGCACCGATCGGTCCATTGCTGTACAACGCGTACATCGGATGACAACGCGTACCCGCTCACATTGTATACAATGGCCAATGGGTGTGCACCGATCGGTCCATTGCTGTACAACTCGTACATTGGATGACAACGCGTACCCGCTCACATTGTATGCAATGGCCAATGGGTGCGCACCGATCAGTCCATTGCTGTACAACGCGTACATCGGATGACAACGCGTACCCGCTCACATTGTATGCAATGCCCAATGCGTGCGCACCGATCGGTCCATTGCTGTACAACGCGTCCCTGTACAAGTCACTGGCATATGTCACCATGCCTGTCACAGGTGAATGTATGACAGCCACATATACTTCCCAGGGAGTGAGGGGCACACCTACAACACCACAGCCTGTCCACACTGTATCCTAAGGCATGTAAGGCTGCATTACCTATTCCGTGTATGGGAGTCAACATGTTGTTTTGTGGGTGGCACTTGGGGGCAGCCACTCCCAGGCTGTGCACGTGTTCATGGGGACAGAATCCTTCGTGTGTCGTGCACATGACCACTGTGATGTGCAACTGTTCATTTCTGAGCATGTTGCATGGTCACATTTCACGGTTGTGTATGTGTATGTCATATCACATACCCCCTGAGTCCCATGTGGGACGGTATGTACATCCCAGGGTGACCCATTGCCACAATAGTGATGGCCCTCCACAGTCTGTGTGCATGTTGTGTTTACAATGTCTCTGATTCCATGGGCACAATGGGAGACAGTCTCCACATCCACGTTGTTTGTGCATGGACTTTGATGTTGTGCGTGTGTGTGTCACAGACGTCCATGTCTGTCCTGCCGAGGCAACAGGGACCACTACCTGTGGGGGTCATGGTTGTTTTGCTGTGGTGTATTCATGATGCACCATGTCATGACAGTGTCCATGTGGCAATACAGGGTCCCTGGGAATCTACCTGTCGATGAGCTGTGATGCCTGGGGCACATCTGTCCTCACTTGTCACTGTGGTGTGTGTTTGTAACATGACAGCAGTACATGGGAACTGTGACACAGCCATATTGATATCCCATGGCACAACCTGGGACTTGTTGATGCCACTTGTTGAACTGTGATGTTAGATGTTGGCCATGTAGGTGCCATATATGTCCTTACGGAACTGCACACATCATGTACTTGTGTCTCATAATGATGTATCATGTGATATTGAGTATGGTCAATGCCACATATGTGGGGTGACTGACAATCTTTCTTTCTTCACCTATGCACTGCAGGGCACCAGCTGTCCATAGACCATTCCCTGACCTTGCAACCATGGTCGAACGGGACTGCATCCGACGGTACCGCTTCACCAGGCCGCTGATTGAGGAATTGACGGTGCGGTTGGCCCCACATTTGCAACCTGGCCGGACATACCCTACATCGCTGACCCCCAAGGTGAAGGTGATGGCAGCCCTACACTTCTTTGCCACCGGTACCTTTCAACACACTGTGGCGTCTGCTGGTGGGATGTCACAGACCATGTTCAGCCGTGTGCTCCGCGATGTTTTGGAGGCTATTTTGAGATACCTGAACCAGTACATCTATTTCCCTAAATGTCAACAACTCACTGACGTCAAGAGTGACTTCTATGCCCTGGGGAGGATGCCGCATGTCATTGGCTCCATTGATGGGACACATGTGGCTTTGGTACCACCACAGGCCCAAGAGCAGGCATACAGGAACCGCAAACACTACCATTCGGTCAATGCACTGGTGGTATGTCTTGCAGATATGAGCATCTCACACGTCTGTGCCCGTTTCCCCGGTTCTGCACACGATGCCTACGTGATGAGGAGTAGTCGCATACTGAGGATGATGTCACAGATGCGGAACCAGCGTGCCTGGCTTGTCGGTGTGTACTGACTTTGTACCATTGTGTGTGTTCTGCAATGTAGTATTCCACCCTCTTTTCCAACTCAGCTAATGTGCAATTGTCTGTATGTAGGTGACTCCGGATACCCCAACATGCCATGGTTGCTGACGCCCCTCAGGAACCCTGTGACACCAGCCCAGATGCGCTACAATGAGGCACATGGTCGGACCAGGAGAGTGATTGAGCGGACATTTGGTCTCCTGAAGAGCCGCTTCCGCTGCCTGGACAAGACAGGAGGGGCCCTCCCATATGCCCCAGCAAAGGTGTGCAAGATTGTCATCGTCTGCTGCATGCTACACAACCTGGCAGTGCGGAAGGAGTTGCCTCTCATCCTGGATGACGATGACCAACATCCGCCACCTGTGGAGGATCCTGGCCTGGACCACGATGCCAGTGATGATGATGATGATGAGGGTGATGTCCGCACACAGCTCATCACCAACTTCTTCAGCTGAATGTGAGTATCCGGAGATGTTATGTCAATGATGTGAGTTTGCATGATATGTGTTGGTGGTGCTCTGGTGCTGTTTGAGTGTGTCCATGTGCTACATGACTGTATGCGTGCAGCGATGTGTCCTTACAGGTAGTCTGTACTCTACAACAGTGTTGACATGCTAACTTGGTTCTGGGTGGGTATCTTGTGACATGTATTGGGCATGAGTATTGCAGTTCTGTCCTGTTCTTCTGTGCTTTTGACTGTGTGTCATTTCTGTCCTTCACAGGGTACTTTCAGAGTTGTTTGGTCAACTGTGATCCCCGACACCGTGAATCAACTTCCAGGGTGGTAGCTGTCGTTTCCCTACAGGTGATGTGCGCCACACCCATGGACTTCCTTTCTTCTACACTTGTTGACTGTGTGCCCACTGCCAGGTGGGATTACCTTGCATCTGTAGTGGTTACAACATGTTGCAAATGTGTAATAAACCTGTGCTTCACTTTGTGATGTGCGTTGTCTGTGGTCACACATCTGACTGACATTTGCTTACTGCACCAGTGTGCTAGTTAACACAGACTGTGAATAGGTGTTGGGTCTGTGCATTGCACCGTATTTCCTGGCAACATCAGTGTAGGCGATGAGTCAGATGGCCCTGGTGTGTATGTGTTGTGTAGCCCTGGTGGTGTGTCTCCCTCATATGTGTCACGTCGCCATGACTCACATGCCGGTGTTGTACTTGCTGTAGCAGTTAGCATGCACAGTGTCATGTCACAGATCATCAGCTCCATGACAGTAACAACGTTGGAATAACAACAGAGGCAAGTATGGTGTATTAGTGAGTTTATTGACATACATGTGTGAGTATAGTGCACAGGATGGTGGGTGCTGTACATTGTGATTGTAATCCAAAGTTCATAGATGATTTGGAATTCCTGGTAGCAGAAATGTCCTGAGTAAAGTCCACAGTCATCTGATACATTGGTCTAACTTGAACTCCCCAGGTCATGTGGGAGAGTTGTGTTGCATTCGACAGGGTGAACAGTTTGCGCACAAAGGTGATTTTCCAGAACAGGTGTTGGCTTCCTGGGGGTTGTGCATGGCCATCGGCCTCTCAGTTGTCCTTCCTCGGACGACCCCTCTTCTTTGGGGGGGGACCCTCAAGTGCAGGCTGCTGCGGTGCAGGGGACTCTCCGCCAGAGTCATCCTCCCTCCCTGTGGCAGTTGCAGTTGTTGCAGCACCAGATGTTGTGGGCACACAGGGAGGTGTTGACATGTTGGTGCAAATATGGCGGAGGCATTATAATATGTCCCTATGCACCGCCGTCAGTTCTTGCAATGTGTCCCAGTTGGACTCCATGCGGGACATGTGGGAGTCCGAGCAGGCATGATGGGCAGCCTGCTGCTGTTGAATGTCCCTGAGGATCCCCACTACCTGGCTGAACTCTCCGGTGCTAGTCTGGTACGCATCAGCTATGCGTGCCAGTTGTGGGTCATCATGCAGTCCAGACCCCTCTGCAAGCAGCGACCTATGTCTACCACCCCTCCCACCACCCCTGGCGACACGTGCAGGACCTGCGGTGGCACACACAGGTGACTCTGGGCCCCCTTGGGGGTTGTTGCTGGTGTTGGTGTCCGTTGCTCCACTATGGGCCGGGGGCTGTGTGCTGTTGGTGGTGGTGGTCCTTGGTCTGTCCGTGTCGGCAGGGGTGGTCTGTGTGTTGGCAGTTGTTGGAGGGGTGGGTGCAGGGGGTGCAGCTGGTGGTCCTGCTGGTGCTGCATGATGACTCACTGCGGAGGTGCCAGGTAGGTCTTGGTCATCCGAGGATGGCAGAGGCTGTTCCACACCAGTGAGCTGAGTGTCCCCCGGAGCCTGGGACAGGGACTCCTCAGCGTCTGCTGCTGTGTCCCCATCATCACCTGTTTTTGGGAGACACACACAATGTATGTTATGTATCTGCAGGCATCAATGGTTCACACACCTGACAGTTGTGACTGTACCTCTGGATGCGGGCCTGTACATTGCATTGTCCTAAGTTGTCACAGTCAGAGGTTGATATTGGTGTAGCACATTGTCCTGCATACTTTGAGCATTTCAATATGAATGTTGAGGTGTGTACATGGCCAGCATTGGTTGTATTTGGTGGACATCCGGCCCTCCTTCTCCCCCAGCCCAGTTATCCCACCATGATGCATGCCACCCTTGCAGTGGGTTCAGGTTGACTCTCAGGATGTCAGTAAGTGGTGTCCTGTTGTTTGTTGGTGCCCAGTTCCCAGCATGGCCTTGTGATCCCCACAACAGTACCCATTGTCAGCCATCTTGTCAGTTCTTTTCCACTCCTTGGGAGGTGTGCATGCTTGAGTGTGAGCTTGCTGGGCCATGTGGCTGGGGGATGTTGAGCTGTGACTACCAGTCCCATCATGCTATTGCCTCCACCCCCCTTCCCAGCATGCCCATACTTCCTTCCTTTTGAGTGGACTTCACTGTGTGTGAGTGTGACAGCAATGGCAAGATGGCTGACAGTGGTGTCCTGCTGTTTGTTGGTGCCCAGTTCCCAGCATGGCCTTGTGCTCCCCATATCAGAGCACCATTGTCAGACATCTTTGAAGTGGCTTTCCACTCCCTGTGAGGTGTGCATGCTTTAGTGTGAGCTTACTGGGCCATGTGGCTGGGGGATGTTGAGCTGTGACTACCACTCCCATCATGCTATTGCCTCCACCCCCTTCCCAACATGCCCATACTTCCTTCCTTTTGAGTGGACTTCACTGTGTGTGAGTGTGACAGCAATGGCAAGATGGCTGACAGTGGTGTCCTGCTGTTTGTTGGTGCCCAGTTCCCAGCATGGCCTTGTGCTCACCAGATCAGAGCACCATTGTCAGACATCTTTGAAGTGGCGTTCCACTCCCTGTGAGGTGTGCATGCTTGAGTGTGAGCTTGCTGGGCCATGTGGCTGGGGGATGTTGAGCTGTGACTACCACTCCCATCATGCTATTGCCTCCACCCCCTTTCCCAGCATGCCCATACTTCCTTCCTTTTGAGTGGACTTCACTGTGTGTGAGTGTGACAGCAATGGCAAGATGGCTGACAGTGGTGTCCTGCTGTTTGTTGGTGCCCAGTTCCCAGCATGGCTGTGTGCTCCCCACATCAGAGCACCATTGTCAGACATCTTTGAAGTGGCTTTCTCCACTGTGAGGTGTGCATGCTTGAGTGTGAGCTTGCTGGGCCATGTGGCTGGGGGATGTTGAGCTGTGTCTACCACTCCCATCATGCTATTGCCTCCACCCCCCTTCCCAGCATGCCCATGCTTCCTTCCTTTTGACTCTGCTTCTCTGTGGGGTAGTGTGCCTGTGCTGACAAGATGGCTGACAGTGTTATCCTGGGGTTAGTTTGGCTACAAGTCCCATGTGTATCCCTGTGCTTCACACAGCATAACCCAGGGTGGTGGTTCTTTGTGGGATATTTGATTAGAGTGTGATGCAATGCATTCTCTCAGGTGAGTTGTGTGGAGTTTGTGTTAGGGGTGTGTGTGAGAAGAGCTGCTGGTAACTATGGTCAGTGCTGTCAGTCCTCCTTCCCACCCAGCCAGATATCCCACCATGGAACGTGCTTCCATTGCAGGGAGTTCAAGTTTGCTTTCAGGATGTCAGTCAGGGGTGTCCTGCTGTTGGATGGTGCACAGTTGCCAGCAGGGCCTTGTGCTCCCCACAGCAGTACCCAGTGTCAGCCATCTTGTCAGTTGTTTTCCACTCCCTGTGATGTGAGCATGGTTCATGGTGGTGTTGATGGGCGTATTGTGAGGGTGGGCAATATCTGTGACTACAACTCCCATGATGCTATTGGCTACACTGACTTGACCAGCATACACAGAATTCCTTCCTTTCAGTGGGCTTCCCTGTGAGGTGGTGTTGTAGTGGTGGCTAAATATCTGACTGTGTTTGTTGGTTAGATTTGTGCCACTGCCTAGCTGTATTTGTTGTTGTGTTTGTACATGTCATGACACAGTTACATTTCACTATGAGATGGCATGTATTGTGTTTATCTGACTGACATACACATCTTAGGATGTTTATCTCTTGGTTGGTGTGTATTTGCTAAGGGTGCATGGTTTGACTATCCCCTTGACAGTGATGTGTTTGTATTGTCACACAATATTGTGTACATTTGTTGTGTACTCACCAGGCTCTGGGATGTTTGCTAGTCCATATATACGCTGACTGGTGGTAGGATGGCCCGCACCTTCTCCTCCCAGGGCCTGAGGTATACAGGTTTGGCAGGAGGGCCACTGCCGGTGTGTTGGCTCAAGGCGTAGTCCTTCTTCAGTAGGTCCCTGACCCTCCTGCGCACGTCATACCACCTGTTCTGGATGTCTTCCTTTGTGCGCAGACATGGTGATTGTGCGTTCACCCTGTCGACGATCCTCGCCCACATCTTGGTTTTCTGCAACATGGGGGTCTGTTGGACCAGTGTACCAAACAGCTGTGGCTCTACCCTGAGGATCTCATCTACCAGGACTTCCAATTCACTGTCTATGAACTTTTGATTCTTCTTTGGGGGCATGGTGATGGGTGGTGGTGGTGAGTGATGTGTGTGTTGGTGTGCAAGTGAGGGTGTGTGAGTGTGGGTTTTGCTGGGTGTATGTGAGAGTGCTATTTGTTGAGGTGCTGATGGTGTGTGGCTTGTGTGATGGATGAGCTGTGAGTGTGTGTGTGGTTGCTGTCTGTTGGTGTTGAGTGCTGGCAGGTAATTCGAATTTGCAAAGGATCATGGTAGGGATTTGTGTCCTTTATATGGGTTGAATTGTGGGTGTGTCTTTGTTCCATGCCCCCCCCAGTATTTATTGGCTTTGTAATTGCTTGTTTGTCCCTTTTTTTGTGTGTTTCTTCCTTTGTGCTTTTTGTGCATGTAGGAGACGTTCTTCTGACCGAGTAGGATGCTGCAGTTGGTCTCGTGCGAGCTTCTCCGGCTCGTTCACGCTATATTTCTGCTGTGTTTTATGTGCGGCGTACGCGTCGGTCGCAGTGTATTGAGTTGCTTCGGCTCGCTGTTTTGTATGCGTGTCGGTCGTACGGCTTGAGCTCTGTGCGACTCGTTCGGGTTTTCCACGCATTACATCGTACTGTGCGGGTCGGAGTTCGCGGGTACGTTTCATTCGGGTTCCTTCCTGGTGCGTGTCGGTCGGTTCGATTCGCCGTTTTTTCCGGCTGGATGGCTGTTTTCCGTGCGGGTCGGTCGTTCGTCTTGGGTTCCGTGCGAGTCGGTCGTAAATCGTATGCATTACATCGTACTAGGCGGGTCAAGCAGCACCGGTACGTGTCGGGCAGAATATATTCCCGAACCGAGTCGGTCGGTACGTTTTCCGGCCCGAATCGGAATCGGCCCCTAAGTGTATAGACTGTATATATT
Source organism: Calotriton arnoldi (assembly GCA_963921515.1). NCBI lineage: Eukaryota > Metazoa > Chordata > Amphibia > Caudata > Salamandridae > Calotriton > Calotriton arnoldi. The sequence continues at coordinate 1,141,098 of CAWUFW010003172.1, read as the reverse complement.
GATTCACATTTTATTTTTGACATAATATATGTATATATTATAAGAGTGATTCAAGATATCTCTGAGATGTATACAATGAATTTTGCACATTACAAAATGGCCGCCACAGTTGTTAATATTGTACATACACTGTAATGGGGTTAGTCCATCTTCTACTGAGTTGAAGGAAGTGGATATAATCATGTGTGTTATGAGCTTCTACGAGCGTGAGCAAGGCGTAAGCCGAAACGCGTCGTTTTGAGTCTGCCATTAAAAGACTTGTATGCAGCACGTTGAGGTGTCCGAGTGTTTCCTGGAACAAAAGGGAGTTGTGGAGAGAATAATTGGGATTACTGGTAACCCGACTCGGACCGCCCGTGACAGCCTGATACATTCCTGACCGGGATTTGTGGAACGAATATATATATATGTATATATTCATATATTCACAGGGAAAAAAAACGTTACAGAGACGTTATACTACTTAGGCTGACATTTCACTCGTGCAAAACCAGAGAAATTCAACAGTTATAGTTAGTGAGGTAACTATAACTCACGCACCCACAATGCACTGCTCATGACCTCACATATTACATCACTCATGACATGGTCAGTGACACCACTGATGATATCACTGATGATATCTCTTAAATGACATCACTGATGACATCATCTGGTAACTGTGACTTTTAAAAAAAGTTTATGTGTTAAATATATATGCCAATGGGTTTTGGTGAATCAGGGGGTGTATGAGTGCCTGTATGGATGATTCAGTTGGTGTGTGACCGACTATATAAGTGAGTTATTAGGTATCTTAGTGAATTTATGGGTGAGTGACTGGTTTTGTGAATTTCTGTTTCTGTCTGTTAGTTGGTGTCTAACTGGCTGTATGGGTGTGTGGATGGGTACATAAGTTTTTGTATGATTGAGTAATTGTTTGTCTGAGTACCTCTATGAGTGTCTGAGTGTCTGTGTGAGTGGGATGAGTCAGTGGCTGTATGAGTTAGTGAGTACGTTTGTGAGGAGCTGTATGGGTGTGTATGTATTTGTATATCTGTCTTGGTGAGTAAGTGCATGTGTCAGTGGTATATGGGTGAGTAACTGGGTATATGAAAGTCGGTATAGATGAGTGATGTGCTATGTGACAGACTGTATGGGTGAGTGAGTGAATGTGAGAGTGTCTGTATGGGTGAGTGTGTGTTTGTGTCAGTGACTGTATAGGTGAGTGAGTACGTGTTAATATCTGTATGAGTAAGTGAGTGACTGTTGGTATAACTGTATCGGTGGGTAAGTGGCTGTGTGATTAACTGTATTGGTGAGTGAGTAGATGTGTGAGTAGCTCTATGGGTGACTGGCTCTGTGTGTGAGTGGCTCTATGGGTGTATAAGTGGATATGTTAGTCGTTGTATTAGTGAGTGAGTGGATGTATGAGTACCTGTATGGATGAGTGAGTAGATGTGTGTGTTGATGTATGAATCAGTGAGTGGCTGTGTAAGAACTGGTATGTGTTTTTGAATATGTTTGAGAATGGTAGTGTGGAAGTTGGAGTGGATGTATGGAAGGTTATATGGGGGTATGAGTTGGTGCATCAGAGATTTTGTGGATGATGTCATCAGTGACATCATCAGCGATGTAATTTGAGATGTCATGAGTGATGTCATCAGTGATGTCATTGACCATGTCATGAGTGATGTAATATGTGAGCTCATAAGCAGTGCATTGCACAGCGTAAGTTATAGTCGCCTCACTAACTATAACAGCTAAATTTCTCTGGTTTTGTATGAATGAAACATCAACCTAAGTATATCATTTCTGTAACCTTTGTTTTTTCAGTGAATTTCTAAGGTTTTTTTTTAAATTCTGTTTCCTAAATATAATGTCCCTGTAACCTATGCTTTTTTCAGTGAATTTCTAAGCTTTTTTTAATTCCATTTCCTAACTATAATGTCTTTGTAAGCTTTTGTTTCTTTCAGTGAATTTCTAAGGTTTTTTAAATTCTAATTCCTAACTATAACGTCCCTGTAACCTTTGTTTTTTTTCTGTGAATTTTGAAGGTTTTAAAAATCTATCATGCAAGTTTAATGCCTCTATTACTGGTAGTTTTCAGTGTCATTTATATTAATATTTTAAAATAGTATTTACTTATTAAAAGATATTCCTAATCTTTTTTTATTTTTGAAATGTTTACTATATATTATGTTTTAAATTTTAAAATGCTTTTTATAATTACTTTTTTTAAATATTTGTAAGGCTAGGTGATAACATGGTGGTAATGTTATTTATTTGTAAGTTTCAGATTTTTAGAAATTTTACATAGTGTTCTATTATTAATAATTTTGCAGAGTATGTTATTATATGATAAAGTTAAGTTTAAAAAGAGAAAAACTTTGTTCAGTCTTTTGGGATTCTTTTCTTTAGTGTTTTTCTCACAAGTAATTTTTGTGCGGTTACTATTAGCAGTGTAAAACATATATTATTGTGTTATTTCTAAAAATAATTTTTTAGTATAAGTAGATAATTTTTTTCATTGTTTTTGTTGTGCGTTAGGTGCACAAATCTGTTATAAGGTTAAAAGTGTAAAATACATATTTAGACAAAAATAATATTTATTTTTAGTTAAGAGGTTTACTACTGAAATGAAATAGTATTAGTGTACCTGTGAAATATTTTTATGAGGTTTACAACAGGTTTTCATGGACGTGACTCCATCATGCACCGGCCAAGTCAGGGTTTCAACCTCGCATATTTTTAATAGTGTTGAATACAGTCAAAATGTTTTTTATATAGATTTTAATTGTAGTGAATTAGAACTAGTATAGTGAAATCAATATTAAGATATGTTAAAGTTAATTTAAAAACTGTTTATATGTATATTATAGAACCGCGACAGTGTCATGTGGGGTCGCAACTTTAGAGTGATTTGTAAAAGGTTTAAATATGCTTGTGCTTATAAAAAATTGATTCACTGATAGTAATTTATACTTTGAAATGAAATGTAATACATTTCACGGGTGCGCGACGTGGACGCAATGGTGACGCGACCCCGTCGCAACGTCATGTGACATGGAAAGAAAACTTTTGATTGGTTAAAAAGCTTTTCATTCGGTTAGAAGAAGGATCCAACACCTGTTTGTTTCTTCTTTTGGGTGTGTCTGCATATGTTGACACCATTTTGTATTGTATCCAGTTATTTTCTATTTCTTTGGTGTTTTGACCAACTTCTCACTAAAAAGAAAATGGCATCTCCGCATCGGCAGAAAGAAGCAGAGGTAGAAGAAGTTGAAATTTTGGAGTAACCCATCAAAAAAAGGAAGTAAAGTATTGTTTGGACCTTCTTTACCATTCGTGTAGGCGAGAAGAAGGTGAATGCAAGGAAGGTCACCTGCTCTCTATGTGGCAAGGTATTGTCAACATGGTAGGCGAGGAAATATTCTTGTGGGACATCCTCAATGAAAAAACACCTGGAGACGATGCATCCGACTCTCCTTGCAAGAGAAAAAAGGGAGCAAGCTGAATGTGGCGAATTAGATCAGCCTAGTACATCTTCTTCAGCTCTACTCACATCACCACAGTCACAGACCATCCCTGAGTTGGCAGATGCTGGAGTGCACTGTCAAAGAGCCAATCTATTTTGTGTGTTGTCGAACAGTCAATATCTGCTATTATTACTAAAGTGATAAATTGTTTTTGTTGTACTGACTTGTGTTTCATAGTTTGTTGGAAGCACCATGTTTAGAAGATTGAACTTTACATTTCTTTTAAAAAAATGTCAAAAACAACCCAAAAAATTAAAAATTGTTAAAAAAATACAAAAAAAGCCCAAAAGTATTTTAAGAAAAAAAGGTTCTAACGGAACCACCTGATCGGATGGATGAATGTGTGTATGGGAGACTGATTTGTGGAATAGTGCATGTATATGTGATGAGTGCATGAGTACTGCCTGGGAGATTAGTTGAGTGCATGAGTAGTGCCTAAGTGATTGGATGAATACATAATTAGTGCCTGAGTGATTGGATGAGTGCATGAGCAGTACCTGAGTGATTGCAAGAGTTCATGAGTAGTGCCTGGGTGATTGGATGAGTGTATGAGTAGTGTCTAGGTGATTGGATGACTGCATGGGCAGTGTCTGCATGATTGGATAAATGCCTGGGTAGTGCCTCTGTGATTGGATGAGTGCATGAGTAGTGCCTGGGTGATTGGATGAGAGAATGAGTAGTGTCTATGTGACTATATGGCTGCATCAGTAGTGCCTGGTTTATTGGAATAGAGAATGTGTAGGGCCTGAGTGATTGGATGACTGTTGTATGAGTATATGAGTAGTGCCTGAGTGATGGTACAAGTGTATGGGGAGTACATGTGTGATTGGAGTTGCGACTCCACTGTTGCGCCGAGCATTGGAAAAATTCACTCTTTAAATGTATAAGATATATAAAATACTCCATTTTATATTTTAAAAGCACACTGTACTTTAAACCCTTCTCCCACACTGCTTCATCTCAGTTTCCATAGCAACAATTTGTGAAACATTCAACTGTACCAGTAAGTCAAAAGTTCACCTTATTGTTAACTGCAGCACACCAGATTCCAATTCAACAGTAGCAGGTGTGGTTGACTAGTTAAAAATATTAGCTTATCCAGTGTACTGTACCTTTCCATATTTTCTCCACAACCAATCAGAAAAATACTTATTTTACAAACTAAGATACAACCTCTCTTTAGGTACGTAATGTTTATGAACACCCAATGACTTATCTCCTTTTCCAAAACCACAATCTGCCCTCCATTTTAGATGCTTTTCATTATACTAACTGTCACATCCAGCGACAGATGTCTTCTGATTCCTAGTGCACCTTCCTTCAAAATGCTTGCACTATGGATTATGGGTCACAGCTATGTTTTCTGGGGTAAAAAGTTTGATAGAGAAAGAGGTATTGACAAAGACTTGGGTTTGCATAATGTGGCTACTAAATGGTTTGTGCAGAGAAGATTAAAGTGGCACCAACTGCTGCCTTTTGTTAAAAGCATTTTGAATTTCCAACCCTCTGACCACATGATTGTGCACTGTGGTGACAATGACCTAGGCACATTGACTGGGGTAGGGCTGGGAATCCTAATGAAGGATACCTTTGCACAAAAGATGTTGATTTTCCCTCACACTGCCTTTGTGTATTCTAATATTTGCCAAAGACAGACATGGAAGTGGGCAAATCAATTCTGTCCATAAATTGACAAAGCCTGGAAACATGTTAATAAAACTGTTTCTGCTTACCTCAGAGACCATATCATGGGCTCTATCTACAACAATAACCTGTGTTTTGACATGCATGGAATCTATAGAAGTGGAGGAGTTCATTTCACAGATGAAGGCAACAAGGTGTTTCTGAGCAACCTGAAACTGTGCATCCGCACTTACATGTAGCTGCAACAAACTCATAATGAACACAACAGCTCTTCTCAGAGCCACCCCAACACCCAACAGTGAAAAGTATATATGTAAAAAAACTTTATTTCCAAAAAATGTTTTCTGGATTCGTGACCCCATTGCGGATCCGCAAAACAAAAGCACAAACTCAATGCACAACAACACATTTACATTTTTAACTATAATTTTAACTCTATACATATTACATTTTTTTGTAAGTACTTTTGTAAGTGTATAAATGTGAATGTATTTGTGAGCTTCACTCTGAGTCGCTCTGATACATGTGACAGAATGCATCAGTCTGAATGTGGTTTATGAATGGGTGTATCAGTCTCTAATTGGAGTTGCAAATCTATGTTTCAGTGCCTGTGTGGGTCTGTGACAAGCTTTTTGAGTAACTGACTAAGTATGTCAATGGTTACAACTGTGTCTCAGTGGATGTATCAGTGTATGAGAGGGTGTGACATTGGGTGTGTCAATGAGTGCGATAGATAGTGTCTGAGTGAGTCTCACAGTGACTTCATCAGTAGCTGAGTGGGTATATTAAAGGATGCATCAGTATCTGTATGAGTCTGTGAGTGGGTGCATCAGTGTCTCAATCTGTTTGGGAGTCAGTGCATCAATATCTAAGTGGGTTTCTCAAGAGGTGCATCACAGTCGGAGTGGGTGTGTCAGTGTCTAAGCAGGTGTGTGAGTGGATGGGTTACACTCTGAGTGAGTCTCAGGCTGTTTACATTAGCAACTCAGTAGGGTCTGTGAAAAGATTTGTCAGTGTCTCTGGGGGTCTGTGAGCGGGTGCAACAGTATGAGAGTGGGATTGTCAGTGGGTGTTTGTATGTCTGAGTGGATTGGTCAGTGGGTGCATCAGTGTCTGTATGGGTTAGTGACTGGACGTGTGAATATGTCAGTGGGTCTGTAAGTGGGTGCATCGGTATCTGATTAGGTCTGTGAGTGGATGCATCAGTGTCTTATTGGCTTTGTGAGTGGGTACATAATTCTGTGAGTTAGTCTGTATGAACATGTGACACTGTTTGTATAATTGTGTGAACCAATATGTTATTGAGGGAATTAATATATGATTTTTTAGTTAACTTTTGATAAGTCCGCAACTCCACTGTGACATTACATGGGGGAGGGGGCCCGCTGAGCTCCGCGATGGAGTTGTGACTTTGACTATGAGGGAAAAAATATATATATTATTTTTGGGGAAGGAGGACCGCGTGGCCTCCCTTCACAGGGCCAATTTCTGCCCTGCAGATCCCATCCACCGGGGCCACGTATGATAACAATGGGGAAGGGGTCCGCACGTCCCCCAGTCCCGGGTCTGTCTCTTAATGGACCACCACGAAATTACCAAGACCGCAGCTGAATATATATATATTATATAGTTTTGCAAATAACTTTGCTGCTGTTTGACCAATCCTCACCAAAGATGCCAAACAAAAATTTCATCCACCTGGGCTCCAACTTGCCAAGTTTTGGGGTGATCCATTAGGTAGAGGACCAAGGCAAATGGTAGTTACAAAATACAAATTCAGGAATTTTTGACAGAGCTACAGCCAAAACAACTGAAACAAGTGGCACCAAATTTGGCAGAAAGCTATATCTTTATCCAGTAAGAGTGCTTTTTGTGATTTGGTGTAAATCTGTACGTGATCAGAAGCAGAGAAGATGCTGGCTCCAGAGGTTCCCTTGCACCCCCAATGACTCCTCAAGTTGTGGGTTTGCGGCTGGGACTAGGCCACCCGTAACATAAAAAAAGAAAGAAAAAGAGTCATGGCCTCACCACTTGAGTATAGACAGTGGCATCAGCCACTAATTAAATATTCATTGCACTCTGGCTGGAACTCCCCATAATGCCCTGAATGTGGTTTGTTTGAACTATTTTACATATCTTGGTGTCCCAAGGAAGGGAAGGGGTGTCACCAACTCTTGATCTAAGCATGGAGGGGGGCTGCAGGGAGCGCAGCAGCCCCCCACAGGAATATGTTATAAAAAATGACACTAAGGGCATGATTACAGGAGGGGGGGGCGTGTATTTGCGTCCTGTGTGTAAACCGCTGTTTACCGCATAACGAATTTGGTTTTATTTAACATATCAGATAAAGATGAGATGCGTTAATTAACCCAACATTATTTAAACAAGGGAAAACATACGGTATTTACCGTATCATGTGGAGTTTGGTGGGTTAAAAATAAAAATCTGCATATTATTACCCATAAACTCTTAATAGGTGTTAGTTATTGCACCTGATAAATAACGTACCCCATGGCATCATTATTTACCAGGGCCTATAAATAATGCCCCCACTGGTAATCATTCTTTAAGTCTCCTTGGTCATTGAATTCATGACCCCAGGAGAGGTTTTGAATTATGTTGTGATCCAGCGCTATCAATAAAATTTCTTCTCCTATATGCTTTTTGGACGTCCAGGTACAAATATCCCTCTCAAACACAAACTTATATCCATATGACGGTGGGGCCCATAACACTGCATATACATTCACTCTCTCATATGTTCCCTGGATTGCATCCGTTCTTACCTAGGAGAAGAAACAGTCAATGATTTGCTGGAAGGAGACGGGTTACCTTGTTAAAACGACATAATACTTCTCAAGCTTTAAGGTATTCCGCTCATTGGTCGATGGACCAACTAGTAGGAATCAGTTGATGGTGATTAAGACCAGCTCAATCACTATAAACCTTTAAACATTTACATTTATCATTGAGCTAAAGAACCACTGACTCATTGTTTTAAAGATAATAAAGTTTATATAATTTTTAGAAGCATGAATAAGTTTCAAATTTATTATTCAGATTATTACATTTAGTATCATTATAAGAATAAATTGAAATTGCAATGCATACCTATTGGATGGAAAAATAAAGTTCGTCACATCAATGAATTCAGATCACAGCATGGAACTCCCGGAAAACTATCTATCTGTCCTGGAAAACAGACCTTCTTGTTCCTTTCCCTTTAGTATCTTAAGAATAAAAAGTCTAATAATATTAAGTGGAAAATCTATCAAGCAGCAAAAAGGTTCTCCAACAGCAGCGTCTCATGCTCAATCAAAAATATAAAATAGCAGCAGCAGCATCAGTTCATCAGCCATCAGCATCAAAAATTGGTAAAAGTAATTCAACCCGCCCCCCCAAGAGTAGGCCTTCTTATACCCTAATACTAGCTTACTAAGTGAAAATGTTACATCTTTATGGCGAGATTCTCTCCAATTGGTCCATTTGGGGTCAGCATACATCTCATTATGAATATCCTTGCTCGAACCAGTTCTTTGTGGAAAGTTCATACTTCTGTCATTTCTCACGGGTTCATGACATTACCCATCCGTTAGGTTTCAAACTGTATCCTTTTCTGATTCTTTTAAGTTGAACAGTTCATTGTTCATTCACTTATTCACTGCGACTTCTCACGCTTTTCGCACAGTCCTTTTTTGGCACACGTTAGTATGATAAGGTCATCACAGCCTTGACCATGCTTCCATCCTAGGCTTTGGAAACGGTCACATGATCCCTCTTGTTCACAGCCTTTCTTTATTTCAACATCTCTCGCGCCTGCGTACTCTAGCTCATGGCAGCCATTTTATATCGCGGCTCAACAGGCCTAAGCGCACTATTATAAAGATAAACAAAACATAGTTAAGAATAAAGAATATAAACCTTTTCGTTTCCCTCCCGTCATTCTACGTATCCCAATTAGGTATTACCTAGCAAAAGCGACATATAAAGCCATCCCTTACTTACCAACGCTTTACTTTGCCACTACACAGTTTATTTCCAAGCACAAATCATGCATTTAATATCCTAATTAGTACGCAAATTATTAGACTTATGTTATCCACGTTAACAATTGTAAGTAAATTAGTTTGCACATATATAGCGTGTTACCTTTAACCCTTTACATGTAACATACATGGTTGGTTATTTACTATGACGAACATGTGTGTTATTTATTCAACGTAAATATTAGGAGGTTAAAATTTTTTTGTTTACCCTGCTCCATCAATTACCCCCTTTGGTGATTTTTAATATCACCACAAAAACCCATGTTACACAATTCTATCCGATAGCATATTTCTTTTTTTCTGTTTGCTTTTGTTAGTTTACACAACTGTATCCCTTTCAACTTGTCTCTTTGTTTCCTTATACATGTTTTCTTTTATTTCTTCCAGCTCTATTTCACCCATTTCTCTTTCTCTTTCTTTATTGATCTTGTTTTCTTTTCTATTTTATTCTGTCTTTTTCTTCTCTTTATTACATGTAATAATTAGCTTCAGTACTAAAACTATTATGATTATTATGGTTGCTACTATTATTACTTTCCCTATTATTAATCCACTCATTCTAGTAAACCAATTTATTACTAAGGAAAAACTCTTACCAAGTTTTCCAAATGCATTTTCAACCTCCAGTGGAACAAGTTCTTTGTGCAAATTTGTAATATTCTTTATATACCTTTGTATATTTTCACTTTTATCTGGAATGTAAGTGCAACAATGTTGGACTTTCAGCATTCCACAGACTCCACCCTCTTTTGCCAAAAGAATGTCAAGGGCAAGTCGATTTTGCATCACCATAGCTCTCATGGCAACCATTTCGGTATTTACCATCAAGAACCCTCCAGCAGCATCTGTAGATAAACGATCTACTACTGTGGATAACTTCCGAATTTTAAATGCATTCAAAGATATTCCCACTGCTGGTATCAATGCTCCAAAAATATCACCTACTATTTCTGAGAAACTTTCCCTTTTTCTACGTGTAAATGTCTTTATTATTTTGTGTGTTCCCTTTTCTGCTCTATCTACATGAAAAATCTTTGGAAAGACCAGGCCTAAGTAACATGATCCATACCAATGGTCCGGCAACCTGTAATAAGCTCTGTTACCGCAAATATAATAGATCCCAGGAAATATTGGATCTTTTCCCCCTTTGAATCCCCATCCTCCTAAAATTCTATAATTGTCATGGCAATCACTGGAACCCACAAAATAATTGTCATATCTTGTTCTATTTCTTCTAATGCACAACCTTCCCTGTTGGGGCCAATCCAGAGTCATAGCTGCATTTGTCTTTTTCTTGTCATGATTTTCCTCCTCAAACGCCCAAAGAGGTGTTTTTGTCTCTGCTGTCACTTTTCTTTGAAATTTCACTCTTCTATCCTCGACCATTTCTAAAAATACCTTTTCTTCCTTCTTGAACTCACAGGTAAGGTTGTTTTTAACTATATCATCTAATGTTAGAATTTTATTTTCTATGAAAAATTCACCAAATGTTCTTCCCTCTTTTACTTTGTTTAGTTCGGAAACTATAGGAATCTTTGCAAAAATCTTATCTATGTCAGTGTAATAATATTCTAATCTTCCTGTCTTATAAAATAGACGTGCTAAAACACTACATGTTATTCCATACGTCAAAGGAAGGTGATGATAGGTCACACCTTCTGCAACAGACGCAGGCAATTGCATACAAACATAACAATCTCTTACATCCATTGTTTCTACATACTCATATAATAACTTAGTAAAAACATTTTTTGAAAAATCTGTTATTGATTTGTCTTTATGTAATTCTGCATTACTTTCTAATATAGCTGTTTCTTGTATGTTAGCTCCCTTTTCTTTCGTCTTTAATATAGACGTTTCTTCTACAGCTAATCTAATTGGAATGGTGATTGCTAAAATAACCCATACTGTCATTAATAATCCTGTACAAAAGAAGCACATCTTACACCATCTTCTTAAGAACTCACATCTACATGTTCTATCTTTAATACCTTCCATTTGATCTATTACCTATTTATAATATGTACAGAAAAATTGTGTCACCACACCTCAGGAATGACCTTTTAGCCACTCTACACTTTCACCTTGTCTTTGTTTGGTACTTTCTTTAATTCTTTTCAGAACTCTTTCTTTGTCAAATCCAGTGTTTTGTCAAATCCAGTAATTTTTTGTTCAAATTTCTTCAAGTTTGTTGCACTTCACCTTCACCCATTAGTTTGCAGCTTTGTTCTGGGTTCTCGTGAGTGTTCTCTTCTTCTTTGATATCAGCTAAGGCAATGTATAACCACTCAGGCGATTTATACTTCAGATTTACTTTCTTTACTCTTTTGGTTTTCTGCAAGTGTTTTCCACCTTGTTTTTCTTGTTCTTTTTGGCTTGTTATTTCATTTACTTGTTCTGCACTTTTTCCATCTAACCTTATGATCTTGTATCTTAATCTTCTAACTTCGTTGGGCCAATTGTCTCCTTTTCTCGGCCTTTTCGGTTCACTTTCTTTTTCCTCTCTTTCTGTTCTCCAAGTTCTCTTTCTTGACTCTAGTTTCTGGTTTCTTTCTTCTCCACTTTCTTCTGACTCTGTTTCAGTCCTTTCTTTATTGTCTCTTATCTTAAATTTTATAATTTCACTTCCTTCATTTATTTTTGGTTTTCACTCGTGTTTTCCTTCGATCACCTACTTCTGTCCCTCCTCGAGGTTCTTCCGAATTTGTGTCAATCTCTCTATCTGCTTCTAAATTTCCCTGTTCTTTTATTCGTTGATCTGTCCCTATTGCTCCTCGGGGATCTTCCGATTCTTCTAACTTTCTATTTGAATCTCACCCTTCTTCATCTATTAATATTATCTCTGAAGGATTTTCAACACAACTTGTACTTGGTTGCTCACTGTTACTGTCTTTATGCTCAGTTTCTTCTTCTATGCTACCAAATTTCCAATTTCTTTTCAGGTTTTCCTCACAATCCGAATGCTCTGTATCAGATGCTGAACTGGTGTCTGATATTTCCAGATGTCGACTCACAGGTCGATCTTCAGATTCTGGAACTTCTGCTATTTCCTCCACTCCTTCTGTCGTTGCATTTGTAATTGGGGTTTCCAGATGTCGACTTACAGGTCGATCTTCAGATTCTGGAGCCCTGTTCCTCTCTTCCTCTGCGTCAGATGCTGAACTGGTATCCAGTACTTCCAGATGTCGACTCACATGTCGATCTTCAGGTTCTGGAACTCTGATGGTGTGACTGGCATGCACCCAGTGTTTGACTCCTGCACATTTGACTGCAGTTGTTGTCACCAGGATCACTTGTCGTGGTTGGTCCCAGCGAGGAACCAAACAGTTTCTTCTTCGGTGGACTTTTATGCGGACCCAATCTGCTGGATTCAAATCGTGAGCTGGTTTTCTTTCAAGAGTGGTCGCATCTGGTCCAACCTGATGAAACACAGAACGTACCACATTAGGCCAATCCTTTGCAATAATCCAGCACCAGATCATCAGTTATAGTCAGTAGTTTGTTGACAGGTACATGTGCTTGTCTCATTGCTCGTCCCATAATTATTTCGTGGGGACTGAGTCCTGTCTTTCTTTCCGGTATACTTCTCATAGTCATTAAGACCAATGGCACGGCATCTGGCCATTTGAGTCCTGTGGCTTGACACATTTTTCCTAGCCTGTTCTTAATTTTAATTGTTCCATTCACTTGCTCTACTATTCCCGAAGCCTCTGGTCTGTATGCACAGTGCAGTTTCTGTTTAATACTAAGTGCTTCACAAATCAGTTGAATCAATTCGTTTTGAAAATGTGTTCCTCTATCTGTTTCAATCGTTACTGGAAAACCATACCTTGGAATGAATTCTCGCAGCATAAGTTTTGCTACTGTAATTCCATCATTCCTTCTGGTCGGGTATGCTTCCACCCAACGGGAAAACAAACAGACGACTACAAGGAGATACCTTAGTCTATTGCTCGGAGGCATTTCTATAAAATCCATTTGCATTCTCGTGAAAGGACCTCCCTCTCGTCCTATTGTTCCTAGACTCACTACTGTCTTTCTTCCTGGATTCAGCTGTTGACAAATAAGACATCTTTGACAAAGACTCTCAGCTATGGCTCTGAATTTTGGATTATACCATGTTTGTCTAAAAAGTCTGATCATTGCATCTCTCCCAATATGAGCTTGTCCATGGTACATCCGTGCCATGTCAGAAATCATGCTATCAGGCATAACTGGTCTTTCATCCCTGTAAACCCAAACATCATTTTCCTCATGTTTTCTGCATCCTGCTTTTATCCAGCTATCTTTTTCCTCATCATCTGCTGCTTCCTGTAATTGTCTCACCTCATCCCATGTCTCAACAGGGTTAGTAAAAAGCAAAGGACATGAAATATGCTCTCGTTCTCGGTTTTGATTCAAAGAGACCACATTTTTGGCACAGTACTGTGCAATTTCATCAGCAAACTTATTGCCGACAGTTATGTAGTCTTCCCCATTTTTATGTGCATTGCACTTTACCACTGCAATTTGTTTAGGCAGCTGTATCGCCTCAAGCAACCTTTTCACAAAATCACCATTTCTTATCGGGGTTCCTGCAGACGTCAAGAAACCTCTCTGAGACCAGATCTGCTCAAAATCATGAACCACTCCAAAGTCATATTGGCTATCCGTAATTACGGTGATTCGGACATTCTTTCCCAATTTGCATGCTTGAATTAGAGCTATCAACTCTGCTACTTGGGCAGAACGTATCCCTTTCAAACAAGATGCTTCCATTACAGCAGCTACTGTGCAAACTGCATATGCTGCACTCAACACTCCATCATCTGTTCTCAAACATGAGCCATCCACGAACAGAATATAATCCGATTCCTTTAAAGGCTCATCCTTTATATCGGGTCTCGGTTTGGTACAATATTCGAGTACATTCAGACAATCATGATCAACTTCATCCATTTCAATCACACTCTCTTCATCTGGCAATGATGTTGAAGGATTCACATTCATGCATCTGTCAATGGTCACATTGTCTGCACTCAAAATTACTTTTTCATACCTAGTCAGCCGACTATGTGTCATGTATTGAGTTTTGGTTCTTGTCAAAAGAATTTCCACAGAATGTGGGACATATACTCTCAGTGGATATCCCATCACTATGCCTTCACTTTGTTCCAGACTTACACAAGTAGCAGCAACTGCTTTCAAACATCCAGGCAATGCTTTCGCTACTGGGTCTAAAACAGCAGAAAAATATGCAATGGGTCTTTTCATGTCTCCATGTCTCTGCACCAGAACTGAAAACGCACACCCATCTCTTTCACTACAATACAACTCAAAATCTTTTTCATAGTCAGGCATTCCCAATGCCGGAGCTTCACACCGTTTTCTTTTCAGTTCTCTGAATGCTTTCATTTCCTCATCATTCATTTCAAAAGGATCCTTAACATCCTTCTTTGTCAATTTCTGTAATGGTTTTGCAATTAATGAAAATCCACTTATCCATTGTCGACAATATCCAACCATTCCTAGGAACATTCTTACTTCTCTCTGTGTCATTGGAGCTCTCATTCCTTGAATCATTTTTATTCTTTCAGTCGTTACTTTTCGCACTCCCTTTTCAATTTTATGTCCTAAATATTGGACCTCTTGTTGACAAAACTGTAGTTTTGATGGGGACACCTTATGTCCTCTTTTTGCTAAATGATTCAGCAAAGCAATTGTATCATTGACACATGCTTCCTTTGTTTTTGATGCCACCAGTAGGTCATCAATATACTGAACCATCACTGATTTTTCTGACATTTTTAAATCTTCCAATGATTTCTTTAAAATCTGATTAAAGATCAAGGGGCTTTCTGTATACCCCTGAGGAATTCGGCACCATGCCAAAATACGCTCTCCGAACCTGAACGCAAATAATGGCTGGCTATCTGGATGTAATGGAATAGAGAAAAATGCATGGCACAAATCAATAACTGTGTACCATTCTGCTTCGCGTGGAATCTGGTATAGAATTACAGCAGGGTTCGGTACTATTGAGCAGCAAGGCACAACAATTTTGTTTACCTTTCTCAAATCCTGTACAATTCTATATGTTCCATTCGGCTTTTTCAGTCCCATTATCGGTGAATTACATGGACTGCTCATTATTTCTCTCAGAATCCCTTGTTCAATCATTTTATTTATTACTGGTGTTATTCCTTCAATTATTTCTGGTGTCAATTTATACTGTGGCGTATTTGGGTAACTTGTTCCTTCTTTAACAGAGATTTTAACAGGGTCTACTCCTTTCATTAACCCTATATCTTCTCCCGTAAAGTCCCACATTTCCTGTTTCACTGTGTCTTTCAGTTCAATTGGGATTTTCTCTACATCAAAAATGGGAAACAAATCATTCACTTCTGGTTCTAAATTTACCATTGTCATTTTATATAATACATCTTCATCTGGGGTCTGAAATGCAATTCCATCTGGAGTACAATAGATGGTGCAGTTCATTTTGCAAAGTAGATCGCGTCCTAATAGGTTCACAGGACTGCAATCACACACCACAAATCAGTGCATTTCACTAAATGGTCCAATTTTTACCTCCACTAATTTGGTAAGAGGCGCCTTAATTTGCTGATTCGAAACACCCACTACTTGGATATGTTCACCTGAGAGAGGAAGGTTTGGAATTTCCACTGACCTAACAGTAGAACGGGTAGCTCCAGTGTCCACAAGGAATGTTACATTTGCACCATTCACTTCTCCATCCACAAATGGACCTGATTGATCTACCTCTAGAGTTGCGCCAAGCACGCTCTCTTTTTCCTCTCCTAGGCACCGTCATAAACTTTCATCCGACTCATCACCATCCTGTCGTAACCAATATTGAGATATGGCAGCTGCGCGCGGCAATTGTGTTACCTGCTCTCCTCCGTAGAATCCTGTTTCTGCACTGTATTTCTGTTGATTAACACTCTTGGGAAGTGGTGGTTGAGGCACCTGACTTTGTTGGGTAACTACCTCACTCTGCACCTGTGGATTTAATGATTGATTTTCCGCATTAAGTCTTGGAGGAAATTTACACTCGTTTCTCCAATGTCCTAACTTTCCGCAGTTGTGGCATGGCCACTTTTTCTTTGCCTCTTCCATACTCATTTGTCCTTTTCCTTTACCTATATTTGGTCTAGGTCTAGTCTGTCCTGCCTCATTAACCTGATTATTCATTTGAGCTTCTTGCTTCTCTGCAACTTTCACTTGTGCCCACATTGCTTTTTCTTTCAATTTACGCTGTCTACTCCCAATGTCATCACTGCAATATTTAGCATATCTCAAAACTTCGTCTACCGTGCTGTTTTGCCAGCAAATCATATACTGTTTAATCATTTCACTTATCTCTGGTTTCAACCCATAAACAAATCTATATACAAAATGACTCATGTCCTTCTCATTTAGCGTCTCATAACCACTATACTGTTTAAAAACTAACAGTAGCCTTTCATAGTATGCATGTACTGATTCTTTACTTTCCGGTGTGGTTCTGTCTATTTTTACCCAATCCGTTTCTTTGGGTGGGATTTTATTTTTCAAAAAGGTAATTACTTGGTCATATTTCCTCATCACTTCTGGTCCTGGCGCTCCTGTTTTAGCATCTCTTGGATATTCTACAGTTGGCCAATCAATAGTGATCTTACATTCTGTCCACAAATCAGCTGGTACTACTATATCAAATAATCCATCCAAATTTATCCATAACACTTTTGAAACTTTAACAAACCTCTCCACTTGTCTGTACCATTCTACTGGTTTCTCTCTCAATTTTGGGAAGTCATTTGTAAATGATAGTATATCCTGTCTAGACCATGGAACATGCACATAACTACCTCCTGGAGTTTCTCTCATCGGGTACTCCCTTACAATTGATTCCTTGTCTGTCACCGCAAAAGCCAAAGACGCTTTATCTGTCACTTTCTCATTCCTTTTAGTCCATCTGGTTCTCCATCTATCCACAACACCCCATTTTCTCAGCAAAACAATTAATTCTTTTATTTGGGTTAACCGTCCTGATGTGTTCACATTTTCTATATCTTTTTCGCAAAAATCTACTCTATATGGTTTCTGCAAAGTTCTCACTTTTATAAATTCTACTCCTAGTTCATTTGCTCTTTCTTCCAATTTGTCATGTAAATTTCTAGCTCTCCATGTAATGCTCTTACATAAGAACATAATCTCGTCATCCTGATAAGTTTTCAGTTTTTCTGTGCCAATTGTCCCTAAGATCAATTCTTCCATGTCTATTTTTAACCTAATTACATCTAATGGTTTTGTTTCTGTCTCTTTCGCTTTTAGAGTTTTCATCCATTCATTCAATTCATCCGGAGTTGGACCTACAGGCGTACTATTTAATTCTATCCAATTTTTACTTCTTTCTGGTGTCTCTGATGCAGACTCAGTTACCATAGGTATTCTCCTAAACTCATTCTCATTTACCGACAAATTAGTAGGTGGGCTTGGCCTATATGAACTAACCAAATTTCTTGCACCTTCATTGTCTAATTCCATCCCTTCTTTCCTTCTTTGCAAGTGTGAATTCATAGGAATAACTAAAGAATGCTCTTCGATTTTCTGATTCTCAAAAACTGGTATTACTGGACCTATCGTTACTGGTACAGTTACAGCTTCCATATTCATTGTCAATTCTCTTACCTTTTCAGTCAATTCTCTTGTGGTTTTTGCTAATTCAGTTGTATTGTCACTCTCTATCTTCTCGTTTTGTGGGGTTTTCAATTGATCTTGTGACCTATTTATCTCACGTCCCCGTTCGGGATTTTTATTCCTCCCAGTTTCCATTGGCGGTGCATTAGGTGTCACCACCGCAGAATTCTGTTGGTATGGAGGTGGGTTTCTGTTTAAAATATCTTCCAGCAATTCATCTTCCATCTCACTTCCACCATACCCATACTTTTCAGTAACCACATGTTTCTTTTTCTCTGCACACTTTCTCTTTGCTTCTTCCTCAACTGTAAAAACTGGAAACAAACCTCCTCTCATATTAGCATATCTCCAACGCTTTACTCCGTCGTCATGATTCACTCCCCACAACCTTCCGGGCACAAACTCATGATTCTTTAATCCTCTGAATCTTTCTCGTTCATACATCTCATCTTCCCATGCAGTTAAAGCTTCAAACTGTGTCGGTCTAGGTTTAGGTTCAAGCATCGTCATCTTCTCCCTCAAATTCCGAAGTACAGCTACACTAAATGAACCATTCTCAGGAAATGCTAATGCTCCATCATTCTTAGTGTATTTAGTCCAATTTTCTAACCATATGCAGGTATGATATCCGTACTTCAACATCATATGCAAAGCTGGTGATTTCGGCGGAGGAATTACTTGTCCCTCTCTAGTCACTACCTTTTTGTCTTTCTTAAAAAAGTTCTTAACTTTCGACATCCACGACGTTTTCTCTCTACCATATTCAGAATAAGCGATAATTCACAATCTCTTTCCCTTCTCAAAAGTCCGCAATTCAACACTGTTCTCTATGCGTTATTCAGACCTATCCCAGCGCGACTCACACCAACGCTCCAATCCTAAGCTTCTACGCCACTGGTTTATCCGACCTATCCTAGCGCGACTCACACCAACGCTCCAATCAGAGCGGCTTCTGTATAACAGCGCACTGTCCAATACCAGCGCGGCTTTTGTCTACGTCAGTTCTGCTCCTGACTCTGTATAACTAGCGCACTGTCCAATCCCAGCGCGGCTTTTGTCTACGTCAGTTCTGCTCCTGACCCCTCCTTTACAAAATTTATCGGCAATTTATTTTTCAACAGTTCTTTGTTAGTTACAACATTAAAAACACATTTCCATTGTCTGATTCGCTAAACCAAAGAGATAGCTTTGTCCATTTACACAGGAATTCTGTATTTTCCAGTAGGCAGCGCTTACCTCTACCCTACCACAGAACTTTCCCGTTTCGCCTATAAGGTAGCACTTCCCTCTACCTTACCCTTCTTACAAGCAAGGGGTAAACCTGTTTCTCTGGGGATAAAACACATGTGGAGACTACACTGCTCCTGAGAATTAAGGCCAGAGTTTCACAAGAAAACCGGTTGCTATTTCACTCACACACCTTTTATACAGAAAATGTCCCTATCATAACACAACCTGTGTTATCACCAATATGAACTCAGACAATGCACTATTCCATGTGACTTCTCTAGCCACACGTGTTCCGCTTCCTACTTCCCGGAAGCGTTAAAATCTTGACTTACATATAACATAACGCGACTCAACATACAGTGTTAGACATAAAATAATCAATAATCAATAATCAATAATCACCAAACTAATCTATAGTAACCATAACTCTGCTACCAAGAAATCTGATCCAGCGCTATCAATAAAATGTCTTCTCCTATATGCTTTTTGGACGTCCAGGTACAAATATCCCTCTCAAACACAAACTTATATCCATATGACGGTGGGGCCCATAACACCGCATATACATTCACTCTCTCATATGTTCCCTGGATTGCATCCGTTCTTACCTAAGAGAAGAAACAGTCAATGATTTGCTGGAAGGAGACGGGATCCCTTGTTAAAATGACATAATACTTCTCAAGCTTTAAGGTATTCCGCTCATTGGTCGATGGACCAACTAGTAGGAATCAGTTGATGGTGATTAAGACCAGCTCAATCACTATAAACCTTTAAACATTTACATTTATCATTGAGCTAAAGAACCACTGACTCATTGTTTTAAAGATAATAAAGTTTATATAATTTTTAGAAGCATGAATAAGTTTCAAATTTATTATTCAGATTATTACATTTAGTATCATTATAAGAATAAATTGAAATTGCAATGCATACCTATTGGATGGAAAAATAAAGTTCGCCACAGCAATGAATTCAGATCACAGCATGGAACTCCCGGAAAACTATCTATCTGTCCTGGAAAACAGACCTTCTCGTTCCTTTCCCCTTTAGTATCTTAAGAATAAAAAGTCTAATAATATTAAGTGGAAAATCTATCAAGCAGCAAAAAGGTTCTCCAACAGCAGCGTCTCATGCTCAATCAAAAATATAAAATAGCAGCAGCAGCAGCATCAGTTCATCATCCATCAGCATCAAAAATTGGTAAAAGTAATTCAACCCGCCCCCCCAAGAGTAGGCCTTCTTATACCCTAATACTAGCTTACTAAGTGAAAATGTTACATCTTTATGGCGAGATTCTCTCCAATTGGTCCATTTGGGGTCAGCATACATCTCATTATGAATATCCTTGCTCGAACCAGTTCTTTGTGGAAAGTTCATACTTCTGTCATTTCTCACGGGTTCATGACATTACCCATCCGTTAGGTTTCAAACTGTATCCTTTTCTGATACTTTTAAGTTGAACAGTTCATTGTTCATTCACTTATTCACTGCGACTTCTCACGCTTTCGCACAGTCCTTTTTGGCACACGTTAGTATGATAAGGTCATCACAGCCTTGACCACGCTTCCATCCTAGGCTTTGGAAACGGTCACATGATCCCTCTTGTTCACAGCCTTTCTTTATTTCAACATCTCTCGCGCCTGCGTACTCTAGCTCGTGGCAGCCATTTTATATCGCGGCTCAACAGGCCTAAGCGCACTATTATAAAGATAAACAAAACATAGTTAAGAATAAAGAATATAAACCTTTTCGTTTCCCTCCCGTCATTCTACGTACCCCAATTAGGTATTACCTAGCAAAAGCGACATATAAAGCCATCCCTTACTTACCAACGCTTTACTTTGCCACTACACAGTTTATTTCCAAGCACAAATCATGCATTTATTATCCTAATTAGTACGCAAATTATTAGACTTATGTTATCCACATTAACAATTGTAAGTAAATTAGTTTGCACATATATAGCGTGTTACCTTTAACCCTTTACATGTAACATACATGGTTGGTTATTTACTATGACGAAAATGTGTGTTATTTATTCAACGTAAATATTAGGAGGTTAAAAAATGTTCGTTTACCCTGCTCCATCAGTTGAAACACTTCCAGAACTGGAACTATTGTTCTTGGGCTCTGAAGTGTGGAACCCCGAGTTGCTGGTCTTATGGCTACATTATGTGGCTTGGAGAGCGTAAAGAAAGACCATAACACATGTTGTCGATTGTTTTGAACAGAAATGCTTTATTAACAAACGTTTAAACGTTTCTATTGATAATGAAAGTTTTAGTAGGATTATTTATTCCTTGATTATTAGTGTAGTGATCTCTTGAGCAGTGCAATAGTCCTGCCTTATGTATTGATGTGGTGACCCGTTGACAAAGCCAGTAGGCCTCTCTTATATATATTTACACTCCTTTATATTGTGGCGTTGCATCAAATATAGATGAGGAGTAATTTAATGATGTCCTTTAGGACCAACTAGTGATTAAAAGTAATTTGTGGGCATCACAAAGGTATTTCTATCTCTCATAGTGCGAAGTATTCAGTTGCGTACATAATAATTACACTTTTCCTTTTCACAAGAAAAGGCACTGACTGGGTACCAATTCCTAAGGGATCAGAAAAGTGGAGTGGAGTGTACGTCTATTGGGGTTGGCTACCCACCATAGGCCAGCCCCAACGTATGAACTATAACTTGCCCCTTCCCCATGCACTGCTTATAACCTATATATAATATTACATCACTTTTATCATGTTAAATGACAGCATTCCTAATTAGACTTATGACATGCCAAATTAAATCACTTATGAGAACACTGTGCATGGTAGCAGGCCAAGTTATAGGTCATGTAGTCTGGCTAGCGAGTTCACAATACTGTGTACAATGGTGCACAAGATACAGGACATTTTGGATAGGGCACAAGTTATAACTATAAGTTATATCTATAACTTTAGAATTTCCAAAGTTTGTGTAGTTTAAGTTTGTTTTGTAACCAAAGTATTAGTAAAGTTTTCCTAACTAAGGTTTTTGTACTTTATGTTCTTTTTGCATAGAAATAATACATTTTGTTATCCTAACTATAACTTTTCTTTAACCTTTGTTTTTTTTATTGAATTTATATGATATTTTTTCTTTGGAATAATTTGTTTTTAATCATATAATGTTCTTTACTTTGGTACTAAATGTTTCATATGCATTTTTTTTCGTTTCAATACTACAGCAGAACTATGTCTCTAATTTCTCACGGAGTAGCGAAGAGTCGAGTTGCATGGTGTAGAGTGGTGTGGAGTGGTGTAGAGTGGAGCAGAGTAAAATGAGTAGAGTGGCGTACAGTGGGGTGGAGTAGAGTGGCTTGGACTGCCATACAGTAGAGTGGCGTAGAGTAGAGGGCCATAGAGTGCAGTGATATAGAGTAGAGTGGTTCAGAGTAGTGTACAAAGTGTAGAGTGCAGTAGAGTAGAGTGGTGCAGACTAAAGCACAGTGACATGCAGTGCAGTGGCATACAGTGGTGTGTAGTGACATAGAGTAGAATAGAGTATAATGAAGTAGAGAGGAGTAGAGTGGAGTGCAGTAGAGTGGCTTGTAGTGGCAAAGAGTAAAGTGACAGAGCAGAATGGCTTAGATTGGCATACAGTAGAGTGACATAGACTAAACTGGGGAAGAGTAAAGTGGGGTACAGTGAAGTGGGGTAAAGTAGAGTGGCGTGGAGCACAATGGCATACAGTACATCAGAGTAGATTGAACTGGGGTAGAGAGATGTTGGGTAGAGCAGTGTGGCATAAAGTAGAGTGGCATAGAGTACAGTGACTTAGAGTGAAGTGGTGCTGAATGAAGTGGGGTAGAATGAAGTGGGAGAGAGTGAAGTGGGGTAGAGTAGAGGTGCATGGAGTGAAGTAGCATACAGTGGAGAGGGGTAGAGTGATGTGGGGTAGAGTAGAGTAGAGTGGTATAGAGTGCAGTGGTGGAGAGTCTAGTGCAGTGGCATCTAGAGCGTAGAGTAGAGTGGCATAGAGTAGAGTGGAGTACAGTGGCTTGGAGTGGCGTACAGTAGAGTGGTATACAGTAGAGAACAGTAAAGTAGAGTGACACAGAGTAGAGTAGCATAGAGTAGAGTGGTGTAGAGTGAAGTGGGATAGGCTGAAGTGGGTTAGAAAGACGTGGGGTAAAGTAGAGTGTGGTGTACAGGACAGTGGCATAGATTGAAGTGGGGTACAGTGAAGTGGGGTACAGTGAAATGGAGTAAAAAGGCATAGAGTAGAGTGGAGTAGCCTGAGGAAGGGTATAGTGAAATGGTGTGCCGTTGAGTAGCGCACATCAGAGTGGCGTAGAGTGAAATGGAAATGGGGTAGAGTAAAGTGGAGTAGATTAGATTGTTTTAGAGTAGAGTGGCATAGAGTTAAGTGGGATAGATTGAAGTTGGCTAGAATTAAGTAGAGTAATGTACAGCAAAGTGGTGTGAAGTTGGGTGGAGTCAAGTCAGGGAGAGTGAATGGGTAAAGTAGCGTGGCATACGGTACTGTGACATAGAGTGAAATGGGGTAGAGTTAAGTGGAATAGAGTAGAGTGGCATAGAGTAGAGTAGCATAGAACGAAGTGGGATAGAATGAAGTGAAGTAGAGAGGACTGGCGTAGAGTAGAATGGTGTAGAGTATAGTGGCATACAGTAGAGTGGTGTGGAGTGAAGTGGGTAGAGTTGCATAGAGTGGAGTAGCATAGAATAGAGAGGTTTAAAGTGAAGGGGTAGATTGAAATTGAGTAGAGTGTTGTAGAGTAGAGAGTAGAGTACCATACAATAGAGTGACGTAGAGTGAAGTGGGGTACAGTGAATTGGGTAGATTAAAGTGGCATAGAGTGAAGTGGGGTAGAGTGAAGCTGGGTACAGTGAAGTGGAGTAGAGGTAAGTAACGTAGAGTATAGTGGCGAAGAGTAAAGTTGTGTAGAGTGAAGTGGGGTAGAGTAGACTGGCATAAAATAGAGTGGTGTGGAGTACAGTATACAGAGTGCAGTGGGATAGAATGAAGTGATGTAGAGTAGAGAGGCATTCAGTAAAGTCAAGCAGAGTGAAGTGAGGTAGAGTGAAGTGGGGTACAGTGCAGTGGAGTAGAGTAGAGTGGCATACAGTAGAGTGGTGTATAGTACAGTGGTGCAGAGTGAGGTGGGGATAGTGAAGTGGGATAGAGTGAATTGGGGGACTAGAGTATCATAGAGTGTAGTGGTTTGGAGTAGAGTGGCATAGAGTATAGTGGAGTACAGTACAGTGGCATAGAGTAGCATAAAGTAGAGTGGTGTAAAGTAAAGTGGGATACAGAGAAGTGAGGTAGAGGGAAGTGGGGGAGAGCACAGTTGTATAGAGTAAAGTGGCATAGAGTGAAGTGGGGTAGAGTGAAGTGGCATGGAGTAGAGTGGCATAGAGTAAAGGGGTGTACAGTAGAGTGGTGTAGCATAAAGTGGGGTAGAATAAAGTTGGGTAGACTGAAGTCGGGTAGCGTATGGTAACATAGATCAGAGTGGCGTAGAGTGGCATAGAGTGAAGTGGAGTAGGGTGAAGTGGAGTAGTGTAGAGTGGCATAGAGTAGAGTATTGTAGAGTAGAGTGGCATAAACTGAAGTGGGGTAGAATGAAGTGGGGTAGAGTGAAGTGGGGTACAGTGAAGTGGCGTAGAGTAATTTTGTGTAGAGTAGAGTGGGTTAGATTGAAGTAGGGTAGAATGAAGTGGGGAGGAGTAAAGTGGAGTTGAGTTAAATGGCATAGTACCATGGAGTAGAGTGAAGGGAGGAAGAGTAAAGTGGAATACAGTAAAGTGAGGTAGAGCAGAGAGGCTAGAGTAAAGTGGCATAGAGTGAGGTGAGGTATAGTGAAGTGGGGTAAAGTGAAGTGGAGGATTAGAGTAGCATAAAGTGCAGCTGTGTAGAGTAGAGTGGTGTAGCGATTGAAGACAGAATCTCCACCCACGCGCACAACAGCAAGGAACTCTTCAGCATCATCAAGGAGTTCGGCCAACCCACTAGAGAGTCTACCGACATCCCTCCCTCACAAGACCTCTGCGACAAACTCAGCACCTTTTTCCACCACAAAATCAAGAGCATCTACGACAACTTCGACGAAGACAACCAACACACTGAACCCTCACCAACCACCCCTGACACCCGGAAACCAGCGATTGACGACTGGACGGCCCTCACCACCGAAGACACACTGAAGACAATTAAGTCAATCCACTCAGGGGCCCCCACGGACCCCTGCCCCCACCACATCTTCAACAGAGCCGCCGACACCATCGCACCCATGCTCCGCCACACCATCAACCGCTCCCTGGCCACCGCCTTGTTCCCCGACGACTGGAAACACGCCGAGGTCAACCCCCTCCTAAAGAAACCCTCAGCGGACCCCACCGACCTCAAAAACTACAGACCCATCTCCCTGCTCCCGTTCCCAGTGAAAGTCATCGAGAAAACCATCAACAGCCAACTCGCCACATTCATTGAAGAACACAATATCCTCGACTCCTCCCAATCCGGCTTCAGAAAAAACCACAGTACGGAAACCGCCCTCCTCGCCGCAACTGACGACATCCGCACTCTACTGGACAAAGGAGAAACAGTAGCCCTCATCCTCCTCGACCTATCAGCGGCGTTCGACACAGTCTCCCACCTCACCCTAATACGCAGACTCTATGACGCAGGAATCCAGGACAAGGCCCTCGACTGGATCCGCTCCTTCCTCTCCGGCAGGACGCAGCGGGTCAGACTCCCCCTTTCCTCTCGGACCCCACACCTACCACCTGCGGAGTCCCCCAGGGCTCCTCCCTCAGCCCGACGCTCTTCAACGTCTACATGGCTCCACTCGCCCCCATCGTCAGAACCTACGGACTCAACATCGTGTCATACGCAGAAGACACCCAGCTCATCCTCTCCCTATCCAACGAGCCCAACACCGCCAGACGCAACTTTCGAGAAGGCATGGAAGCCGTCGCCAAATGGATGAAAAACAGCTGCCTACAACTAAGCACCAACAAAACAGAAGTACTCATCATGGGCCCAAACCCCGAATCCTGGAGCGACACCTGGTGGCCCCCCGCGCTCGGAAACCCGCCAACCCCCACGGACCACGCACGCAACCTGGGAATCATCCTGGACTCCGAGCTCAAAATGGACCGCCAGATCAACTCTGTCTCGTCTTCCTGCTTCCACACCCTCCGCCTCCTTCGTAAGACCTTCAAATGGATCCCCTCGAACACCGAAAGACCGTCACTCACGCCCTGGTCACCAGCAGACTCGACTACGGCAACGCACTCTATGCCGGAATAAACAAAAACCTCACCCGCAAGCTACAGAACATCCAGAACGCCGCCGCAAGACTGGTCCTCAACCTGCCAAAACACTGCCACATCTCCCAGCACCTGCGCACACTCCACTGGCTCCCTGTCGAGGCGAGAATTACCTTCAAGATGCTCACCCACGCACACAAGGCCCTCCACGGCACCAGACCAGCATACCTGAACAGCCGACTCAAATTCCACGCACCCCAAAGGACCCTACGATCAGCCCAGCTCTCCTACGCCGTGGTCCCCCGCACCAGAAAGACCAGATCGGGTGGCTGCTGCTTCTCCTTCCTCGCGGCCAAAGCATGGAACGCCCATCCGCTCCACCTCAGACAGACAACATCGCTCCCCATCTTCGCAAGAAACCTCAAAACCTGGCTCTTCGACAGACCCCCTCCTTGATGGACTGGAACCTGCACCCCACCCACCCCCACCCCTAGCGCCTTGAGACCCTTACGGGTGAGTAGTCGCGCTTTAACAAACCCCTGATTGATTGATAGGGTAGAGTGGCGTACAGTAGAGTGGGGTAGAGTGATGTGGGGCAGAACAAAGTGGGGGAGAGTACAGTTAAATGGACTAGAGTGGCGTAGAGTGAAGTGCGGTAGAGTGAAGTGGGGTTCAATGAAGGGTGGTAGAGTAGAGTGAAGTGGCATAGGGTGAATTGTGTAGAATGAAGTGGGGTAGAGTGAAGTTGGGGACAGTGAAGTGGGGTAGAATAAAGTGGCATAGAGAACAATGGCTTAAAGCAGAGTGACATAGAGTGAAGTGGGGTGGAGTAGAGTGGTGTTGAGTAGAGTGGCACAGGTGTAGAGTGAAGTAGGGTAGAGTGTTGTGAAGTAGACTGAACTGGGAGAGAGTGAATTGGGGTAGAGTGTTGAGATCAATAAATATGATAACAATGTACATGATGATGTATGCATGCATAGCAGAGCCAGTACTAATAAATGCAATATCGATGTACGCTGTAAACATGATATCATGACTGCCATGTTCCACGTGCATACACTCACAAACTCATATCATTGCTGTTGGATTCTACTCGAACTCAGAGATACGTCATCAGACAGGCCCGGCGACCCAAACACAAGTCTAACGATTGAACGGTCACAGGTAGGGTTACACTTAGCCCAAAGACAAACGCTCACACAGGGAAAACCTTGATCGATCCCACAGATAGGTAGTCACACCAAAAACAGGACCAAGGTGATTGGCCCCAATAAAACACAAAGGCACACATTCCCAAAATTCCACAAGTTAAATGCCACATGAAGTTAGAAATACTCAGCCAATCGGGACAAGACATGTACACAGTACGAGGTGATCAGGTGCTCACCATACCCAACATCTGGACACACACACACTGATCCACACTAGCTCTCCCCGAGGTCTAGAGCCATCTGTGTCCCCCTTATCAGATGGTTGTACTTGTGGTTTATGACTATGATGCTTTTCAAAGAATGTTGAAGTGTTTTATTGTACCCACAAAGTGTATATATATGCGGCCAAAACTTCTGTACTACGAGACTGTCTTCATAAACGCCTCTGTCGATACTCTCCTGACCTCTGTGTTTAATTAAACCAACTTGTTCCTGTTTAGCCAAAAGCCTCTTGTCTTTTCATTTATTTGAGGTAAATTTATATTCGAGCAACATTTTGGTGAGCAAGATAGAGATTGGATTATGAAGCCTGCCTGCTGTCGAAGTAAGGACCCCATCCTGAATGGATTCACATCTGCGCAGTGAAATCGGTGAGCAGACGCCATCATTGATTAAAGAAGTGCTGCTGAATCCATTGGGTGGAGGTCCGTCTGGAGACAGCTGTCACAGGGTACAAGAATACATTTCAGCCTTAGTCCCAGTATGTGGTGAACTAGGAGTAGCGTATAGATGACTTTTGCTTTTCCCCTAGTCAGCACGCTAGAGAAGGTGAAGGTAGCTACACATTTTTTTACCTGAATCATTGAGCGGGTCACAACCGGTACACCCCGGCCTTTGGTGTGGTATATAGGGTCACTTATTTATTACGCTGGAACCGTGAGGAAAAATTAATAATCTAGGCATTCTAAAACTCATAAGGGATGTCTAAAACACCCCTACAATGAGGATAGATAGATAGATAGATAGATAGATAGATAGATAGATAGATAGATAGATAGATAGATAGATAGATAGATAGATAGATAGATAGATAGATAATATATTTGCACACTACTCCTTCATTGTTTTCAAAGGAAGATTCGGCACTCCGAAAGCGGGTAAAAAAAGTTTATTACAATTTTGGCAACAACAAATGTGTTTCGAATAGCATGCAATAAATCAACTAAATTCAAACACTATGTGTATTTTGTATTTAATGTTTGATACTTCTCAATAATACATTTTGGCAACAATTTTGTGCTCGAAATGGTCTGAAACCAGCTGAAAGTTGGGAAGCAACTCGGGTATTTATTATACTGTTATCTTTCTCTTTACAAATGTACATGCATCTCTTTATCACAGTTCAATCCCCTAGGTTCTTTACTATCCAGTGATAACATGTATTTTTTTATTCCAAAATCAAATTATTTTTCTATTGCCATCTCTTTCATCACTCTTCACACCATCAATCACACTGTATTTCAGGTCTTTTTCATCTCTTCCATGCATTTCTTGGTAATGCCCTGCCACCATATAGTTGGTATCACAGTTTTTATGGCCCTTAGGTGCTGAAGTATTCTCTTATGCATCTGGAGGGTCATACTCCCTACATAGATTTTCGGGCAATTGTGAAGCGTTTTTTGTTTTGCCAATAACTTTAGCGCCACTTTAGTAATCGGTCAGCTGCTATGTTGAACGTTTCGGGGTGATCCGTCAAGCGGGGGCCGAGAAAAAAGGGGAGTCCCAAAACGTGTTTTCCCCATGTTAAGTCGATAGGGATTTTTCATTTTTTGATGACAACTACAGCTCGAACCGATGAATGGAATTTCACCAAATTTGGCAGAAAGCTAGATGTTGGTCCAGAAATCTCGTTTTTTGTGACTTTGGTGTAAATTCGTTCAGTAGATTCTGAGATATATAAGTTTAAAAAATATAGATACTTGGTAGCCCAAAAACCTACTGAAATGGTACTGAAATTAGATTTGCTGCCAACAATTCAACCATGAAGTGCTGGCAGCCACCTTGGGATCAATATACATGATAGCACCCCATTGAAATGCATTGAAGTGAATGGCACCAATATACATGATAGCAGCATATTGAAATGCATTGAAGTGAATGGAACCAATATACATGATAGCACCCCATTGAAATGCACTGTAGTGAATGGCAGGTTTTGAGGGTCACAAAAAGGAGAACGTATAAAGGGTAATTACAGATTTTAGTTACAAAATATATCATTTACTGATGGTACCATACTCATTTTAAGAATAGTGGTGTGTTCTAAGGGGATTTTACATTTTGAAAAAGCCTTCTGCTGGGATTTCATGAATCATGTTTTTTCCATAGAGGTTATGGAAGGTGCTACAGAAGCTAAAATGCAAAGCATATTTTATGTAAATTCACACTATCTTTCTCAGCCATATGAAAATGAAGTCTGACATTGTGAGAAAGTGCCCTCTTTCTGCACGGTTGCGCCCACTTTTTGCTGAACTGGTCATGTGCTTTGACTGAGTGTGTCCTGGGATCCTACCAATCAGGTACCCAGAGCCTATGTTCTTTCCCTAAAACTGCATTGGAGACCATACCCAATTGGCACTCTCTGGCCACAGGTCAGTTCCTGGTAAATGGTACCAGAGGTACCCAGGGCACTGTGACCAGGGAAGGCCTCTAAGGGCTGCAGCACTTATTGTGCCACCCTTAGAGGCCCTGTACCTTTACACTCACACACTGCCTTTGCAGGCTGCGTGTTTTGCTGCAGAACAAAGTGAAGAGTTGACATGGCACACATCCCTGTGTGCCATGCCTACAACGCACTGCCCTGGCATAGATCAGTCACCCCTCTGGCTGGGTGCACTATACCAGTGGTGAGGGTACAGGTGCATGAGCCCTGCTCCCCTACAGTGTCTAAGTCAATTCTTCGACATTGTAAGTGCAGTGCTGCCATTAAGAGTATATGGTGCTGGGAGTTTGTCATTACGAACTCCACAGTACCATAATGACACCATAATGACTGCACTGAAAACTGAGAAGTTTGCTATCAAACTTCTCAGCACATTAAACCCACACTGATGCCAGTGTGGATTTAATGAAAATGCACACAGAGGGCATCTTAGAGATGCCCCCTGAAAACGACCTACCACTAGTGTCCAGGCTGAGTGGCTGCTTTCAGCTGCCACCACCAGACATGTTTCTGAACCCCTGGGTCAAGAGCCTGCTGCTCTTGGGGGTCTGAAACAATACACATCCTGGGACGAGGTGCCAAGCCTCCTCCACCAGGATGGGCAGGGTCCTTGAAGGAGAAGCTTCAAAGGCTTGCCGCCTTTGTGAGCTTCCCCAGGACTTTTGCTGCTTCCAGCAACTAGTCACCACCGGTTCTGACCCCCACTTTGGGCGCGAGAACCGGCGGGAAAACCAAGTGAGGAAGGGAGGTGTGCCCACCTCTGCCAACCCCACCCCTCAGGTGGGGGAGGCGAGGTGAAGCACAACTCTCAGTCCCCACCATCTTGCAGATGCGGGGACACAGCCAACCAGGGTGAGGCTTATGCCACCCTCCCACTGGAGGGTGGCATAATAGGGGGTCTACCCACCCCAGGGAAGGGCCCCATTGGTCCCAACCTTTTACCTACCTGTAACACCCCTAAATCTAGTATTTAGGGGCACCCCTGAACCTTGCTTCCTCAGACAAGAAAGCACAAGAAGAAAAGAAGAAGAAGGACTGAACAGCTGTGTCAAAGCTAAGAAGTTGAGGACGCCCACTGACTTGGCCTCAGCCCTACCGGCCTGTCCCCACCTCGAACCTGCAGAAGCCAAACTCCGGTGTGTCCTGCAGCCAGCAGCCTCAAGAACCCTGAGGCCCTGCCCTACCTTCAAAAGAAAAGACTTTGTCTCCCGTGAACACCAGATTTGTTCACCAACAGACTCCAGCTCTGGCAAGATCCGCGAGTCTGCACCACTCTGCACCTGACGCCCATGGCCCGAGTTCGAGTGGCCCAACACCACGAGGAGGTCTCCCTGGTGATCCTGACCCAAGATCCAGGGATCCCTGACCTGCCTCAAGCCTCCAGCTGACGCCTGCAGCCAAAATCCGGAAGATCCCCCCAACCGCGACCAGGAGCTGGTAAGAAGATCTGACCCTAAAAGACACCCCTGCACTCGATGCCCCAAGGCCTTGGGTGGCCCAACCTATGGTGTCTAACCAACCCCCAGCATCCCAACTTACCTCTCCAAGTGGTGGTCGCACTCAGAAGACCTTCATCCCCGAGCCTGCAGTGTGTTTGCAAACCGGAGACTCCCCATTGAAAGCTACAGTACGCCCAGTGCCAAAACAGCACTCTGCACCCGGCCGCCCCAGTGCCGCTGAGGGTGCACCTTTTGTGCTGGCTTGGACCCCCATTTGCCCTGAGCTTAAGTCCAGGAGCTTTGCTCCCACAACCTGTGGCCTGCTCGTAAGCAGCCACCAACCGGAGGCCCCCTATCCCCCATTGGATAACATTGGGCCTCAGCACTCTGCACTCGGCCGTCCTAGTGCCGCTGAGGGTGTAACAAGAGTGCATCCTTGACCCTGGGGAACCAATGAGTCTACCCCCAGAATACCAACTCCTCAAACGTATACGTACCTTTGAACCTGTAACCCTATTTTCCTCCATAGGATACTATTGACTGTTTTTCGGTGAAAAGTTTCTAAGTGTGGAGTTGGAAAATCTATAAAAGTCTCTAAAACTGTAACAAAATAACCAAAACGCTTTTACTTACCTGTTTACAAGAAATGTCCCTGTGCAGTATTCAGATATACT
Organism: Calotriton arnoldi; assembly: GCA_963921515.1. Taxonomy (NCBI): domain Eukaryota; kingdom Metazoa; phylum Chordata; class Amphibia; order Caudata; family Salamandridae; genus Calotriton; species Calotriton arnoldi. The sequence continues at coordinate 1,108,729 of CAWUFW010003172.1, read as the reverse complement.
GCACTGTGTAAGAAAAGTCATCAGTAAAGTAATCTACTTCACATTCTACTGAAAAGCCAATACAAAGTATATGTACACTATTTCAAAGCATTGCATTACTAGTAATTCTATTGTAATCAAACCAAAGTATATATACAACTGCAATACAAACTGTTTACAAACTGAATTATTAATGCAAAGTACTTATCACTTAACCTGTGCCAGGCTTGCTTGGTTCTAGGAAATAAAATAACTAAAAGAATATGTTTATACAAAACCAAATTGGTCTGAAGAGTGTGTGATAACATTTGCTGATTGAGTGTGTACAACAAATGCTTAACACTGTCCTCTGATAAAGCCTTACTGCTCGACCACACTACCACAAATAGAGAGTGAGGTGCTATCTACTTTACCTCTGCCTACCTTTGGGGATCCACTGGACTCTGTGCACGCTATACTTCACTTTGGTATAGTATATACAGAGCCAGCTTCCTACAGACATTCTCAGTAATTCATGTACTTCCAACAGGAGCAGCGACTGTCCGCTGATACCCAGTGTTCTAATACAGCCTCCCAGAGTGTTCTAAAGAACAACTAGAGCACTAACAGTGTTACTTATGGCAAACGTGTGGCACACTTGCAACCATGTTGATTGAATCAAACTGGTACAACTTAAAACATTTAATTTAGCAAGGAATAAAATGAGGGGGTTCAGTTTGTCGTAGAAATTATGGTTAGTGCTGTAGAAAGAAAAATTAGGACACATTTTCAGTGAGTTCTCAAATATCTTTCTCTTCTATTTCATTAAAAAATTCTGACATGCTGACTGAAACATGCAGACTGAAACATGCAGTTTCAACACCAGTAGCAGATTGCTAGTTTACTCCCTGGTGATCAGCAGCTTTACTATAGTGTTCTAATGAGCAACTAGAGTGCTAACATTCTGAGTTAATGCCCAAAGTGTGGCACGTCTGGATGCCATCTTGATAGAATCAAAGTGGAAAACTGAAAGCATTTTCTACTGATGATACTGCAGTAAATGAGGAAATTAAGGAGCTACATAACAGATAAGTCTTCCAAGATGGCCGTTAGAGAAAAAAGAGCCCAAATATAGCACAATTATCACCCAAATGTAGCCCAAGTATAGCCCAATGTCAGAAGTGTGCAGGAACACTTTTTTGTTTGTTTTTTGCAGGATTATATAGCGCAGATTTGTCCCGGAAGTATTGGAGTGCATTACATGAGCATCATTACTCAAGGCCACATTAATTTTGTTTTTAGGCATGGGGAGATTGAGTGATTTGCCCAAAATCACAGGATTTTGGACAAATCTGGATCTGGACAAATTTGGATGTTGAGCTGACGCTAAAACTCAAACCTGGTTCCCCAGTTGCAAAGTCTGCAGCTCTGGCTGTAACGCCACATCCTCTCCCTTAAGTGTAACACATAATCAAGTGATCAACTATATAAAAAAAACATAAAGATAGCAAATTATTTAAAAGTGCTTGGTCGCTATTTGAGAACTCAGAAAATATTTCCTCATTTCAGTTGTTTAGAGCACTAACTATAATTTCTCTGGTAATAAGACCCTCTCATGGAGGAGGGTGCAGAGGCAATAAGTTGACTACGATGGGCAGTGGCAGCACAATGGACCATGGATGGCAGAGGAAAGGGGCGCAAGGGCAGCAACCCAATCACGCAGTACAGGCAATAGAGGCTGTGGCAACATAAAAGACCATTGAGGACAGAAGGAAGAGGCAGTGGCAGTGCAACCATGCATGTGAACAGACTAGATTCAGGCAGGAAACTCCCGATGTTTTTAAGCCCAAAAGGGCTTTATTTTATCTGTCTCCTGAAGGAAGTGGCCCTTAGGGGCCTTTCGGGTTACTTACAACAACCTGCTATGCCTTCCCAAGAATGAAGAGTCGGTCAGACAGTAGAGAATACAAACAAGTTTTATTAGCAATGCTCTGCAGAGGAGTCCAATCTGACCTGCACCCTAAGATGTCTGCCGAGGGACTGGCCCCCCAACAGTCTGCAATGAGTAATCATTCCTCCCGAGAAGCCTTCAACCACGCCCACAGTGGAAAGTTACCGGCCTGGGCCGAACATGAACAAAGGAGGCACAGAAGGATGGGCTACCACCTGCCAGATGGGTACATGCTATCTGTAATTCAAGGTTACCGCGCTGAGTCACAGTGTCTCCTAACGTGGGAGCAGAACTACACACTCGGGTAGGTATGCAAGGGCAGAATGGCCTATTCATTAGTAAGTCGGGAAACAGCCTTGAACAGAAGAGAAAATAATAACGAAATACAGTGTGCTGCTGAGGCAAGCAATACAAATAATGAGGCCTAGTTCAGACACAGCCTAAGCAGCCTAATAGGGATTACGAAATACAAAATAGAGTCACACTTGCTAACTAAAGCTTGCACATTGCAGGGATAACTCAGTGGGTTGCATAACGTGAATACAAATGGCGTCTATTTAGCCACACACTGCTAACCTAATATAGCATGAAACGAGTACATTGCAGGAATGGGATTTTCAAACCTAACACTCCTGCCTAAAAGCTCCTCTTTTTCAATGTGAGTCAATGGAGGAAATCAATTCCCCAGGTTTTCTTTTTCAAAAATCTCTCTCTTACCAAGTTCAAAATGTTGGCAAAAAAGGTACATTAGATCACAGAGGGCAGGAGGAATGGGGTAGGGACTTGGACTTGGATAAGAGAGGACAGGACGAAGATGGGCAGGGGCACCAAATTGACCTTACAGAGCAGGCATCAGGGGTTGTAGCAGCACAATACACCAAACAGGGCAAGTGGGATGGCAGTGCAGCACAACAGACCATGGAAAGCAATAGGGAGGGGACAGGGCCCTGCAAATTGACAACAGAGAGCTGGGGGAAAGACGGGGAAGAGGCAAGGGCAGCAAGTTGATTATACCGGACATACAGGAGGGACAGTTGCAGCAAAACGTACCATGAAGGACAGGAGGGAGGGGACAGGGGCACAACAAAGGCAGGAGGGACTGGATAGGTGACTGCACATGGAAAACAGAGGATGGGGGCAAGGGGGCAGGGCATGAGCAGCAAGCTGGCCATAGAGGGCAGGAGGGATGGGCAATGGAAGCACAACACACCATGTAGGGCAACAGTGAGATTATAATGGCATTCACACAGACATTGGAGGAAAGGTGGGAGGGGGGTCAGGGGCAGCAAACTGACTACACAGGACAGGTGGGAGGACATGTGGCAGCACAGATGACCATGCATAGCAAGCAGGAGGGTCAGTGGCAGCACAACAGCCATGGTGGGCAAGAGAGGAGGGACAGGGACATGCACAAAGGACCATGGAGTACGGAAGGAAGGGGTAGCAGCTGGACACACACAAAATAGGGCAGGGGATGGAGCTTCACAACAGAACACACAGAGCAGGCAGGAGAAGCAGTTGCAGCAAAACAGAGCATGGAGGCAGAAGGGAGTGGCAGCAAAATGGACCATGGAGGAAAGGAGAGAGGGGATGTGGCATGGAACTTGGACAAGCAGGATGGAGGTGTCAGGGACAGGTGGCAGCCATCTGACCATGCTAGGCAGATGGAAGGGGCAGTGGCAGCTCAACAGAGTACTCAGAGTAGATAGGAGTGTCGCAGGTCCATGGATTATGGTGGGCAGAAAAGAGGAAGCAGGGGCATGCACACAGACATCAGAGGGCAAGTTGGAAGGAGAGTAGGGGCAGTAAGCTAAGCACAGAGGCTAAACAGGAAGGCAATGATGAGGCACAGAATTGGGCAACAGAGGGCAGAAGGAGTGGGTGGGACATTGAGCTTATTGGAGGGCAGTGGCATCACATCAGACCATGCAGGGCAGGAGGAAGGGGGCTTGTGCATAGACTCAGACAATAGAGGGTAGGGAGGAGGTGGAAGGGATAGCAAGCTAACTGTTTAGGGCAGGCAGGAAGGAAACTGGCAGAATAATAGCCACAAATGGCTGTAATGAGGGAGCAGGGTCATGGACTTGGACAATGGATGGCAAGGATGAGGGGGCAGGCGCAGCAAGCTAGGGTGGGGGCAGCACAATGCCAGACCAGGCCCTGTTTAACCCCCACTGTGCATTGCAATGGGCATCTTACATATTGTTACAAAAACTTTAGAAATAAATTGAAAAATTCAAAGGTTACAGGGTCATTATACTTAGGAAATAGAATTTAAAAAACCTTAGAAATTCACTGAAAAAAAATAGGTAATAGGAATATTATAGTTAGGCAGAGACTTCAAAAGCAGTGAAATTCGGCAGTTATATGCCCCCATAACGCACTGCCTATGACCTCACATATTAGATCCCTCATGACATCACTGATGACATCTCAAATGACATTACTGATGACATCATCCAGTGATTGTTATTGTTTTCTACTACAAAAGTACTACATAAAATTCAGATATTTGGTTTCCTATAATATCTCGTATACTACAGAACAGATTTACACCAAATAAGAAAAAGTGTGATCTCCGGAACAGAATCTACCTTTCTCCCAAATTGTGTGGAATTCTGTCTAGCAGTTCCAGCTGCAGGAGTGTCTAAAGACTCTAGTTAATTAACATTGGAAAAGCACTTTTTTTGACCTCCGCCTTTTTCAATGCCCAGAAGCTTTCCATGCACTCCTAAGAATCACCGGCACACTTTTTTGGGAAACTTTTGTGAAGATTCGTCAACCGACGCAAAAGATATAGGCAAGTCTAAAAACACAAAGAATTCCCTTGCCAATCAAAAACCCAAACCAACCCTAAACCCCTACAATCCCTTTGCCACCCTAAACCCTAACAAATCCCTTGCCACCCAAAGATGCATACCCACCCTAAACCCTAAATATTTCCTTACCACCCAAAAACCCATACCCACCCTAAACCCTAAAAATTACTTTGCCACCCTAATCCCAAACGAATCCTATGCCACCTAAAAACGCATACCCACCGTAACCTTAAAAAAATCACTTGCCACCCAAAAACCAATACCCACCCTAAACCCTAAAAAATCACTTGACACCCAAATATCTATATCCTGCCTAAACCATAAAAAGACCTTATCACCCAAAAACCCATGATCACCAAAAACCCAAAAATCCCATCCCACCCAAAAAAACATGCCCACCCTAAACTCTAAAAATCACTTACCACTCAAAAACCCATGCCCACCCTAAACCCCCCAAAAATGGCTTGACACAAAAAAAAACATTCCCACCCTAAACTAATTTTTAAAGGGCACCAATCAAAGAGAGAAAGAGTATTTCAGGGTGGTAAACAAAATTAAATCAAGGAGTGACATTGTGGTCCATCAATCGGATAAAGGAGGCAATATTGTCTTATGGCAGCTCAGTATATACACCAAATAGGCACAATTACAACTAAAAGACACAACATGTTATCAGAGAGTACCACAGAGTAATCTAGCTGAAGTAAAGAATAAATACCATAAGAACCTAGATAGATGGAGAGAAATAGGTTTCATCTCAAAGGAAGAATATGTTTTTTTAAAGGAAGAGGATTCTATCATGCCAATGCTATATCTGATTCCCAAGATTCATAAAAATCCAACTAAACCTCCTGGAAGACCAATAATTTTGGCTATAGGAAGCCTTTTTGAGGCAACCTCCCACTACATAGATCATTTTTTACAAGATTTTGTGAAAAGTGTTCCATCCTATATTCAGGACACAAGGGATTTTTTAAAGAGGTTACAGAATATTACCTGGGATGAGTCTTATCTCCTAATCACACTGGATGTAGCCTCGCTTTATGCAAGCATTTCACATGAAAATGGACTTAGAGCCATGAGTCACTATCTGAATACAAGACCTATTGGCTTAAATCAACATTCAGAAATGATACTTGAGATGGCTAAGCTGTGCCTTGAGAACAATTTTTTTCCTAATTGGTAAGGAGACATACAAACAGGTTAAAAGCATGACAATGGGCACCTGCTTGGCCCCCAATTATGCCAACCTTCACATGGGCTTGTGGGAGGAGCAGGTGCTCAAGATTAAACATGCCGTCAAATGGGGTGACTGAGCATTTACTTACTAGTGAATTTTACGGAATAGGATTATATTATTTGGGGTCATGAAAATGTATTTTTTGCCAACAGTAAGAAATGTGGAGTGTCTTAATCTATCATGGTAAACTGATCTGTATTTTAGGAATCTATTTAAAGTCACATTGTTTTGTTTCATATCTAAATTGTGTTTTCGATATATATCAGTGCTTTTTAGAAATATTCATTATAGATATCTGATCCTGTATGAATATACATATGATCCATTGGTGTAGGTGGAGTCATGGTCTATTTGTATTGATTATTTGTTGATTAATGTATGAAAACAATTTAGGGGATTTAGATTGAAAATATGTATATTTAAAGCAAAAATCTGATCAAAATTATTTTTGTATGTGTTTTAATCTTTTCAGCCCTGATGAAGTCCGTTTAGGACAAAACATGTTGGCAGGGCTAAATTCATGTTTACATCAACAAAAAGAATGGAAATAAATCAAGATTTTTTCATCAAGATTCAGTGACTCCTATGTATTACTAATGCACAATCCCATACTTACGGGTTGGACAATTTATATATTTGGTCTATATTTATTATGATGTCTGGGCATCACCAATGATGAAAATGTGAAGTTTCTCAAAAAAGATTAATGATATTATCAATGATAACAGATGTGTAGATAATAGACACTCCTGTCCTGTATGTGCTAAGATTTTGCACATACATACCATTGACATGTTAACAGAGGTTTAACTGATTGGCCTTGCAAGGTTGTGATATCAAACATCCTTTCACATAGAAGCTAGTGAAACATTATTTTTTACATGCAAGTGGAGGCCATAGTTTGCAGATTAATTAAAATGATTTTCTGAAACAGAATAAGTCCATGAACATGCAGAACTTGTGCACACAAATAAACAAATACCCTTATAAAGGCTGCATCTTGATGGAGTCTAGTCATGTCAACCAAAGCCAACCCTAGAGTAGGTAAATGTGTACAGGCCTTCTTTTTCAGCTAGTCATGCATTGGTGAATGAAGTTTATGGGGCAGAACAAACTGGTTAAAAAGACCGTTGCATATTTATGACATTTTCATATAGTGCACAGGGAAAGGGCAGGAATGTGTTGTATTTAAAAGAATGCGGTGCTTTCATGCATTTTCCCCTGCACTGGCATTGTTTTGGCTGCCTAGTACCAGTGCAGACCCCCTTGCACCATGGTTCCAGGGTGCCTGTGTTGCATGCAGGATAATGCTGCATTGGGCAAACTTGGGAAACTTCACGCTGCTAAGTTTGAAATACGCCCAATTTCACCTACCTGCAACGGCATATTTAATAGTTTTCCTGTGCATACCTTCAACTCTTTCAGCACAGGTCCTGTCCAGAGGCAATACATATACTTTTTGGGTCCAGTGGCTGCAGCTGGTGTGATCTCAACTATCTTCTCTAAGAAAAAATAATCCAGCGATGTTGGACCTAATAGGCCCAACTTGTTTATTTTTTGCGTGTGCTTGGATTTTCAAGAAAATTATGTGCATCAATTCTGCATCAAACATTGGACATATCAGAGTTTGCATGGCAGGAAACAATTTGTGATCACTATCAGTATACCTTCTGTCAAGGTTACTGTTGGAGGATTGTAAACGTCTTGCATGCATGGCAGTCCAGCTGAAGATAGATGATGAGTGATGCCTTTCTGAGGACCTCACTTCCTATACTTCAGTTTATCTCCAAGACCTCCATTCGCTTGCTCCGTTTCTCTTCCTTTGTCTTCAAGACCTGTACGTACACATTACTCAAGGTTCCATGCCAGGGCAGGTCCCTTGAGGATTATAGAAGGTCTGCTGAATGTTAATGATGGTCGCCACAACTCACTCAAGATGGCAAAGTTTGCTGTTCCCAGAAATCCTCTCCAGGAGGCAAATTCTACCCCAACCTGGTAGACTGGATTTTAAGCATGTGGAGGATCAGACTCTTATTGCAAACTCGTGATGTGAGTACCCACCTGTTCTTGGGGCTCCAAATTGTACCGCTGAAGTCTGCCAATTTCCTCCTGACTAGGTGGAAGCCTGGACACCTTTCCAAAGCTCTGCTGGCCTCCCCTATTGATGCTGCTGCTGACCTTATCTACATCAACACCCCCAAGTAAATCAATAATTCCTGAGCTATGGGCACAATAAATTGAAGTTCTCTTTGGTCCTCCCACAAAATCAGAAACATGCTGACTCAATGCAGCTGCTTCTACAAGTGAGATGAGTGGCAACTCTGCTTGCAAGCAAACCCCACCCCTGTACCGCTTTGTATTGTTTGTTGTCATTGCCATTGACCTTTATGTTGAGGTCCAGAGCATGCAGTTGTGTCTTGAGCAGGATTTCTCTGGTTACTTGTAAATAGCAGGCAGGGATATTCTGAGCTCTGGGGCAGTTTCTCTAACTTTCTTGGACTTCCATGCAAGCAAGATCATCAACTTCAGCAGGGTAAGTCAGCAGAGCTTCAGAAACATGTCAGACCTATTTGAGCACTGAGGGAGTAGGCAGTGCTTGGCTACATGTCCTCAACACAGCATTGCACTATTGCAGAGTCTTGCCCCAACACATACTCTCAAAAGAAAGTCTACAGATAGACTACTGTTTGCTTAATTTCAGCCGGTGTGTATCTTCTCGAAATTCTTGTAATTCAATTTACATTCCACTTAGTGCTACTAATGTCACAGCATTCTTCAGCTCTCCAGGTCACCTCTAGTCCTGATGAGACCCTTTTATCCAAAACAGGGTTGAAATGCAGTCAACACCATCTAAAGACAGACCTAAGATATCACAAACACACCAGATTAATAAATTGCATGAATGGGTCTATAGAGACGACGCATCATAGATAAGAACTTATTACATGAGATCAAGGTAATACAATTTGTTAATCTTGGTATGACAATATCCTCACAACTGTGACTCCAACTTGTGCTCCCTTTTTGCTCTCCCCTTGTATAAACTTAAAAAAAATATTTGCTTATAAAATACAAATTCATATATTTAACTTGATAATAGAATGGAAGGAAATCATTATGAGGTTTCATTACAATTTATCAGTCTGTGTGCTCTTATCAAATATTGATAGGTATGTTTATGTAAGGAATCGTTTTAAATGGCTTATCAGCGTTGCCTTTGAAGCAAGCAAGCATGGCATCAAATGTATTTAGACTATATGAGTAGCTGAAACAATCCGCTCTATCTAGCAGTCTGTCAAAGAATGGATGTCATTTGTCTAATGCTTTGTAAATGTGCAGCACTGTATATTGATATTTGTATATTTGTATGTGTTTTTATGGAGCGTTTTAATATATTGTGGTTTTAAATATGTATATATCATCTACGTTTTGTAGCCCTGAAGAAGTCCCGAGACGGGACGAAACGCGTTGGCTACTCTTGGAAGACTTAATCTTTGAAAAGAATAAAGGATTCAAAAATTTAAAACAGGTCTCCATGGAACTATTTGTGATCTATCCAAATGCGAAATTCTAAATTTGATGTAATATCGATCATCTTTTCGCTAATACACGTGTGAATCCTTTTCACCACTCAGACACAATCCCTGCAGTGTAACAAGTGCGGTATTCTATGTCTAAGGTCTCTTTGTAAATATTTTACACCAGATAATTCCCCTGGTGTTCTTATTTGTATGCAATACCATTGGCTGTCTTTTGATTTATGCCAATGTGCTTGTTTATTTGTATGTATATATTGTCACTTGGTTCTGCTATGGTTCTTTGCACTTGGGGCTCTGTTGAAAAACTCATTTTCACCACTCACTTGACCGTGTGTGACTTAATTGCTGTATATTCTTCTAATTGCTTTCTGAAAATAAAGTAAATTCGGACGAATAGGTCAATATACTGGTTGACTCGTCCAGTGATTTCATGCTAAGATTCACTCATGACAAAAAAAAATTGTCAAAACTTAGGACTATTCAATATTGATTTATTCAGTACAGGATGTATCCTCTTGTATCCTATAGTTCCTTTAAATGAGTTCCATGTGAACGCTTGTTAAAAGTTTATATAATTACAATGGCCAGCATCCGCCCTCCAAAGTTCCACTAACAACTGGTGAACAGCAGATGGCAGCAATCCCCTTTCCATTTGTGAGTGGTTTGAAATATGCAAACCTGAATGTGACAAGAATCACACAATTACATGCAGCAATAACTCTCATTTAAAGAAATATTCTTGTTACCAATGGTAATGGACTTAATATACAAGGGGCAATAGAGATCAGGCCTTTGTACTTTAATGCACCACCGAGCTCTTTATTAGTGGCAGCAATCCCCTTTCCAGTTGTGAGTGGTTTAATACGTGCAAACCTGAATTTGACAAGAATCACACAGTTACCTGCAGCAATAACTCTCATTTAAAGAAATGTACTTGTTACCAATGGTAATGGGCTTAATATACAAGGGGCAATAGAGATCAGGCCTAGGTTCTTTAAAGCACCACCGAGCTCTTTATTTGTGCCACTGCCCTGGTCCCCAGGTAAGGATAATGGGAAGAGTAAGGGACACATGACTGAGAGTGAGGGTGGAGATACCTGTGTATGGCCCTGCCATAAAGTGTGACTTTGGGTTGCACCAGATTTGCAGTGTGGTGGGGGTATTAAATTAGCGGCCCCTCAAATAGTCAAACAGTGAACATACAGGTGAGCTAGAACACAGGGCTGATTGGTTCCACAAACATGACTAAACAGCTTGAGGTTGGGTGGCCTGAACCTCCCAGAACTGCAATACAGTCCACATATCCCCAAGTTATGAGATTGTCAGACAGTGTTTGATACTTGGCAAAACATCACAGGATGTACAGTCAAAATGTGCAGCTGAGAGAGAGCGCTCTTTCTCCCATACAGTGCTTTATTTGTAAAGAAGTAAGTGCCAGGGCTCTCGTCATGAGGCACCACATACTGCCCCTGCCATGCTGCAAATCATAGAAACAACACAACTACTAACCATCACACTCCTTCAAGTGTTACAATTCTGACTTTTTTAATGTATATTGAATTCCTAATTAAGTGCTATTGTGGTCATCTCTAAATTAGTCAGACAGCACCACCTTGTGGTAGACTGTCACAAGCACCAGTGTTGACAATTAAGTGCTGGTGTTGAGCACCGGAAACCACTAGCTAAAATTAAGCTCTGCTCCCATGTCTCACTCTGGCCTGGGTCTGCTCTTGTTTCTGAACTAGGGTTTTAGAAAAAAAGCATTAGGAAAGCCAATGTGTCTGGCCTATATTTCTGTTTCTGTACTGATGTTGGAGTTGTGTGTGGATCTGTGGAAGGGTGGAAGAGAGATTAATGAAGAATGGGAGTCAGGATGGTGGTCCATCAAGTCACAAGGGGTACATAACATGATAACATTCCCTTTTCTAGATCAGCCTAGCAGCCACATTGCATGGTAAGTAGGTAAGTAGTTGTGGAGTTAATAATTGAAAATACATACTTACTCTGTAACGTAGTGATTAGGACAATATAGTGGATGCATTATTACCATATGTTGATATTGTAAATCTTGATATAGTCACATATCACATGCTTTTGGGATACTGACGTGATTGAGACAGAATAGCTCAGGAGGGTTCCAAGTCTGATTTAAAGCAGCAAAATCACTAACTATGAGTGAAGTAAAACACCTTTCATGTGGTCAAGTGTGGGACAATGCAAGCAGGGCAAAGACTTTTCATCCATTGAATCACATAATTACACCTGGACCATCTGCAATAGAGAATTAACAGAGGCAATGGAAGGGATGGTCCAGTAGGAGAAAAGAAGTCTGCAGGTGTGGGACTATTGCTAAGACAAGGAGGAAAAGGAAAAACAAAACAAGAGAAGAGAAGAGAAGGCAGTAGAGTTTAATAGGATAGAGAAGATTAGAAAGCACATAAATGGGAGAGATGGAAACGTGGGGTTGACAGGAAATAAAACTGAGGGAGATAGGCTGCTTTTAAAAACAGACCAGGAGGGGAAAGAGAGGCTAGTGGAGAGAATGAGGATAGACAGAGAGAAAGAGGAGTATGGGGAAGAAGAAAAGAAGAGGGAAGAGAGAGAAAACTGAAAGAGAGAAGAGATGGAATAAAAGAGACAACAGGAATTGATTCAAAGTAAAACAAAGGTGGGAAAGGGATGGGAAGAGAGAGGGGATAAATTGGAGATAGAAAATAGAACAAAGATAGACCGTTAAGTTACCACAGAACTGATAGAAAAGATAGAAGCAGGAGAGAGAAAAACAGAGTAAAAGAGACAAAGAGGGTTTGAGGTAGAAAGATAAGAAATGACGTGGTAGATGAGAGTAGGGAGAGACTGAGGAGACAGGTACAAATAAGAAGTGAGTAAGGACGTAGACGAAAAATTTGATGAGGAGAGAATGCACATTCACAAGAAAGAAAGTGAAAGTGGGGAACAGAATTTGAGATTGGAAAACGTATGGGATCTGAAAAAATTGGTAAATGAGAATGTGCGCATTGAAAGGCGACAAATGTGAGGTGGAGTGCTCGAAAGATAGAAACAGGAGATTAAAGAAAATGAGGAAGCAATAGTTGATTTGTGAAAGAGTGGAAGCTGTCAGGGCAAAGCATAGAGAACAGGGAAGTTGAGACAAGGTGAGAAGGATAGCGAGAAATGAGGAAACAGAAGGCAGCGGTGGAGGGAGAATGTGCAAAGAGAGGACAAAGAAAATGAGAAAACAAGACCAGAGAGAAGGGGGAATAGAATGAGTAGGGCGAGGAGAGCAAGGGACGATAGTTCAGAAGACGGGAACAAAAGAGGACAGTTGTACAGGACTCAAATGTGTAGCATCCTCCTCAGCCTGGGTACCCACCAATGACTACACCACACACGGAGCTTAATATTACGTGTCTTTATTTGTCTGCATGTAACTATGAACTCAACAGTCTAAAACAAGCTTTCATTGTTTTCCGCTCTGACACCTACGTCAAAGCTGTAGGCCTAAAGGGTTCTGTCATAAATCTCCCAAGACACTACAGTATGGGTATGAGGAATCTAATACAGGAAGCACAAGAAGACAGCCTAGAACAGAGACAGAATACTAATCCAAAATTTGGGTTACTGTTCCTATTGAGACATGGCTAGTGTCCTGAGAGAAGGTGAGTTGAGAAATAAGTTTCTAGGTTCGATTTTCTCAACTCGAGACAATCACAAGTTGTATCTCTTGTTGCCCTCACACATCCCAGGGGATGTCATGCTTCATCATTGGGCGCTGCTCCTCGTAGAGCCGGCGCTGCAATGCCCAACGGGTCCCTCTGGCTAGGGCATACCACCAAAAATATTTTAATGTGTTGGTTCCCCTGTCAGAGGAAAAAAACCTGTAGGTTGTTGTTACTAGTGCGGTAATGATGTACCCTAGTAACTAAAAGGTCAACATGTTTCGCGCCTTATGGTGGTCAAAGCGATCCTTGGCGCTTCATCAGGACCAAAAATAATTATTTATAAATGGGAGATTCAAAATAAATAACCCCTATAGAACTAAGTGGTGGAGCGGTCCCCCTTGTGTTTTGGTGAGGTTGGCGCCAGCTCGTGGTAACCACAGGTATTCCGACCTAGAAATTATTTCTGAGAAGCGATAAAAAGAAACAGCATACAGACGATACATAGACAGACAAAAGAACATAAAGGTATTATTATGTGATGCCATGTGATGAGATTGTTGATGGCATCTCATCTCAACTGTATACTCGCCTGTCATACGGGAAATAGTTTATTGTCATGATAGCGAGGGTGCCTGCATTAGTTATGAGGTACTCGCGCCTTTCATTCACTCTGTGCATATACTCTTATGGTTGTGGTATAACATGATGCACTTGTTCAAGTCACAAGTCTCTGTTATCAATTATATGAATATGTGTTCCTTATCCCCGCTTGCTGAAAACGGCAGGAGGGAGACATGCAAACATCATCAAACATTAATTGCTGCATAGTCTTACCTATTAATTTTGTTCAATAGGCTTCATAAGCTATCGCACTGCTGCCCGCACCGTAACGGGCTGTGATTGTCATTGGGGAAAAGAAGAAGAAACTGAGAGTTTTTTAGAAGACTACACGGTACAAAGTGCCCGGTTTCGGTGTGAGCCCTTTAGCCCACTAGCTATTCCTGTGGGGGAGAGAAGCATCTTACTTACGGTTCATGCCGGGTGCGCGAGTCTGCTACACCTACCCTCGGCCATGCGTGCCTGGATGTAAAGTAGAGTTTCTCCTGTTGCCTGACGTCCTGCTGTCTGGCTTCCGGTGGGCGTTCCCCGATCCTATTGCGCATATGTGGGCGCCATCTTGAAGTGTGGTATAAGTCCTGTACCTTGTTGTGCAAGGATCTAAGGTTATGGTGTAAGAGAACTAGGTGTCTTAACCCTATTGTGCATGTGCTGGCGCCATCTTGAAGAGTAGAGCACAAAACAATATCTTATTGTTCACAAATCTACATTAAAAAGGTAAAAACTGTAAAAACAACAGAATGATGGAGCTTAACACCCCATTCACAAGCGGGTGCAAACTGCAGACATCGCCAGTATTCCCGCGACAACTGCCCCAAAATTTATTTCCACAGTGGACACCACCAGCTAACCCTAATGAGATGCAGAGTAGACGTTCCCGTGCAAAAACACACGAAAAAACCACAACACCACTTTCACAACGAACTGCCAGATCTGCGATGCGAACCAAAAACAGGCGATAAGCCGCGGTAGCACCAGTGATTTAAGACCTGCCCTTTGCTGGTGTTAAGCAGGACGACTACCTGCAACATGAAAGGGAGCCCAGCCAAGAGCCACACCTGAAGACCCACAGATGCCATGGAGACAATGATCAAGCAGCTCGGATACCCAGGAGGGCCACAACACCCACCGCCACCACCCCCAGCACTCTCCCCCCCCCCGGCCATACACATACCGTGCACGACACAAGAGCCACAAAAAGCGCATGATGACGCACATTGTCAAAAAATAACACACATGTGTGGCCAGAAGACCGAGAAACAGTCACACAGCACTGAAGTAACAACCAAAAACTTTATTGAAATACAACACAAAACACCAATTCGGAAGACTCCTGCCGGGTCTGTCCAGGACAATCTCGATGTCACAGCCTGGAAAATATAGCACAAAATCAGAACGTGTGCCATGCGCACATCAAAGGAGCGAGACACAGAGAAACAGAGAATGAAAGAAAGGCAGAGAGAGAAAGAGAGAGAAGGAAAGGAAAGGAAAGGAAGGGAGAGAGAGAGTGAGAGAGAGGGAAGGAAGGAAAGGAGAGAGAGTGAGAGAGAGGGAAGGAAAGTAGAGAGAGTGAGAGAGAGAGAAGGAAAGGAGAGAGAGTGAGAGAGAGAGAGAGATGGAAGGAAGGGAGAGAGAGTGAAACACCGCCACCCCTGCGCACCCAGGCCCCACTGTTCACCTGCTGCCACCGGTGTGTCTCCAACCACGTGCCGGGATACACTGCAAGCCACCAGGTCTGCAATCTGTAATTGAGGCCAGAGTCAATCATGGCAGAGTCCATCACACAACACACGGCAACAACGCCTGTCCGTCCCTACGTACGCATGCAGCCGCACCCTACCCCCTCCTGCCGGCCAGCACTGGCTGTCCGCACTTGCGCACCCCGGGCCCACTGCTCACCTGCCGCCAACGGTGTGTCCACCAGTGGGCACACCACGTGCCCGTGCATGCTCCAGGCCCCGGTCCCGCCACCATGGCATGGTCCACATCATGCGGACCCGCCCCGCGGCCCAGCAGGTCCCACACATGATGCTGAGTCCTGAGGCATCGATGGCAGAGACCACATCAGTGCACACGTCATCATCGCAGGCTGCACACCCGCTCAGCTATTTCGGTGCCACTAACCCTGTGCAACCCCAGTCAGCGCCATGTGGTGGTAGGCCCGTGACGGGCGCAAGGCCTCGGGTGTGACCAACCCTGTGCACCACAACTTATGGGCCCTTTATGATTGAGAACCGTGGAGCGTCCGTCATCCAGTCACCACCGGCAGTGGGGAATGTGACGTTGTCGGCCCCTTATATTGACGGGGTCACATGGCCTGTGACGCCTGTGACGGATGGGTGTGGTGTGTGTGTAGACCTGCCCTCAGGGAGTGGCTGTGACATGCTGACAACTAGAACAGTGACCTGCATACCACCAGCGTGTACGCCTGTGACATGTAGCTATGTGGGCCCCCCCCTCAGAGCGTAAGCGGAGTGGTCTGGCCTGGCGTACGCCGGACCAGCGCAGGGCTTGCAACAATGACTCGGGGGCTCTGGGCGTGGTTCAGTCCATGTCTGGACAAGGAAGTGACTAATGCGTGTGTCCCTGTTGTAGTGTCCACGGCAACCGGAACACAATAGGCAATGTAGCACACTGTGACTGGCATCCCACTAGATGAGCATCATTGACGTAAGGGAAATCACTGTCCCTACATTCATCCACACATTCATACATGAATGATGAAAGACATGACACAGCAGTGCGTTTCTGGATGTTTATTGCACATCCAGTGGAGTATTGCAGCTGGAGCGGTACAGGGCCATGCCAAGCACACTACACAATATGGGCCCGTGGAGGGCCAGCCAGAGTCCATCCGGGGATGACAAGTACTGCGGAAGAGGAAGGGCACAGTCCGCAGTCTGGTCGCCGTGCCATTGGTCATCAAACAGGATATGGCAGTCCATGTCGCGGTCCAAGGTGAGTGCAGCGGAGTGTATCGGGGGTCAGTGGAAGGTCATGGGGCCATGTGCGGCACCAAGCAGAAACAGGCCACGTGGCGGAAATGAATGCTAGTGCCTCCTTCTGAACTCAATCCCATCCACGTCCTCGGATGTGTGCTCTTCCCCACCTGTGAGTGTTGCAGTACCCGCTGTGGCACTGTGTGCCACTGACACATCAGGTGCCGGAGGAGGATTGTCTGCCTCACTGTGTGGCAGTGACACATCAGGTGCCGGAGTGTATACGCCTGCTGCACTGGGAGGCACTGACACACCAGGGGGCGGAGATGTGGATGGTGTAGGAGCAGCAGCATTCATCTGCGCCACGCCTTGTGGCAGCAATGCCATGATGAGGATCTGCAGGGCATGGTAGATCCCAGCTACATTTTGCTGATGTGCAGCGGTGGCTGCCATCCTTTCCGCCTCCATCCGCACCATGTCCTCCATGAGCCTCCGCATGTGTGCCAGCTCACGGCTGGGATCGCTGGAGCCACTCTGAGCGGACAGGTGTTCTTGTCTCCGAGTCATGACTCCAGCTATGTCATTCAGTGCTCGTTGGAGACCATGGAGTGGGCCGTGGGTGTCCGTTAGGGACTGGAGCTGGTCCCTGATGGGACCTAGACACCCATGGATGGCGTCCAGTTTGGTAGCCATGAGGTCGGACCCCACCCGCACCTGCTCAGCCGTCTCCCTCTGGCCCTCCAGCACACGGCGTTGGAAGGCCATGTGTTGTTCCTGGGGGTCTTGGGAGACTGCTGGGGCTGTGGTTGCCTCCTGCTGGGTGGTTTGGGTAGTGGGTGGGGTCTCCTCGATGCAGCTGGGCTGCCCTGATCCTGGAGGTGAGTTGCGGATGATGTCAATGATGTCTTGGAGGGCTTGGGTGTCGATGCTGGGGGTGTCCTCCTCATCATCAGTGAAGAGTGGCTGGGACTGCTCTGCAGGAGATGTTGACGGTGCCCCTGCAATGTGAAGGGGAGATGGTGTATTACAATGTGTCCGCATGTATGTAGCCGCATGGTACCGGTTCACATTCAGACAGCATGGCATTGTACATTGTGACAGTCTGTGGATCAGGGCCATGATCCAGAGTCATTGTGGGTGTGCACTGTGCTCTGCTTGATTGTGCATGTGTGCCATTGTGGCCATCTCCACCCGTCACCCCAGTACCTGGTGGTCACTCACCCTGTTGCGGTTGTGTTGTGTCTTGTTGAGCAGTGTCCGGTCCCCCGACTCCTGCCACAGTCTCCACACTGATGACTGTCGACACCAGCTCCTCCATGTCATCCAGCTCCAGCTGTGGTGCTGGGCTCCCACCTCCAGTCTGCATTGCTGCCTTCTGGTTGCCTGCGAGTTTCTCCTTGGTCTTGCGCTTGATGTCAATCCATCGCCTCTTGACCTCGTCCATTGACCTCTTGTGCTCTCTGACGGCATTCACCTTGTCCACGATGTCCCGCCATATTCCATTTTTGGTGCCCAATGACACGTTGGAGGTGACGAACAGTTGTTGATGGTGTTCCATCACCTCCATGACCAGGATCCTATTCTCCTGCGGACTGAACTTCGTCTTCCTCTTCTTCTTGTCCTTGCCCTTCTCTGTCCCCGAGGTCCCAGGCTGGTCGTCCGGGGTGCTTGTGGGGTTGCGCTCATCCTCTGCGCCTGCTCCGGCTGCCTCCATGGTGCTTGGGTATTGGTCATTTTGTGTTTGTGTGTTTTTTCTACTTTTATAGTGGTTTTTCCTGCCATGTGTGTATTGCAGGCCTGGCGCTGCTTATCGCTGATTTCCTCATCGCGCTTTGGCCCATCGCATGTTTTTTCGCGTTGAGGTTTGTGTTTTTATCACTGTCGCGGTTGTTGTATCGCAGAATTTGCCGCGTTGTCGGGGGACTATCGCATGGTACCGCCATGTTGTGAATTCCACGTTAACACGAGATAATTTTCCTGCGATAGGCTGCGATGTGTAAAGTTGCGTTAACATTTTTTGGAGATGTTTAGCACACGTTCTTGTGAATATCCCCTTAGAGTGATATAGTCGAGATAGAGGAGTTGAGCCTCATATGTTTTCGCAGTAAAGTACTCATGTAAAGAAAACATATGTGGTGAGGGAAATGGCAGACATCTCTCAGCACTAGTCGTGTGTGTGTTCGCTCCCTCGTGGTAATGTGTGGCAAATATATTTCTTATTTATTTTATCTGGTTATGTATCCCACAAGAAGTACGAGTAGGAGAACACATGTTGGCCTGTGCCTTAACATAAGAATGGTAAGACATATGTCTAGAAGATTGTCAGAATCACATTTCATAACGTTACACTGTTAGATAGTGAAGTCCCGTGGACCAAAAATGTGTGGGTGGGTGGATCATAGTTCGATCCATGGGATATCCTCATTCAGTCCCTTTTTGTGTGTCTGAAGACAATAGACCCATCGTTGTTGTCTTCTGAATAGGGCTGTGGTGCTCAAGGTCGGATTTGCCTCTATGATTGTCCATCTGAGGTCATCTGCAGAATGGTTCTTTTCAATGAAGTGATTACACATTCTGGTTGCGACGCGTGCACATCGAATTGTACTCTTGTGTTCCCCTATCCGGATTTTGGCTGGTCTAGTGGTCATATATATATAAGATAAGAAGGGTGGCACAATGCATTGGTTGAGGGTATTCTGTGACAGTTGTAGAACTTCTATCCATCTGCTACGCTTGCAGCGCCTCCTACTGGAACAAACTCAAACAGCTCAAAACGAAATGTTCTGCATTAAACCTCTGGAAACCATAGGCAGTGCAAGCTTTTTGTCTCTTTTCACACCCGAATTTGAATTTATTGAAGGTGCTTTCAGACAACAATGCAGAAACATAGTTTCCTTACACACAAGCATTTGTATAAAGATCAATAAAACTCGTCAATAGAAAGAAAAAGAAATAATTGCAATTTTAAAGAAATGTACCACAAATTGTGGGATGAACCTGCCACGTTTAGTAAGAAAGCCTGTTTCTGCTTTTATCCTTAAAATGTTCTTCAACATAAAGAGTCAAGTTCTTGTGTTTTTTGCCAAGATTTTAAATTCCCAATAGTTTTGCACGACTGTCCCAGATTTTCCTCAGTTGTGTATCAGTTAGTTTTGTTGTGGGGCCTGGAAGATCAGTTAGAAGGGACAGCATTCGTTCAGCTGGTTGTCTGAGCCTTTCTCTACGTAGGATCTTGTCTATTGGGTTAGACCTGCCCTTGTTGTACAGCTTGTAAAAGAACATGACACGCTCCATGCCCTCTCCTGCTCTGCACCAGTATTTATCTGAGGCCAGCGGATTTCTCCTATTCTTGATGTCACTCAGCAGCGAACATCCTCCTCCTCCCGCCAGGGCAAGGGGCCTCCTCTCTCTGTGGTTTGGTACCAGGACAGACCACTGTTGGGTGGTCTGTAGGGGGTCAAACAACCCATCCTGGCTCATCGAGGGCTACTTTACCAGAGCTACTAATGTCTGATGGAGAGTTGTTTATTAACAATGGATTCATCTTCCTTTGTGTCAGTAATTCCACATTGGGGGATGTGTGTGGCAGTGGCAGGCTTCTATATCTCGTTGTGTTACGTCTGGTGATTTAACATTCATGGAGAAATGTTCTGTCAAGACCCAGACGACTATGTGGTCAAAGCTGCGTCTTAGGGCTAAGGGAACTAATGCGTCCACTGTAGAGACCTGTGTCTGACCTCATGGTCTCAGGTTCAAATCCCAGCAGGTCCACTCTGCCTTTCACCCTTCTGAGGTTGATAAAATGAGAACAATTGAGTTGGGTAACAATAAACATCTGTTATTCAGCGCCAAGAGGCCTACGTGTGAACGTGCGCCTTACAAACACACGTTGTGGTGTTACTCGGAGCCTGTGCTTAATTTGGGCCAGTGGTTTCCGGTGCTCGGCACCTACACTTAGTTGTCAACACTGGCACTTATGACACATGGTGGCACTGTGGTGCAAATTAGAGATGAACAGAACAACCGATGATTATTAATTCAATATACGATAAAAATGAATAATACCGATAGCCCAGGCCATTCCTAAAGCTTTGGTGGCCTGAAATAGTCTGAATTGTCAGACTTGTAGAAGTGTGATGGTTAGTAGTTGTGTAAGTAATGTCAGCAGCGCTTGCAGGGGCTATGGGTGGTGCTGGCTGCAGAGGACTCCTGACGAGGGCCCTGGCTCTTATTTGTTTTACAAATTAAGCACTGCTCGGAGTTCCCAGTCTCCTCAGTACCTATCTAACAGGACCCAACAGGCATCTGGCTTCAACTGAGAAATAACCAATGTCTGATTCTAGTCCTTCCATGAGGAAACATGATAGTAACTTGAGTAATGATTTCCAGAATTTCCTCCCATGGCAACCTACTCCGGGGCATATTTACTAAGATATCACGCAGCGCAGTGAAGCAAGTCACCTTGCTGCGTTGCGTGATAGGGAAAGGGCAGGAATGCACCGTTCTTAACAATATACGCCGCATTGCTGTATTTTCCCAGTGCAGGCACACAAGGTGCTGCCTAGCGCCCACGCAGGCACCCTTGCTCCATGGTGCTCCTGCGTTGTAGGGACACCTTCTTGCACAAAACCAATCACAAGAGGTGCTTACCTGTTTCTATGTCTGCTGCAGAATGCCCACCCTACCCTGGGGAGGAGTAAGATTCTGACTCATTCCCAGGCTTACAAAACCTTGAAAATCTGGGAACGCCCACAGCAACAACCATGGAACCCTTTTACGCAGAGTAACGTGTAAAATGGGCCATGTTTACAAGGCCTTGAAAAGCCATGCAGGGTGGCTTTACGTGGCCTTGTAAATATGGGAAGTCACACTGCGCCGCCGGTGCGTCAAAAAAAGTGATGCACCGGAGGCGCAAGGAGCTTGTAAATAAGCCCCATAGTTTTTTACTGATGTTCCCTTTTTGATTGAGTCACACCTGAGAGGTGGTTCTGTTATACAGCAGTCAGATTAGACGCAGATGCCCTCGATCGATGCCCAGAATTGACAGTTTGGAGAGGATGTAGTCTAGTGGTTAAACGGTGGAGGAAGAAACAAGGGGAACAGGATTCTTATGTCATCTTCCCATCACAGCCACAAATGGTTTCCTGAATAGCTTCCTCAGCTAAATAAACAGCTTGCCTTTTACATCACAAGGGTTTGCTGCCTGAGGTCGTCTGGTAAGGACTCATGGTGATAGGAGGGTGGCATTTCATTTTCTCTGTTTTGATTTGCTCAGCTCCTGCCACAAGTAAAAGAACACACAAATGTGCATGAAGGTATACTACCTCAGAGCAGTCGCAGTGGCTGGAGAGATCTACACACACCTTTTACGGAGCATTACTTTTCTTGGTGTTTCTAGCTTGTACTACCCGGCTTAGATTGCGCTTCATACGCTGGTCGTTTAGCATTTGGCTCCCTTCTACTGGAGTAAATAAACGGCCCATATTTGTTTGTGTCTCAACCTAGCGACTGTTAAAATGCTGATCAAAACCTGGCTTTTTAACCTGCCTTCAATATGCTGTCCTGCCGTCTCTAAATATGGCTCAGTTGCATGATACTTCGTTTGGAGTGAGCCGTCTAGTGCGATATATCAAGTCTATATAACATAACACAACACAACATAACATAACAGGGTTTGATAACTTTGCCACAAACATTGCTTAATGATTGAGTAACATGTTGCTTTCTCTTTCTCAATGCAAAATAAAGATAAAGGGAATTGGTAGTTCTGTTACAACCTTTCTTAGGCCTGGCTTGACAGCGCAGCGGTAGCAGGACCTTATGTGATTACCTAAAAAGGGCATTATGAAACCCTAAAAAGAGAAGAGCTTTAGCTCCGCCCACATGTTTGTAGCCAGGGTACATGTTTTGATAGGGCCGAAGTTGCATGATTCCACAAGAAAAGGACTTGCACTTCAAGCAGCTGCAATCATTTTGTTTATTCATCAATGCTCCCTGAGCCAGCAGCAGTATGTCTGAGCTTGAACTTTCAGAGGCAGAGTCATGACATTGCAATGCTTTCAAAGTGTCTTATATTACTAGATATTTTATGGTGTTTGTTTTTTTCTGGTGGAAGCACAGATGGGAAGATGAACATCATTAACTTTAGACTTCACAGTGCAGTTTTATGTTTGAGAACTCACAGCTACACTAATCTACACAGATTTTTAGGTTGGCTTAAAAGTGCAATTGTCACCTGAACTGTGATCAACAGAAGAGGCTTTCAGAGTCTACTAAGAGAGAGGCTTCGATTCTATCCACATGTTAGTTCCCTTGATTACAGGATTCGATTGGGCTGAATTTGTGTGCTTCCACTAAAAGACTCATTGTACTGCACATTTTGGCAGGTGGCAAAGTTTATACTCAAGACAGAAGGGCTGAGTTGGTTATGGTGGCAAACCATCGACCATAGCTATAGGCCTGATCTGTTTATTATAAAATGTTATGGTAAAAGCATTAGACTTTACTATTTGTTGTGAAAAGCATATGTTGAAGTTGGTAGCAATTCAAAGGTGGATTGTTACTCTACATTAAAGCCTACAAATAGGTATTTTGCTACACGGAAGCCCACAGATTACCGTAATAAGCAATGACTTCGGTGTTGGCCACCCAGTGACAGAGAGTAGACATAGATGGTTTGCTCTGGAGAGATAGCATTTGCTTAGCCAACTGTATTTGTGTATACCTTTCAAATGTTTTCTCTGTGTCTCTAATGGATGACTTGTGGAAAAGCTTACGCTGAAAACAGTAGGCCTGAGCTGGTTATAGTGACAATCTGTATGCCTGTTCGGTGTGCTGGTAACATCATGTTCAAAGTCATGCTCGATGCCACAGGTCTGGTGAGCTTATTATGAAATATTATGACAAACACAGTTGGTCTAACTTATTATTTGTGAAAAGCATATGTTAAAGCCAATAAACTTTTAACAATTGTTTGTTATCACATTGCATTCCAGGCTATAAATAGATATTTTCTTACATGTAATCCCATAGATTACCCTAGAAGGCAAGGGTTTTTGCCCTGGCCATCCACTCTGACAAACCCTAGCAGATTTCACTGTGATGAATCTTGTTAGGCGCTGTTGAGAAGGTTTATATATTGTTTTGCGAGCTGTATTTATCTACACATTTGTACATTTATAACGGTATGCATGATGGCTGCCAGTTTATGTGCATGTGAATTGGGTAACGTGTAAATCCAATGTTAAAGGGTAAAGGCTTCATCAGTTTATTGTGAAAATTCATGCCACATGTATAGGTTTGATCTGTTTAGTATGAAAAGTTATGACAAAGTCAGCAGGCCTGACCTACTTATTGTGAAGAACACGTCCAATTGGCTTTTAAGGATAGATTGTTATTATACTGTGCTAAAACCTGTAGTCAGGCATTTTGCTACATGGAATTTTTCTGCATACTGTAGTAATCAGGGGTTTTGGTGTTGGTGATGATGCTGAAAAAACTGCGGGCTGGAAAAATTCTTGTGCGGTTCTCTTAGGAGAGATAGTATTTTTCTTTGCCAATTGCCACTTTTTATGCATATAAACATTTAAGACTGTATGCCCGATGGTTAAAGATTGTGCTCAGTGCAATGGGCTTGAGTTAGTTTTGTGACAAGCCGATGATAAATGCTTGAGGTCTTATCAGCTTTCTGGGAAATGTTATATCAGATTCCTTAGGTGTGATTTGTTTACAATACATGGGATACTACAATTCCTGTATGAACGCCTCTCTCTAATTTCTTTATAATTGGCGACTTGTGAAACACAGAGTCACTAAATATAAAGATAAGGCGTCAGAACTCAACTGTATTATCGTATTGCAGTCAAGTTGTGACATATCAAGGCCTGCTGCCAGAGCCAGCAGCCAAGATTAAATGCAGGTCAGGTCACAGAACAGCTGTTTAAAGCACAGAAAATGAAATTTTTCTTTTCTTTCTTATGCTCACATTTTCTAGCTTACAGTGACTAGCAGAAAGAACATGATTATTTTTTGCATTCCTAAAATATTTATAGAAACGTCAGACTTTTTATACATTTTGAGCTACCACAGTTGTTTTTTAACTGATTAGTATTGAACTGTTTCTAATATCTTTTTGCCACAAAAAAGGAACAGGTTTTTGATGTGTTTAATTGTTCACTAGAGGTTCTATGTTGATTCTTCATTTTTGCAAACATGCTTTCTCTTTTATCTGTAAGAGCTACCCACCAAGGTTTTAAGTGGTTTGTGGCAAAGGTGATAGTGTGGCCACGTATTATATGAAATAAAATACCCTCTGCTGTACATGATAAGGATATTGCAATTCACCTTGGAGTTCTATAACCTTATAAAGGAACTCGGCCTTTGGCCTCATTTCTGTATATGGTTATCGAACTCCTCAGTGACTTGCAATATCTTTATAGGAAGGAGGCACCTCTCCTGACTAGTATCCCGGTGCGGCTGCAACTCCAAACGCGACCGCACCGGGAGGCTTTTTCAATAACGAGGAAGTGGAGCCTCGTTTAGGTGAATTAGAGGAGAGTACCTTAGCACAACATTAGGTACACCTCAGGAACGTCGTTTTTTCCAACAAAACGGCAGTTGCAAAGCATTTTAGTACGAAGATCACCAAGTCTGCCCCTTGCTGGCCCTAATTACTTACTTATTTCTTAATTAACCAATTTTTTACACGCCTACCTGTATTTTTAGTCCCTCATCTACAGGGAATTACTCTTTACTAGAGTATTTATAATTAACTTAAAAAAAAAAAAAAATGTCTGATCAGCAATTAGATTCTCTGGTTGAGGGAAAATTAGAGGAGATAGTTAATAAGGCTATAGGGAAATTGATGGGGTCGTTTGATGAAACCATCAATAAAAAATTAGAAACCCTTTCACAAAACCAACTAAGCGATCAACCTGTGTGCTCCTCCTGGCCTAATAAGCCACAGAGAAAAAGACCATCAGGTGACGACCCTCACAAAAAAAGTAAGAAATCGAAAGAAAGAATTGAGGGTTTACGGGAGGAAGCCGATGATGGACTCAGTGTGTGCGACACTGTGGATGGGCATGAAAGAGGCCCGGTTTTCCCAATATCTAGCGAGTCTGATAATGACGAGACATATGAGCCAGAGCTGGAATTGTCCTGCTCTTCAGAGTTTGACTCTGACTACGAAGACTCTTCCACAACCAAAAAAGGGACATCTGACGAGGCATCAAAGGCCTCTGAGTCTAAGATGGGGATTCTTGACCCACTAGGGGACAATATGTTTGGTCCCCTCCTTATAAAACATCCCCTGTCACCTGAGTGGACCCCTTCTTAGCACGTGGCTGAATATATTACCTTCTGGCTAAGAAGGGAAATTACTAAAGAAGTGAGGTCTCGCCTACGATCCGAATGCCCCCGACCATCCCTCCCTGATAAAATAACTGTTACACCAGAATTAGACCCAAAGGTTGTAACCTTCATTAACAAAGGGGGAAAAGACCCGAGAAGAGGCGTAGATAGAGGTTTAAAGTCCTGCCAGGACCGACTGCTAGATATCATTGGCCCTCTTACCAAGATCTTCGAGATGGCCGAGACCGCTTACCTGAGCGAAACACAGGTGGACCCCAAGGAATTGTGCCAGTGGGTGCAAAGAGCAGTTTGCCTTTTAGGAAACGCAAACACGGCTCTTTCAAATGAAAGAAGGAAAAGTATCCTCCTGAAGCTCGACCCCAAACTAATGGAGCTTGCCAATAAGGAAGGAGGGCCATCCTCCCAGGCCAATTTTTTGGCGATGATTTTATAAAAGAGATAGCAAAGTATGTCGGCATTTTCAGTTCAATCCAAAAATCTCAAAAAGAGATAAGGAAGGTTTTCCACGACAGAGATTTGGCAGGAACTGGCGAACAAGGGGTAGGTTCCCCAGCCGAGGTATTCCTTCCTCAAGACCCTTCATGGCACGAGGCAACAGATTTTTTCAACCGACCTATGGTTAATTCTCAAACTCATACTCAAACTTTTACCCCCAAAGACAAAGAGGTCGTTTCAGAAACAACAGGGGAGACAGAAGACAAAAAACCGTCTCAACAGGTAGGTCATATGAAAGACCTTTTAGATTCCCCTATAAAGGTGGGAGGGAGACTAGCCCAGTTCTGTGGGAACTGGAACTTAGTGACACAAGACCCCTGGGTGTTACAAACGGTCAGGGGATACAAAATCGAATTCCTAGACACACCCACTCAAACCAAAACTCCAAGGGAAATCACCTTTTCGCAAGAACACTCAAAGTTGGTAACAAAAGAAGTAGAGGACCTACTAGCCAAAGGCACCATCAAGGAGGCACTCAATCCAGGAGTTGGCTTTATCAGCAACATCTTCTTAGTAGAGAAAAAGGACAAAGGGATGAGACCGGTCATAAACCTCAAAGATTTAAACGAATGGGTAGTCTACCGACATTTCAAAATGGAGGGAATATATCTGTTAAGAGACATCCTAAGAAAAGGGGACTGGTTAACAAGATTAGATCTCAAGGATGCTTACCTTACTATTCCGATATGGACCCCTCATCAAAAATACCTCCGTTTCCACATGGTAAAACAAACTGTGGGAGTTCTCGAGCCTCCCTTCGGACTATCCTCAGCACCTTGGTGCTTCACAAAGGTACTCTGCCCAGTAGCAGCCTGGCTCAGAGCAAATGGGGTAAGATTAATATTATACCTAGATGACATCCTGATTATGGGTCAGTCCAAGGAGCTTGTATCCCTGCATACTCAGTGGACAATAGAGATCTTAGAGAAACTAGGATTTGTAATAAATCTAAAAATCATGCTTAACTCCAGCACAAGACACTCAATTCCTGGGGTTCATAGTAGACACTCTTCACACAGAACTACGCTTACCCAAAGAAAAGCTAAAAAAATTACGCAAAGAATTAAAAAAGGTCTTATCAGAAAAGATTATTACTCTAAAGTCTCCAGCAAGAATCCTGGGTCTTCTATCCTCAACCATCCAAGCTATATTCCCGGGTCCCCTCTACTATCGAGCCCTCCAAAGACTAAAAAGGAAATGTCTTCGCAAAAATCATTCATACTCTCAAACTTTGTCCCTAGATCAGGAATCAAGGGAGGAACTAGAATGGTGGCTCAAGAATTTACAAGCTTGGAACGGGAGGGCAATCTTTGTGGAGGAACCCGAACTAGTGATAGATTCAGATGCAAGCCTGGAGGGTTGGGGAGCAAAATGCAGAAGTTCTTCCACAGGGGGACGTTGGTCAAACCAAGAGAAGAAAATGCACATCAATTGCTTGGAATTCTTAGCGGGCTCCTTTGCAGTCCGCAGTTTCACACAAGAGAGGATGAAATGTTGTGTAATGCTTCGCATGGACAACGTTTCAGCAGTGCAATATGTCAGCAAGATTGGGGGACCACACTCCAAAGACCTAGCGGACTTAGTGAAAGACTTTTGGGCTTATTGTTTGAGCAAAGGAATTTCAGTTGTAGCACAACACATTCCTGATTTGAGCAATGGAGTAGCAGACTGGTTCTCGAGGAACTTCAGAGACTCCAGCAATTGGAGACTGAACAGGGAAATATTCCTAAATATCCAACACATATGGGGTCCTTTCAACATAGATCTTTTTGCAGACAGATTGAATACTCAACTGACGCAATTTTTCAGCTGGAAACCTGACCCTCAAGCTGCTGGGGTAGACGCCTTCCTCCAGAACCTCAGAGGTCTAAAGCCATATGCTTTCCCGCCTTTTGCCATGCTACCGAGATTCCTCATGCAAACACGCAGATTCAGGGAAACAGTAGTAGTGGTAACCCCACTTTGGAGATCCCAAGCATGGTTCCCGATAATTCTGGAAATGTCAATAGACTTCCCCTTACTAATACCCAATTTCGAGACCCTAATTCTAGGCCCGCGAGGAGAAATTCATCCTCTAATGGAAGAAGGATCCCTAACACTAATGGCATGTAAGATTTCCGGAGACAATGGGAAATCCATGGCCTTTCGCCAGATGCTTTCAGACTCATATCTGAATCGTGGGCATCTGGCGCACAAAAAGCATATAGACTGGCATGGAATAAATGGGTTTGTTGGTGTGTTCAATGGGGTTTCAATCCCATTTCAACTGATCTAGTTCATATAATTAATTATCTAACAGAACTATTTAAGTCAGGTTTATCATACAGGACGGTAAATGTCTATAGATCAGCCATTTCTACTGGTCATTGTTTAATGGATGGACTACCTGTTGGCCAAAATGCATTAACAAGGAAGATAATGAGAAGCATTAGGGTCCTGAAACCTCCCATACCAAAGTACACCTCTCTTTGGGATGTTAAACTGATCCTACATGTTTTAGAGAACTGGGGTGATAACCAGTCTTTATCGCTAAAACAACTCTCTTACAAACTCACAACCCTGTTATGTCTGGTCTCATTTAGACGCACATCCGACGTTAGAGCTTTAGATGTCACCAGTAAAACATATCAACCTGAGGGTGTATGTTTCTATATTAAAAGAAGAACTAAGACTCTTTCTTTAACATTTGTCTTCCCTTATTTCTCAGGAAACCCAAGACTGTGTGTGGTGCAAAGCTTAAAAGAATATGAAAGGAGAACTCACAATCTGAGAAACGGTGTTGCTCAACTATTAATCTCTCACAAAAAGCCTCATAAAGCCGTTCCCCCCCCTACCTTAGCTAGATGGGTGAAAGATGTGATGAATGAAGGGGGTGTGGACATCTCTATTTTTGGAGCACATTCGCTTAGAGGTGCCTCAGCCTCTAAAGCCTTCATCTTGGGAGGAGATTTACAAGACATTTTAAGAGCGGCAGATTGGTCCAACGAGAGCATGTTCAAAAGTTGTTACTTTAAACCAATGTCTAATGTAATTGATAACGTATTTAATGCACTTTGAACTTGCATAATATTGGCCTCCGTGTCATGCCATAAAATGTAGATTTTCCACATCCTGATGAGCAGAAAATCTGGATTGTATTAAGGACACGGAGGCTAAGATTATCCCACCACTGATACCCACCCGGGTAAATTAATTCTTTTTATACTTTCTTTCAGAGTAACACGGTTGGGGTTTGGATTTGGATTACGTTTATTCTTCTGGATACATTCAAGTGGAATTTTATTGGACTTAAAGTTTACCTTGTTTGCAGCGCAGAAAAAGAAGGAAGGTGGCTGCTTGTTGCTGTACCTTATAGATGATTAGAATGTTTTAAAATTTCTAAATTCTTTTTAATTGTTGCTGCTGTGAGCTGGCAATAAAAGGAGATTGCATAATCTTAGCCTCTGTGTCCTTAATAAAATCCAGATTTTCTGCTCATCAGGCTGCGGAAAATCTACATTATGTTTTACATTCCTAAAATATTTATAGAAACGTTAGACTTTTTCTACTTTCTGAGCAACAGCAGTTTTTTTTTACTGATTAGTATTGAACTTTTTCTAATATCTTTTTGCCACAAAAAAGTAACAGGTTTTTGATGTGTTTATTTGTTCACTAGAGGTTCTATGTTGATTCTTCTTTTTTGCAAACATGCTTCCTCTTTTATCTGAAAGAGCTAACCACCAAGGTTTTAAGTGGTTTGTGGGAAAGGTGACAGTGTGGCCACGTATTATATGAAATAAAATACCCCCTGCCGTACATGATAAGGATATTGCAATTCACCTTGGAGTTCTATAACCTTATAAAGGAACTTGGCCTTTGGCCTCATTTCTGTATATGGTTATCGAACTCCTCAGTGATTTGCAATATCCTTATAATGCATGACAGGGGGTACTTCATGAGAAGTTGTGACAGACCTTACATACTTATTGTGAGAAGTATGTGCTAAAGTCAATAGGTTTTTAAGGGTGTATTATTGTGAGAAGTTGGCCTGGTATATGCTGTTCACTAATTAAAGTGGACACCTTGCACCAGAACAATTCGACTCTTATGGTAGATAGGTTTAAGACAACCTTTATAGAAAGCTATCCTAGTGATAGCTGTGGAGAGCAGCCTTCAGGCTAAGTCTTGAAGGAATGTAAAGCAGCTTGTTTTACCACACAATCTCTTGAATCACCAAATGAAAAGACACCACACAGGTATATATATCAAATATATATGTATTTATTAATAAACACTCTCTACTAATCTCTTTAGGAGATTAGAGGTCAGGAA
Organism: Calotriton arnoldi; assembly: GCA_963921515.1. Classification (NCBI taxonomy): domain Eukaryota; kingdom Metazoa; phylum Chordata; class Amphibia; order Caudata; family Salamandridae; genus Calotriton; species Calotriton arnoldi. The sequence goes on along the minus strand of CAWUFW010003172.1, from coordinate 1,077,825 downwards.
CATATGTACAAGTCAAATATTATCAGAATAAGTTTAGCACAATCAAATATCACAATCTTAGTTTGCTAGACCTAGGTCTAGGGCATCTAGAATCGAGGGACCCCCAAGAACCACCCCAGGTAGTTGTAGGAGACCCACAGGGGACGGACGCGGTGACCTGGCACCAGTGCGAGTCCTGTGCGAGTCTATGTACTCAGACGCGATTGAGATTTCAATGTTAAAGGTCCCTTGCGTGTTCGAGGCGAACACACCGATCGCTCTTTGTACGAGTCGAAGGACGCGGTCACAGATAGAGATGCAAGGGAGATGGACGCGCTGTGTCTAACACAGACGCGAACCTTGTGCGAGTCAGCGCAATTGTCGCACTTGGAAAGTTAGAGTTTTAGGACACTTCTAGGGACGCTACAAGCAAGTCACTTACAGGGTAAGTAGTTCTAGGGCCCACACCCACAGGGGCACTGTAGTGCTGAAGTTACCTCACCCAGGGGAGCCGGGTGCATAGGTGTTCTTTGGTGTCGGGTCGCGGCGTCGTTTTCAATGGGAGCCAGTGAAGACTTGCTGCTTGCGGCGACAGGAGAAGTGTCCGGAGGAATCCAAGCCTGGATTCGGAAGATGGAAGACCTGAAAGCAGAGGGGACAGTGTTCAGAGTCACTTGGCAGTGACTCGGGGCAAGGAAGATGGATGTCCACCGTCGTCGCAAGATTCAGGTCGTTCGCGGTTGCCTTGACTCTTCAGCCACGAGGTCCAGGAGGCGTCGACAACGACCAGGAGCTGGATTCCGCGTGTCCCACGATGTCTGCAGCTTACTGCGGTGTCGGCGACTCGATCGGAGCCAACAAGCCTTGGTAACAGCAAGTCTCAGGGAAAGTGTGAAGAGACAATCAATCAATCAATCAATCACAGAATTTGTAGAGCGCACTACTTACCCGCGAGGGTCTCAAGGCGCTGGGGAGAAAAAAGGGGGGGTGCTGGCGCAGACCAGCAAGGTCTGTGGGACTCACCCAGCGAGGGTAAGTCAGGGCAGGCCTGGAGCAACCAGGGGAGCCCTTTGGTTTCTTTAGAAAGTCTTCTGGGGACCCACAAGCTGGCTGGCAAGGGATCGCGAAGACGCCTCGGGAGGATTCGCTCACAGGGGCCCACGGTCACTCGGGACGTGGTAGGCCTCTGATCTTAGGAGGGATTCCTGCTGGAGGCTGGGACCACACGTGGTCCAAAGCACAAGTTCGTGGAACGTTGTGAAGGGGTTGCACTCGACAATAGTGCAAGGTACCCAGGGGTCGCGGTTCCTCATTACTCTTGGGGTCCACTGGCCTCAGCTTCGCTGGGGACTCACGATGGCCTTTGAGAAGTCAGGAAATCCACTTCTTGGGCTGCAGGGACTTCGGACTCCGGCGGGAGCGGTGTAGTTTGCGACCGTCGTTTGTAGTTTTTGGTGCCTGCCAAGCAGGGGAGTCACTCCTTGACTCCAAGGGAGATTCTTCAGTCTTCCAAAGGTCGTGGAACGTCGAAGGTCCGGGATTCGTCTTCAGAGCGTCGTCCAGGGAAATCTAGGGTGCAATGCACAGGTTCCCCCTCTTATACTAAAAGAAAGGGAGGGACTAGCTCTATGACCCTACCTATGGGAGGGTCAGGGGAGCGGGTGGCTACACCCACTTCCCTTTGTCCAGTTTCGCGCCAGAGCAGGGGCAGGTAGCCCCTGAGCCGGTTTGAACTGGCATATGCACAGAGGAGCCTTCTGCTCCCCCAGTGCAGGACTTCAAAGCACTCTAGGAGTGCACCCACCTAGCCCCAATACACTAAACCCTGTCTGGGAGGTGGTCACACCCCTTGGGACAGGATATCTATTGTTGGGCTTCCTCCACTGCGAGTGTTGGTCATCAGCAGGAGGGCAGCCCAGTGTCTGTGACTGGTGGCATCCATTTTGTGATGCCAGGGCTCTGCAGGATTCTACCGTGTTTCCACAGTAGGTACATGTCTATCCCTCTAGAAGGGTGGAATGCTACCCCCGCCGCTAGGACTGGCGGGGGTAGTATTCCAAGATGTTTGACACCAAACACGACATGTTTCGATGCAGCCATTCCAAAGTTAGCATTTTACCGCGAGGATATAATGCACTTAAAAGTATATGGTTTAACCGCATCCACAAACAGCACCAGAGAATGGACTCTGAGAGCTGCAGAGGGGCCCTGCTCAGGCAGAGGCACCCCTTCACATAGAAGCCAAGCACCCTGCCCTCAGGATTGATAGGGCCTGCCTTAGGGGTGACTAATAGGGTTATATGTGTGTGTAAGAGAGATATAGGGAACTTATATCTCAGTGAGGGGTGCTAGCACTTCCTCACTCAGGCTGCAGTAGCAGGCCTGTGGTGTCAGATTTAGTCTGCTTCCCAGGGGTGGCATAATACATGCTGCAGCCCCTGGTAGGCCTGTGAAGTACCTATGCCCTTGGTACCTAAGGTACCATATACTAGGGACTCATAAGGTGCCACAGTATCCAATCACTAGTGCACCTAGAGTGCACTCCAAATCGTTTAGAGAGAACAGAGAAGCTGGGGCCCTGATTAGCAGGGACCCAGCCTGACTATAGCCAGAAACCAGTGTAAACATCAGAAAAAAAGTGGGGGCAACATAAGAGGCAGATCCTACTCTCCTACAATTATTAACTTTACACTGTGTTAAAGCCTGTAGGGAGGAAAGTACGAAAAGAATCATTGTGGATGATGGGATGATGGACTGCATTCTCTTAAGTGTCCACCGGTGGCAGTGTAGTTTAATGCTTACATGTAAAATGTGTAAGTTAACTCTCTTCAACAATTGTTATTGTCTCTCTTCAGCATTTATTATTGTTTACCTATCAGGTTGTGTTTTTATGGTTGTATTCAGCACTACCTTATTGGTATAAAATAACATAGTGTGCATTTGGAGATATTTTTACCTAAATATGAAATGTGATCAGTTACCTTATAGAATATGATGTTTTTTTACCGTTGTAGATTCCTGATGATTTTAGGCTGATGTAACTGTTACATTGCTGTGTTCCTTACAGCTGCAATGCAGCTATTTATAGTGCTACTGGGCACGCAGTTTTGCAATAACATGTAACTAGCAATGAGTGTTACTTTTACATGGGAGGGATGGGGGAAATGTATTTTACATATATCTTGTACTGTTACTTAGTAAACATTGAAGGAAAATGGGCATTGCTGTGTTCCACAGGGGACATTATGGGGGTTACATGGCCATTGAATATATTTAGGAATGTATTAATATTGTTCCAGAAAGAAAATTGGGAAAGGGATGTTCTACATCGGGGATGGCGGGCGTTAAATGGGCTTTCCATATACCTGCTACTGTATTTTCCATGGTTACTGTAATGAATTAGTAATAGCTACTTTACTCACAGGGGAGTATGGGCTTTGAACAGATGCTGAATGCATTGTTCCCTATACTGCAATGGTTGTTATAAAAATGGGAATTAATAATGTTTACCTTATGGGGGGTAAATGGTTGCTACATATCCTGGGATTGGTGTTTTACCTAGCCCTCTTGGGATAATGACCATAATGTTTTCTATGTGGTGATGATGGGGGTTAGAAGGCTAGTAGACATACCTGGTACTGTTATTTAGTAAATGTTGAAGGAAAATGGACATAGCTGTATTCTGCATAGGGAATTATGGGGTTTACTTGGCCACTGAATATATTAGGGACTCTATTAGGTTTGTTCCTGGTAGGTAATGTGGAAAAGTATTTTGTACATCAGGGTTGATGGACGTTAAATGGCTTTTACATATACCTGCCACTGTTCTTTAATGATTACTGTAAGGAAGTAGTAATAGAAAATTTACTCACAGGTGATTATGGGATTTAATATATGTTTCCTATATGTTCTAATGCTCCTGTTAGGAAATTGGCAATTGATAATGTTTACCTGGGGGATTATGGAGGGGAGGAGGGGGGTAAGTGGCTGCTGCAGACCATGGAGACAGTATTTTACACAGCCCTCTTGGGATGATGGTCATAACAATTTCTGCATGAGAAATGATGGGTGTTAAGTGGCTGTTACACATGCCTGTCTGCCACTGTAGTGTTTGTGGTGAAGAAATGGGCATTCTTATATTTACATGGGAATGGTGGAGGTTAAATAGCAGCTGAATAACATTTCCCTTATATTCTAATGGGATCATGTTTTAAAATGGGAATAGATAATGTGTACAAGGGGGTTTATGGGTGGTAATTGGCTCCTACATATACAAATATCAGAATACTAGTTATTCCTCTTGGGAGAGTAGATATACCAATTTTCTACATGGGAGTTGATGGGTGTTATGTGGCTGTTAAACATACGTGTCACTGTGTTTTAGTTATTCGTGTTGAAGGAAATGAACATACTTATTTTTTTTACATAGGGTATTATGGGTGTTACAAGCCAATGAATATATTTGGGACTGCGTTTGGATTGTTCTAGGTATGGAAATGGGGCCATGTGTTTTCTACATCGGGATGATGGGCATTCAATAGCTTTTACATACACCTGCCACTGTATTTTCCGGAATACTAGAAGGAAATGGTAACAGCTATTTTACTCACAGGGGATTGCGGGCTTTAAACAGCTGTTGAATAAATTTTTCCCTATAATTTAATGGTCCAGTTAGGAAAATGGGAATAGAGAATATTTACATGGGGGATTATGGCAGGGGGTAAAGGATGCTACATATTCTGGGCACAGAGTTTTCCGTAGCCCTATAGGGATAATGGCCATAACAATTTCTATATGGGAGATGATGGGTGTTAAATGGCAGTAACATATACCTGCCACTGCAGTGTAATACGTGTGTTGAAGAAATGGGCATACATATTGTTTTCATGTCGATGATGGGGGTTAAATGATTGGTATATATACCTGATACTGCTATTTAGTACTTATTGAAGCAAAATAGGCATAGCAATGTTCTGTATGGGGCACTATAGGGGTTACATGAGTACTAAATATATTTGGAACTGTAGTAGGATTTTTCCATGTCGGAAATGGGGATAGGGATTTTCTACATCGGAGATGATGGGTGTTAAATGGCTTTTATATATACCTGCCACTTTATCTACATGATTATCATAGGAATAATGGTAATACCTGTTTTACTCACATGATGATTATTGGCTTTAAACAGCTGTTGAATATATATTTCCCTATATTATAATGCCCCTTTTAGGAAATTGATAATGTTCCCTTGAGGGATCGTGGAGGAGAGGAGAGAAGTAAATGACTGCTACATATCCTGGACACATATTTTACATAGCCCTCTTGGGATAACGATTTCTAAATGGGGCGGGCGTGATTTGTATTAAATGGTAATTAGATATACTTGCCTGCCGCTGTAGTGTAGCAATTTCTTTTGAAGAAGTTGGCATGCATATTCTTTAGATGGAGATGATGGAGGTTAAATGCTGTTGAATACATTTTCCGCTATATTCTAATGGCTTTCTGTAAAGAAAATGGTAATAGATAATATTGACACAGGGGATTAGGGGTGGTAATTGGCTTCTCTGTATAAAAAGCACAGAATATTTGTTATTGCTCTTGGGAAAGTAGGTATAATGATTCTATGGCGGGATGATGGGTGTTAAATATACCTGTCACTGTATTATCGTTATTCATGTTGAGAAAATGAGCATACTTATTTTTTTACTGAGGCATTATGGGTGTTACATGTCCACTGAACATATTTGGGATGGTTTTTAGGATTGCTCCAGGTTAGAAATGGGGACAGAAATTTTTTACTCGAGGACGATGGGTATTAAATGGCTGCCACATGGCTGCAATGTATAGCGGGCACTGTACTGCCCTTTGTCCCTCTATTTGTGAATATTAAATGGCTGCCATGTATACCAAGCACTGTATGTAAAATCTTCATTATCTGATAAAGCAGATAAACACTTGTGATCATCTATTTGTGGGGTTCACTGTCTTTTAAATGGCTGTCATTCATATCTGCCACTGTATTTTCCTGAAATGGTAAGAGGTATTTTATGTATGAGGGACGAGGGGCTTTAAAATGCTGTTGAATACTTTTGCCCTTGTCTGAACTCACACAGAGAATTACACTGATCAAAACCAGTTGCTAAATCTCGATTTATATCTTGATGGTTAATATACTCGAGCGCAAAGACAACGGAGTATATATACCACCAAGATTTTAATCTGCCCCACCACATTTAAAAGCAGCCGGCCCGTAGCTCTAGTCACGGTGGAGACTACTGTCTTCATCGAAACCCCTCCAAAGGCTCTGGGAGTAAGGGCTGTCTGAGGCTGACCTCTAAATGTGCCCACCTAATTTAGGGCCTTATTATGAGCTTGACGGTGCGGGAGTAATAAGTAATAAGGCCCTTAGATGGGCAGAATTGGAGATCAGTTTTCACTGCCTCTCACCCCCACAGAAATCCTGGCAGCAAGGGGCAGTGAAAACTGCTAAATGCTCCCCTTGCCATGGGAGCGGACTCCCACAGTGAGGGGAGATTTATTTGTATTTTCAAAAAGAAAAAACTACGGCAGGTCTGCGTCATGTTGATGGAATCTCGAACCAAGCTATAAACAACACTGACATTAAGTGCTGTGATGGCAGTTCCTGCCAATACTATAGAAATGACCACCAGCTTAGCTGGCCGCCCACATCAATATAAATTGGACCTTAAGTCTACAAAGCTTTCCTGAAGGTGAAATGGTCCTCCATGAGGTACAGAAAGTGAGGAAGTGCATTCCAGAGCCTGGCCACTGCATGACAGAGCACATGATCACCTCTTCTGGATTTCTTAACCAATGCATCTCCTTCTGTGCCAATGCATGGCGCCCTTCGAGGTCATTGCAGTGGCGTAACAAAACTTCAGGGGTCCCCCACGCAAAGTACATGGAGGGGCCCCCCACACTCCGGACTCAGTCAGGAGCTCTCAGGCCAGTGGCCCGCCGCCGTGCACAGCAGGGCCGGACTGGGAACCCAAAGCAGCCCTGGCATATTTTTCAGACCCCTCATATGGTACGCAGTGAGCAAGGGGGACTTTGGGGGCTTCACCCCAAGAAAAATTAGAAAACAATTGCAAACTTTTGCATTCTATAACACATTTTTTATTATATATTCAAATGTATTAACTTTTAAACAACAGTAAATGATAACCTTACAGTGCACCAGGATATCCAGTTATACCCACAGACATTGTTGCAGAGAACACAAAAAATAAGACATACCCGTCCCCATACGGTGCATAGCAAGCAAGCGTAGCGAGAGAGCACAGCAAGCGATCCTGACCACTACAAGGGGGTTTGGGGGGTTCTCCCCAATACATTTTTGGAAAATGGAGCACCTTACACGTTTATCATTAAATATTCAATAATACGTTCAGAGCATAGTAAATGATGACCTTGAAGGTCACCAGGATACCAAGTCATACCCACAAACATTCTTACCGAGAACACACAAAAAGTATGAAACATGAATTTAAATATCCTGACGCCAGGTGATACTGTATGCCAATGTAAGCCAGTAAATATAGTGATTTTTTTCATTCAGCACCGATCTACTGTAACTAGAGTCTCGAAACACTAACAGTATGGAGGTCAGAGATGGCAGGGCAGAAAGGACCTGCTAAGGCAGATCTTAAGACTCTACGAACCGCAGTTCATAATTATACTAATGAATTTGTTGATATTTGTATGAAAAACTCTTGTGCTAGTCCAATTAACTTGAATTAAGTGATAAAGTGAAAGCCCTTTGCTTTCCTGACCTGAAGCGTCATGCAGAAACACCTTACAGTTACAGACTATCAGCTTGCCTAATACAATTCGAACTTCTAAACAAATTCTTCCCAAGTAACCTCATTACTGTGAGCAGAGGAGGACGCTGGGGGGCCTCTGAATGTGACACTGGGTGGCAGGATTGTATTGTGCAGCGCAGAGTTTGGCCCGACTCACTCAAGTCCCCCGGAGGCTGAAAGGGAGCGGTGGTGGCGGTGGTGGCGGCCACTGGCCAGGCAGCAGGCCTGCTTTCATACAGCCCCCATTCAGTTAAAACCGGACCCTCACCCTTCCAGCCTCACGGGGAAAGGTCCGGTGTCTGCTACTGCCTGTCCGGCGCGGGAAGCAACTCTGAAGCAAGTGCTCAATCAGTGACTGCTGAGGTGATGATCATTACAAGACAAACAGAGCAGCACAACTGCTAGTAGAGGTGGGCGAGCCACTCGAAGCTTGAGCCATATGAATGGCTTTGTCTTAGTTTGAGGGCCTCCTGGAAGCTTGAGCCCAAAACGAGCCAAGCATCCATCTTGTTTCTGCCTTCCATATTCACTATACCCTCTTGCACAAAGAGTTAAAAGCAAAGCATTAATATTTGAGGTAAAACGGAGAAACAGTCACCCATTTAGTGTCTGATTTGTACGAAGTGAAACCAGAAAACATGGGATGAATCCTAGCTTCCCCACTTAACCAATTGTGTGGTCTGTGTCAAATATTTCATTTCCCCGATCCTTGTCGCACGTGAAAGCACCTTCAAATACATGAGTTCAGAATACCCGCAGTAGAAAAAAATTATTGTGTGTAATTTAATAGACAATAATGTTGCACTATCTATACGAATCTGGGCAGCATACAGGGGGGCAGATTTACAACTTCTGGCGCATCCCTGCAAATCAGCAGGGATGCGCCAGAATAGTTGCGACACGCAATACTCTCCTTGCGCCACCACGGAAGCGCCGCATTTACAATGCGGCGCACCGTGGCGCAAGGAAAGGCCGATGCGTGTCGCATCCTGTGGCGCAAGGGCGGGCCATTGCTGGAGTCGTGTCGCAAGCGCGACGCAACTCCAGCAATGCTCGTGGGCCGCCCATACCTAACGTGGTGCGCCACTCCTTACGCCTGCTTGAAGCAGGCGTAAGGATTCGTCGCAGCGGCGTCGGAAAAGTGACTCAGTGAAATCTTGTAGATTTCACTGCGTCACTTTTACGAGGCATTCCTTCGACGGAACGCCCACCCTGCGGAGGAACGCCCACATGAAACCTGACGCAGGTTTCATGTGGCGCAGGGCTTTACAACGTGACGCATCTCCCTAGATGCGTCACGTTGTAAATAATGCGCAACGTGGCGCATGGTTTACGTCGCAGCTGCGTCACAAAAGTGACGCAACGGCGGCGCAAAAGTGGCGCAAGGGGCTTGTAAATCTGCCCCAGGGTGCACATAACTGACTTGCCTTTAAGGGTCAGGTGTACGAACATTTCATTTTGCGATCTCTAATTGTGATTTTGGCAACTCGCAATTAGAGACTCGCAAAATGAAATGTACTAATGTGTCTTAGACACATTAGCATTTCCCAAATGGGTCGCAAGGGACCTGCCTCATCAATTTCACAAGGCAGTTCGCAATTGGCAACCCTTTGGGAATGGGCAAGGACACAGGGATGGGGGCCTGCTGGGGACAGCAGACCACCATGTCTGTGTTTGCTTTTTAATAAAACTATTTTTCTTTTTAAAATGCAGCCATTTTCCTTAAAGGAAAACAGAATGCATTTCAAAAAGAAAAATTTAACTTTTCTGTTTCATTTTTAAGGGTAGGCAGTCGTCCGTGGGACCACTGCCTGCTCTTAAAAAATGTTTTCGCTACCATTCACAAATGGGATGGGGTGATTTGGGGACCCCTTTTGGTTTGCGACTGGTTACCAGCTGCTTAAAGTAGGTGGTAAACTGCGATTGTTTCACAACCACATTCCGGTCGCAAAACAATTGTACATCCCCCTGTGACTTGCGCCCCTTCCTACTAGCAACTTGCAAACCCTATTTTCTGAGTCTGTAATAGGTTACGGACTCGCAAAATAGGGTTTGTACATAGAAAAATGCATTTTACTGGTCACAAACAGTCCAATGGGCTGTTTGTGACCAGTAAAATGCTTCTTACATCTGGCCCTTAGTTCCTTAATTGCATTGTTGCCAGGGTCGGACAGGAACGGTCCTAAGTTCATGCTTTAAAAGGATCACTTTTAATAAGTACCTTATCAGTGCACTGATCTACTGCAATGTAGTAATGTCAAAGCACTGCACGTTAAAGAAATGCACTTTTTAGAACTCTGAATAGACGTTATCATATTTTAAGTGATGGTTATTGCATAATTTACATGGAAACATTTCAAGGGCTTGGCTTGTGTATGGGCTCTTAGGGCCAAGTTAGACCCTTGGCTTGGCTCACCCTGTTAATTTGTTGGTTCGCCCACCTCTAACACCCCCACACAATGCAGACAAGGGAGTAAATAGAGTTTTTCCCAAGTGACACTATGGATGGCTTTATCTAGCAAGATAAAACTAACACATCTAGCAAGATAGATCTAAAAAATCTATTTTTGAGTGCTTTAAAAATCCACAACTCCGGTTGTATGTAAGATACAAAGTTTGTTTCGGTGTCTATATTTATATAAAAATACACTCTAGTTTTATAAATTGGTGTCAGATTTATTTTGAGTTGTCTCAATTACTTATGCACCATAATGGTACTGTAAAATGCTTAATACATGTTCCTCTAGTAACGCATGACTGCTCTTTGCCATACTACCAGGATTGAGCTGAGGATTATTGTTGTTGAATCCAAGTACCATCCGCTGTGTATTGTGAGAATATTGCATGGTAAAGCCTCCCAGCTGTACCACATAATATTCCACCTTGCAACACCGGTACAACCACTCACACATCCATACAGCCACTCACACATCTACTCACAAACCCACAATACCATTCACACACCCACTCACACGCCCACTTACACACCCACACAACCACTCATCCACCTATACAGCCACTCACATACCCATTCACAGACAAACTAAACCACTCACACACCTACTCACAGACCCACACAGCCACTCGCACACGAACTCACACATCCACTCACACACTCACTTAGACACCCACATAACTACTTGCATACCCCCTCACCCACTCATACAGCCACTCACACACCCACTCAGACCTACAAATCCACTCACACACACACTCTCAGACCCACACAGCCACTCACATAGGCACTCAAACACTGACTCATACATTCACACACCCACTTACACACCCACACAACCACTAACATTCCCACTCACACACCCACTGAAATACCCACAAAACCACTGACATATGCACTCACTCACCCACTTACACACCCACACACACCCATTCTGCCACTCACACACCTCTCACAGACCCACAAAACCGCTTACACACCCAGTCTCAAGACCCACACGGCCACACACACCGATACACTCACTCACACACATACAGCCACTCACACACCTATTCACAGTCCTAGAAACTACTCTCATGCCATTCACAGACCCATACAGCCACTCACACACCTATACAGCCACTCACACACCCTCTCACAGACCCACTCACACACTTACACACCCACTTACACACCCACTCACACTGGCACAGCCACTTGCATACCCATACAACCCTTCACATACTCTTATAGACACTCACACACCCACTCACAGACCTGCTGTAATGTTTTGTGAGAAACAACAGACTTGAGACTGTAGTTTTTGAATTTCTAGAATGTTTATTTATTTATTTGTTTTGGTCTGAGAGGAGTAACTGTTGAAGTCTTCTTCTCATTGTCTTCTCTCGAGGTTTGGTAGGCCAGGACCATCAGGGAAGTTGCTCCTCAGACAGAGAAGAAAAAGCCACAGGAAAGTACTCACACACTGTTTATTTTACATGGTTAGGGAAAAGGGAATGTGACGGGGGAAAGCACCCAATGGTCCCATCTCCTTTAAGAACATTCAGTTTCTGCCCGTTTCTACAGCACTGGGTTAGGTTTGTAGGGGTTCTATAAGGATAAGTAATGCGATAGTTCCAAAGAAAAGTAAACCATAACAAAGTAGAGTAGCTTGAGATCATTCCTTGCTTCACTATGCCCTCCACCATTATACTGGAGAGCTCTCTACTCTATTAACTTTAGTGGTATCGCTCCCACGAACGCCCATCTTCCCTGCCCAACAAGTATATATCTGGGCTAGCCACGTTCCTACAGGAACGTGGCAGGGTGGGTCGCAGGATTGGTGGTCTCTGAACTCTCTTCCATTTTCTTTCCGCCGTCCTCAATAAGCTGACTCAGCAGGATTCCACTTTGCGATGGAGTTCTCAATGTGTTTTGGTGTCTTGGCACTGGTCTCTCCTCTCTTGTTCTCTCCCTCCTCCGTAGCTGGTGCCGATGTGTGTACATCAGTCCGTTTTCTTCCATTGGACCGGGACGCGGTCACCTGACCCTCTGGCCCGTAAAACATAAAGGGCTCCTCCATGTAATATAACGAATGTTCTCTCCATAGGCTTCTATATTCGGGACACACCAATAGGCTGTCTGTCCCACTTCCTTCTGTCTGTGTTCCAGTGAGGGTCTTAAAGAATAGAATATCTGTTTCAGTGTTCTCCACCCCAGATACCAGGGAACGCCGACGGAGTCTTCCCCCCCCTGCCACTTCACACTTGGACCCGCTGTCTGACACCTGCAAAACCACTCACACACCCACTCACACACCCATACACACACACACACATTTATATATACCTACCTTAACTATACTTACCATGTGTAGCAAAGGCACTGCGCGGTAAAAACATCGTAAATTATGTTTTCCACATTTAATCATCTAATAATTTATATTACAATGGCATAGTGCATCAAGCTGATGTTATTCATTGTACTTCAAAATACATTGGTGTTTCAAAGGTAGGTCTAATGTAGGAGTAGATAGTGCTGAAGGTAGCACACGCTGTTTGGTGAATGAATGCACATATACACAGTGCAACCAGAAAACATGCATGAATAGAGACTGAAAGGTAGAGTCAGGGATAAGTCTTTGTTCTACACACACATATATACTTACCTTAACTATACTTACCAAGTGTGGTAAAGGTGTGCGAGGCTAAAAGCACCAAAAATTAATTGTGTGGTAAATGCATGCTTTGTAAATGCTGCGTGGTAAAGGCACTGCATGATAAAAACATCATAAAATAAGGTTTCCACATTCAGTTATGTAATCAATTATATTACAACGGCATAGTGCATCAAGCTGATGTTATTCATTGCACTTCAAAATACATTGGGATTTCAAAGGCATATGTAATGTAGGAGTAGGCAGGGCTGACCGTGCAGCACACGCTGTTTGGTGAATGAATGCACATATATACAGTGCAACCAGAAACCGTACATGGACACAGACTAAGATATAGAGTCAGAGATAAGTCTTTGTTCTATTGGAATAATAGTGTCCAATATCCAACTCTATGCTGGATGTTGACGTTTCGACCCTACATAGGCAAAATGTCCAAGAGCGCCATCAGGACAAGAGGAACTTGAGCTAGTCATACGTGTCTGAAAAAGTAAAACAAATATTGAACAAAGAAGATGTTTTGCTGTGTTGGACAAGGACCTTAAGTGAATAAATGCCTCTATAACATGACCCAAATTTGCAGCAGAATGAATACTCTGCCCACACTGACCAGGGAATGGACACAGTTTGTGGAGTTCTTCAAGGAATGGTTTCACATGAATGGAGAATTCCAGATTGTGCTTCAGTCTCAACAAATACGCAGAGGCTGTAAACTACATTTATCCATACAACCATTGAGGTACACCAGGTATGGACTGAATTTCCAGTGTTCAATGGAGCCGAATGTGTGCTGGAGACACCTCCACTTCATAGTGGTCCTCAAGTCCAGAAGAAATCTCCAAACTTCCAAGGGTAGTGAAACATGTCAACCTCTAACCTACCAAGGTCTCTGCGTTCCATATTTTAGACAAATGCTAGTCAACGCAGCCAGAGTGCAAGCCCTAGACATGTGTTTAACCTTAGACATCTCACGCTCTCTTGCCCTCTCTCACACTAACTAAAATACAGTTTTCATTGGTTTTAGGTAACTGATTAGTGAGGAGGCCTCTGTCTTAGCATCAACAAGCATTGTTAGTGATCTCAGATATAAGTCTGGCACTGATTCTGAACTGGTCCCTTCCTATTGTTCCAGCAGGGAGAGACCTTTGAGAAACTTTGGAGACAGTGAATAATCTGTCTCAGGACCCGTTGTTTGCTCCATGAGGTGCTTCCTTAATTTTTGGGCAATTAACCCAACTTCACCCTTCTCCATATAGAAAGCAGAAAAATATATCTAAACATTTGCATGACCCAGGTACAGCTATTAAAATAGTAAGCGGGTTAGAAGTCGGTGTACAGAGCACTCACAACAAGGCACCTACAATATGTACTCACAGCAGCCGCACCTGCCTGTGGGTGTTATATGTCTGCTGCTAATAGAGAAGTGGGTTCACAGTCACAATTCCTCTCCTCTTAGACAATATTACTACTTGGTCCATATGCGTACTGTTGTATGCCTGAGAATCACTGTTGTTGTGTGCCCGCTCCATAAGTCTGAAGGTCTTTGACTGCACTGTATGGCTGCTGATGTGTGCCTGCTCTGTATTCTTATTGGTGTGCGGGCGTTTATTATGCATGTTGTTGTGTGCCTTCTGGTCTGTGGCTACACTGTGTTCCTGCTGGTGTGTGCCTGCTCTGTATTCTCGTTGGTATGTGGGTGCTCATTATGCCTGCTGTTGTGTGCCTTCTGGTCTGTGGCTACACTGTGTGCCTGTTAATGTGTGCCTGTTCTCTGTGCATGCTGGTCTATGGCAACACTGTGTGCCTGCTAGTGTTTACTTGCACTGTATTCTGGCTGGTCTGTGGCTACACTATGTGCCTGATGGTGTGTACCTAAATTGATCACTTTTTATATGCCTGATGCTTCTTTCCTGTGGCATTAGTGACTCAAAGGAATGTCTGCCACCAGAAATGAGTTTTTAGTAGTGTGTCCAACTGTTCTGTTGTTATTTTTTTTCCTTAAAAACTATATTGAACAGCACATTCCTTATATAACTTCACAGCTCTCTCTGGTCTCTAATTTCTGTAACTTTTTCTAATAATGTTACATTTTAGGTGTGAAATGTTCACCCTCACTCACAGGCCCATCAGATCGTGGGCCTACAGTAACATGACCCTCTCGATTCTCGGCTGGTCTTGGCTCATAAACCTACGGCTGACTACTACATCTCTCTGAACATAGGCAGGCTGGACAAGGAGGTGAGCTCTAGCCTCGATGTCACACCTGTACATATGCATTGATGCATCACTAGTACGCTGTCCTTGTTGAGAATCCTGTCACTTTATGGTTGTGTGCGTGCAAACACTAGTGGAACAACATGTGCGTTCATTTCCTTTCGGCTGAGCTAGGTCTACTTGGAAAATGCAAATCTTTATCAATTAACAGAATGAAAAACTGCATTGATCTGGCCTTTCATGGTGAGCTCGCTGTCCAGGATAATGCTAAGGGTGTGTGCATGGTGTGTTGGAGTGGGTGAGGGTCCTAGTTCCGAAGGCTACCATCAGTTGTTTCACCGGGAGGTGTTGTTCTTGAATATTAGCACTTCCGTTTTGTCTGTGTTGAGCTTTAGGGAGTTGTTTTTCATCCAGTCGGCGATGTTCATCATGTACCAATGGAAGTTGGCACTTGTGGAGGAGGGGCCTTCTGATACCGAGAGGATGAGCTGGGTGTCGTGGGCATAGGATATAATATTTAATTCATGGGTTCTGACGATGTTGGCCAAGGGGGTCTTGTAAGTGTTGAAAAGTGTAGGGCAGCGGGACGAGCTTCAGGGACACTGCAGATGATGTTCTTAGGTTCCGAGGTGAAAGGAGGTAGGCAGATTCTCTGGGTTCTTCCGGTGAGAAGGGAGGTGATCCATCTGAGGGCATGCTCTCAAATTCCACTGTGGCGAATCCTCTTGATAAGGGGGTGGTGGGATACCATGTTGAACGCTGCTGAGAGGTCGAGGAGGATCGGGGCTGCTGTTTCTCCCCAATCAAGGAGGGTTCTAATGTGGTCAGCAGTAGCAATCAGGGAAGTTTCGGTGCTGTGGTTGGTGTGGAATACAGATTGGGAGGTGACCAGAATATTGTTGCTCTCCAGGTGTTCCATGAGTTGAAGGTTGATGCCCTTTATGAGGACTTTGGTGGGAAAGGGTAGCAGAGAAATGGGAAGGTAGTTCTTGAGTTCGCTGGGATTAGCGGACGGGTTCTTGAGCAGGGGTTGACTACTGCATTTCCGTTCTTTGGGGAAGGTGGGCATGGTGATGGATGCATTGAAAATGGCAGTGAGCTTGTTCCCGATCATCTTGCTCCCGAGGTTGAAAATGTGGCGGAGACAGGGGTCCGTGGGTGCTCCTGAGTGGGTGGAGTTCATGACGGCTGTGGTGTCTTGTGTGGTGAAATGGGCCCAGGCTGTGAGCAGTTGGTCGGAGTCTGCATCTGTGGAAGCGAGGAGCCCCTTGACTGAATTTTTTTAAAAGGTGCATAAAAGCTGAAGAGCCCCAGCACAAGCTGTGGATACTGATCTCATTACAGGGCACAGTTCTGGGAAGTCTCTGACAAGCAATCACCTAGGTGAAGTAAAACAGGTTCTGTAACTGCAAAGAACAATCACACTGCCTTTCTTCTGCTCCTGGACTTCATACCGAGTGACAGTAAAACCAACAGCCTATTATTAGTGACTTTGAATACTATGGGGGCATATTTACAAGCAAGTGGCGGAGCGTGGGTTAGCTCCAAAATTGCTAACGCCGCACTCCGTCACTTTAGAAACGTAGGGATGCACCGTATTTACAATAATACAGTGCACCCCTGCGTTTCTCCCTCTGCTGATGCAAAACTCAGCTGCCTAGTGCAAACGCAGGCACCCTGGCACTTTAGTGCAAGGGTGCCTGTGTTGAGGGAATGATTGTTTCTGTGCAGAAAGGTGTCCCTTTCTACACATAACCAATCCAGAATGGTGATTTGCAACTCCTATGTGTGCAGCATTGCGCAGCACACTAAGAAGTTGCAGATCGTCATTTTTTAAATAATTGTTTATGTGTAGGAAGGAACACTTTCCTGCACATAAACAATCATTCATGGCGTTTTGCTTTATCTATGTGTGCTGTACAATGCAGCACACATAGAAAAAGTCTCCTCATTTCCCCATGTTAAGACCAGGTTTTCCTTGGTCTTAATGTTGGTGCTGCCTCCAATTTACGCCACCCTTGTAAATAGTGGGCAAATCAATGGGTGTTGCGGCGGAACGCCCACTGCACCACCCATTGCTCACCCCTTTCACGCTAAGTGTAGCATGAAAGGGGGCCTTATTTACAAGGCAGCGTTAAGCCACGTTAAGTGGCTTAACGCTGCCTTGTAAATAAGGCAAAACCCCTATTGCCACAGGAATGTCGTTAAAAGTGAGGTTCCTGTGGTGATAGGGGCTTGTAAATATGCCCCTATAGTTCTCCTAATACCATAAGTGTAATTGGAGTGTCTAGAGCAACATCCCTGTCACCACCATAACACAGAGCAAGCAGTATCATCCGTCAATATCTGTGCCATTACCACCAGTCCAACTCTTGTAGCACTCTCCAAGTCAGTGCCGGTACCATCGAAATCTCGATAACTCACTACTAGAACCAGTACAACTGTGTCAGTCTTAGTATCATTATTATAGTACATTCCTCAGTAATGCAGTCGCCATCGGGGACTGCACCACAGTACAAGTCTTAGCAACTCAGTTACAATCAGTGCCAGTAGCACCAGAACAAGCCACAGTAACTCATTCATTACCAAGTTTACTCAAGTTACTCAAGTTTAAGTTTATTTGATTTAGTTCTCAACCGAGAACCACAAATATTTGATACATGATATAAAAGTTTAAACAGTAAAATAATAAAAGTTTTCATTCTAATGCAAAGTTAAAAAGGATTTTAAAATTTTTAATATATTATAAAATACAAATTCATTTGGCGGAACCTTGCAAAGCGAGATCAAGTCCTGAACAGAGGTGATTCTACATTTTGTATAAATTGGTTGTAGAAATCGTTTTCTTGCTTCTACGACTATTGGATTTGGGTAAATAAACAGCAAATGTTCCAAATCTTGCTCCCCACCATTACATAAGTTACAAGGACTACTAGATTTTTCTTTTGGCAGCCACTTGTAAGTAAAACTCATTCATTACCAGCTTTGGTGACACAGCCCTATAATGCAGAGCTATTCACTAATCACCATTGGTACCATTACCATAAACATCAGCTCTGAGTGCACTGGTGTTACCATCAGTGTCTCTATCACCATCAGCTACCCAGTATCACAGTGCAAGCCCTAGACCTTAGTCAATATCAGACCCAAATACCACCAGTATTAGCCTCTGGAACTCAGTTATCACCAGGGTAATTATAGCAGAAGCAATCCTTAGTAATTTAGGGGCACATTACAGTGGCGATCAGACGAGCATCTGACCACCATCGCCGCAGGCAGGTGACCGGCTGAGAATGTCTTGGAGGTCCCACCTGCTCTATTACGATAGGACCGCCATACAGCTGATCGTAAAATGCATTTTTCTACTTCTGCTTCAGCCCAGAAAAGGGCCGCAGCAAAAGCTGCAGCAGAAAAAGGCACTTTACAAACATCCATGCACTGTGTGGCAGGCACCATGTGGTCAATGTAGGGTCGCGGTCTAGCCCTCGGGCGACCAGGTGACCCGACGCAGGCACCGCGATGAGGTCACACGCGGGGCGGGTCATTGTAAACGCGGCTCCGCAACATTCGGACGTGTCCTCCCCTGCCTCGACGAGACGCGATAAAATAAAGAGAGTTGGACGTAGTGGAGGCTCTGACTTGTCCTTCCAGGGGAACCACATTGACGTACACCACAGTGGCGACGAGGCGGACGACCCGACGCGCCGTCCACCATCTCGACCGACAGGTAGGGGAGGGCCCACGTGGTCCTCCTGCAGAGTGCTCACGGCGACACTACGCTTCCCGCGCCACCGCGCACCCTCAACAAGCGCAGATACACCGGGGTGCTGCGCCTCCATCCCAGCACAAGCTCTACGCGGCCACGCCCACCACGCGCTTGGCGCGCTACTGCCAGGGCCCCGCGTCGTCAGATCACTGCTCCTGGCCCTCAAGAGCCAAGTCCCGAGGGACCCCCCGGCCATTGTGCTGGGGCAAGAAGCACGATGGCAACCTGCTCCGCACCGCGGGCACGACCAGCCGCATGAGGGAGCTGCGCATCAGCGATCCGGCCCGGCTTTTCTCCTGAGCCTTCAGTGGGCCCCTCCACGATCCTACGGGGACATCTGGGAACCACCAGCCGACACAGTAGCAGCGCCACAGGCACCAGCGCGCCCTGGAGAGCACGGGGCCACCCGCGACCCAGCAGCACTCACCTCGGGGCCAGAGAGAGGGCACATCCACGTCTGCGAGTCCCCAGCAGAGCCTCGAGCGCTCTGACGGCAACACAGCCGGCCGGACTCCACGCACCATGTGTGCCCAAACTTTCTCCCTGACCAACCCGATTCCTTTCCTGCCCAAGCCTGGCGAACCCACCATGAAATGGACGGACTGGAAGGGGTACTTCCTGAATTACCTGTCCGCACTGGAAGATGAAGGCGAGGTCGAATTCTCCAGCAAACGCCGCAAAAAGATTCTTCTACATAACCTAGGGCCGGAGGGCCTACGAGTGTACGAACAGCTAGTAAAGCAGACGAGGGCACCCACGGATGACGATGTCTTCCAACACGCCCTGGACGACCTGGACACCCACCAGCCCGTAGTGTGCACAGCCATCGACCGCTACAACTTCTTCCAACGGAAACAGGCGGAGACGGAGTCCGTAGAGGATTACGTGGCGGCCCTCAAGAGACTGGCCATCAACTGCAAATTTGGGGCTCTCCACGACGACTTCATTCGAGACCAAATCATCATGCACTCCACCCACACCAGCGTCCAGGAGAAGCTATGGGTCAGTGGTGAAGCACCTCTCCCGGAGATCATCGCTATTGTGAAATGAGCAGAATTATCCAAACGGTGTGCCCTCGCAGCGAAAAAAGACGCAGCGCAGCCTGCTGCAGTGTGCAAGATATCCGACCGTCCAGCACCACCACCGCGTCCCTCACCGGCCATGCCGCGTCCAACGATGTCTCGGTACAGCCGTCCTGGCCGCGCCCCCCAAGGCAGACAAAGCACCTGTTACAGATGCGGCAACCCATCCCACATGGGCAACGAGAAGAAGTGCCCGGCTTTCTATGTCAAATGTTCCTTCTGTGGCATCACAGGACATTTTAGCAAAGTCTGTCATCGTAGGTCCCAATCCTCGGCTGTGAAGTACGTCCAGGATGCCTCGGGAGGCGGAGCTCTCCGACCCGGACAGCATCCTCTGCATTGAAGAGCAAATCTTGGGCACAGGCGACCTGCCCGCCAGAAGACCCACCTGCAAAGTGACGATAGGGGGCGTCCCAGTCCTCATGGTGGCGGACTCCGGGTCGCCATACACCATCATCCAGAAACAGGTATGAGACCGAGACTTCGTCCAAGTCGTGGGTGACTATCTTCACCCAACCGATGTCCACCCGGTCACGTACACCGGAGAAAAGATCCCCATGGTCGGCTTCAGGCTGTTCCCGTTCCAGTTTGAGGGGCGACACACCACAGCGAAATTATATGTGGCACAAAAGGGCCCGTCGGTACTGGGCTGGGCGGACCAAGGAGCGCTGGGCATCCAACTCCATCCAGGAGGCGAAACACAGGTCCTACTTACTGAGGACATACCCAAGCCCACAGCCCTCCAAGCTGCCTTTCCCACCGTCTTCAGTGACCGCATCGGCAAAATGTGCTAGTACACCCACAAGATCATTCTCAAGGAAGGAGCGGTGCCAGTGGTCCATAAAGTCAGAAACATTCCGTTCAACTGTCGCGAAGCAGTCCAGCTGGAACTCCAGCGGCTAGAGGATAGCGGCATAATCGAACCGATTGAATGCGCCGAATGGCTCACACCTGTTGTAGTGGCACGCAAACCAAGTGGTAAGATCCGTCTCTGTATAGATCTCCGCGAGCTCAACAAGAACATAGTCGTGGAAAAGTTCCCGTTTGTGAGAAGTTGGCCTGGCATATGCTGTCCACTAATTATAGTGGGCACCGTGCACCAGTCCAAATCGACTCTTATGGTAGGTAGGTTAAAGACAACCTTATTGAAAGCTATCCTAGTGGTAGCTATGGAGAGCAGCCTTCAGGCTAAGTCTTGAAGGAATGTAAAGCAGCTTGTTTTACCAGTCTATAATCTCTTGAGTGACCAAATGAAAGAGCACCACACCAGGTATATATTCAAAATATATGTATTTATTACTAAACACACCCCTCTAGTCTCTTTATGAGGCTAGAGTTCGAAGTACATAGGTTAAAAGATCTTAAATCACAGTAATAGCACAAATACACGTTTGGGCCCTAGGGGCGTACCAAACCATATACCAATAAAGTGGTATGCGAACCACGACTGAACTAGACACTAGGCCTAGAGCCTCTAGAAGTGCTTGGACCACAAGGAACCACCCAAGGTAGTGACACAGGGGACCCACGGGAGACGCGTGCAGTGTAAATACACAACCGCGATACGCCGTTAACTTCTATGGAGAAAGTCGGGATCGGGAAAATAGAGGAAAGGGACACTTAAAAGAGGACTAGGACAAAACCCTTTGAGATCTAGGACTTTGAAGAGTCTCTACCCACGGGAGCACCGGAGTACTCGTGTTACCTCACCCAGGGAAGCCGGGTGCATAGGTGCCTTTCGGGGTCGGGTTTCGTCGTCGGTTCTTGTGGCGATCTGCTGCAAAGTGCTGCTGGCGACCAGGAGAAAAGTGTCCGGGTGGATCCAAGAGTGGATCGGAGTTCTGAAGAACCTGAAAGCAGAGGGGACAGAGTCTGGGTCACTAGCCAGTGACCAGGGAGGCGATGGACAGATGCCCACCGATGTTGAGTGCTTCAGGTTCGATGACGGTCGTCTTGACTCTTCAGCCACGAGGTCCGGGAGGTGTTGTCGGCGACCAGGAGCAGGATTCGGGCTGCTGCTCAATGTCTGTCGAGTGCAGAGGTGTCGGCGACCAGATTGGACCCAACACGCCTTGGCAACGGCAAGTCTTGAGTAAGATGTAGATTGTCGATGATGCAGACCAGCAAGGTCTGGGGAACTCACCCAGCAAGGGTAAGTGAGGGCAGGCCTGGAGCAACCAGACTGCCAAGTAAAGAAAAGATTGGCCTTCGTGAAGGGCTACTAGCCAACGGGCTAGCGACCGCAAAGGAGCCTCGTGACGCCGCACGTGGAGCTGGCTTACAGGACACTCATGGAGTGGGGGCCAGTGATCTTCGGTGCAGGTAGTGCTGGAGGCTAGGGCTACTCGGAGCCCAAAGCACGACTTCTTGGGAGACCCAGAAGATGGTGTACTTGCAAATGTGCTCGGTGTCCAGGGGTCACGGTCTCAAGTCACCCACGATAGCCACGGGCCTCAGCTTTGCTGGGGACTCAGGGTAGCCTCGGGAAGTCTGAGAATCCACCTCTGGTGATGCGATGACTTCGGCGTCCGACGGAGCTTCAGTGATGCGAACCGGACAGATGCTTCTTTGGTGCCTGCCAAGCAGGGGAGTCACTCCTTGACCCCAAGGGAGATTCTTCAGTCCTCTAATCGTGAGTAGAGCGTCGAAGGTCCAGGATTCTGTTTCAGAGTTTCGTCCAGGTATAATCTAAAGTCCTAAGGACTGGGTTCCTACCTTTATTCTAAAAATAGGGGATGGACTACTCTGTGGCCCCACCTATGGGTGGGTCAGGGCAGAGGGTGGCTACACCCTTTCCCTTTGTCCAGTTCGCGCCAAAGCAGGGGCTGCAAGCCCCTGATCCAGTTTGAACTGGGGTATGCACAGGGACACCAAGTGTGCCCCCAGTGCAGGACTTCAAAGCACCCAAAGTGCTCCCGCCCAGACCCAATACACACTATCCTGTCTGGGGAGGTGGTCACACCTCCCTGCAACAGGAAACCTATTGTCCAGGCCTCCCCTGCCGGAGTTTCGTCCAGCAGCAGGAGGCCAGACTTGTGTCTGTGGCAGCAGCATCCATTTTGTGATGCCAGGGCTTCAGAAAGAAGTTACCGGGTAAGCCAGAGTTAACATGTCTTTCCCTCTAGAAGGGTGGAATGCTACCCCCGCCGCCAGGATTGGCGGGGGGTAGTATTCCAAGATGTTTGACACCAAACACGACATGTTTAGGTGCAGCCATTCCAAAGTTAGCATTTTACCGCGAGGATATAATGCGCTTAAGAGTATATGGTCAGGCTGCACTACAAACAGCATCAGAGATGGTCTCCGAACGCTGCAGAGGGGCCCTGCTCATGCAGGGGCACCCTCTCACATAGGAACCATGCACTCTGCCTTTAGGATTGATAAGGCCTGCCTTAGGAGTGACTTATAGGTTTATATGTGTGTATGTATTTAGTGATATAGGTAACCTATATCACAGTAAGGGGTGCATGCACCACCCTACCCAGGCTGCAGTAGCAGACCTGTGGTGTCAGTTTGGATGGCCTTCCAGGGGTGGCATAATACATGCTGCAGCCCCTGGTAGGCCTCTGAGGTACCTATGCCCTTGGTACATAGTATACCATATACTAGGGACTTATAAGGGCACTCCAGATTCCAATCAGAGATGTGCCTAAGGCACATGGAAACCTTTTACAGAGAAAGCAGATAGACTGGGGCCCTGAATAGCAGGATCCCAGTCCAACTAAGTCATAAACCAGCAAAACACCATAAAAAAGTGGGGGCAACCATATAGTCAGATTCCACCTTCCTACATAACCCCCCAAACGAAAGGAGATAAGGCTAACCTTGGCCAGTTGAGCCTTCATTGACTAAGTGGTCATATAAGGAAGCACCTGCACTAGCATGGTTGCCCCCTGTCTTATGGTCCACTAAGCAATCCCTCACCCTAAGGGTATGAGAGGGTCTCCACCATGGGGAATCACTACCTGTGGTGTGCTTAGGTAAAGTACAAGGCTGGTGAGGTGTCTGAGTAGGGAAGTGAGGCCCTAGGAATGTTGGCCTCAGCTTCCTCAGATCACTGGTCACCATGTATGCCTGTCTTTCCATGACTGAGTTGCACTTTGCTCGAATGGTCAACCTTTGGCTGCCTACAGCTGTGGGTTGGGTCCCTTTGGATGGACTACTGGAGGGACATGGCAGGTTTGGAACCTTCTGGTCCCAGGTTTGCCCTTGCCTACCAGAGTCCTTCTGGGGAGGTCCCTACATAAAGGTATGGGGGATCCCTCAGTGTGTAGAGGAATTTTCACCTGGCTAGGGCTACTAGACTGGGTGCCCCTAATCTGCTGATGGGGGCTTTCTCTGGACAGGGGGCCCTGGGGGTCCACTGACCTCCCTGACCTCTGCAGCCCTGGGCTGACTGAGGCAGGGTAGAGAGGGGCAGGTTACCTGCTCCAGACGGGGTACCACCTTGGAAGGGTCCTCTGCCATCAGGGGTGTGGCCAGGCCAGGCCTGACTACCTCTGTGGCAGTTCCTTCACTAGGGGTAGGGTCAGTTCCCTGAGGAGGCTGACCCTTACCTACTGTCTGGGGGAAGAAGACTTTTCTTCAACCCTTGTGCTCTCTTTTGGGGGAGAGTGGGCCATTCTTTCAGGCTCCATCTCTCCAAATTCTTGGGCTGGGGCTGTGGCCATCACAGCCCCACTAACCTTTACAGGGACGCCCAACATCCTAAGATGGGTTTGGTGTTCCACTTCAGCCCAGGCTGAAATTTCCAGATCATTGCCCATCAGGCAATCTACAGGTAGGGTTGGGGACACTGCCACTCTTTTGGGCCTGTGACCCCCTCCCAGCTGAGATTGACTATGGCCATGGGAGTGATCTGTTCTGACACCATCAATGTTGGTCACCTGGTATTTAAACTCAGGTAAAAGCTGGTGAGGGGGACTAGTTTCCCTGCCACCATGGTGACACTAGCCCCTGTGTCCCTAAATGCCACAGCTTTCTGACCATTAATTATTGGCTCCAATCTGTACCTGCCCAATGCTATGGGACCCATGGTAAAGGTGGCAAATCCTATACCACCATCAGAGTCAGAGAAGTCTGTTGAGGGGTCCCTGTCTAAACTAGAGCCCACCTCTGTTCCTCTTGCAAAAGCACCTAACTTTTTGGGTGCACTACTCCCAACTGGAGGATTACTACTGGTAGTACCAGGAGGGGTGGTAGTAGTTGTGGGAGGAACATTTTCTTTATTGCCAATCCTGGGGCAACTGGGATCAGTTTTCCAGTGCCCAGGCTTTTACAGACATGGCAATAGGGTTTCTTTTCAGGAGAGGAAGGAGTTTGGGACCCACCCCCAGAAGAGGAATTTTGGGGCCCTGTAGGGGACTTATCCTTAGATTTATCCCCACCTTTCTCTTGGGACTTAGTAGAATCTTTCTTCTGGTCACCACCCTGATTTCTAGTTTTTACTCTGGTTCTGACCCACTTGTCTGCCTTCTTTCCCAATTCTTGGGGAGAGGTCAGATCAGAGTCCACCAGATACTGGTGCAAAAGCTGGTTTTGACAATTATTAAGGATCTGCTCCCTCATAATCAAATTGTACAATCCTAAAAAGTCCTGCACTTTGTTGCCATGTATCCAACCTTCCAGAGCCTTTGTAGCACAACCTACAAAATCAACCCAGTCTTGAGTCTGAGCTTTTGGGTGTCTCTGAACTTCAACCTATACTGTTCAGTGGTTAGGCCAAACCCATCTATCAGAGCACTCTTCAAGACTGTGTAATTGTCAGCATCCTCTTCTCTTACAGTGAGGAGCTTGTCTCTACCTTTGTCTGCAAAGGAGAGCCACAAGATTGCTGCCCACTGCCTCTGGGGGACCTTCTGAACTTTACAGGCCCTCTCCAGTACAGTTATCCATTTGTGGATGTCATCCCCACTCTGGTAGGGAGGGACAATCGTGTTTAGGTTTCTATGGTCATAAGACCTGTCCCTATCTCTAGGGATATTGCTGCCACCATGGGACTCTAGTCCCAACTTTCCTCTCTCTCTAAGGAGATCTAGGGATTCTCTATCTAAAGCTAATTGCTTTTTTCTGAGTTCCAGCTGAGTTTCCTCATACTGGACTAGCATCTTTCTTCTCTCATGAGAGGATTCTCTCCTATGAGATGAGACAGAGCTCCCTATAGAGGTGCCAGAGTGGTTAGACTCCTGAGAAAGAGACCTAGACCTTCTGGGCACACTCTTAATCCTTCCTGGGGGACAAAGAGGGCATCATTCTGATCATCCTCATCATCTTCCACAGGAGGGATTGGAGTTATCCAGGTCAGGGTCATTGTCACCCTCCTGGCCAGTTTCAGAGGGGGCTGGGGGTATTGGTACCCCTGGCCTCCTCCTCTTCTTCTGCCCCACCCTCAGCTCCTACCCCTTCAGTCCCTACAGGCTTACTAAGGTCATAAGCCACCAACAACTCCTTGAGGTGTTGGGTGGTGGGCTTTGGCCTGTCCTTATTTTTCTCAAGTTGCATAAAGCTCTCAATTCCAAGAATGGGAGCGTATCATACTTGGAGGGGGAAGCTCAATGGCTTCCTGCAGGGCATCTTTGGATCCTGCTTTTAAAGACATTACTAGTGTGGTGTGGTGTATGCACTACCTACTCTAGTGTGGCCTACTAAACTCTCTTGAGTTGTAGAAAGGGTTGTGCTATCCCTTCACACACAACTCTAAGTTCAGTAGAACTTACTGATATTCTAAGCTTAAATTATATGTACCTTAGCTACCTTTAGTGGTTTTCAGTTGATCAATTCAATTGAGATTATCTGGTAAAACAATAGCAAGCTGGAATCCCACACGCTGCACACCAATGTGAGAAGTTGGCCTGGCATATGCTGTCCACTAATTATAGTGGGCACCGTGCACCAGTCCAAATCGACTCTTATGGTAGGTAGGTTAAAGACAACCTTATTGAAAGCTATCCTAGTGGTAGCTATGGAGAGCAGCCTTCAGGCTAAGTCTTGAAGGAATGTAAAGCAGCTTGTTTTACCAGTCTATAATCTCTTGAGTGACCAAATGAAAGAGCACCACACCAGGTATATATTCAAAATATATGTATTTATTACTAAACACACCCCTCTAGTCTCTTTATGAGGCTAGAGTTCGAAGTACATAGGTTATAAGATCTTAAATCACAGTAATAGCACAAATACACGTTTGGGCCCTAGGGGCGTACCAAACCATATACCAATAAAGTGGTATGCGAACCACGACTGAACTAGACACTAGGCCTAGAGCCTCTAGAAGTGCTTGGACCACAAGGAACCACCCAAGGTATTGACACAGGGGACCCACGGGAGACGCGTGCAGTGTAAATACACAACCGCGATACGCCGTTAACTTCTATGGAGAAAGTCGGGATCGGGAAAATAGAGGAAAGGGACACTTAAAAGAGGACTAGGACAAAACCCTTTGAGATCTAGGACTTTGAAGAGTCTCTACCCACGGGAGCACCGGAGTACTCGTGTTACCTCACCCAGGAAGCCGGGTGCATAGGTGCCTTTCGGGGTCGGGTTTCGTCATCGGTTCTTATGGCGATCTGCTGCAAAGTGCTGCTGGCGACCAGGAGAAAAGTGTCCGGGTGGATCCAAGAGTGGATCGGAGTTCTGAAGAACCTGAAAGCAGAGGGGACAGAGTCTGGGTCACTAGCCAGTGACCAGGGAGGCGATGGACAGATGCCCACCGATGTCGAGTGCTTCAGGTTCGATGACGGTCGTCTTGACTCTTCAGCCACGAGGTCCGGGAGGCGTTGTCGGCGACCAGGAGCAGGATTCGGGCTGTTGCTCGATGTCTGTCGAGTGCAGAGGTGTCAGCGACCAGATTGGACCCAACACGCCTTGGCAACGGCAAGTCTCGAGTAAGATGTAGATCGTCGATGATGCAGACCAGCAAGGTCTGGGGAACTCACCCAGCGAGGGTAAGTGAGGGCAGGCCTGGAGCAACCAGACTGCCAAGTAAAGAAAAGATTGGCCTTCGTGAAGGGCTACTAGCCAACGGGCTAGCGACCGCGAAGGAGCCTCGTGACGCCGCACGTGGAGCTGGCTTACAGGACACTCGTGGAGTGGGGGCCAGTGATCTTCGGTGCAGGTGGTGCTGGAGGCTAGGGCTACTCGGAGCCCAAAGCACGACTTCTTGGGAGACCCAGAAGATGGTGCACTTGCAAATGTTCTCGGTGTCCAGGGGTCACGGTCTCAAGTCACCCACGATAGCCACGGGCCTCAGCTTTGCTGGGGACTCAGGGTAGCCTCGGGGAAGTCTGAGAATCCACCTCTGGTGATGCGATGACTTCGGCGTCCGACGGGAGCTTCAGTGATGCGAACCGGACAGATGCTTCTTTGGTGCCTGCCAAGCAGGGGAGTCACTCCTTGACCCCAAGGGAGATTCTTCAGTCCTCTAATCGTGAGTAGAGCGTCGAAGGTCCAGGATTCTGTTTCAGAGTTTCGTCCAGGTATAATCTAAAGTCCTAAGGACTGGGTTCCTACCTTTATTCTAAAAATAGGGGATGGACTACTCTGTGGCCCCACCTATGGGTGGGTCAGGGCAGAGGGGTGGCTACACCCCTTTCCCTTTGTCCAGTTCGCGCCAAAGCAGGGGCTGCAAGCCCCTGATCCACTTTGAACTGGGGTATGCACAGGGACACCAAGTGTGCCCCCAGTGCAGGACTTCAAAGCACCCAAAAGTGCTCCCGCCCAGACCCAATACACACTATCCTGTCTGGGGAGGTGGTCACACCTCCCTGCAACAGGAAACCTATTGTCCAGGCCTCCCCTGCCGGAGTTTCGTCCAGCAGCAGGAGGCCAGACTTGTGTCTGTGGCAGCAGCATCCATTTTGTGATGCCAGGGCTTCAGAAAGAAGTTACCGGGTAAGCCAGAGTTAACATGTCTTTCCCTCTAGAAGGGTGGAATGCTACTCCCCGCCGCCAGGATTGGCGGGGGGTAGTATTCCAAGATGTTTGACACCAAACACGACATGTTTAGGTGCAGCCATTCCAAAGTTAGCATTTTACCGCAAGGATATAATGCGCTTAAGAGTATATGGTCAGGCTGCACTACAAACAGCATCAGAGATGGTCTCCGAACGCTGTAGAGGGGCCCTGCTCATGCAGGGGCACCCTCTCACATAGGAACCATGCACTCTGCCTTTAGGATTGATAAGGCCTGCCTTAGGAGTGACTTATAGGTTTATATGTGTGTATGTATTTAGTGATATAGGTAACCTATATCACAGTAAGGGGTGCATGCACCACCCTACCCAGGCTGCAGTAGCAGACCTGTGGTGTCAGTTTGGATGGCCTTCCAGGGGTGGCATAATACATGCTGCAGCCCCTGGTAGGCCTCTGAGGTACCTATGCCCTTGGTACATAGTATACCATATACTAGGGACTTATAAGGGCACTCCAGATTCCAATCAGAGATGTGCCTAAGGCACATGGAAACCTTTTACAGAGAAAGCAGATAGACTGGGGCCCTGAATAGCAGGATCCCAGTCCAACTAAGTCATAAACCAGCAAAACACCATAAAAAAAGTGGGGGCAACCATATAGTCAGATTCCACCTTCCTACACCGTTGCCTAAAATAAGTGAACTATTCGCCCAGACGACGGGGATCAAGTGGTTCTCTACCATCGACCTCAAGGCTGCATACCACCAGATTGCACTCCACCCGTCCTGCAAGCACCTAACATCTTTCATAACGCCCTTCGGCTGCTACAGATTCAAACGCATGCTCTTCGGGCTTGCCTCAGCAGCGGCGGTTTTCCAGAAGCTTATGCACAAGCTATTCCAAGGCGTCCAGGGATGACATCCTGGTCATGGGGAAAACCCGCACAGAACACGACAACATCTTGAGCACCGTCCTCCAAACGCTAGCGACAAATGGCCTCACGGCTGAACTAGAGAAGTGCAAATTCGGTCTCAACAAGGTCACATACCTGGGACACGAGATCAGCCAGGCGGGAATCACCCCCAAAACAGCCAACGTTGAAGCCATCCTGGCAGCTCCCTCCCCGAAAACCAAAGACGACGTCCACTCGTTCCTGGGGCTGGCGGAGTTTTACAGTAAATTCGTGAGGAACTTCGCCACTAAAACCCACAGCCTCAGACAGCTCCTCAAGGAAAGGAATAGCTTCGCCTGGACGGAAGAGACAGAAAGAGAATTTGCGGTCATCAAGCAAGACATCTGCAAAGCGGTCCCCTTACAGGGCTTCGACAGTACCGCGCCCAGCATCCTCACCACTGATGCTAGCGACAAAGGACTCGGAGCAGTTCTTTCCCAGCAGGCCACTAGGGGCGCAACCACCACGGTGGGGTTCGCATCACGCTCCCTCACCCCCAGCGAAGAAAGATACAGTGTAATTGAAAAGGAAATGTTGGCCGTCGTCTGGGCGATGGAGAAATTCCGACAATACCTGTGGGGGTCGCGCTTCACTCTACGGACCGACCACAAGCCCTTGATCAAAGTCCTCACCTCCAGCAGCAACGCAACGGCCACCCCGTGGATAGCCAAACTGACATTGCGCCTCTTGGACTTTGTGTACGATGTGGAATACATTCCTGGACCACAAAACAGAGTGGCGGATTTCCTGAGTAGGGCAGCGGCCATGGATGACCCGGTCCCTGCGCCAGAATGGGAGGACTACAGTGTAGCTTTCATGACAGATCACGAACATACCATCAGTGGCCAGGACTGGGCGGAAGCGTACACGCAGGATCCCACACTGAACCAGGTCAAGGAATATGTGACGCGCGGCTGGCCGGAAAAAAAGCACCTCGACAGCAACCTCAGACACTTTTGGGAAGTCCGCGAAGAACTATCCATCGACGAGAACTCCGTCTTCCTGCTCCGAGGATACAAAGTGATACCCCCGAAGGCCCTGCAAGACCGCATCCTTCCCATCAACCACGAAGGTCACCTGGGCATTGTCAAAGCAAAATGACGGATGAAGCTGCTGTACTGGTGGCCAGCCATGGACAGCCGAGTAGAACGGTTCGTAAGGGACTGCACCCACTGTGCGAGAGCGGACAAAACACTCGTTACCATGAGGCCCCCCATGGGCGAGTTCTCCACCCCCCGACAACCCGTGGGAAGCCTTATCTATTGACATAGTAGGCCCAGTCCTCGACGCATGGGGCGCACCCAAACACCTCATAGTGGTCGTGGATCGCTATTCCAAGTGGCCAGAAGTGGAGATCTGTGAATCGGCGGACTCCGATGTCATCATCACCTTCCTCACCAACCTGTTCTTGCGGGAGGGCATCCCCAAGTCCATCACCAGCGACAATGGACCCCAGTTCACATCCGCTAAATGGACAGCTTTCACCACCAGAAACGGCATCCAGACCAAACGTACGCCGGTATATCACCCAGCCGGGAATGGCTAAGTTGAACGCTTTAACAGGGTGCTTATGGGCACTATACAAGCAGCCATCTGTGCCGGCAAAAGCTGGGAAGCTGAGGTCAGGAAGACGGTATGGGCCTCCCGCATCACTCCCACCTTAACAGGTTACAGCCCGTTTAAAATCCTGAGAGGCAGAGAACCATTCACCAGGGACAACGTAGCATGGATGACCATGACACTCCAAAGCAAATGGTCCCCAGCCATTGTCCGCAGCAACATAGCGAAGGCACAAAGCATTTACAAGGCGCACTACGACAAGAGAAACAATGTGCGCGATACTGTTCTGACAAAGGAGGAGTGGGTCCGAGTCAAAAAGGGCCACCCAGGACTCAAGGGTGATAGCAAGTTCAGTGAGCCCCTGCGGGTGGTGGAGGCATACGCCCGCTCTGCTTTACTAAGCGACGGAAAGATCTGGTCACAATCCAGAATGGCCAAATGCAACAAGATCTTGCATTGGGGCACCAACAACAGCGACCTAGAGGATTGCCCCAGCATAGGGGGAACACCAGCAACCCCTACAGCTTACGAGAATGCTGCCAGGCCAACCAGCAGAGAGGGACTTTCACCCACACAGCCGATGCACCAGCCACCCGACCAGGAAGGGGCCGAAGGAGGCAGTCGAAGTGTAGAATCCAATGACAACCGCAACGACCAGGAAGACAACATGGGACCTGAGGGACCTGGCGGGAGACAGGAACAAGGGACTGGAATGCACACCCGGAAGGGCCGTGCTGTGAAGCTACCCAAACACCTTAAGGACTATCAATTGTGAATATATATATATATATATATATCTCTCTTTCTCTCTCTCTCTCTCTCTCTCTCTCTCTCTCTCTCTCTTCTCCAATCCTAGGAGGCAGTTGCATATCTGTTTGCCATATGTTAAAGGGGGAGATGTGTAGGGTCGCGGTCTAGCCCTCGGGCGACCACGTGACCCGACGCAGGCACCGCGATGAGGTCACACGCGGGGCGGGTCATTGTAAACGCGGCTCCGCAGCATTCGGACGTGTCCTCCCCTGCCTCGACGAGACGCGATAAAATAAAGAGAGTTGAACGTAGTGGAGGCTCTGACTTGTCCTTCCAGGGGAACCACATTGACGTACACCACAGTCAACAATGGTATGTAGATTGTGCACTCCAGTTTATGGGCCGTTATGCAATTTAATCCTTCAATACAACGATCAGTGTGCTACACCTTTACAACTGCTGCCAAGCATGTACCATCCTTGAGAAAACAAGGCCAAGTCCCAAGGGCAACTTGGACAAGGTGTGCACCACTGTAAAGGAACATACCTTACATAATTCACGATTTATCCCCACATTTTTGTAATGTATTTAACCCAACCAAATGTATTCCTTGTTGATGGTTAAACATGTTATACTAATAATACATCATTTCTATTTTATAATGGATAAGTACAAGCATCTAAACACAAAAATAATCTTTCAACATCTAAAATTGATCCACATTGAGGACATCTGCCCAATAGATTTCGGGACAACTCGTCCCTTCGTCAGGGTCCAATCTGAAAAACACAAATGTACAGGGATGGCTGATGTACAATGCTCATATCTTTACTATCGCTACTTTGCTATATAACAAATAAACCTGTTCATGTCATTTCTTTGTTCCCCAAGACCTGTGTATTAACAGAGCTTGCCATGAATATCCTGTGTGGGTTGAACCTGGTGTATTTTATGCTTCTAATGCCAGTTCCAAGTGGTAGTGGACCGCCGTGGCTTCCGAACCACAATCCACCATGCTTCACGTGCGCCAGGGGCGCACTTAGGGGCAGATTTACAAGCCCCTTACGCCACTTTTGCGCCGCCGTTGCGTCACTTTTGTGACGCAGCGGCGGCGCAAATCATGCGCCATGCTGCGGGTGATTTACAACGTGACGCATCTAGGAAGATGCGTCACGTTGTAAGTCCTTGCGCCACATGAAACCTGCGTCAGGTTTCATGTGGGCGTGCCGGTGCAGGGGGGGGGCGTTCCTGCGCAAGGAAGCCCCGTAAAAGTGACGCAGTGAAATCTACAAGATTTCACAGAGCCACTTTTACGTCCCTGCTGTGTCAAATCCTTACGCCTGCTTCAAGCAGGCGTAAGTAGTGACGCAGCATGTTAGGTATAGGGCACTCCTGAGCAGTACTGGAGTTACGTCGCACTTGCAACACGACTCCAGTACTGCGCCACCCTTCCGCCGACAGATGCGTCACGCATCTGTTTATCCTCATGCCATGATGCGCCGCATTGTAAATGCAGCGCATCTGTGGTGGCGCAAGGGTAAACTTGCGTCACGCATCTTCCCTGGCGCATCCCTGCTGATTTGCAGGGATGCGCCAGGGAACGTAAATCTGCCCCTTACTATTACCGCTCAATGTGACAACCGGATGGTTTCTAAGGAGGTCAGCGCAAGAATATGCAGAGTTTTTGAAAAAAGAAAATTACCTGAACATTGATTCACCCTTACAGTTTCTGAGTCTGCAACTGCAGAAATGCTTTTATCTAATCCCGTTTCTGGAGTCAAGAAACAGTTATCAACTCCAAATTTGGTATTGAGACTCCATAACTATTCAGCATTTAGAAGGGGCGTGTTGTGGGCGTCCCTTCAAAATATCAAATCAGTGTGTATCAATGTTTTTCAACTGTAATCTGGTCACAAGACATTTAAAATTCGCTAACTCCCAAATTGGAGTAGGAATCCATTGGTAAAGTGCGTCCTTCTGGGTCTGAGACTCCTCCCCTTGTTGAAAGTTAAAGGGACAGTTTGTTGGAGAGTAAGCAGTGAGGGAGGGGATCACGGTCCCCTATCCAACAAACTTTAAAAAATCAACATCACGGTTTCCTTCAAGGAAAACAGGCTGCAGCCCCTTCAGGAGGAAACTCACGGCTCCTTGTTTTTCGGATCAGCTTGAAGAGTTAAGGCAGAACTGCTGTAGACAGGAACGCGAATGGCACTTGAATCTGGATTCGGATGAAAGGAGAAAGCACGGAGTTCTATTACAAGCCTATAATTGAGCTTTTTTAGAGGCAAAAAACTGAACTCTTTACACAACCCTTTAAGGAACTTTTGAAAGTTGCTAGTTCCCTATTCACCCCTTCATCCCTATTGCACTCAGACATTTCCCAACCATTCTGTGATGAGTTAGTGCTTTTTTTTTAGATATCATTTTGAATATCTACTCTGAGTGCAATCCTCCCTGTGAGCAGGAGGCCTTGGTTTTTACACCATCCTCCTCTTCGTCAGAGAATTCTACTCTGTTTTCTTGCTTTTTGCAGGTCACCGTGCCCCAAGTTAGAAAACTACAGTTGAGCATTAGATTGGGATTCCCGTTAGATCCTTTCCCTCCCAAAATTCTACAATTAGCCTGTGGCTTAGTGTTGGAACATTTCACCCAGACCATTGATAAGGGGATGGATGCATGGTAGTTTCTTAGTTACTGTCAGTACCATTGTTACTCCTTTGCTTAAGAAACCCAGGGGCATACTTATGACAGGGCAGGAATGCACCATATTTATCCAATACGGGGCTCCCCTGTCCTTTTTCCTTGCATTGGCAGCCTAGCAGCAACACAGGCACCATTGCACCATGGTGCAAAGGTGCCTGTGTTGTAGGAGGGATTGTTTTTGTACAGGAAGGGTTCTTCTTGCACAAAAACAATCCTGAGAGGCGTTTTCCTCTTTCTATGAGAGCTGCAGAATGCAACAAACATAGAAAGATGAAGTAACGAGGAGAAGTGAAGATATTTGTCCTCGTTAAGCCCCTCCTGGCGAGGCATATCTTTTTGGCGCATTCCCAGGTTTACATGCCACACCCATGGAAATGCCTCCCTGGCGCAGAGTATTGCGACAAGGTGATTTGCGCTCCGTTACATTACTCAAGCCACAAAGGGCCATGCAAGGTGGCCTTGCGTGGCTTCATAAATCTCATTTTTCATTTGTGTTGCTCTTGCACATTGCATGGTGCAAGATCGAGGCAAAGGGCCTCGTAAATATGCACCCACATCAAAATCCGGAGGAATTTAAAAACTATCAGCCAATGTCATTATTGCCCACTCTGGCAAAAATATTGGAAAAGCATCTTAACCAGCAGTTCATGGTGTTCATTGATACACATGATCTCCTTGATCCATAGCATTGAATCTTCACTGGTGGCGGCTGTCGATAGCTACCTTATGAATCTTATGCGGACGACACCCAAAGTATTGTATCCGTCACGGACAATGTTCTTTCCGTGGCGGCTAGGTTCAAGGAATGTATGTCCAGAATCACCTTCTGGATGAAAACTTTCTCAAACTTAAAGAGGAAAAAAAACAGAGGCACTGGTGTTTGGAGCACCACAGTCCATTTGTTCAGCGATCTGGTGGTCGGCCACCTTCCTGCCCCTTGGGGCTCACCTAAGAATCTGGGGGTATTTTTGACAACACGCTGTCTTTTGATAAACCGGTTAGTTGCACGACCAGTACCTGTTTCCACATCATCAGATCTTTGAAAAAATATTTCTGTATATTCCTTTTGATTTGAATAAAGCAGTGGTTATGGCGTCAACTTAGAATATTCCAATGCACTTTATCTTAACTTTAATAAGGCAAAACTTAATAAACTTCAGGTGGCCCAGAATGTCATAGCCTGTCTTATCCTGGATATTCTAAAACATCTACCAGTGTCCTAGGGTTTTACTGACCCTACACTGGCTGCTGGTTAGGAAGCGTTTGATGTTCAAAGTCCTGTGTATAGCTTACAAGGCGCTACATAGCACTGACTCGAGGTTTTTAAGATCTACTTTTCAATGGCATGTGCCTAGAAGACTGCTGCATTCTGCATTCAAGAGGCAGCTGGTGGTTCCCAATATCTATAAAGCCAGTTGGGTCTCGATCTTTTCTTGTGTTGCGGCTAAACTCCGGATTTACATATCCACCCACATCTCAGGGATGGAAAGTCTCCTTTCCTTTTGTAAGCATCTGAAAACCTGGCTTGTATCTCCTTAGCTTTCAGTATTTTTCCCTTTCATGTTTCTTCCTGGTGGTGCTTTGATTTTTCTGTCTGACTAGTGCCATGACACCTTCGGGTATTGTTCACGCTTCAGAAATTTATTTTCGTTTCATTTCATTTAAAAAAAAAAAAAAACACCTTTATTTAACTTTGATCACAGACACAGTGGTCTATTAACTCTGGCTGGTCAACATTTCTGTGTGGTGAATTATTTGGATTTTCCTTGAGGCTTGTCAGAGCAGAGGTGGGGTCAGGTGGGTGCTCACTGGAAGCTTGTCAGAGCAGAGGTGGGGTGGGTGCTCACTGGAAGCTTGTCAGAGCAGAGGTGGGGTGGGTGCTCCCTCGAAGCTTGTCAGAGCAGAGGTGGAGTCTGGTGGGTGCTCACTGGAAGCTTGTCAGAGCAGAGGTGGAGTCTGGTGGGTGCTCCCTCGAAGCTTGTCAGAGCAGAGGTGGAGTCTGGTGGGTGCTCCCTCGAAGCTTGTCAGAGCAGAGGTGGAGTCTGGTGGGTGATCACTGGAAGCTTGTCAGAGCAGAGGCGGGGTGGGTGCTCACTTGATGCTTGGAAGCTTATCAGAGTAAATGCGGGGTGGGTGCTCACTGGAAGCTTGTCAGAGGAGGGGTGGGTGCTCACTGGATGCTTGTCAGAGCAGAGGCGGGGTGGGTACTCACTCGAAGCTAGGAAGCTAGTCAGAGCAAATGCGGGCTGGGTGCTCACTGGAAGCTTGTCAGAGCAGAGGAGGGGTGGGTGCTCACTGGATGCTTGTCAGAGCAGAGGCGGGTGGGTACTCATTCGAAGCTTGGAAGCTAGTCAGAGCAGAGGCGGGGTGGGTGCTCTCTGGAAGCTTGTCAGAGCAGAGGTGCGGTCAGGTGGGTGCACACTCAAAGCTTGTCAGAGCAGAGGTGGGGTGGGTGCTCAATTGAAGCTTGGAAGCTTGTCAGAGCAGATGTGGGGTCAGGTGGGTGCTCACTGGAAAGCTTGTCAGAGCATAGGCGTGGTGGGTGCTCACTGGAAGCTTGTCAGAGCAGAGGCGGGGTTGCTGCTCAATGGAAGCTTCTCAGAGTCGAGAGCAGGGTGGGTGCTCATTCGAAGCTTGGAGGCTTGTCAAAGCAGAGACAAGGTGGTTGCTCACTGGAAGCTTGTCAGAGCAGAAGCGGGGTGGGTGCTCACTCGAAGCTTGGAAGCTTGTCAGAGCAGAGGTGGGGTGGGTGCTCACTTGAAACTTGGAAGCTAGTCAGAGCAGAGGCGGGGTGGGTGCTCACTGGAAGCTTGGAAGCTTGTCAGAGCAGAGGTGGGGTGGGTGCTCACAGGAAGCTTCTCAGAGCAGAGGTGGGATGGGTGCTCACAGGAAGCTTGTCAGAGCAGAGGCAGGGTGGGTGCTCACTCGAAGCTTGGAAGCTTCTCAGAGCAGAGGTGGGGTGGGTGCTCACTGTAAGCTTGGAAGCTTGTCAGAGCAGAGGCGGGGTGGGTGCTCACTCATAGCTTGGAAGCTTGTCAGAGCAGTGGTGGGGTGGGTGCTCACTCGAAGATGGGAAGCTTGTCAGAGAAGAGGTGGGGTTAGGTGGATGCTCACTTGAAGTTTGTCAGAGCAGAGGTGGGGTAGGTGCTCACTTGAAGCTTGGTAGCTTGTCGGAGCAAAGGCGGGGTGGGTGCTCACTGGAATCTTGTCCAAGCAGAGGAGGGGTGGGTGCTCACAGGAAGCTTGTCAGAGCAGATGCAGGGTGGGTGCTCACTGCAAGCTTGTCAGAGCAGAGGCAGGGTGGGTGCTCACTTAAAGCTTGGAAGCTTGTCTGAGCAGAGGTGGGGTGGGTGCTCAATGGAAGCTTGAAAGATTATCAGAGCAGAGGTGAGGTGGGTGCTCACTCGAAGATTGGAAGCTTGTCAGAGCAGAGGTGGGGTAGGTGCTCACTCGAAGCTGGGAAGCTTGTCAGAGCAGAGGTGGGGTCAGGTGGGTGCTTATTGGAAGCTTGTCAGAGCAGAAGTGGGGTCAGGTGGGTACTCACTGGAAGCTTGTCGGAGCAGAGGTGGGGTCAGGTGGGTGCTCACTAGAAGCTTGGCAGAGGAGAGGCGGGATGGGTGCTCACTGGAAGCTTGTCAGACGAGAGTCGGGATTGGTGCTCACTGGAAGCTTGTTAGAGCAGAGGCGGGGTGGGTGCTCACTGGAAGCTAGCCAGAGCAGAGGTGGGGTTGGTGCTCACTGGAAGCTTGTCTGAGCAGAGGTAGGGTGGGTGCTCACTGGAAGCTTGTCAGAGCAGAGTTGGGGTGGGTGCTCACTTGAAGCTTTTAAGCTTGTCAGAGCAAAGGCGTGATGGGTGCTCACTGGAAGCTTGTCAGAGCAGAGGCGGGGTGGGTGCTCACTAGAAGCTTGTCAGAGCAGAGGCCGGGTAGGTGCTCACTGGAAGCTTGTCGGAGCAGAGGCGGGGCAGGTGCTCACTTGAAGCTTGGAAGCTTGTCAGAGCAAAGGCGGGGTGGGTGCTCACTAGAAACTTGTCAGAGCAGAGGCGGGGTGGGTGCTCACTGGAAGCTTGTCAGAGCACAGGCAAGGTTGGTGCTCACTGGGAGCTTGGAAGCTTGTCAGAGCAGAGGTGGGGTGGGTGCTCACTTGAAGCTTGGAAGTTTGTCAGAGCAGAGGCGGGTGGGTGCTCACTGGGAGCTTGTCAGAGCAGAGTTGGGGTCAGGTGGGTGGTCACTGGAATCTTCTCAGAGCAGAGGTGGGGTGGGTGCTCACTTGAAGATTTGAAGCTTGTCAGAGCAAAGGCGGGGTGGGTGCTCACTGGAAGCTTGTCAGAGCAGAGGTAGGGTGGGTGCTCACTAGAAGGTTGTCAGAGTAGAGGCAGGGTGGGTGCTCACTGGAAGCTTGTCAGAGCAGAGGCAGGGTGGGTGCTCACTGGAAGCTTGTCAGAGCAGAGGCGGGGTGGGTGCTCACTGGAAGTTTGTCAGAGCAGAGGCGGGTGGGGGCTCACTCGAAGCTTGTCAGAGCAGAGGCAGGGTGGGTGCTCACTGGAAGCTTGTCAGAGCAGAGGTGAGGTGGGGGCTTGCTAGAAGGTTGTCAGAGTAGAGGCAGGGTGGATGCTCACTGGAAGCTTGTCAGAGCAGAGGCAGGGTGGGTGCTCACTGGAAGCTTGTCAGAGCAGAGGCGGGGTGGGTGTTCACTTGAAGCTTAGAAGCTTGTCAGAGCAGAGGCGGGGTGGGTGCTTACTGGAAGCTTGTCAGAGCAGAGGCAAGGTTGGTGCTCACTCGAAGCTTGGAAGCTTGTCAGAGCAGAGGTGGGGTGGGCGCTCACTTGAAACTTGGAAGCTAGTCAGAGCAGAGGCGGGGTGGGTGCTCACTGGAAGCTTGGAAGCTTGTCAGAGCAGAGGTGGGGTGGGTGCTCACAGGAAGCTTCTCAGAGCAGAGGTGGGATGGGTGCTCACAGGAAGCTTGTCAGAGCAGAGGCAGGGTGGGTGCTCACTCGAAGCTTGGAATCTTCTCAGAGCAGAGGTGGGGTGGGTGCTCACTGTAAGCTTGGAAGCTTGTCAGAGCAGAGGCGGGGTGGGTGCTCACTCATAGCTTGGAAGCTTGTCAGAGCAGAGGTGGGGTGGGTGCTCACTCGAAGATGGGAAGCTTGTCAGAGAAGAGGTGGGGTTAGGTGGGTGCTCACTTGAAGTTTGTCAGAGCAGAGGTGGGGTAGGTGCTCACTTGAAGCTTGGTAGCTTGTCGGAGCAAAGGCGGGGTGGGTGCTCACTGGAAGCTTGTCCAAGCAGAGGAGGGGTGGGTGCTCACAATCAATCAATCAATCATGTCACTTATAAAGCGCACTACATACCCGCGAGGGTCTCAAGGCGCTGGGGGAAGAGGGGGGTGGTGCTGCTACTGATCGAAGAGCCAGGTCTTGAGGAGTCTTCTGAAGGCCAGTAGGTCTTGGGTCTGTCGGAGGTTGGTGGGGAGGGTGTTCCAGGTCTTGGCGGCGAGGTGGGAGAAGGATCTGCCGCCGGCGGTCGTTTTCCGGATGCGGGGGACTGTGGCGAGGGCGAGGCTGGTCGAGCGGAGCTGGCGGGTGGGGGTGTAGAAGCTGAGTCGTCTGTTGAGGTAGGCTGGTCCGGAGTTGTGGAGTGCTTTGTGTGCGTGGGTGAGGAGCTTGAAGGTTATCCTCTTGTTGACAGGGAGCCAGTGCAGGTCTCTCAGGTGGGGTGTGATGTGGCTGCGTCGGGGGATGTCGAGGATAAGACGTGCAGAGGCGTTCTGGATGCGTTGCAGCCGTCTCAGGAGCTTAGCCGTCGTTCCTGCGTAGAGGGTGTTTCCGTAGTCCAGCCTGCTGGTGACGAGGGCCTGGGTGACTGTTTTTCTTGTTTCGGTGGGGATCCACTTGAAGATCCTGCGGAGCATTCGGAGGATGTTGAAGCAGGATGAGGAAACGGCGTTGACCTGCTTAGTCATGGAGAGGGTGGGGTCGAGGATGACCCCTAGGTTGCGTACGTGGTCGGTGGGTGGCGGGGCTGTTCCCAGTGATGTTGGCCACCAGGAGTCGTCCCAGGCTGAAGGGTTGGAACCAAGGATGAGGACCTCCGTCTTGTCCGAGTTCAGCTTCAGGCGGCTGGTCCTCATCCATTCGGCGACGGCCTTCATTCCTTCGTGGAGGTGGGCTTTGGCGGTGTGAGGGTCTTTGGTGAGGGAGAGGATCAGCTGGGTGTCGTCGGCGTAGGAGATGATGTTGAGGTTGTGCTGTCGGGCGACGTGGGCGAGGGGTGCCATTTAGATGTTGAACAGCGTTGGGCTGAGGGAGGAGCCTTGGGGTACGCCGCAGATGATCTTGGTGGCCTTGGATCGGAAGGGGCGAGGCGGACGCTTTGTGTTCTGCCGGAAAGGAAGGATGTGGTCCAGTCCAGGGCCTTCTCTTGGATCCCGGCGTCGTGAAGGCGTGTTCGTAGTGTGTGGTGGCAGACCGTGTCGAAGGCGGCTGATAGGTCCAGGAGGATGAGGGCTGCTGTTTCTCCGTTGTCTAGCAGGGTCCTGATGTCATCGGTGGCGGCGATGAGGGCGGTTTCGGTGCTGTGGTTGCTGCGGAAGCCGGACTGGGAAGGGTCCAGGATGTTGTTCTCCTCGAGGTAGCGGGTCAGTTGTTTGTTGACGATTTTCTCGGTGACCTTCGCGGGGAACGGGAGCAGAGAGATGGGTCGGAAGTTCTTGAGGTCCTTGGGGTCTGCCTTGGGTTTCTTGAGTAAGGCGGTGATCTCGGCGTGCTTCCAGCTTTCCGGGAAGGTTGCTGTCTCGAAGGAGATGTTGATTATTTTCCGGAGATGGGGCGCGATGGCTGTACTGGCTTTGTTGAAGATGTGGTGAGGGCACGGGTCTAGCGGTGAACCGGAGTGGATGGTGTTCATGATCTCGCTGGTGTCCTCGTCGTTGATGTTGGTCCAGGAGAGCAGGCGGTTGGTGGTTGTGGGGGCAGTGGTCTCGGTGGTTGCCGGGGCGGTCGTGGTGTTGAAGCTGTCGTGGATGTCGGCGATTTTGCGGTGGAAGAAGGTGGCCAGTGAGTCGCATAGTCTCGCGACAGCTGGATGTCGTTGGTGTTGGAGCTGGGGTTGGAGAGTTCCTTCACGATGTTGAAGAGCTCTTTGCTGTTGTGTGCGTTGTTGTCTAGGCGGTCTTTGAGTGAGGCCCTTTTGGCGGATCTGATGAGGTGATGGTGACTGCGGGTGGCGCTCTTGTGGGCGGCGTAGCTGTCCGCTGTCTGTTCGTGGAGCCAGATCTTCTCCAGTTTTCAGCATGTTCGTTTGGAGGCCTGGAGGTCTTCGGTGAACCAGGTGGCTTTCTTGCTGGTGTGGCTGTTGGGCGGATTCTTGAGCGGGGCGAGGGTGTTGGCGCAGTCGTCGATCCACTGTCTGAGGTTGCGGGCGGCGGTGTCGGGGTCGGAGGGTTCGGCGGGTGGGCTCAGGGCGAGGTTGTGGTTAGCTGGTCTTCCGTGACTCTGCTCCAGCAGTGGCGAGGCATTTGTTCGGTGCGGTGGTGCGTGGTGGGCTTCCTGTAGGTGAAGTGGATGCAGTGGTGGTCAGTCCAGTGGGGTTTGGAGGTGTGGTTGAAGGAGACGTGTGGGCTTGCGGAAAAGATGGAGTCGAGCGTGTGGCCGGCGGCGGGGGTGGGTGTAGTCACGAGCTGTCTGAGTCCGAGGGTGGTGAGGTTGTCGATCAGGGTGGTGGAGTTGGTGTCCTTGTTGTTCTCGAGGTGGAAGTTCAGGTCCCCGAGGAGGATGTAGTCCGTGGAGGCGATGGCGTGTGTGCCACTGCTGACGAAGTCAGCGATGGAATCGCTGAACTGTGGTCGGGGTCCGGGGGGTCTGTAGATGAGGGTTCCTCTGAGGGTGGTGTTGGGATCGGTGTGGATCTGGAAGTGCATGTGTTCGGAGGTGCTGAGGGTGTCGTCGGTGTTGGTTGAGACTCTGAGTTTGTTCCTGTGGACGATGGCGATGCCTCCTCCGACTCCGTTGGTGCGGTCCCTGCGGGTGATCTTGTATCCGTCCGGGATGGCAATGGCGATGTCGGGGGCTGAAGCGGGATTCAGCCAGGTCTCCGTCAGGAATGCGACGTCTGGGGAGGTTGAGTCGAGAAGGTCCCAGAGTTCGATGGCGTGTTTGCGGGCGGAGCGGGTGTTGAGGAGGATGCATCTGAGGTAGTTGGGTTCTTTCCTGGGCGGTGGTTTGGCGG
This sequence comes from Calotriton arnoldi, assembly GCA_963921515.1. Taxonomy (NCBI): domain Eukaryota; kingdom Metazoa; phylum Chordata; class Amphibia; order Caudata; family Salamandridae; genus Calotriton; species Calotriton arnoldi. The sequence goes on along the minus strand of CAWUFW010003172.1, from coordinate 1,034,758 downwards.
GGCGGGTGCTGGCGAAGCTGCAGTTCCGGCAGGTGAAGGGCCCTTGGGTGCGCTTCGGGGTGGCCTGGTAGCAGGCGTGATCTTTTCCGGGGTTGAGTGCGTGGAGGGTGCTGGCGTCACAGGAAGCTTGTCAGAGCAGCTGCAGGGTGGGTGCTCACTGCAAGCTTGTCAGAGCAGAGGCAGGGTGGGTGCTCACTTAAAGCTTGGAAGCTTGTCTGAGCAGAGGTGGGGTGGGTGCTCAATGGAAGCTTGAAAGATTATCAGAGCAGAGGTGAGGTGGGTGCTCACTCGAAGATTGGAAGCTTGTCAGAGCAGAGGTGGGGTAGGTGCTCACTCGAAGCTGGGAAGCTTGTCAGAGCAGAGGTGGGGTCAGGTGGGTGCTTATTGGAAGCTTGTCAGAGCAGAAGTGGGGTCAGGTGGGTACTCACTGGAAGCTTGTCGGAGCAGAGGTGGGGTCAGGTGGGTGCTCACTAGAAGCTTGGCAGAGGAGAGGCGGGATGGGTGCTCACTGGAAGCTTGTCAGACGAGAGTCGGGATTGGTGCTCACTGGAAGCTTGTTAGAGCAGAGGCGGGGTGGGTGCTCACTGGAAGCTAGCCAGAGCAGAGGTGGGGTTGGTGCTCACTGGAAGCTTGTCTGAGCAGAGGTAGGGTGGGTGCTCACTGGAAGCTTGTCAGAGCAGAGTTGGGGTGGGTGCTCACTTGAAGCTTCTAAGCTTGTCAGAGCAAAGGCGTGATGGGTGCTCACTGGAAGCTTGTCAGAGCAGAGGCGGGGTGGGTGCTCACTAGAAGCTTGTCAGAGCAGAGGCCGGGTAGCTGCTCACTGGAAGCTTGTCGGAGCAGAGGCGGGGAGGGTGCTCACTTGAAGCTTGGAAGCTTGTCAGAGCAAAGGCGGGGTGGGTGCTCACTAGAAGCTTGTCAGAGCAGAAGCGGGGTGGGTGCTCACTGGAAGCTTGTCAGAGCACAGGCAAGGTTGGTGCTCACTCAAAGCTTGGAAGCTTGTCAGAGCAGAGGTGGGGTGGGTGCTCACTTGAAGCTTGGAAGTTTGTCAGAGCAGAGGCGGGTGGGTGCTCACTGGGAGCTTGTCAGAGCAGAGGTTGATGTCAGGTGGGTGGTCACTGGAATCTTCTCAGAGCAGAGGTGGGGTGGGTGCTCACTTGAAGATTTGAAGCTTGTCAGAGCAAAGGCGGGGTGGGTGCTCACTGGAAGCTTGTCAGAGCAGAGGTAGGGTGGGTGCTCACTAGAAGCTTGTCAGAGCAGAGGCAGGGTGGGTGCTCACTGGAAGCTTGTCAGAGCAGAGGCGGGTGGGGGCTCACTCGAAGCTTGTCAGAGCAGAGGCAGGGTGGGTGCTCACTGGAAGCTTGTCAGAGCAGAGGCGGGGTGGGGGCTCGCTAGAAGGTTGTCAGAGTAGAGGCAGGGTGGGTGCTCACTGGAAGCTTGTCAGAGCAGAGGCAGGGTGGGTGCTCACTGGAAGCTTGTCAGAGCAGAGGCGGGGTGGGTGCTCACTGGAAGCTTGTCAGAGCAGAGGCGGGTGGGGGCTCACTGGAAGCTTGTCAGAGCAGAGGCGGGGTGGGGGCTTGCTAGAAGGTTGTCAGAGTAGAGGCAGGGTGGGTGCTCACTGGAAGCTTGTCAGAGCAGAGGCAGGGTGGGTGCTCACTGGAAGCTTGTCAGAGCAGAGGCGGGGTGGGTGTTCACTTGAAGCTTAGAAGCTTGTCAGAGCAGAGGCGGGGTGGGTGCTTACTGGAAGCTTGTCAGAGCAGAGGCAAGGTTGGTGCTCACTCGAAGCTTGAAAGCTTGTCAGAGCAGATGCTGGGTGTGTGCTCACTCAAAGCTTGGAGGCTTGTCAGAGAAGAGGCGGGGTGGGTGCTCACTTGAAGCTTGGAAGCTTGTCAGAGCAAAGGTGGGGTGGGTTCTCACTGGAAGCTTGTCGGAGCAGAGGTGGGGTCAGGTGGGTGCTCACTAGAAGCTTGTCAGAGGAGAGGCGGGATGGGTGCTCACTGGAAGCTTGTCAGAGGAGAGGCAGGATTGGTGCTCACTGGAAGCTTGTTAGAGCAGAGGCGGGTGGGTGCTCACTGGAAGCTAGCCAGAGCAGAGGTGGGTTTGGTGCTCACTCAAAGCTTGGAAGCTTGTCAGAGCAGAGGAGGGTGGGTGCTCACTGGAAGCTTGTCGGAGCAGAGGTAGGGTGGGTGCTCACTGGAAGCTTGTCAGAGCAGAGTTGGGGTGGGTGCTCACTTGAAGCTTTGAAGCTTGTCAGAGCAAAGGCGTGATGGGTGCTCACTGGAAGCTTGTCAGAGCAGAGGCGGGGTGGGTGCTCACTAGAAGCTTGTCAGAGCAGAGGCCGGGTGGGTGCTCACTGGAAGCTTGTCGAGCAGAGGCTGGGCGGGTGCTCACTTGAAGCTTGGAAGCTTGTCAGAGCAAAGGCGGGGCGGGTGCTCACTAGAAGCTTGTCAGAGCAGAGGCAGGGTGGGTGCTCACTGGAAGCTTGTCAGAGCAGAGGCAAGGTTGGTGCTCAATCCAAGCTTGGAAGCTTGTCAGAGCAGAGGTGGGGTGGGTGCTCACTTGAAGCTTGGACGCTTGTTAGAGCAGAGGCGGGTGGGTGCTCCTTGGGAGCTTGTCAGAGCAGAGGTGGGGTCAGGTGGGTGGTCACTGGAAGCTTGTCAGAGCAGAGGCAGGGTGGGTGCTCACTGGAAGCTTGTCAGAGCAGAGGCAGGGTGGGTGCTCACTGGAAGGTTGCCATAGCAGAGGCGGGGTGGGTGCTCAATGGAAGCTTGTCAGAGCAGAGGCGGGGTGGGGGCTCACTCAAAGCTTGTCAGAGCTGAGGCAGGGTGGGTGCTCACTGGAAGCTTGTCAGAGCAGAGGCGGGGTGGGGGCTCGCTAGAAGGTTGTCAGAGTAGAGGCAGGGTGGGTGCTCACTGGAAGCTTGTCAGAGCAGAGGCAGGGTGGGTGCTCACTGGAAGCTTGTCAGAACAGAGTCGGGGTGGGTGTTCACTTGAAGCTTGGAAGCTTGTCAGAGCAGAGGCGGGGTGGGTGCTCACCCAAAGCTTGTCAGAGCAGAGGTGGGGTGGGTGATCACTCAAAGCTTGGAAGCTTGTCAGAGCGGAGGTGGGATGGGTGCTCACTCAAAGCTTGGAAGCTTGTCAGAGCAGAGGCAGGGTGGGTGCTCACTAGAAGCTTGGAAGCTTGTCAGAGCGGAGGTGGGGTCTGGTGGGTGCTCACTGGAAGCTTGTCAGAGCAGAGGTGGGGTGGGTGCTCACTAGAAGCTTGGAAGCTTGTCAGAGCGGAGGTGGGGTCTGGTGGGTGCTCACTGGAAGCTTGTCAGAGCAGAGGTGGGGTGGGTGCTCACTTGAAGCTTGGAAGCTTGTCCGAGCAGAGGTGGGGTTGGTGCTCACTGGAAGCTTTTCAGAGCAGGGTCGGGTTGGGTGCTCACTGGAAGTTTGTCAGAGCAGAGGCAGGGAGGGTGTTCACTCGAAGCTTGGAAGCTTGTCAGAGCAGATATGAGATGGTTGCTCACTGGATGCTTGAAAGCCTGTCAGAGCAGAGCCAGGGTGGGTGCTCACTCGTAGCTTGGAAGCTTTTCAGAGCAGAGGTGGGGTGGGTGCTCACTTGAAGATGGAAAGCTTGTCAGCGAAGAGGTGGGGTCAGGTGGGTGCTCAGTGGAAGCTTGGACGGTTGTCAGAGCAGAGGCGGGGTGGATGCTCACTGGAAGCTTGGAAGGTTGTCAGAGCAGAGGCGGGGTTGGTGCTCACTGGAAGCTTGTCAAAGCAGAGGCGGGCTGGGTTCTCACTCGAATATTCTCAGGGCAGAGGTGGGGTAAGGTGGGTGCTCACTGGAAGCTTGTCAGAGCAGCTGTGGGGTGAGTGCTCCCTTGAAGCTTGGAAGCTTGCCGGCGCAGAGGCGGGTTGGGTGCTCTGTGGAAGTTTGTTAGAGCAGAGGCGGGCTGGGTGCTCACTCAAAGCTGGGAAGCTTGTCCGCACAAAGGCATGTGGGTTCTCACTGGAAGCTTGTCAGAGCAGAGGTGGGGTCAGGTGGGTCATCACTGGAAGCTTGTCAGGGCAGAGGTGGGGTGAGTGATCACTCGGAGCTTGGAAGCTTGTCAGAGCATAGGAGGGGTGGGTTATCACTCGAAGCTGGGAAGCTTGTCAGAGCAGAGGTGGGGTCAGGTGGGTGCTCACTGGAAGCTTGTCAGAGCAGTGGTGGGGTCAGTTGGCTACTCACTGGAAGCTTGTCAGAGCAGAGGCTGGGTGGGTGCTTACTTGACGCTTGGAAGCTTGTCAGAGCAAAGGCGGGGTGGGTGCTCACTAGAAGCTTGTCAGAGCAAAGGCAGGGTGGGTGCTCATTGGAAACTCGTCAGAGCAGGAGCAGGGTGGGTGTTCACTTGAAGCTTGTCAGCGCAGAGGTGGAGTCTGGTGGGTGCTCACTGGAAGCTTGGAAGGTTGTCAGAGCAGAGGCGGGGTGGGTGCTCACTGGAAGCTTGTCAGAGCAGAGGCGGGGTGGGTGCTCACTCAATTCTTCTCAGGGCAGAGGTGGGGTAAGGTCGGTGCTCACTGGAAGCTTGTCAGAGCAGTGTTGGAGTGGGTGCTCACTTGAAGCTTGGAAGCTTGTCAGCGCAGAGGCGGGTTGGGTGCTCACTCTAAGCTGGGAAGGTTGTGAGCACAAAGGTGGGTTGGGTGCTCACTGGAAACTTGTCAGAGTAGAGGTGGCATCAGGTGGGTGATCACTGGAAGCTTGTCAGGGCAGAGGTGGGGCGGATGCTCACTGGAAGTTTGTCAGAGCAGAGGAGGGGTGGGTTATCACTCGAAGCTGGGAAGCTTGTCAGAGCAAAGGCTAGGTGGGTGCTCACTAGAAGCTTGTCCGAGCAGAGGCGGGGTGGGTGCTTACTGGAAGCTTGTCAGAGCAGAGGCAGGGTGGGTGCTCATTGGAAGCTTGTCAGAGCAGAGGTGGTGGGGGGTGCTCACTCGAAGCTTGTCAGAGCAGAGGTGGGGTCAGTTGGCTGCTCACTGGAAGCTTGTCAGAGCAGAGGTCGGATGGGTTCTCACTTGACGTTTGGAAGTTTGTCAGAGCAAAGGCGGGGTGGGTGCTCACTAGAAGCTTGTCAGAGCAGAGGTTGGGTGGGTGCTCACTTGACGCTTGGAAGCATGTCAGAGCAAAGGCTAAGTGGGTGCTCACTAGAAGCTTGTCAGAGCAGAGGCAGGGTGGGTGCTCATTGGAAGCTTGTCAGAGCAGAGGTGGTGGGGGGTGCTCATTCGAAGCTTGTCAGAGCAGAGGTGGGGTCAGTTGGCTGCTCACTGGAAGCTTGTCAGAGCAGAGGTAGGGGTGGGTGCTCACTTGAGGCTTGGAAGCTTGTCAGAGCAAAGGCGGGGTGGGTGCTCACTAGAAGCTTGTCAGAGCAGAGGTTGGGTGGGTGCTCACTTGACACTTGGAAACTTGTCAGAGCAAAGGCTAAGTGGGTGCTCACTAGAAGCTTGTCAGAGCAGAGGCGGGGTGGGTGCTTACTAAAAGCTTGTCAGAGCAGAGGCAGGGTGGGTGCTCATTGGAAGCTTGTCAGAGCAGAGGTGGGGTGGGTGCTCACTTGACGCTTGGAAGCATGTCAGAGCAAAGGTGGGGTGGGTGCTCACTAGAAGCTTGTCAGAGCAGAGGCAGGGTGGGTGTTCACTTGAAGATTGTCAGCGCAGAGGTGGAGTCTGGTGGGTGCTCACTGGAAGCTTGTCAAAGCAGAGGTGGGGTGGGTGCTCACTGGAAGCTTGTCAAAGCAGAGGTGAGGTGGGTGCTCACTTGAAGTTTGGAAGCTTGTCAGAACAAATGCAGGGTGGGTGCTCACTGGAAGCTTGTCAGAGACGGGGTGGGTGCTCACTGGAAGCTTGGAAGCTTATCAGAGCAGAGGCAGGGTGGGTGCTCACTCGAAGCTTGGAAGCTTGTCAGAGCAGTGGTGGGGTCAGGTGGGTGCTCACTGGAAGCTTGTTAGAGCAGAAGTGTGGTCAGATGGGTACTCACTGGAAGGTTGTCAGAGCAGAGGTGGGGTGAGTGATCACTCGAAGCTTGTCAGAGCAGAGGTGGGGGCTCACTGGAAGCTTGTCAGAGGAGGGGTGGGTTATCACTCGAAGCTGGGAAGCTTGTCAGAGCAGAGGTGGGGTCAGGTAGGTGCTCACTGGAAGCTTGTCAGAGCAGTGGTGGGGTCAGTTGGCTATTCACTTGAATCTTGGCAGAGCAGAGGTGGGGTGGGTGCTCACTTGACGCTTGGAAGCTTGTCAGAGCAAAGGTGTGGTGGTGCTTACTGGAAGCTTGTCAGAGCAGAGGCAGTGAGGGTGCTCATTGGAAGCTTGTCAGAGCAGAGGTGGTGGGGGGGTGCTCACTCGAAGCTTGTCAGAGCAGAGGCGGGGTGGGTGCTTACTGGAAGCTTGTCAGAGCAGAGGCAGGGTGGGTGCTCATTGGAAGCTTGTCAGAGCAGAGGTGGTGGTGGGGTGCTCACTGGAAGTTTGTCAGAGCAGAGGTGGGGTCAGTTGGATGCTCACTGGAAGCTTGTCAGTGCAGAGGTGGGGTGGGTGCTACTTGACACTTGAAAGCTTGTCAGAGCAAAGGCGGGGTGGGTGCTAACTAGTAGCTTGTCAGAGCAGAGGCAGGGTGGGTGTTCACTTGAAGCTTGTCAGCGCAGAGGTGGAGTCTGGTGGGTGCTCACTGGAAGATTGTCAGAGAAGAGGTGGGGTGGGTGCTCTCTCGAACCTTGGAAGCTTGTCAGAGCAAATGCGGGGTGGGTGCTCACTGGAAAGCTTGTCAGAGCAGGGGCGGTGTTGGTTCTCACTGGAAGCTTGCCAGAGCAGAGGCAGTGTTGCTGCTCACTCGAAGCTTGTCAGAGCAGAGGCAGGGTGGGTGTTCATTCAAAGCTTGGAAGCTTGTCAAAGTAGAGCCGGGGTGGTTGCTCACTGGAAGCTTGTCAGAGCAGAAGCGGGGTGGGTGCTCATTGGAAGCTTGTCAGAGGAGAGGCGGGTGGGGTGCTCACTTGAAGCGTTAAAGAGTGTCAGAGCAAAGGCGGGTTGGGTGCTCACTGGAAGCTTGTCAGAGCAAAGGAGCGGTGGGTTCTCACTGGAAGCTTGTCAGAGCAGAGACACAGTGGGTGCTCACTGGAAGCTTGTCAGAGAAAAGGCTGGGTTGGTGCTCACTGGAAGCTTGAAAGCTTGTCAGAGCAAAGTGGGGTGGGTGCTCACTAGAAGCTTGTCAGAGCAGAGGCAGGATGGGTGTTCACTTGAAGCTTGTCAGCACAGAGGTGGAGTCTGGTGTGTGCTCACTGGAAGCTTGTCAAAGCAGAGGTGGTGTAGGTGCTCACTGGAAGCTTATCAAAGCAGAGGTGAGGTGGGTGCTCACTTGAAGCTTGGAAGCTTATCAGAGCAAATGTGGGGTGAGTGCTCACTGGAAGCTTTTCAGAGCAGAGTCGGGGTGGGTGCTCACTGGAAGCTTGTCAGAGCAGATGAAGGAGTTGGGTGCTTACCCAAAGCTTGAAAGCTTGTCAGAGCAGAGGCTGGGTTGGTGCTCACGCAAGGCTTGGAAGCTTGTAAGAGCAGAGGTGAGGTGGGTGCTCACTTGAAGCAGGGAAGCTTGTCAGAGCAGTGGTGCGGTCAGGTGGGTGCACACTCAAATCTTGTCAGAGCCGAGGTGGGGTCTGGTTGGTTCTCACTGGAAGCTTGCCAGAGCAGAGGCAGTGTTGCTGCTCACTGGAAGCTTGTCAGAGCAGAGGCAGGGTGGGTGCTCGTTCAAAGCTTGGAAGCTTGTCAAAGCAGAGATGGGGTGGTTGCTCAATGGAAGCTTGTTAGATCAGAAGCGGGGTGGGTGCTCACTGGAAGCTTGTCAGAGCAAAGGAGCGGTGGGTGCTCACTGGAAGCTTGTCAGAGGAGAGACAGGGTGGGTGCTCACTAGAAGCTTGTCAGAGCAAAGGCTGGGTTGGTGCTCACTGGAAGCTTGGAAGCTTGTCAGAGCAGATGCGGGGTGGGTGCTCACTCAAAGCTTGGAAGCTTGTCAGAGCAGAGGCGGGGTAGGTGCTCACTGGAAGCTTGTCAAAGCAAAGCGGGATGGGTGCTCACTTGAAGCTTGGAAGCTTGTCAGACCAGATGCAAGGTGGGTGCTCACTCGAAGCTTGGAAGCTTGTCAGAGCAGTGGTGGGGTCATGTGGGTGCTCACTGGAACCTTGTTAGAGCAAAAGTGTGGTCAGATGGGTACTCACTGGAAGCTTGTCAGAGCAGAGGTGGTGTCAGGTGGGTGCTCACTGGAAGCTTGTCTGCACAGAGGCGGGATTGGTGCTCACTGGAAGATTGTCAGAGTAGGGGTGGGTGGGTGCTCACTGGAAGCTTGTTAGAGGAGAGGCGGGTGGGTGCTCCCTCGAAGCTTGTCAGAGCAGAGGTGGGGTCAGGTCGGTGCTCTCTGGAAGCCTGTCAGAGCAGAGGTGGGGTGAGTGCTCACTTGAAGCTTGGAAGCTTGTCAGAGCAGAGGTGGGGTGGGTACTCACTTGAAGCTTGGAAGCTTGTCAGAGCAGTGGTGGGGTCATGTGGGTGCTCACTGGAACCTTGTTAGAGCAAAAGTGTGGTCAGATGGGTACTCACTGGAAGCTTGTCAGAGCAGAGGTGGTGTCAGGTGGGTGCTCACTGGAAGCTTGTCTGCACAGATGCGGGATTGGTGCTCACTGGAAGATTGTCAGAGTAGGGGTTGGTGGGTGCTCACTGGAAGCTTGTTAGAGGAGAGGCGGGTGGGTGCTCCCTCGAAGCTTGTCAGAGCAGAGGTGGGGTCAGGTCGGTGCTCTCTGGAAGCCTGTCAGAGCAGAGGTGGGGTGAGTGCTCACTTGAAGCTTGGAAGCTTGTCAGAGCAGAGGTGGGGTGGGTACTCACTGGAAGCTTGTCAGAGCAGAGGTGGGGTGGGTACTCACTCGCAGATTGTCAGAGCAGAGGTGGGGTCAGGTGGGTGCTCACTGGAAGCTTGAAAGAGCAGAGTTGGGGTGGGTGCTCACTTGAAGCTTGGAAGCTTGTCAGAGCAGATGCGGGGTGGGTGCTCACTCGAAGCTTGGAAGCTTGTCAGAGCAGAGGCGGGGTGGGTGCTCACTCGAAGCTTGTCAGAGCAAAGTGGGGTGGGTGCTCACTTGAAGCTTTGAAGCTTGTCAGGGCAGATGCGAGGTGGGTGCTCACTGGAAGCTTGGAAGCTAGTCAGAGCAGAGGTGGGGTGGGTGCTCACTGGAAGCTTGAAAGCTTGTCAGAGCAGAGGCGGGGTGGGTGCTCACTCAAAGCTTGGAAGCTTGTCAGAGCAGTGGTGGGGTCAGGTGGGTGCTCACTGGAACCTTGTTAGAGCAAAAGTGTGGTCAGATGGGTACTCACTGGAAGCTTGTCAGAGCAGAGGTGGGGTCAGGTGGGTGCTCACTGGAAGCTTGTCTGAACAGAGGCGGGATTGGTGCTCATTGGAATATTGTCAGAGTAGGGGCGGGTGGGTGCTCACTGGAACCTAGTCAGAGCAGAGGGGGGTTGGTGCTAGCTTGAAGCTTGGAAGCTTGTCAGAACAGAGGCGGGGTGAGTGCTCACTCGAAGCTTTGAAGCTTGTCAGAGCAGAGGCGGGGTGGGTGCTCACTCAAAGCTGGGATGCATGTTAGAGCAGAGGTTGGGTCAGGTGGGTGCTCACTTGAAACTTGTAGGGGCTGAGGTGGGATGGGTGCTCACTTCAAGCTTGGAAGCTTGTAAGAGCAAAGGCGGGGTGGGTGCTCACTAGAAGCTTGTCAGAGGCGGTGTGGGTGCTCACTGGAATCTTGTCAGAGAAGAGGCAGGGTGAGTGCTCACTGGAAGCTTTTCAGAGCAGAGGTGGGGTGGGTGCTCACTAGAAGCTTGTCAGAGCACAGGCCGGGTAAGTTCTGACTAGAAGATTGTTAGAGGAGAGGCGGGGTGGGTGCTCACTCAAAGCTTGTCAGAGCAGAGGTGGGGTCAGGTCGGTGCTCTCTGGAAGCTTGTCAGAGCAGAGGTGGGTTGGGTGTTCACTTGAAGCTTGGAAGATTGTCAGAGCAGAGGTGGGGTGGGTGCTCACTGGAAGCTTGTCAGAGCAGAGGTGGGGTGGGTACTCACTCGCAGACTGTCAGAGCAGAGGTGGGGTCAGGTGGGTGCTCACTGGAAGCTTGAAAGAGCAGAGTTGGGGTGGGTGCTCACTTGAAGATTGGAAGCTTGTCACAGCAGAGGCGGGTTGGGTGATCACTAGAAGCCTGTCAGAGCAGAGGTGGGGTGGGTGCTCACTCAAAGCTTGTCAGAGCAGTGGCGGGGTGGGTGCTCACTCTAAGCTTGTCAGAGCAGAGGCGGGGTGGGTGCTCACTGGAAGCTTGTCAGAGAAGAGGCGGGGTGGTTGCTCACTTAAAGCTTGGAAGCTTGTTAAAGCAAATGCGGGGTGTGTGCTCACTAGAAGCTTGTCAGAGCAGAGACAGTGTGGGTGCTCACTGGAAGCTTGTCAGAGCAGAGGCAGGGTTGGTGCTCACTCAAAGCTTGGAAGCTTGTCAGAGCAGAGGGGGGTGGGTGCTCACTCAAAGCTCGGAAATTTGTCAGAGAAGAGGCGGTGTGGTCGCTCACTCAAAGCTTGGAAGCTTGTCAGAGCAGAGATGGGGTGGTTGCTCACTCAAAGCTGGAAAGCTTGTCAGAGCAGAGGTGGGGTCAGCTGGGTGGTCATTTAAAGCTTGTCAGAGCAGAGGTGGGGTCAAGTGGGTGCTCACTGAAAGCCTGTCAGAGCAGAGGTGGGGTGGGTGCTCACTTGAAGCTTGGAAGGTTGTCAAAGCAGAGGCAGGGTGGGTGCTCACTGGAAGCTTGGAAGCTTGTCAGAGCAGAGGTGGGGTGAGTGCTCCCTTGAAGCTTGGAAGCTTGTTAAAGTAGAGGCGGGGCTTGTGCTCACTGGAAGCTTGGAAGCTTCTGAGAGCAGAGGCGGGGTGGGTGCTCACTGGAAGCCTGTCAGAGCAAAGCGGGGTGGGTGCCCACTCGAAGCTTGGAAGCTTGTCAGAGCAGATGCGAGGTGGGTGCTCAATCGAAGCTTGGAAGCTTTGCAGAGCAGAGGCGGGGTCAGGTGGGTGCTCACTGGAAGCTTGTCAGAGCAGAGGTAGGGTGAGTGCTCACTCGCAGCTTGTCAGAGCAGAGGTGGGGTCAGGTGGGTGCTCACTGGAAGCTTGAAAGAGCAGAGTTGGGGTGTGTGCTCACTTGAGGCTTGGAAGCTTGTCAGAGCAGAGGCGGGGTGGGTGCTCACTAGAAGCCTGTCAGAGCAGAGGTGGGGTGGGTGCTCACTGGAAGCTTGTCAGAGCAGAGGCAGGGAGGGTGCTCACTAGAAGATTGCCAGAGCAAAGATGGGGTGTGTGCTCATTGAAAGCTTGTCAGAGCAGTGGCGGGTGGTTGCTCACTTAAAGCTTGTCAGAGCAGAGGTGGGGTGGGTGCTCTCTGGAAGCTTGTCAGAGCAGAGGCGGGGTGGGTGCTCACTAGAAGCTTGTCAGAGCAGAGGTGGGGTGGGTGCTCACTGGAAGCTTGTCACACCAGAGGCGGGGTGGTTGCTCTCTGGAAGATTGTCAGACAGAGGTGGGGTGGGTGCTCACTTGAAGCTTGGAAGCTTGTCAGAGCAGAGGCGGAGAGGGTGCTCACTGAAAGCTTTTCAGAGCAGAGACAGCGTGGGTGCTCACTGGAAGCTTGTCAGAGCAGAGGCAGGGTTGGTACTCACTTAAAGCTTGGAAGCTTGTCAGAGCAGATGCGGCTGGGTGCCCACACAAAGCTTGGAAGCTTGTCAGAGAAGAGGCGGTGTGGGTGCTTACTCAAAGCTTGGAAGCTTGTCAGAGCGGAGGTCGGGTTTGCGCTCAATCAAAGCTGGAAAGCTTGTCAGAGCAGAGTTGGGGTCAGCTGGGTGGTCACTCAAAGCTTGTCAGAGCAGAGGTGGGGTCAAGTGGGTGCTCACTGGAAGCTTGTCAGAGCAGAGGTGGGGTGGGTGCCCACTTGAAGGTTGGAAGCTTGTCAAAGCAGAGGCGGGTGGGTGCTCACTGGAAGCTTGTCAGAGCAAAGCGGGGTGGGTGCTCCCTCGAAGCTTGGAAGCTTGTCAGAGCAGATGCGAGGTGGGTGCTCAATCAAAGCTTGGAAGCTTGTCAGAGCAGAGGTGGGGTGGGCGCTCACTCGAAGCTGGGAAGCTTGTCAGAGCAGTGGTGGGGTCAGGTGGGTGCTCACTGGAAGCTTGTTAGAGCAAAAGTGTGGTCAGATGGGTGCTCACTGGATGCTTGTCAGAGCAGAGGCAGGATTGGTGCTCACTGGAAGCTTGTCAGAGTAGAGGCGGGTGGATGCTCACTTGAAGCTTGTCAGAGCAGGGGCGGGATTGGTGCTCATTGGAAGCTTGTCAGAGTAGAGGCAGTGTGGGTGCTCACTTGAAGCTGATAGAATTGAAACGCAGTTTTACAATTTTACTCGTGTTTTACTCTATATTATGTTAGCATTTATATGGCTAATACATTATATTTACATATTGTGTGTAAGATGTAATGAGTTGATACAGATGTCACGTCAGTTAGGTTGACATCTGTGCCGCCATTTTAGTTAGAGAAGATGCCATGTTCTGATGCAATCAAAACTGTTACTTGCATACTTGAAACTGTATTTTGCTCATTTACGAGAAATGGTCCTTGGTAAGTTTTGTTTCTTCAATGCCCATGTTAGCTCATTAGCGCATGCCTTTTCTCTTAGATCAAGGCCTTCTCCCACCTGTCTAGAGGGGAGGATAGGCCAGACGACCTTGAAATGTAGATAGCTTGTACCAGGCTGCGGAATCGATACTTATGTTCTGTATCCCCATTGTATTACGACACCTACCAGTGTTTTTTCATGGTAGGCGGGTCTTTGTGGACTCTGCAACATACATAATGTAACTTTATGCTTGTAAAAGCCAGTCCCTCATCAGCCATCTCAGAAGGCTGGTCTGATCGGACTCCACTGCAGTGTTGTTAGAACCGGGGTCGCCGATTCCGACGCGGTAGCTTGGCGCGAGGTAGGAAGACACCCGAAGGCAATGTGTTAAGCACTTGTGCAGCACACACTCACACTGACTCAATAATGCGCAACAATAAAGAGGGACACCACACCAGGCTTTGATGTAAAAACAGATCCTTTATCTCATTTAAATTAGCCGTTGATAAGGCAGGTAATCTTAGGCAACATTTCATTTCATTATAGCTTCATAAACTAGTGCATACATTTCATTCCAGCACATTAAAACAGTAGAACGTTACGCCATTAAAAAGGCAGTATCAATAACCTCCTAGAAAAGCAGGTAACACTGTAGGTCATAGACTGTAGGTCAACACCTAGACTTCAACACAGTTGGCAACATGCAATTAGCTAGACATTAGATGCACATTACACTGTAGATGATGAAGAACCTGTATCAACCTAGGCGCAACCACATTCAGTGCAGTGTGCGTCGCAAAGCAGGTAGGCCTACAACATAGGAACACTTTAACTCTTGGCAGGTGAACACAGAGGCTCAATTCATGTAGGTACATTCAATTCATTGGAGGCCGTGATGTAGATAAATCACACAACATTGGAAACATTTCCCTCATTAGGAGACTTAATGCAAGTACTTCCACTCCCTTAGGCACATAGTAGGAGCATTAGCCTAGGCAGGTGTCGAAATACATTCCTGGACACTCCCACCGTGCATCTGGAACCCACCCGTATAACTAGGCTCCACAGGGCAGGTAATGGCAGGCAGCAAACAGGCCACGTTCAGCTTTACTCCCTGGCCCGGCCACCTGCACCAAAACATAAAGGAAACAATCCTCGAGGGCCGTGTGCTGGGGCCTCCGCCTCCCCCTTCAGTATGTCTAATGGCAGAGAGTTCTACAGGGGGGGGTGGCGCCCTGGGAGCTGGTCTCCGCGGTGTCCGGAACTTCCCCAGTCCTCCCCGACTCACCGCTCTATCCTTTTACCTCCTTGCTGGCACTCGCAGCGCCGGACGCCTCCTCCCCGGTCAGCCCGCTCTTCCTCTCATTTGGGGCTTCGGCCGGGGGAGGCGGATCGGCTCGTAGGAGGTGGCGACGTCGTGGAGGGGTTCCCTCCCCAAGGGGGAAGGGTGACAAGACGCTCCCGGGCCCACTCGGAGCCCCGCCGATGCAGTCGGGGTCGGCCCCGGGCCTCCGTAGGCCTCGTGGGCCGAGAGCCAATCCCAGCGCGGCTCGTGGGGGCGCGGCCGAAGACGCGGCCGGCGCCCTCGTTGCTAGGGGGACGCCTTCTTCACGCGGCAGGCCCAGCGCGGCCTGGATCCAGCCGCGGCTTCGACTTCACGCGGCGCCCGGCGGCGGCGGTGATCCTGGGCTCAGCGCTTCTTCTCCAGACAGCGCGGGGGCCGCGGCGGTGAGTTCTAATTCTGGCGCTTCTTGGGCGATGGACACGGGGGCTGCGGCGGTGATTCCCAGACCCAGCAGGCACACGTGGGAGCGCGCTGCACAGCGCTCAGGGGAGCAGTCCCCTTCTTTACAGGAGTAGCCTCGTGGGCAGCAGGGCATCAAACTACAGCGCTAGGGGCACGCACAGGACTGGTGGCAGGACGCAGGCTATGGGGGGCCCAGCGCTTAGAAGCACAGCGCTTCTCCAGTCACAGCGCTTCTTCAGGGCACAGCATACAGCGCTTTACCTGGTGATTCCCAGCAGTAGCGTAGTGGGAGTTGTTTAGTTTGGTTGCAGTTTCTTGGTTGAGGGTTTCTGTAACGCAGTTTCTGGCTTGTGGTCTCTGGGTTGCTGTATCAGCACTTGCAGTTGCTGGGTTGCCTTAACTTGGGGGAAAGGGGGTTGAGTTGGTGGGCATAAAGGCAGGATGGTTCCCTGCAGGCACACTGGAGGTGGTTCCCTGGGTCCCCTCACGCTGGGCAAGGTCAGTGGGTGGAAGGTGTTCCTCAGCTATCTTAGCACAGCAGTGCCTCAGCCCAGTCAGTACCAGTAGTGTAGGCCTCCCCCTAGGCCCGACAGCCTATACTCCGACGGAGGTTCCCCAGGTCCAGTGGTGCCCCAACTGACTAAAAGGTTTCCTTCCAAGCCTCTTATACCCCTAGGTCAGGTGACCCTCCTAAAGGCGGCAAAACATAACTCCTCCCCACGCTGGAAGGTTCTAGAAGCTTCCCTCATGTCTGGCCATGAGGCCCAGGGGCGGGGACGGCATGGATACTGTATCATTATGTCCCCGCCTGATCCTGACTACTAGTATGTGTATGCAAAGGCCACTCCGCAGTAGCAGGGGCCGGTGGCAGCCATCTTAAAAGGAGAGAGCACCTGCACCTCAGCACTGTCTGGCAGTGGTAAGGCGCCCAGAGACCTAGGTCCAACAAAAAGGGTAGTGGCAAAAATGAGGTGCGAAGAGAAAAAAACGGGGTAAGACCACCCTAGGGCTGACAGGTCTAACACGCGTCCCCCCCCAGCCAAAAGTGGGGAGAGCTTCCCAACCTCTAGGGAGTTCTCATCGCTAAGGCGGAAAAACCGGGAGAGACCGTCAGCGTTGGCGTGGTCTACACCGGGTCGATGTTCCACCCGAAAGTCCATCCCCTGGAGGGAAATGGACCACCTCAACAATTTGGGGTTTTCGCCTCTCATCTGCATGAGCCAGCGAAGGGGTCGGTGGTCGGTCTGAATAAGGAAGTGAGAGCCAAAGAGGTATGGCCTCAGCTTCTTCAAAGCCCAAACCACAGCGAAGGCTTCTCGCTCTATCGTACTCCACCGCTGTTCCCGGGGAGTAGCCTTCGAGAAATAAAGGCCACTGGCTGGTCCTGGCCATCATTGTTAAGTTGAGAGAGCACAGCTCCAATACCATGCTCAGAGGCGTCTGTCTGCACAATGAATTCTCTTCCAAAGTCTGGAGTCCTAAGCACCGGAGCGGTGCACATCGCGTGCTTCAGAGTGTCAAACGCTTCTGACAGGCAGCCGTCCAGATGACTCTGCGTGGCTGCTTCTTTGAGGTCAATTCAGTCAGGGGGGCTACGATGGTCCCATAGCCCTTGACAAACCGGCGGTAGTAACCCGTGAGGCCAAGGAAGGCCCGGACCTCCGTTTGGGTTTTGGGGGGCTCCCAGGCCAAGATGGTCTCGATTTTGGCCTGGAGGGGTTGCACCTTACCCCCGCCCACCAGGTGTACCAGGTAGACGACAGATCCCTGCCCAATCTGGCACTTGCTAGCCTTGATGGTTAGGCCAGCCCGCTGTAGAGCCTGTAGCACCTCCTGGAGATGCTCCAGATGGTCCTCCCAGCTGCTGCTGAAGACAGCTATGTCATCCAGGTAGGCAGCTGAGAAGGCCTCTAGGCCAGACAGTACCTGGTTAACCAACCGCTGGAAAGTGGGCAGAGCATTTTTCAGCCTGAAGGGCATCACCTGAAATTGAAAGTGGCCCTCGGGGGTGGAGAACGCAATCTTCTCCTTTGCTCCGTCTGTCATGGCAATCTGCCAATATCCTGACGTCAGGTCGATGGTACTCAGATACCGAGCTGCTCCCAGTCGGTCAATGAGCTCATCCGCCCGAGGGATCGGGTGAGCATCGGTCTTGGTCACTGAGTTCAGACCACGGTAATCCACACTGAACCGAAGTTCTGGTGTGGTGCCCGGTGGGGCCGCTTTCGGCACCAACACCACCGGACTAGCCCAAGGGCTGCTGGAAGGCTCAATCACCCCCAGCTCCAACATTTTGGTCACCTCACTCTGGATGCTGGTTCTGACTTTGTCGGGCAGCCGGTAAGACTTGGTTTTCACTGGCGGGCTGTCCCATGTGTCCACATCATGGGTACACAGGTGCGTGATTCCAGGCGTGAGGGAGAACAACGAGGCGTACTGCTCCAATACCTGGCAGCAGCTCCTCTGTTGCTCCAAGGTCAAGGATGGGGAGAGGACCACTCCCTCCACCGATCCATCGTTCTCTTTGGCCGCCAGAAGGTCCGGAAGAGGCTCGCTCTCCTCCTCTTCACTCCCATCCGTCACCATCAGGAGAGTAAGTTCTGACCGCTCCTGGTGTGGCTTAAGGCGGTTGATGTGGAACACCCTGTGGGGTTGTCGGGGGGTCTTGAGGTCTACTACATAAGTGGTCTGGCCTATTCTCTCCAAAATTTCGTACGGTCCAGTCCACCGGTCCTGGAGGGCACTAAGCTCTCCGGGCTCCATGACCCACACCTTCTGTCCAGCATCCAACTCCACCGTCCGAGCATTCCGGTCGTACCACTCCTTCATGACGACTTGACTAGCCTCAAGATTGTCTGAGGCCTCCTTCCACAGGTTGGCCATCTGGCTGCGGAACGCCAGCATGTAGCTGACCACATCACAAGGGAGCTTCTTAGAAGACTTCTCCCACCCCTCCTTCACGAGACTGAGGGGCCTCCTAACGGGGTGGCCATAGAGCAGCTCAAAGGGGCTGAAACCGACCCCTTTCTGCGGCACCTCTCGGTAGGAGAAGAGCAGACAGGGTAAGAGGACGTCCCACTTCCGTCTCAAGTCCTCGGGTAGGCTTCGGATCATCCCCTTCAGGGTCTTATTGAAATGCTCCACGAGCCCGTTAGTCTGGGGGTGGTAAGGAGTGGAGAACCTGCAGGTCACTCCGCACTCCTTCCACATGGCCTGCATGTAGGCCGACATGAAATTCGTGCCCCTATCTGACACCACGACCTTGGGGAATCCCACTCGGGTAAAAATCCCCATCAAGGCACGCGCCACCACCGGTGCAGTGATGGTCCTCAGAGGAATGGCCTCCGGGTACCGGGTGGCGTGGTCCACCAACACCAAGATGAACCTATGTCCCGAAGAAGTCGGCGGGTCCATTGGCCCGACAATATCAATGCCTACCCGCTCAAAAGGGGTACCGACAACCGGGAGCGGTTCCAGAGGGACCTTCAACTTAGTCCCAGTCTTGCAACTCGCCTGACAAGTCACACAGGTCTTACAGAAGGTGTCAGAGTTAACTCTCATCCTGGGCCAATAAAAATGTGGGACCAATCGGGCAAACGTCTTGTCCTGGCCCAGGTGTCCTGCCAGGGGTATCTCATGTGCCAATTCCAGCAGGAAGGCTCGGTAGCATTGAGGGACCACTAAGGCCCTAGATGACCCATGCACCGGAGCCTTAGGCTCACTGTAGAGGAGACCATCCTCCCAGTAGACATGGTAATTACTGGTTTCTTTACCAGTTGCTTGGGCTTCGGCCTGCTGCCGCATGCCTTCAAGCGTTGGGCACTCTCCTTGCGCCCGACAGAATTCCTCCCGGGTAGGCCCTCCTTCCACCTGCCACTCTGCAGGGGTCGGCAAGTCCCCCTCGGGAACAACATCCACCTCAGCGGACTCCGGGGTCACCTCCGCGGGCTCCCCATCCATCTCGCAGGGTGCATCCTCAGGGATGTCTTCTTGTCCAGCAGTGGGCTGGGCCATTGTTTCAGGCTCCAACCCGGGTTGAGTTCCTTGCCGGGCAGCCATGGACCACGCGACTACGCAAGTCCACCCTGGTAATCCCAGCATCTCAGCGTGGGCGTTGAACTCCACCTCCTTCCAGGCAGTATGTTCCAAGTCGTTTCCAAGCAGACAGTCAACTGGCATGGCAGGGCTCACCGCAACTCTCAAAAGGCCTGCGACTCCTCCCCACTCAAAGGGAACTTGGGCCACGGGGTAATGACCCAGGCTATTATCAGCCATGACAACCGGGTGAAATACTTCAGGAATCACCTGCTCTGGGGACACCAGCTGACGTCTTACCATCGTCATGCTGGCACCTGTGTCCCTCAGAGCCTCCACCTCTTCCCCGTTCACCAGGACCCTCTGCCGGTACTTGGCAGTGTTCGAGGGTACCTGAACCCGTGGGATCATCTCTCTATCCCCCAGGGAAACTAAGGTCAAGCCTGTCCACTCACCTCCCCTACCTAGGGACAACTCCTCCCCAAGCGCTACACTGGCCACCCCTGGGCTCTTACCTCCCGTGGGGGCTGGGGTCCTCTTGCGACACTGGGGATCCCCCTTGTAGTGTCCAACCTCCCCGCACTCGTAGCACCGGACAGTTCTGGGCTGCTGACTCTTGTCAGGGTAAGTGGGTTTCTGGAATCCAGATTGGGATGGGGAACCCACCCCTTCCCTTGCGGTCTATTTTGGGGGCCTTTAAAGAACGCCTTCTTTTATCTCCCCCTCTCTCTTCTGGGGAAAACTCTGTCCACCTTTCGGGGGTCTCCCCGGATCCCTTGTGGGACACCCGAGTGCTAACCCAGGTATCCGCCTCCTCCGCAAGTTCCTGAGGATCGGTCAGCTTGCGGTCCACCAGGTGTTGGCGCAGCTCTGGAAAACTTTTATCTAGAAGGCGCTCCCTTAAAAATAGATGGTACAGCCCTTCATAGTCACTCACTTTGCTGCCACGCACCCAACCCTCCAATGCCTTACGGGCATAATCAAAAAAATCCACCCAGTTCTGTGTGGGAAGCTTGTGGCTGTTGTAGAACTTTTGGCGATACTTTTCTGGGGTGAGGCCAAATTTTTTAAGCAGGGCCTCCTTCATGACAGGGTAATTGGTCTGATCACTTTTATCTAAGGTCAAGAGTGTGTCCCTTGCCAACGGAGGTATGTACTTGTACAGGCCTCCCCCCCCAGTACTTCTCAGGCACCCCATGGGCCACCAAAGACACCTCATATGCCGCCAACCACTTATCAATGTCATCCCCTACACTGAAACTGGCCATCACCTCCTTAGGTAGGTAAAACTTAGGCTCTCGTGGAACCTCAGCGGGTACGCTGCCACCATTCAAATTGCCCTGCGTCTCTATCTGCAAGGCTCGGAGCTCTAATTCTTTCAGGCTAAGCTCATGCGCAAGCTTCCTTTCTTCCATGGCTAGCCTCGCCTGTTCTCGCTCCTTCTCCATCCTAGCAAGCTGTAGCTTCAATTGCCTCTCCTCCCTCCTGTCCTCAAATTCCTCTGCAGACAAACTCCCCCTGACGCACTACTGCCGGCCCTGGAACTTCTTCCTGGCAACACATTCTCGCTAACGTCAATGTGCAGTACGTCCAGTTCTCCTGGGTCGTCTGTCTCCCCCTGCTCCTCGTCCCCTCTTCCCCCCGGGTGGGCCATTACCCATGCCCTCAAAGCTTTCTGAAGCTCCTCTTTCCTGGCGCCTCGCTTGATGGACACCCCCTCTCTAGACAGAACTCCTTGAGCTGTGCCACCGTATACCTTTCTAGGTTGGCCAACTCAAACTCCATCCTGCTAGGTGGGGCCCCAGACAATTTAGAGAAAGGGTTCTAGACTGTAGGTAGCAGGTCTAACGCAGGAATGTATACAATCAGGCAATCACAAAAAAATTCTTAGCACTTGCATTTAAATAGGTGTCTAACAAGTGTACTTTGTGAATAAACTAGTTTGCTTGTATTCTCTACTGCGTCATCGACTCTTCATTCTTGGAAGGCTAGAGGAGGTCGAGAGTGACCCGGGTGGCCCTTATCGGGTCACTTCCTTCAGTTGGCGCCCGAACAGGGACCCCACAGGTGACCCGTCTCGCCTGTAGTTGGGTTGTAGAAGTCGAGGTTGTGTCTGGTCGGATGGGTGGATCGGGGATCACCACATGATCAAGCTTGGTTCTCGCAGCTGCCCCGCCTGTTTTATCGGGCGGCTCCTCGTCTAGTGTCACCTTGGCTGGGGTCCTGAAAAGGCGAAACCCTTGGATCTGACCGTTTGGTCCGAAGTGTCGGCAGTGAAGAATAATCTTGTCTGACCTGTGTGCACCGGGTGAGTTCATTTTGAATTCTTGGTAAGTGCGGCGTCGCCTTGGTTAATTTGGTAGATCTGCGGACCCTTGTGATACAGAGCGTTGTTTAACGTTCTGCCGGGCCAATCGTTGAATTCGGCTTATTCTTGAAAAGGCCTGGGGCTAGAGCCTATCTTGTCTTGGTGCAGTCTGAGGACTTACTTGTTTTGACACAGTCTGCGGACCTTCCTTGAGAGTTTTTGTTTGTGTGTTTTACTGTGTGTGCGCGTGTTGATTGAGTGACTACGTGGATGTGCTTGTGCTTGATGCAGGGATGCCTTGTTGGAGTAAGGTGTGGTGCCTGGGGTGCCGATGCTGCTTTGCGGAACATGGCTTGGAGGAGCGACATCCTGCACCTCCGGAAGGCACTCCAAATTTTGATATGTATGTGAAGCATGGTATTGGCCCTATAATGTTTTGTACATTGTGGCACAAGTATACGAGGGACAATACTGAGCTTTAGTGGCCACGGGATGGTACCTTTGATGAACAAAATTTGAATTACTTACAGGATAAATTATTTGCTAGAAGAAGTAGGCAGTCAATGTTTGATACTTTGCAGGTATGGCAGAAGGAAGCTAAGCAGAGGCGTATACGTGCTATAAAAGAGTCTAGGAAGAAGGCAATGCAAACGGTGGTGCAGAAAGCAGTAGCTTATGATAAGGAAAGAACAGAGAAGGGTATTGAGTGTGCAGATAGGAAGTTTCGATTACAGTGTGATAGGTCCTATGTTGTTCGAGAGGAAGCGGATCCTTTCATGGAGGACTTGTTGGAAACTCGCCCCCCACCTCCCTATGCCCACAAATAATATATCCTGCTGTTCCCCCATCTCAGTCCTCCGCTGTTCCCTCGCCTTCCCCTGATCCCTCAGCAGTCTCAACATCTTCGGCTGCGGCCGTATCCGTCTTTCCCCCGGTTTCGCAAATTACGAGTACAGTGACTGCGGGCACCCCCGCAGTGTCAGCTGCTTCTGTTTCCATTTCTCCTCCTTCTCTTACACCTACTACGCAGCCATTGTTGACACTGTCACCTGTGTCTGCATCCTATGTGTTTCCCTTAGATATGTCACCCACAGTATTGAGTATTGCTGGGACACCAGTGCGAGGGTCAGATGGCGGGAATTGGGCGGCGGCACGGGAGCGATTAGAGCGGGCAATGATTCGATCTGATGTGGGTGAAGAAGAGAAGAGGATGGTTGCAATTCAGGCAGCACAATGGGCTCGGAATGTGATTTATGGTTTGGAAGTTGGGTGGGTGCTCACTAGAAGCTTGTCAGAACAGAGGCAGGATGGGTGTTCACTTGAAGCTTGTCAGCACAGAGGTGGAGTCTGGTGGGTGCTCACTGGAAGCTTGTCAAAGCAGAGGTGGTGTAGGTGCTCACTAGAAGCTTGTCAAAGCAGAGGTGAGGTGGGTGCTCACTTGAAGCTTGGAAGCTTGTCAGAGCAAATGCGGGGTGGGTGCTCACTGGAAGCTTGTCAGAGCAGAGACTGGGTGGGTGCTCACTGGAAGCTTGTCAGAGCGGAGGCGTGGTGGGTGCTCACTGGAAGCTTGTCAGAGCAGATGAAGGAGTTGGGTGCTCACTCAAAGCTTGAAAGCTTGTCAGAGCAGAGGCTGGGTTGGTGCTCACGCAAGGCTTGGAAGCTTGTAAGAGCAGAGGTGAGGTGGGTGCTCACTTGAAGCAGGGAAGCTTGTCAGAGCAGTGGTGCGGTCAGGTGGGTGCACACTCAAATCTTGTCAGAGCCGAGGTGGGGTCTGGTTGGTTCTCACTGGAAGCTTGCCAGAGCAGAGGCAGTGTTGCTGCTCACTGGAAGCTTGTCAGAGCAGAGGCAGGGTGGGTGCTCGTTCAAAGCTTGGAAGCTTTTCAAAGCAGAGATGGGGTGGTTGCTCAATGGAAGCTTGTCAGATCAGAAGCGGTGTGGGTGCTCACTGGAAGCTTGTCAGAGCAAAGGTGCGGTGGGTGCTCACTGGAAGCTTGTCAGAGGAGAGACAGGGTGGGTGCTCACTGGAAACTTGTCAGAGCAAAGGCTTGGTTGGTGCTCACTGGAAGCTTGGAAGCTTCTCAGAGCAGATGCGGGGTGGGTGCTCACTCAAAGCTTGGAAGCTTTTCAGAGCAGAGGCGGGGTAGGTGCTCACTGGAAGCTTGTCAGACCAGATGCGAGGTGGGTGCTCACTCGAAGCTTGGAAGCTAGTCTGAGCAGAGGTGGGTGCTCATTGTAAGCTTGGAAGCTTGTCAGAGCAGAGGCGGGGTGGGTGCTCACTCGAAGCTTGGAAGCTTGTCAGAGCAGTGGTGGAGTCAGGTGGGTGCTCACTGGAACCTTGTTAGAGCAAAAGTGTGGTCAGATGGGTACTCAATGGAAGCTTGTCAGAGCAGAGGTGGTGTCAGGTGGGTGCTCACTGGAAGCTTGTCTGCACAGAGGCAGGATTGGTGCTCACTGGAAGATTGTCAGAGTAGGGGCGGGTGGGTGCTCACTGGAAGATTGTTAGAGGAGAGGCGGGTGGGTGCTCCCTCGAAGCTTGTCAGAGCAGAGGTGGGGTCAGGTCGGTGCTCTCTGGAAGCCTGTCAGAGCAGAGGTGGGGTGGGTGCTCACTTGAAGCTTGGAAGCTTGTCAGAGCAGAGGTGGGGTGGGTACTCACTGGAAGCTTGTCAGAGCAGAGGTGGGGTGGGTACTCACTCGCAGATTGTCAGAGCAGAGGTGGGGTCAAGTGGGTGCTCACTGGAAGCTTGAAAGTGCAGAGTTGGGGTGGGTGCTCACTTGAAGCTTGGAAGCTTGTCTGAGCAGATGCGGGGTGGGTGCTCACTCGAAGCTTGGAAGCTTGTCAGAGCAGAGGCGGGGTGGGTGCTCACTCGAAGCTTGTCAGAGCAAAGTGGGGTGGGTGCCCACTTGAAGCTTTGAAGCTTGTCAGGGCAGATGCGAAGTGGGTGCTCACTGGAAGCTTGGAAGCTAGTCAGAGCAGAGGTGGGGTGGGTGCTCACTGGAAGCTTGAAAGCTTGTCAGAGCAGAGGCGGGGTGGGTGCTCACTCAAAGCTTGGAAGCTTGCCAGAGCAGTGGTGGGGTCAGGTGGGTGCTCACTGGAAGCTTGTCTGAACAGAGGCGGGATTGGTGCTCACTGGAAGATTGTCAGAGTAGGGGCGGGTGGGTGCTCACTGGAAGCAAGTCAGAGCAGAGGGGGGTTGGTGCTAGCTTGAAGCTTGGAAGCTTGTCAGAGCAGAGGCGGGTGAGTGCTCACTCGAAGCTTTGAAGCTTGTCAGAGCAGAGGCGGGGTGGGTGCTCACTCAAAGCTGGGATGCATGTTAGAGCAGAGGTTGTGTCAGGTGGGAGCTCACTTGAAACTTGTAGGGGCTGAGGTGGGATGGGTGCTCACTTCAAGCTTGGAAGCTTGTAAGAGCAAAGGCGGGGTGGGTGCTCACTAGAAGCTTGTCAGAGGTGGTGTGGGTGCTCACTGGAATCTTGTCAGAGAAGAGGCAGGGTGAGTGCTCACTGGAAGCTTTTCAGAGCAGAGGCGGGGTAAGTTCTGACTAGAAGCTTGTTAGAGGAGAGGCGGGGTGGGTGCTCACTCGAAGCTTGTCAGAGCAGAGGTGGGGTCAGGTCGGTGCTCTCTGGAATCTTGTCAGAGCAGAGGTGGGTTGGGTGCTCACTTGAAGCTTGGAAGATTGTCAGAGCAGAGGTGGGGTGGGTGCTCACTGGAAGCTTGTCAGAGCAGAGGTGGGGTGGGTATTCACTCGCAGATTGTCAGAGCAGAGGTGGGGTCAGGTGGGTGCTCACTGGAAGCTTGAAAGAGCAGAGTTGGGGTGGGTGCTCACTTGAAGATTGGAAGCTTGTCACAGCAGAGGCAGGGTGGGTGCTCACTAGAAGCCTGTCAGAGCAGAGGTGGGGTGGGTGCTCACTCAAAGCTTGTCAGAGCAGTGGCGGGTGGGTGCTCACTCTTAGCTTGTCAGAGCAGAGGTGTGGTGGGTGCTCACTGGAAGCTTGTCAGAGAAGAGGCGGGGTGGTTGCTCACTTGAAGCTTGGAAGCTTGTTAGAGCAAAGGCGGGGTGTGTGCTCACTAGAAGCTTGTAAGAGCAGAGGCGGGGAGGGTGCTCACTGGAAGCTTGTCAGAGCAGAGGTTGGGTGGGTGCTCAATAGAAGCTTGTCAGAGCAGAGACAGTGTGGGTGCTCACTGGAAGCTTGTCAGAGCAGAGGCAGGGTTGGTGCTCACTCAAAGCTTGGAAGCTTGTCAGAGCAGAGGGGGGTGGGTGCTCACTCAAAGCTCGGAAGCTTGTCAGAGAAGAGGCGGTGTGGGCGCTCACTCAAAGCTTGGAAGTTTGTCAGAGCAGAGATGGGGTGGGTGCTCACTCAAAGCTGGAAAGCTTGTCAGAGCAGAGGTGGGGTCAGCTGGGTGGTCAGTTAAAGCTTGTCAGAGCAGAGGTGGGGTCAAGTGGGTGCTCACTGAAAGCTTGTCAGAGCAGAGGTGGGGTGGGTGCTCACTTGAAGCTTGGAAGGTTGTCAAAGCAGAGGCAGGGTGGGTGCTCACTGGAAGCTTGGAAGCTTGTCAGAGCAGAGGTGGGGTGAGTGCTCACTTGAAGCTTGGAAGCTTGTTAAAGTAGAGGCGGGGTTTGTGCTCACTGGAAGCTTGGAAGTTTCTGAGAGCAGAGGCGGGGTAGGTGCTCACTGGAAGCCTGTCAGAGCAAAGCAGGGTGGTGCTCACTCGAAGCTTGGAAGCTTGTCAGAGCAGATGCAAGGTGGGTGCTCAATCGAAGCTTGGAAGCTTTGCAGAGCAGAGGTGGGGTCAGGTGGGTGCTCACTGGAAGCTTGTCAGAGCAGAGGTAGGGTGAGTGCTCACTCGCAGCTTCTCAGAGCAGAGGTGGGGTCAGGTGGGTGCTCACTGGAAGCTTGAAAGAGCAGAGTTGGGGTGTGTGCTCACTTGAAGCTTGGAAGCTTGTCAGAGCAGAGGCGGGGTGGGTGCTCACTAGAAGCCTGTCAGAGAAGAGGCAGGGTGGGTGCTCACTAGAAGATTGCCAGAGCAAAGATGGGGTGGGTGCTCACTGAAAGCTTGTCAGAGCAGTGGCGAGGTGGTTGCTCACTTAAAGCTTGTCAGAGCAGAGGTGGATTGGGTGCTCACTGGAAGCTTGTCAGAGCAGAGGCGGGGTGGGTGCTCACTAGAAGCTTGTCAGAGCAGAGGTGGGGTGGGTGCTCACTGGAAGCTTGTCAGACCAGATCCGGGGTGGTTGCTCTCTGGAAGATTGTCAGAACAGAGGCGGGGTGGGTGCTCACTTGAAGCTTGGAAGCTTGTCAGAGCAGAGGCGGAGAGGGTGCTCACTGAAAGGTTTTCAGTGCAGAGACAGCGTGGGTGCTCACTGGAAGCTTGTCAGATCAGAGGCACGGTTGGTAGTCACTCAAAGCTTAGAAGCTTGTCAGAGCAGATGCGGATGGGTACCCACACATAGCTTGGAAGCTTGTCAGAGAAGAGGCGGTGTGGGTGCTCACTCAAAGCTTGGAAGCTTGTCAGAGCGGAGGTCGTGTTTGTGCTCAATCAAAGCTGGGAAGCTTGTCAGAGCAGAGTTGGGGTCATCTGGGTGGTCACTCAAAGCTTATCAGAGCAGAGGAGGGGTCAAGTGGGTGCTCACTGGAAGCTTGTCAGAGCAGAGGTGGGGTGGGTGCCCACTTGAAGGTTGGAAGCTTGTCAAACCAGAGGCGGGTGGGTGCTCACTGGAAGCTTGTCAGAGCAAAGGGGGGTGGGTGCTCCCTCAAAGCTTGGAAGCTTGTCAGAGCAGATGCGAGGTGGGTGCTCAATCGAAGCTTGGAAGCTTGTCAGAGCAGAGGTGGGGTGGGCGCTCACTCGAAGCTGGGAAGCTTGTCAGAGCAGTGGTGGGGTCAGGTGGGTGCTCACTGGAAGCTTGTTAGAGCAAAAGTGTGGTCAGATGGGTGCTCACTGGAAGCTTGTCAGAGCAGAGGCGGGTTTGGTGCTCACTGGAAGCTTGTCAGAGTAGAGGCGGGTGGATGCTCACTTGAAGCTTGTCATAGCAGAGGCGGGATTGGTGCTCACTGGAAGCTTTTCAGAGTAGAGGCAGTGTGGGTGCTCACTTGAAGCTGATAGAATTGAAATGCAGTTTTACTATTTTACTCGTGGTTTACTCTATATTATGTTAGCATTTATATGGCTAATACATTATATTTACATATTGTGTGTAAGATGTAATGAGTTGATACAGATGTCACGTCAGTTAGGTTGACATCTGTGCCGCCATTTTAGTTAGAGAAGACGCCATGTTCTGATGCAATTGAAACTGTTACTTGCATACTCAAAACTGTATTTTGCTCATTTACGAGAAATGGTCCTTGGTAAGTTTTGTTTCTTCAATGCCCATGTTAGCTCATTAGCGCATGCCTTTTCTCTTAGATCAAGGCCTTCTCCCACCTGTCTAGAGGGGAGGATAGGCCAGACGACCTTGAAATGTAGATAGCTTGTACCAGGCTGCGGAATCGATACTTATGTTCTGTATCCCCATTGTATTATGACACCTACCAGTGTTTTTCCATGGTAGGCAGGTCTTTGTGGACTCTGCAACATACATAATGTAACTTTATGCTTGTAAAAGCCAGTCCCTCGGCAGCCATCACAGGAGGCTGGTCTGATCGGACTCCACTGCAGTGTACTTTGTGAATAAACTAGTTTGCTTGTATTCTCTACTGCGTCATCGACTCTTCATTCTTGGAAGGCTAGAGGAGGTCGAGAGTGACCCGGGTGGCCCTTATCGGGTCACTTCCTTCAGTTGGCGCCCGAACAGGGACCCCACAGGTGACCCGTCTCGCCTGTAGTTGGGTTGTAGAAGTCGAGGTTGTGTCTGGTCGGATGGGTGGATCGGGGATCACCACACGATCGAGCTTGGTTCTCGCAGCTGCCCCGCCTGTCTGATCAGGCAGCTCCTCGTCTAGCGGTCACCTTGGCTGGGGTCCTGAAAAGGCGAAACCCTTGGATCTGACCTTTTGGTCCAAAGTGTCGGCAGTGGAGAATAATCTTGCTGGTCTGTGTGCACCGGGTGAGTTCATTTTGAATTCTTGGTAAGTGCGGCGTCACCTTGGTTAATTTGGTAGATCTGCGGACCCTTGTGATACAGAGCGTTGTTTAACGTTCTGCCGGGCCAATCGTTGAATTCGGCTTATTCTTGAAAAGGCCTGTGGCTAGAGCCTATCTTGTCTTGGTGCAGTCTGAGGACTTACTTGTTTTGACACAGTCTGCGGACTGTCCTTGAGAGTTATTGTTTGTGTGTTTTACTGTGTGTGCGCGTGTTGATCGAGTGAATACGTGGATGTGCTTGTGCTTGATGCAGGGATGCCTTGTTGGAGTAAGGTGTGGTGCCTGGGGTGCCGATGCTGCTCTGCGGAACATGGCTTGGAGGAGCGACATCCTGCACCTCCGGAAGGCACTCCGAATTTTGATATGTATGTGAAGCATGGTATTGGCCCTATAATGTTTTGTACATTGTGGCACAAGTATACGAGGGACAATACTGAGCTTTAGTGGCCACGGGATGGTACCTTTGATGAACAAAATTTGAATTACTTACAGGATACATTTTTTGCTAGAAGAAGTAGGCAGTCAATGTTTGATACTTTGCAGGTATGGCAGAAGGAAGCTAAGCAGAGGCGTATACGTGCTGAAAAAGAGTCTAGGAAGAAGGCAATGCAAACGGTGGTGCAGAAAGCGGTAGCTTATGATAAGGAAAGAACAGAGAAGGGTATTGAGTGTGCAGATAGGAAGTTTCGATTACAGTGTGATAGGTCCTATGTTGTTCGAGAGGAAGAGGATCCTTTCATGGAGGACTTGTTGGAAACTCGCCCCCCACCTCCCTATGCCCACAAATAATATATCCTGCTGTTCCGCCGTCTCAGTCCTCCGCTGTTCCCTCGCCTTCCCCTGATCCCTCAGCAGTCTCAACATCTTCGGCTGCGGCCGTATCCGTCTTTCCCCCGGTTTCGCAAATTACGAGTACAGTGACTGCGGGCACCCCCGCAGTGTCAGCTGCTTCTGTTTCCATTTCTCCTCCTTCTCTTACACCTACTACGCAGCCATTGTTGACACTGTCACCTGTGTCTGCATCCTATGTGTTTCCCCTAGATGTGTCACCCACAGTATTGAGTATTGCTGGTACACCAGTGCGAGGGTCAGATGGCGGTAATTGGGCGGCGGCACGGGAGCGTTTAGAGCGGGCAATGATTCGATCTGATGTCGGTGAAGAAGAGAAGAGGATGGTTGCAATTCAGGCAGCACAATGGGCTCGGAATGTGATTTATGGTTTGGGGGATATGTGGAGTGTGATGAAGGATTTTGATCCGTTTGTGAACAGCATGCCCTTCAGCATATGTTGAATACATTGATTGGTCTGTGGGAACAGTGTATTGGAAGTAAAGTCCCTCAAATCTTTTATGATTTTCGAGATCGTGTATTTTCCGCTGGTATGGCTCCGGCAGTAGTCCATAGTAATGTTGGGACCTTACTTAGTTATCGGGCGAAATTATATCATAGTACCCCGATTCCAGTATCACAGTTTCCGATGAGGGAAGTGCATCCCATTTACCACCCTGAGATTCCAGAGCAGCGTAATGCGTCAAATGTTGTTACTCAGCAACGGGTAGAGGCTTGCTTCCAGGAGCAGTGGGTTTATACCCCGTGGAAGAGAAGTGAGGTACTTGCTCTCAAGAGTCAGTTACCAGATCCCAGGAAAAATCCTACTGCATATTATAAAGAATTAACAGAGGCTGACTCCTCGTCAGTTATGACATTAGCAGATATTGAGATAGTTTTTGGGCTGTTAGTGCCAGTAAATATATGGAGACAGGTGCATACACAGGATCACAGAGTGGAATTGGGTGGTACATGGGACGAGATTATGGCATGGGATAAGGAACGGAAGCCTGGTGACAAACCTAGGGCTGAGATATTGGCTTTACCAAATCGTATTATTACTTACATGCATTTTCTTATTCCACCCTGACGAGTGGATTGAGATAAGTTGTCGGCATGTCGCCAAAAGAAGGAGGAGAGTGTTTCCGATTTTTTTACTCGGATTGAAGGGGTGTTTTGGGATTTTAGTGGGCAGGATTTGTCAGTGGAAGGTGGGGTTTGTTTGTTTGTTAACAGGTTTGTTACAAATTTACTTCCTAAAATTGCAGCTCGGTTGCAAGCCTCTGAGAGTACATGGACCACTTCCTCCCCTTCAGTAATATTGAGCATGGCTCAATATTATGAACATTGAGAAAATGAGGAGAAGGATAAGGTGGAGAAAAAGAGTAAGGATTTAAAGACGAAGGTGTTGTTTCAGCAAGTTGCAAGGGGATCGGGAAGGGGTCTGGGTACTGGTCCCGAGGTGCAGGTAGAGGTGGTGTGCCGCTGGGTTTGAATCAATGTGCATATTGCAAAAAGGAGGGGCATTGGCGAAGTGAGTGCCCAGACCTGTTACAGAAAGTCGCAGTACCGAGAGGCAGGGGGTGGAATGGCAGGGGTCGTGGTGAGAGTAGCCGAGGCGAGACTTGAGGGGATGCATCCTCAGGGGGTCGGTCTGATCAGAATTATTTTGATGATCCCCAAGGAAGACAGTATTAGTACGATGATTATGATATCGATGAAGTTACAGGGATGTCCTATAGCTAGGACAGCAAGGGACATGGTAAGGGACCAGTCCAGATTCCTGTAGATCAGCGTGGTC
Source organism: Calotriton arnoldi (assembly GCA_963921515.1). NCBI lineage: Eukaryota > Metazoa > Chordata > Amphibia > Caudata > Salamandridae > Calotriton > Calotriton arnoldi. The sequence continues at coordinate 1,004,329 of CAWUFW010003172.1, read as the reverse complement.
CTTATGTCACAGCAGACCTACATGGTTCGATGCAGACATTTTTGGAGGATACAGGTGCAATGAATAGCTCTGTTTCTCATTCACTGGTCCCTGGGGCCGCCCTGTCTGGCCGCAATAATGTCTCGGTAGGTTTTTCAGGCGCACCGGTTGTGAGTCTCATCTCCAAACCTCTAGCTTTGACTGTTGGTCCTTTTACGGTAGATTCTCCGTTTTTGTTGACATCAAATTGTGGTGAAAATTTATTAGGATTGGATTTGTTGTTCCCCAGACAGTGTTTATTTGACTTTTGGACCTAATGTGGATGGCGCGAAACAGTGTTTTGCAAAGGACGCTCCACTTCCTGTTGAGTTTCAGGATGTCCCATCTTCTTTGTGGGCGACAGGGGACACTGATGTTGGGTTGTTACAGATACCACCCGTTGCTATCAAGATCAAGGATAATGCTGTGCTCCCTCGTATTCCTCAACACAAAATATTGCAAGCTGGGGAACAGGCTCTGATGCGGATTATACAGGATTTGATTAAGTTGGGGGTGGTGGAGGAGACAGTAGCGAATGTGTATAATAGCCCTATTCTTCCTATTCTTAAAAAGGCCCCCGTGGATTCCTCTGATGCACACTCTGATGTTTACCGGTTCGTAATTGATTTTCGAGCAGTAAATAAGATAGTTATTCCCCAGTTTCCGGTGGTTCCGGATATAACAGTCCTTCTCACAATGATTCCTTCTTTGGCAAAATACTTCTCCGTGATCGATTTGAAAAATGCTTTCTTTAGCATTCCTGTCCACCCTGATAGCCAATATCTATTCGGTTTTGCTTTAGCTGGCAAAAGCTTCCAATTCTGTAGAGTTCCTCAGGGGTATACAGAAAGTCCTAGTATTTATAGTCAAGCTTTAAAAGGTCAATTGGACTCTCTCTCTCTCCCCGCAGGTAATGTATTATTGCAATATGTGGATGATCTTTTAATAGCCTCTGATACTGAAGAGGGTTGTCGGGATACCACTGTACAATTGTTAATGCATTTGGCGAAAAATGGACATAAAGTGTCAGTTTCTAAATTCCAATATTGTCAACAGAAGGTCACCTATTTAGGTCACCTGCTGTCGAAGGAGGGTTGGAGGCTAACACCTGAATGAGTTGATGCCATTGTTAAGATGCCCGTCCCTGTGACTCAAAGGGATGTGCGTGCGTTCATAGGCATCACCACGTATTGTCGGCACTGGATACCTGCTTACTCTTTACTAATACAGCCTTTGCTTTACCTAACCACTAAAGATGTGCATGAACCCTTGCCCTGGACGCATGAATGTCAGCATGCTTTTGAACAATTAAAAGTTGCACTTTGCTCTGCACCTGTGCTTGGCATGCCGGATTACAAGAAGCCCTTTATGCTGTACGTACACGAAGTGGCTGGATGTGCACTCTCTGTGTTAACACAAGCCTTTGGAGGTAAGCAGAGGCCGTGCGCTTATTTTTCTGCTACACTTGACCCTGTTGCCAGAGCCCTCCCGAGCTGTTTAAGAGCCGCGGCAGCTGCGGCAGTTTCTATTAGACAATCGGCAGGGCTCGTTCTCAATCATGATCTCACAGTAATGGTACCGCATGATGTGGATGTACTTTTGAATAGAACAAAGATGCAGCACCTTACCAGTGCTCGTCTGACTGGATATGAACTGACCTTGTTTGCACCCCATATTACTATCAAAAGATGTGCCACATTGAATCCAGCCACGTTACTACCCCTCCCTTTGGAAGAAGAGGACATGGATGTCCATGATTGCTTATTCCGCACTGACAAAGAGACGAAGGGACGGGTAGACTTGTCTGATGTTCCCTTATCTGACCCAAAAGGGGAACTATATGTCGATGGCTCTTGTTTTAAATTGTCAGATGGCACCACTACAGCGGTGTATGCTATTACAACGCTGCACACTCTAGTTGAGACGTCACGTGTTCCTTATCAATCAGCACAGGCTGCGGAGCTGGTGGCCCTTTTGCGGGCATGTGAGTTAAGCGAAGGACTGACTGTCAATATTTATACTGACAGCCAATATGCCTCGGGTGGCCCATAACTTTGGACGCCTCTGGACAGAGAGAGGATTCTTGACATCACATGGGACTAAAATTCAACATGGTCCGTTGATAGAGAGGCTTTTGACAGCTTTGACACTTCCCAAACACTCGGCAATAGTGAAATGCAGTGCCCATAAAGCGATTCCTGATGATGTGGGGAAAGGGAATGCATTTGCAGATCAGATAGCAAAGGAGACAGCTAGATCCAAAATGAAAAAGATGTTTGTGGCGGGCCCAGCTAGGTGGGTGCCTGAGAATTGGATGTTTGAGGACACACTAGCCAATGTCAAGGAGATTCAGAGTGAAGCAACAGTGGAGGAGTTGGCAGTGTGGCAGGAGAAAACAGGGCGTCTAGATGACGAGGAATGTTGGACTGATTTGTCTGAGAAACAGAGATGGATGTTACCAGATGCATATGTACTTCCCGTAGTTCCTATGGCACATGGTCCAGCTCATATTAGCGCTAAGGGTATCTGTAAGTTGCTAGATCCTGTGTGGAAAAATGACAATATTCCAAAGGTTGCTACTCACTTTTTGAAATACTGTATGATCTGTCTTAGACACAATCCTGGGAAGGGCAGCCCTACACCTTCTGGTAATTTTGCACCTCCCTCTTTCCCTTCTGAGGTACTCCAAATAGACTATATAGAATTGCCACGGGTTAACAATCTGAAATACGTGCTAGTGGTAGTTTGTGCTTTTAGCAAGTGGATTGAGGCTTACCCCACAAAAGAAAACACCGCCATGGCAACGGCAAAGGCCCTTATTAAGGAGTTTTTCCCCCTTTACGGCTTGCCCCGTTTGATCTGGAGTGACAATGGAAGTCACTTCAACGCCAAATTGATCCAGCTGATATGCGACGGTTTGCATATTCAACAAAAGTTTCATGCAGCTAATCACCCTCAGTCAGCAGGTTTAGTGGACAAGTACAATGGCACTCTCAAGTTAAAGTTGGCAAAGGTCAAGGAGAGTACTGGGTTACAATGGCCAGATGCATTACCCCTTGCTTTGTTGTCCGCTAGAATGACTGCCCATTCCAGGACCGGATTATCTCCCTACGAGGTAATTTTCGGTCGTCCAGCGAATGTGTGGGGTGTCCCTAGACCAAAGAAGTTCTCCGAGATAGATTATCCTCTGTTGGTTGATTATTTGTATGAACTTACTAAAAGCTTGCATTCTATTCACCAACAGATACACGAGGCGCTGCCTCCAGCACCTGAGGGGCCTGGGCATACGATTCAGCCTGGTGACTGGACACTGATTCGAAGCTTTCAAAGAAAGGACGGCTTGGAGCCAAGATGGAAGGGCCCCTACTTGGTCCACATCGCCACGAGAACGGCGGTGAGAGTGGAAGGTCGGAAGAAATGGGTGCATGCCTCTCATTGTAAGAGAGTGCCACTGCCTCTGCCCTACGACGCCTGGGTGAGAGAGGGCATCGGAGACCACGAAACTGAAAGAGTTCCGCAATTTCTCCCGTTCTCAGATGCTCAATTGGTTTGGACGCAGACAGAGGCAGAAAATGATGCTGTGTTAAATGAAGCAGTTCCCCCGGAAATAAGGGCTGCTCAGGGTTCCACTTTATCTGATCCCCCGGAACCTGAGTTCCAGTCCCCGGCGTCCGCTGAATTTCAGATTCTACTCCGAGATGAGACAGTGCCTGGAAAGGACAGGTATAATTTGCGTCCTCGACGGAAAGGTAGTGCGCCAAACGAAAAGTGAGTGTAGTTAGGGATGGACTTCATTGCATAAGACAAGTAAAAATGTCCCTTGTTTTTGCCTCTTCCTGTTAAATTAGGGATCAGAAGATTGGTGCACTGCCTGTGATGCAGGACAGGATAAGTTGAGGGTATCTTCCAAGGAGGGAGAGTGCCCTATCCTGAGAACAGTGAACATTTGTCGACGAGCTGCAAGGGTGTGGCTCTACCACAGCGTGCTCAATAGCACCACCAAGGATTGGACAATAGAAGCCTGCCAGGGAGGCTTAGAATGGACCCTGATTCTCAACCCTTTTTGGTGTCTCTTTTTTCCTTATTTTTTAGCTTTTTGTGCCCTTTTCCCATCATTGGCTCCATCCAAAGTCGTTTTTTCTTTAACGCTTTAATATGTGAATATAACTATAGAAAAGGAGGAGTTACAGATTTGGAAGTTAATAATTATAGCAATGGTATTACTTTCGGGTATATCTTTTCTTCCATTATCACATTCAGTGGTACTGTTATGGCCAGAGGTGAACGTGCTAGAGAGTATTTTGGGTGTAAATTACAGATTTTATCCAATTCAACAGTGGCAGCTTTACAGGACATCACCACCCAATTAGAAAGTATGCGCATATAGTCCGAACAAACAAGATATGCTGTTGATTTTATTTTAGCTAAGAATGGTGGAGCATGCACTGTTATAGGAGATCAGTGTGTGGTCGGCATCACAAATATGGAAAAAAATATTACCCAACATATTTGAGACATTTTGGAGAATGTTAAGGGCATGGAGAGCGGCAATTGGAGTTGGTCCTTGTTCTGTGGTTGGGGTTGGATCTTAGAAAAAGTGATATATTTCATTGTTATTCTAATTTGCTGCTGTGTCTTGATAAAGTGTCTTCCCTTATGTTGTTCATATTGAGTCACCGTTCTTACACCCAAAAGAAGTTCGATCCATGATACAAATGTGAAAATAATGCTTCAACAAGAGCTTGACACCCTTATGCAGTTGGATGAGGGAGTTTTTGGATCAGATACTTCCCTAGCCGATTCGATCCTTGATGTGACTTGTGTTGCTAATGACTAATATTGCATTTCCCTTTCAGTGAGCTCTATTCATATACGTATCTATATTTGACGGATTATTGTCTCTATAATAATGCTTCTCCTAGTTATTAGAATTGTAAAGACCCTTACCTGATAGCACAAATAAAGATGATTTAGCTTATAAATGCTAAAAGGAGGGTTTGATAGAATTGAAACATAGTTTTACTATTTTACTCATGTTTTACTCTATATTATGTTAGCATTTATATGGCTAATGCATTATATTTACGTATTGTGTGTAAGATGTAATGAGTTGATACACATGTCACGTCAGTTAGGTTGACATCTGTGCCGCCATTTTAGTTAGAGAAGACGCCATGTTCTGATGCAATCGAAACTGTTACTTGCATACTCGAAACTGTATTTTGCTCATTTACGAGAAATGGTCCTTGGTAAGTTTTGTTTCTTCAATGCCCATGTTAGCTCCTTAGCGCATGCCTTTTCTCTTAGTTCAAGGCCTTCTCCCACCTGTCTAGAGGGGAGGATAGGCCAGACGACCTTGAAATGTAGATAGCTTGTCCCAGGCTGCGGAATCAAGACTTATGTTCTGTACCTCCATTGTATTACGACACCTACCAGTGTTTTTCCATGGTAGGCGGGTCTTTGTGGACTCCGTAACATACATAATGTAACTTTATGCTTGTAAAAGCCAGTCCCTCGTCAGCCATCATAGGAGGCTGGTCTGATCGGACTCCACTGCAGTGTACTTTGTGAATAAACTAGTTTGCTTGTATTCTCTACTGCGTCATCGACTCTTCATTCTTGGAAGGCTAGAGGAGGTCGAGAGTGACCCAGGTGGCCCTAATCGGGTCACTTCCTTCAAAGCTTTGAATCTTGTCAGAGCAGAGGTGGGGTGGGTGCTCACTCGAAGCTGGGAAGCTTGTCAGAGCAGAGGTGGGTTCAGGTAGGGGCTCATGCGAAGCTTGTCAGAGCAGATGTGGGGTCAGGTGGGTGCTCACTCGGAGCTTGTCAGAGCAGAGGTGGGGTCATATGGGTGCTCACTTTAAGCTTGTCAGAGCAGAGGCAGGGTGGGTGCTCACTTGAAGCTTGGAAGCTTGTCAGAGCAAAGGCGGGGTGGGTGCTCACTTGAAGCTCGGAAGCTTGTCAGAGCAAAGGCGGGGTGGGTGCTCACTGGAAGCTTGTCAGAGCAGAGGAGCGATGGGTGCTGACTGGTAGCTTGTCAGATCAGAGACGTGTGGGTGCTCACTAGAAGCTTGGAAGCTTTTCAGAGCAGAGGCGGGGAGGGTGCTCGATTGAAGCTTGTCAGAGCAGAGGTGGGGTCAGGTGGGTGCTCACTGGAAGCTTGTCAGAGCATAGGTGGGGTGGATGCTCCCTTGAAGCTTGTACGCTTGTCAGAGCAGAGGCGGGGAGGGATCTCACAGGAAGCTTGGAAGGTTGTCAGAGCAGAGGTGGGGTGGTGCTCATTGGAACTTTGTCAGAGCAGAATCAGGGTGGGTGCTCACTCGAAACTTGTCAGAACAGAGGTGGGGTCAGGTGGGTGCTCACTAGAAGCTTGTCAGAGCAGAGGTGGGATGGGTGCTCACTTGAAGCTTGGAAGATTGTCAGAGCAGAGGCAGGGTGGGTGCTCACTAGAAGCTTGTCAGAGGTGGGATAGGTGCTCACTGGAAGCTTGTCAGAGAAGAGGCAGGGTGGGTGCTCAATGGAAGCTTTTCAGAGCAAACGTGGGGTGGGTGCTCACTAGAAGCTTGTCAGAGCAGAGGCGGGTTTTGTGCTCACTGGAAGCTTGTCAGAGCAGAGGCGGGGTGGATGCTCACTCGAAGCTTGTCAGAGCAGAGGTGGGGTCAGGTCAGTGCTCTCTGGAAGCTTGTCAGAGCAGAGGTGGGGTGGGTGCTCACTTGAAGCTTGGAAGCTTGTCAGAGCAGAGGCGGGGTGGGTGCTCAATGGAAGCTTGGAAGTTTGCCAGAGCAGAGGCAGGGTGGGTGCTCACTGGAAGCTTGTCATAGCAGAGGTGGGGTCAGGTGGGTGCTCACTGGAAGCTTGAAAGAGCAGAGGTGGGATGGGTGCTCACTTGAAGCTTGGAAGCTTTTCAGAGCAGAGGTAGGGTGGGTGCTCACTAGAAGCTTGTCAGAGCAGAGGCGCGGTGGGTGCTCACTGAAAGCTTGTCAGAGCAGAGGCGGGGTGGGTGCTCACTGGAAGCTTGTCAGAGCAGAGGCGGGGTGGGTGCTCACTTGAAGCTTGTAAGATCAGAGGTGGGATCAGGTCGGTGCTCTTTGGAATCTTGTCAGAGCAGAGGTGGGGTGGGTACTCACTTGAAGCTTGGAAGCTTGTCAGAGCAGAGGCGGGGTGGGTGCTCACTGGAAGCTTGTCAGAGGAGAGGTGGGGTGGGTGCTCACTCGAAGCTGGTCAGAGCAGAGGTGGGGTCAGTTGGGTGCTCTCTGGAAGCTTTTCAGAGCAGAGGTGGGGTGGGTACTCACTTGAAGCTTGTCAGAGCAGGGGTGGAGCGGGTGCTCACTCAAAGCTTATCAGAGCAGAGGTGGGAGGGTGCTCACTCGAAGCTTATCAGAGCAGAGGTGGGAGGGTGCTCACTGGAAGCTTCTCAGAGCAGAGGTTGGGTGGTTGCTTACTAGAAGCTTGTCAGAGCAGAGGCGGGGTGGGTCCTCACTGGAGGCTTGTCAGACCAGAGGCTGGGTGGGTGCTCACTGGAAGCTTGTCAGAGCAGAGACGGGATGGGTGCTCACTGGAAGCTTGTCAGAGCAGGGGTGGGGCGGGTGCTCACTCGAAGCTTATCAGAGCTGCTCATTGGAAGCTTGGAAGTTTCCCAGAGTAGAGGCGGGGTGGGTGCTCACTGGAAGGTTATCAGAGCAGGGGTGGTGTGGGTGCTCACTGGAAGCTGTCAGAGCAGAGGTGGGGTCAGGTGGGTGCTCACTGGAAGCTTGTCAGAGCAGAGGTTGGGTGGGTGCTCACTAAAAGCTTGTCAGAGCAGAGGAGGGGTGGGTGCTCACTGGAAGCTTGTCAGAGGAGAGGTGGGGTGGGTGCTCACTCGAAGCTTCTCAGAGCAGAGGTTGGGTGGTTGCTTACTAGAAGCTTGTCAGAGCAGAGGCGGGGTGGGTCCACACTGGAGGCTTGTCAGACCAGAGGCTGGGTGGGTGCTCACTGGAAGCTTGTCAGAGCAGAGACAGAATGGGTACTCACTTGAAGCTTGGAAGCTTGTCAGAACAAAGGCGGGGTGGGTACTCCCTAGAAGCTTGTCAGAGCAGAGGCGGGGTGGGTGCTTACTGGAAGCTTGTCAGAGCAGAGGTGGGGTGGGTGCTTCACTGGAAGCTTGTCAGAGCAGAGGCGGGGTGGGTGCTCACTAGAAGCTTGTCAGAGCACAGGTGGGGTCAAGTGAGTGCTCGCTAGAAGCTTGTCAGAGCAGATGTGGGGTGGGTGCTCACTGGAAGCTTGTAAGCTTGTCAGAGCAGAGGCGGGGTGGGATCTCACTGGAAGCTTGGAAGGTTGTCAGAGCAGAGGCGGGGTGGGATCTCACTGGAAGCTTGGAAGGTTGTCAGAGCAGAGGCGGGGTGGGTGCTCACTGGAACCTTGTCAGAGCAGAGGCAGGGTAGGTGCTCACTCGGACCTTGTCAGAACAGAGGTGGGGTCAGGTGGGTGCTCACTAGAAGCTTGTTAGAGCACAAGTGGGATGAGTGCTCACTTGAAGCTTGGAAGCTTGTTAGAGCAGAGGCGGGGTGGGTGCTCACTAGAAGCTTGTCAAAGCACAGGCGGGGTGGGTGCTCACTCAAAGCCTGTAAGAGCAGAGGTGGGGTCAGGTCAGTGCTCTCTGGAAGCTTGTCAGAGCAGAGGTGGGGTCGGTACTCTCTGGAAGCTTGTTAGAGCAGAGGCGGGTTGGGTGCTCACTGAAAGCTTGTCAGAGCAGAGGCAGGGTGGGTGCTCACTCGAAGCTTGTAAGAGCAGAGGTGAGGTCAGGTCGGTGCTCTCTGGAAGCTTGTCAGAGGTGGGGTGGGTACTCACTTGAAGCTCGGAAGCTTGTCAGAGTAGAGGCAGGGTCGCTGCTCACTGGAAGCTTGGAAGTTTGTCAGAGCAGAGGTGGGGTGGGTGCTCACTGGAAGGTTGTCAGAGCAGAGGTGGTGTGTGTGCTCACTGGAAGCTTGTCAGAGCAGAGGTGGGGTCAGGTGGGTGCTCACTGGAAGCTTTTCAGAGCAGGGGTGGGGTGGGTGCTCACTGAAAGCCTGTCAGAGCAGAGGTGGGGTGGGTGCTCACTGGAAGCTTGTCAGAGCAGAGGCAGGATGGGTGCTCACTGAAAGCTTGTCAGATCGGAGGCGGGGTGGGTGCTCACTCGAAGGTTTTCAGAGCAGGGGTGGGGTGGGTGCTCACGCGAAGCTTATTAACCCTGGGCGGAGTTTCGTAGTGCCACTACGCAGAGTTCCACGGAGTTATGAAAAAAATCTATGGAACAGGAGCCCACGTCCTACGGCCAGCCGAGGGTCCGTGTGCCTGGGACGGGGGTCCCTTGTGCCCGGGCAGGCTCCCAGATCCCCCCTGGCCTGGCTGGGTTGAGAAGCAGGGACCGGGCCCTGGGTTTCGGGCAGGGCCTGGGGTGTGGGAGCCCCCGTCCTGCGGCCTGCCAAGGGTCCGTCTGCCCGGGACAGGGGTCCCTGGTGCCCGGAGAGGCTCCCACCCTCCCCGGCCTGGCTGGGTTCAGAAGCGGGGACCGGTTCCAGGTCCTGGGCTCCGGCATACCCTGGGTAGCTGGAGCCTGCATCCTATGGCCAGCCGAGGGTCTGGGTGCCTGTCACGGGGGTCCATCGGGACAGGGCAGGCCTCCCCGCTTTGCCTGTATTTCAAGGTGCCTGCGGGCCCCGGGTCAGAGTTCCGTCGGGGGCCCCCCTTGCAGCCCCATGCCCGAGATCCAGCTAAGGTCTCTAATGGGCCCCCGGGAAGCAGAGCCCCCGAGCCCTCCAAAGGGCAGGCGGCAGCCCTACTGCGAAGGCTCGGGCGGGCAGATTGGCGTCCTTCAGGCCCAGCCATCTTGTCGCGCATTTCCCCTCTGCCATCTGGTCGCACAAAATGCTTTCCAATGGGGCGACCAGATGTCCGGGCCGGCCTGAAAGTCCCGATGAGGGCTTACCCGCCTCCCCGATCGCAGCCAGGGCTCCAGGAGGTCGGGCGCCTCCATGCCCTGGGTCCCCCCGTCACTCGGTACGCACCTGTTACCAGAAAGAAGGGTAGCTTTCCTTCGGATTACTAGGGACAGGGTATGCCAGAACCGCTCCCGGGCTGGCGGTTCTCAGCCGGGGACCAGATGGGCTAGGCCCGGACAACACCTCCCCACTGCCTGGGGCTCCCTCCTCCGGCCCGCCACGCGGCAAAGTGCCTGGGACGGGCTCCATCGGTCCTGGGCAGTCCTCCCCTGGGCGTCCGGGCCCAAGAACTCTGGACGGGTGCTCCCACTCCGGTCTCCATCCCACGCCCTGGGCCCGGGCGGGCCTTCCCCAGCTTGGCTGGGTTCAGGAGCATAGGCCGGGGCCCTTGGTGGCCCGACTCAGGCCCGTGGAGGCCTCCCCAGCACAGCCTAGCCAGGGACCGCCAGGCGGGCCAAGGGATGGGTTAAGCTCCACCTTGGGCCCGGGTCAGAGTTCTGCCGGGGACCCCCATTCTCAGCCCTGGGACTGAGGTCCAGCTGGGGTCTCCGAGCCCCCGGGATGCAGAGCCCCCATGCCCTGCATGGGCAGGCGGGAGCCCTCTGGTGAAGGCTCAGGGCGGGCAGATTGGCATCCTTCTGGCCTGGCCATATGGTCGTACCTTTCCCCTCGGCCACCTGGTTGCGCTTAATGCTTTCCAATGGGGCGACCAGATGGCCGGGCTGGCCTGGAAGTCCCGGTGAGGGCTCGCCTGCCTCTCCGATCCCAGCCAGGGCTCCAGGAGGTTGTGCGCCCCGTGCCCTGGGTCCCCTCCGTCACTCGGTGCGCACAGGTTACCAGAAAGAAGGGTAGATTTCCTCTGGATTACTAGGGACAGGGTATGCCGGAACCGCTCCCGGGCTGGCGGTTCTCAGCCGGGGACAAGATGGGCTGGGAACGGGCACCACCTTCTCCCCCTGTCTGCGGCTCTGTCCTCCGGCCTGCCGCGTGGCAAAGTGCCCAGGACAGGCTCCATCAGGCCTGGGCGGTCCTCCCTTGGGCGTCCGGGCCTGAGAGCTCTGGCTGGGTGCTCCCTATACTGGGCTCCGTCCTCTGCTCCGCCATGGGCCCGGGGCCCGTCGGGCATTCCCCAGCTCGGTTTGGGTTCAGGAGCTCCACCTTCCCCCCCCTGTCTGTGGCTCCGTCCTCCGGCCTGGCGCGTGGCAAAGTGCCCTGGACGGGCTCCATCGGGCCAGGGCGGTCCTCCCTTGGGCATCCGGGCCCGAGAGCTCTGGCCGGGCGCTCCCTACACTGGGCTCTGTCCTCTGCTCTGCCATGGGCCCGGGGCCCGTTGGGCATTCCCCAGCTCGGTTTGGGTTCAGGAGCTCCAGCAGGGGCCCTTGGTGGCCCTGGGGTGAAGGGTGCCCTACACCTCCCCGGGATCCGTCCTCGGGCCTGCTGCATGGCAGGGCGCCCGGGACCTAGGCCTTGAGGAGGCCTCCCCTGCGCGTGCCAGCCCGAGACCTCCGGCCGGGCTTAGGGGACCAGACTCCGTCCCCCTTCTCCACTATGGGCCCAGGACGGGGTCCGTTGGGCCCAGACAGGCCTCCCTCCTGCTTTGCCTGCCTGTCAAGGTGCCTGGGGGTCCCCTGGTCGGAGGTCCGTCGGGGACCCCCGTCTGCAGCCCTGGGCCCGAGGCCCAGCCAGGGTCTCCGAGCCCCTGGGACGCAGAGCCCCCGAGCCCTCCAAAGGGCAGGCGGGAGCCCTCCTCCGAAGGCTTGGGGCGGGCAGATTGGCATCCTTCGGGCCTGACCATCTGGTCGCGCCTTCCCCCTCGGCCATCTGGTCATGCGCAATGCTTTCCAATGGGGCGACCAGATGGCCGGGCTGCCCTGGAAGTCCCGATGAGGGCTCGTTTGCGTCCCCGATCCCAGCAAGGGCTCCAGGAGGTCGGGCACGTCCACGCCTTGGGTCCCCTCAGTCTCGCGGTGTGCATGGTTTACCTGAAAGGGGGTACCCTTCCTCCAGATTTCTAGGGACAGGGTACTCCGAAACCCCACTTGGCCTAGCGGTCCTCAGCCGGTAGCCAGATGGGCCAGAACACCCCCCCAGCCCGGGGCTCCATCCTCCGGCCCAACATGTGGCGTGGTGCCAAGGATGGGGGCCCGTGGGCCCCGGGAGGCCTCACCTCTGCCCGGGAGCCCTGATGGGGTCCAGGGGCCCCAGGCTCAGTCTCCTGGCCTGTCGCTCCACCTGGGGCCCGAGACTGTGTTCTGCCGGGCCCGGGGAGACTCCCCCTGCTTGGCTGGGTTCAGGAGCTCCAGCCGGGGACCTGGGAAGGGTGGCCTCCCTACACCGGGCTCTGTTCTCGGGCCTGCCTGCCTGGCGGGAGGCCCTTCACCCTACCCAGCAGAGCGAAGGCCGAGTGGCCCTGGCAGCTTGTGCCCCCCAGTGGTCCGACCCGAGCGGGAGGGGTAGGGTGGAGCCAGGCCCTCAGATGCTGCCACCCGGCAGGTCCGTAGGCACTGCGCACCATACCGTCACTCCTCTCTGCCCAGCGCATTTCCGCAGCAGCTCGGATCGACCGTTCTGAGGGGTGCCGCTGCCGCCAGGCTACGGCAACCCTGTGTCTCACTCAGGCTGCGCCTTGGCCTGCCTCTCCCTTCCGGGGGAGACGGCTGGGCCGGCCGGTGCCTGTGCGACCGCACCTCTCCACCCCTCCAGCGAGCCCTCTCGCCCAGGCATGCAGGCTCCTTCCCCTAGCAGGTAACCCTGGGCGTAGTTCACGTAGTCGCACTACGTGAAGCTACGCGAAGATGTTAAAGCGCTACGCGAGCCGGCGTAGTTCCTTGTCGCGCCAGTTCGCGATGCGTTTTTCTTGTTCGGGAGCGTTGTGCGTGTTCGGGACGCTGTTTGCGTGCTCGGGGGATTGTATCTCGCGAACTTGCCCATGCGGTCGCCTATGGGCGCGGCCATCTTGTTTTTCAATTGTCCCGCCCGTTCGCAATGCCTTATTTCCTGTTCCGGGTCACGATAGCGTGTTTGCGACGCGCATTTCAAAGTTCGGGAACGCGTTTTACTTGTTCGCGATGCTTTTTGCATGCTCGGGGGAAAATATTGCGCAAACTTACCCAGGCGGTCGCGATGGGAGCGGCCATCTTGTTTTTGCCAAGGATGCGGGCCCGTGGGCCCCGGGAGGCCTCACCTCTGCCCGGGAGCCCTGACGGGGTCCAGGGGCCCCAGGCTCAGTCTCCTGGCCTGCCGCTCCGCCAAGGGCCCGAGACTGTGTTCTGCCGGGCCCGGGGAGACTCCCCCTGCTTGGCTGGGTTCAGGAGCTCCAGCCGGGGCCCTGGGAAGGGTGGCCTCCCTACCCCGGGCTCTGTTCTCGGGCCTGCCGCGTGGCAGGGTGCCTGGGATGGGTCCCACGGGCCCGGGGAGGCTTCCCCTGTGCCTCTGGGCACAGGAGCCCCGATGGGGTCCAGGGGCCCTGCCGGGCCCTGGTTGGGCGCTCCAGTCCTGGGCCCCATCCTCCAGCCAGCCACTCCGCCAAAGGCCCAAGACGGGGCTCCGTTGTGCCCGGGGAGCCCCCCCTTGCTTGGCTGGGTTCAGGAGCTCCATCCGGGGCCCCTGAGGGCCCCGGAGAGGGTGGCCCCTCCACCCCAGGCTCTGTCCTCAGGGCTGACACGTGGCAGGGTGCCCAGGATGGTGTCCCACGGGCCTGGGGAGGCTTCTCCTGCCCCTCTGGGCCCGGGAGCCCCAGCTGGGTCCAGGGGCCCGCCGGGCCCTGAGTCGGGTGCTCCAGCCCTGGTTCCCATCCCCCGGCCTGCCGCTATGCCAAGGGCCCGGGACGGGGTTCCGTCGTGCCTGGGGAGCCCCCCTCACTTGGCTGGGTTCAAGAGCTCCGTCCGGGACCCCTGAGGGCCCAGGGGAGGGCAGCCTCCCCACCCCGGGCTCAGTCCTCGGGCCTGCCGCGTGGCAGGGGGCCCGGGACAGGGTTCCACAGGCCTGGGGAGGCTTCCCCTGCGACTCTGGTCCCAGGAGCCCCGGCTGGGTCCAGGGGCCCTGCCTGGCCCCGGGTCGGGTGCTCCAGCACATGACCCCGTCCCCCGGCCTGCCGCTATGCCAAGGGCCCGGGACAGGGGTCCGTCGGTCCAGTGCAGACCTCCCCCGCTTTGCCTGCTTGTCAAGGTGTCTGTGGGCCCCGGGTCGGAGGGCCCATCGGCTCCCCCTCGCAGCCCCATGGCTGAGGCCCAGCTGGGGCCCCAGGCCTCTGGCCCCCCATGCCTCGGCGTCCACTCGCCCTTTCGTTAGGGCACAGAGCGACCAGATGGCCGCCCTTCGAGCCCGGCCATCTGGTCGCACCTTTCTCCTCTGCCATCTGGTTGCACCTATCCCCTCGGCCATCTGGTCGCGCGTAATGCTTTCCAATGGGGCGACCAGATGGCCGGGCTTCCCTGGAAGTCCCGATGAGGGCTCATGTGCCTCCCCGATCCCAGCGAGGGCTCCAGGAGGTCAGGCACATTCGCACCTTCGGTCCCCTCCGACACCTTGTGCTCAAGGATTACAAGAAAGGGCTCGGCTTTTGTATCAAGCAAAGAGCTTCAACCCCGCATGGACTGTCCGACTCAAGGGCCTGCCGCCTGGCGGGAGGCCCGTCAACCTACCCAGCAGAGCGAAGGCCGAGCGGCCCTGGCAGCTTGTGCCCCCCAGTGGTCCGACCCGAGCGGGAGAGGTAGGGTGGAGCCAGGCCCTCAGATGCTGCCACCCGGCAGGTCCGTAGGCACTGCGCACCATACCGTCACCCCTCTCTGCCCAGCGCATTTCCGCAGCAGCTCGGATCGACCGTTCTGAGGGGTGCCACTGCCGCCAGGCTACGGCACCCCTGTGTCTCGCTCAGGCTGCGCCTTGGCCTGCCTCTCCCTTCCGGGGGAGACGGCTGGGCCGGCCGGTGCCCGTGCGACCGCACCTCTCCACCCCTCCAGCGAGCCCTCTCGCCCAGGCATGCGGGCTCCTTCCCCTAGCAGGTAACCCTGGGCGTAGTTCGCGTAGTCGCACTATGCGAAGCTACGCGAAGATGTTAAAGTGCTACGCGAGCGGGCGTAGTTGCTTGTCGCGCCAGTTCGCGATGTGTTTTTCTTGTTCGGGAGCGTTGTGCGTGTTCGGGACGCTGTTTGCGTGCTCGGGGGATAGTATCTCGCGAACTTGCCCATGCGGTCGCCTATGGGCGCGGCCATCTTGTTTTTCAAATGTCCCGCCCGTTCGCGATGCCTTATTTCCTGTTCCGGGTCACGATAGCGTGTTCGCGATGCGCATTTCATGTTCGGGAACGCATTTTACTTGTTCGCGATGCTTTTTGCATGCTCGGGGGAAAATATCGCGCGAACTTACCCACGCGGTCGCGATGGGAGCGGCCATCTTGTTTTTCACTCTATGCTATGGTTCTGGGCCTGCTTTTCTATCCTCCCTCAATCTTTGCAATCCTTAGTTTTTTACATTGTTTTTCTGATTTTTTTTATTTATTATCTATCTCTCTCTGTCCCTAAGTCTATATTTTGCATTTATTTCTACTTTTACTGTTTTTTTTTACTTTTCTACTCTTTTATATTACTTCCTTCTTTAAGCTCCTACTTCTTCCCCTAACTTTATTTTTTCCTTCTAACTTTTCTTTTCCGCCTCCCACACACCCCAGAACCATGGTGAAGGGTAGCACTACCGGCTCCAAGGGCAAGGCGCCTGCGCCCAAGAGCCGACTGCCTTGCGGCAGACTGCGCCCTGCAGGGGTGCAAGCCCGGCAGCTTTTTTGCGAGGCGGAGGTGGCCGCCCTTGTTTTTTTTGTGCAGCGCCACCTCCCCTTGACCTTGGCAGCAGGCGGCAGGCCAGGCTCCGGGTACCCTACCCAGGAGCGTCACCGCCGGTGGGCGAAGGTGCGCCGGGCAGTGTTTCGCTGCTCAGGGGTCCGGCGCACCCATAACCAGCTGGCCCACCGGTGGTCAGACATCCTGGACCGGGAGCAGGACCTGTTGGACCTGCTAGGTGTCGAGGTTGTGGGGCTTGGTGAGTAGCTAATATATAGTAGTATAAGTATTGTGTATAATTTTTTTACGAATAACAAGAATACTGCTGCTTACATTGCAGGTAAATTACGTTTCAAAATCTTCTGTGATTGTAGGACACAGGTGCTCGGCGCTACTCTTACTTGTTTGCAACTTTGCGCTCGCTTGGGCTGATTATTATGTAAGAGTTTACTTTTGAGAACTTAAGTTAGGTAATGCTATTGCTAGAGAGACTCTAGTCCTTCCTTTGTCCTCCTGTCAAATAGTGGTGGATGGATTGATACTAGGTTTAGTTAGTATTAGTTGATAATTTTTTAGCGGTCTGCGTGACGCATCCTCTGTGACTGAGTGCTGCTTACCTCAGTCCTTAGTAGAACCTTTTGTAGTTTGTTTAGTGAGTGGTAGGCTTAGCAGTGTCAGTCAGTAGCAGAACATCAGACGCAACCAACCAACAATTTGGTGTATGCACAAATTTATGCATGTGTCCTCCATCTCATCTATGCATTTTTGAGGGCTAAAAAAAATGGAAATGCAGACTTAGTGAACAATTGGCCCGTCTGGAATAGGTGGGCTAGGTCAGGTGGTACTTAGGCTTAGTTAGTATTCTGGATTCGAATCAATCAGAATGGAACACTGGATTAGTGTTCATAAATAAGTAGACGGTCCGTGAATCCCGCAAGCCAGTAGTCGATCTGATTAGATAGGTCAATTTTATTGCAATTGTTGTTTCCTAAAATGTTTTTGGAGCGTATTTTTAAATAATGTATTTGTTTCACAGCAATCATTAATGATTGTCTCTTTCTTTATTATATCTTACATAATCACTGATCAGCAGCACCCAGGGGCAAGAAGACGGGGTCCAAGTCGGCGGGACAACCAGAGGACCGCTGCTCTACCGAGGGCCCTGCTGCTGGCCCCAGTAAGTCCTCCAGTGGTTAATATTAACAATTATATTTCCCTAACTTTTACTGCACCTTATTTTGTCCGAACTATTAATTCTGGTTCCACTTCCTAATTCTATTTTTCACAAAAGCTTCTTTGATCTTGACTATCTGTTTCTAAATTCTGGTTATCCTTGCCTCTAAGTTCTAACTGCCTCTGCTATGACTCTCTGTACTACTACTATTAGTCTGTCTGTAGCTAAGCTTGCCCAGTTGGCCACTCTTTATTTAAGGTTTTAAATAAAACTCAGATTGACCAATAGCTCTAGCCACTGAGTCCAGTCCTTTGGGTTGTCCTCTTCTTTTCTTCTTAATCTTGAGGCTTTGACAATTCCCACCAACAAAATGCCCAACCAGATATTTGACTATTTTTGATAGGATATAGTACATACTACTACTGTTGTGGGGATTCTGCACAGCCACATACAGAACTATGCACAAGAAAATAGGATGTTGGTGATGGGAGGTTGGAGGTTCCTCACACCTCAGTCAGAAGTGAACCCACAATCCCCTGACCGACTAGCTATAGTGTCTCATTAGGTCCCCGAACCCCCACCTGAAGATACCCAATGATTACACAACCCAGAACATAACACCCTTTCGCTCACTCACTCGTGTAAGTCCACTACCACACCAAATACCACAGAGTCTATGTGTAAGTTCAAAAGGTTTATTTTCAACTAACAAGCTCTGTACGTTGTTCTATAAAATTCAGTGTACTACAGCCAGCTCCAACAGCAAAATGCATAAGATTAAAACAATAAACATTGTTACAAGTGCATGATAGAAGACAAAATATCTGTGCGAATTCTGGGAGACCCCTCACCATAGAACGTAGAAGTACTGGTTACATGCATCATAAGCTCTGCAGATCTCTGGTTCGTAGAAGGGAATCTTCCGCCTGTTATGAGAAAAATGGTGCGCGTTAGATAGTATAATGCAAGCATTTCTCAGTCATGCCAAAAAGTGTAACATGTTATGGCTAAGCAATACGGACTAACCGAACTCCATAACAAAGTGGCTTGTTTTTCGACCTCTTGTACGCAACGCTCAGACAGTAGCTGTATGAGCTCATGTGGGCTCAAAGGCGTCTTACTGCACAACAAGCTGCGAGGTAACATGCGCAAAAGACATGAAGCTAAAATGGTTGCATGGCTCAGGCTAACTTTGCAAAGAGTAGAGTAGACTATAATAATGACCCTAGGGACCATAACACTACTAGTGTCTACTGACTCTACTCATAGTACCCGATTTGGACTAGTGATGTATGTTGTATATGTATGTATTAACTTTTTTTTCAATCTTGCTAGTGAAAACGTATAAATAGGGGGAGGTGTACAGGCATCTAAAAATGTGTAATGTTTTTTCTAGGCGTACTACCGACCACCAGTGCCGGCGGGGCCAGCGGCGATGGCGATACGGCCATTCCGGAGGGGGCAGGAGATGCGGCACCTGCAGGAGATACAGGGGGTGAGCCAGCAGCAGTGGCGGGCGGTGGTAAGTTATATTCATTACTTATTGACATTACACTAGCTGGAAGGGTGTTCACTTCACTCACTGTACTGTTGAGACTTATTAAGTATGAAGTTGTAGTGAACATTATACAACGGTTGAAGAAGACACCCTTTACTTAGCATTAGCAATGCATTAGCAATAGCATTAGCAGCGTGAGTTGAGTAACCAATGGCCTCTTCTATCTGACTCCAACTCAGCTGTGAAAGTTTTATGGAGAAGACTAAAAGTCAGATCAGATGACCTTGATGGATGTGTTGAACAAAAAGGGAAAGAAGGGTGGAAGGAGGAAGGACGGGCGAGATGTAATATGACTGGCAGAGAAGGATACGTTGGAAGCATGCATAGGTGGCTGATAGGAATCAGATGCATGGGTTGTTGAAGGATGGGTGGAAGGTGAAAGAAGATGCCTGCCTGGGTGGGCGACACAGTATGGGTGGATACTGGGGATAGCAAGAATCATCAGCGGTGTTTGGGTCAAACTCAAAGCCAAGGCAAGCAAGGAAGGAGTGGACGCATGGGTGGTTGTTGGTGAAACAAACTAAGGTTTGTGGAGAGATTAAGAAGAATGATAGACATTTACTTTGAATGGATGGATGCCTGGATGTATTCATCATAGACAGCATAGGTGGAGACTGTCACTGGATGCAGAGTCTTAGTTTGAAGAGAATGTAAAAGAAACCGCGCCAGAGTAGCAAAGCCGAGGGGAATATAAGTTGTATTTTCAGAATACAGTTGACTCACAGTAGTTTGCAAGCACATCATATATATATATATTGTGTATAGTTAGTTATCAAGCGCCTTCCTCCGACTCCGAGGACCACTCCCTACCTATGTTAATTTATTTTTGACTGTGTCAGCCAGCCTGCAAAGGGTGGCCTATCTGTTGGTTACACAATCAATCAAAACAAAGTACCTTATGCAGTAGCGGTCGGTGGTGGGAGTGCTGCCGGGCGGTGATGTGGGGAGGGGAGGGGCAGGGTGGGGGGTAGTAAACTATGGATTACGGCCAAATACAGGTAAGTAAACATAAAAATAAATAAAGCGAATTTCATTGTGCGCACTGCACCGCCAAATGCGATGCAGTGCGCGCAACAAAATTAGTTTTATTTATTTATATGTTTACTTACCTGTAATTGGCCGTAATCCATAGTTTACTACCCCCCACCCTGCCCCTCCCCCTCCCCACATCACCGCCCGGCAGCACTCCCACCACCGACCGCTACTGACCTTATGTCGTCGTCCCATATATAAGCAATGATCATTGGATCAGATATATAATCTGCCTTTTTGTAGTAGCCAGGGCAGGGTGAAAGTGAAATTGAGCAATTGCCCTTCATGTAACAGAGAGAGTATGGCCAGTGCCACCCGTAATAGAAAAATACGAGCTTCCCCACCTGCAGACAGTAGTAAATAAAACTAACGTGAGTCTGCGTCATGACTCGTATGTTTGTCTTGGGTGCAAGCTTAGCTGACTGAGCTGGCATGCCGGCTACAACAAGGTTATGTAATTTCGCTAAACTAGAGATAAGAAGAAGACTGGTGTACTGTGTACTGGAGTCCATAGTGCTAGTATAATGCCTGAAACTCCCACAAATGTTAGAGGCCGAGGAAGTGGGAGGATAGATTATTACCACAAATGTTATGTACTGTGCTTGCTAGTGCTACTGTGCCACTATGTGTTGAATTAATTTTGTGTTACTGTTTTGCTAAGAGTATTGGTTACAACAATATTCTTTTTCTTTCTTGATATAGATCCTCCTTCCCAAGAAAAACCAACACGGAAGGAGTTGGCAGCCAGGGCCCGGCGCCGGAAACTGGAGGCCATCTGCCAAGAGTACCGGCGGCTGGTGGCTCAGGCGGAGGAGGAGGAGGAGGCGGCAGCAGCAGCTGCAGCCTCCTCCAATGCCCCGGGCCCCAGCCAGGCCCCGCCTCCAGTGGTACGGCACCGCGGTCAGGCAGCCGCCCGCCACCGCAATTCTTTAACATCCAGCACTGCTGCCCCCCACCCTGGATGCCACTGCAGGGCATTTCGCCACCAGATGCTCCTCCGGATGGCACGCCTAGAGGAGCACCTAGAGGAACGGGTCAAGATCCTCGTGGACAAACACCTTAAAGCCAGCCGAATCTAAGAAGTATCTAGGACCCCGTTGGATTGCCCCTTTCTTATTCCTTTTGTTGGTGGGTGGGAATTGGGCGTTGGGGTTTATGGACATTGTTTGGACTTTTTCGTTTTGGACATTGGTTGGGGTTAGGGAGAGGGGTGGGTCAGGTGTGGGATAGTTTATTTTTGTTAGGCTAATAAATTATATTTATACTTAAACATACGATGTTAATGTTTTGTGGGGGGTTACTGTTTTACGAATTTACGTCACATGGTTTCCTTGCTGCTGCAGGGCAACAGCCAGTGTTTGATTTAAATAATCTGCCGATTATGTAACACACAAACAGATAGATGCGGTACCCCTCACTGAGTTATTTGTCCTACTAGTACTGTCAGACTCTCCTCCTAGTCCATTATACCTCCCACCAAACTTATCTTACCTGTGATTGATGATGATTAAGTTCAGCACAGCGATGGCTGCATGGTTTCCCAAGAGAATGGAGAAGATGCCATGGTTGTGGTGGTAGTAGTAGACACTGGCAGTAGCATTTGCACAAAAAAAAAAAAGAGACAGTCACTTGCCTGAGAGAGACTGTGGGAGGAGTAGTAGAACGAAGTAAAGTACAGTACAGAAGAAGATTGCCAAACAAACAATATTGCAACTGCTAAAGTAAAATAAAACATAATGGTGGCGGGGACAGCCTAGTACAAGAAGTTACAAACTGTAGTTGTGTCGAGTGAGTCACTTAACACAATCGTAATTCGTAACCTTTACTGCTGTGTGGTAGGATGTTGATGATGAATCCAATCAATGCCGGCAATTAATTATGATGTATTAGGTCCCTTTGGAAAAAAATTGGCTTGCACATAGACTGAGCATGGGTGGGCAAGCAGAAGAAGATCCTCGCCCTGCCTTGAAATTGAATTAGTGTTGCTTTCACCACATCTGCCCCAGCAAGCGTGTGATCAATTGTTGGTGTACATTTAATGTAGTCACATCACACCTCAATATAAATCACACAGCCCGGGGGAAGAGGGTTAGGGTTTGATGAATGGATGGGAAGGGGGTTTGGGGAAAGGTTTGACAAAGAAAAACAGTACGCATGGACACAACAAAAGCAAAACACAATCTTGGCAGACGACCATGATCTTATCCAATAAATCTATAAAGGGAGAAAAAGGAAATGCATGCATGATGATGAAGATAACTTGATGGTTAATGAGTAGTACTTACTAACTACTACTAGACAATTAGACAGTACAGGGCAGCAGTATATTCTATGCAATTTGCCTTGCCTGTATGCCCTCAGAGAGACCCAAATTACATGTTGTACCGGGCTTACTTTTAAAGATAGCAAAGAAAATTAAAAAATAGTTGTAGGGATCAATTAGCAAACAAACAACAACACAACACACAGTCGTAATGATTGAAGAGAAAAAAGGAATCAAATTAATTAAAAGACGAATGATGAATGATACTAAAGTTACTGTATTATCCTGGTCAAATTGTGGAGTTGAATCTCGTCATTCCTCTTGGTCCTATCTTCCATGGACGCTCCGCACATCAATCTTGGGTGCCACTGCCTGCCTGATGCGGATTGGTAAGGTAAGTGTGAGTTGTTTCTCCCAGTATAGCACAGGGTAAAGGCCGGCCTGTAAGTGTAGATGGAAAAACAAAAGGGGTATTGAAAAATCAATGAATAAAAAAAAAGCATCAATTACGGTGGAGTGTAAGAAGAGAAGAGAGAACACTTTCAGACTGAGGCGGCTTGGATACATCGTTTCTACTCTGTTTACAGCATTAAGCTACAACAACAACAGGACAGAACAGGCCCACGGCACCAGGCCGTGACCCAACCTCCATTTACCTTACATTTTGACAGAGCCAGACAAAAGGCATATACAGCAACCTAGCATTTTCAAAATTAAGTGACTAAATCAATGCGCCACTGTCAGTCATACCACTACACTCGACTCCACCACTACATGGACATGTAGGTCTGCTGTGGTTCTTGTTGAATTGTTGTGTTTACCTTTTATGCCACTTCATGAAACGCAGTTATTCCATCAATCATCTCCGATCCAACTGACTGACTGCGTGCAAAGATAGTATGGTCATCATCATGGTGTGGTACGTGTTGTCCAACTCCAACTCAGTCTGTAGTGACTCCGATTAAGTCCATATTCCATATTAAAAAATTGCAACGGATATTGGCCTGCACCTGCAGTAGTAGGAGTACAAATTGGTTATTAAACAACAAGAAGGGAAACATTGACTGTCACTTGAGTCACTTTCACTTTGTAGATTAACTAGTAGAGTTCGACTTCATGCACAACATCAACACAACAAACAACAGCAATCGCTCAGAGTCAGCAAGCATCCAATGCATGCCATCATTACCTGTCTTGCTCTTTTCTTTGGCTGTCAGATCATCAGATGCCGAGTTCTGACAGGTGTGTGTTTTTTTTTAATGAGGCAGTGGCCTCATTATTACTCCACATTCATTTTGAGTGTTGTTAGTCGCTGTTTCGGTTTTCGTCTTATTCATCTGTGGCACTTTGTTGCAGTTTAAGTTGGTTCACATGGTCAGCGCTGTGATGGGCCGCGGCCTGGGTAGCGGTCATTGGTCAAATGAGTTTGCAGAAATGTCAGCAAGTTTCTTCAAAGAGTCTTGTCTTTCTCTGCCAAGTACCTTCTGTCTTGACAGTGATGAGCTTTGGATGCCTGCCGAGGCTGTAGCCTTCTGACAGTGATGAGTCTACTTTTGGATGCCTGCCCAAGTTCTGACAGTGAAGAATTGTGGATGCCTGCAGAGGCGGTAGCCTTCGGACAGTGATGAGTTTCGGCTCGGAAACAAAACGGAGGATAGCTATAGTCACGTTTCACTTCTTATGGAGGGACTGTTAGAGGCAACATTTCTTGTACTCCAATGTCTGGCTTGATGGAAATGTAATTAGGGCGAGTCAGGAAGATGGAGCAGGACTCTGAGGAGTGGACAGTTAAATGCACAGACGTGCAACTCCAATAGGGAAATAAAAAGAGAAGACGGTGGTGATGGATTTGTTGTGATTTGATTTGAACCAGAAAGACAGATACACACACAAATAAAGGAAGGAAGAAAGTAACAATTTGAAAGCCTAGTTGTCCGGGAAGAGGAGCTCGTCCTCAAACTCTGGTGGTTCGGACAGAAGTAGGTCATGTAACCCACTACTTACGTCATCGAAGTCGCTCTCCTCATCCTGCTGTGATTCACGTATTTTGTACTCTGGTGGTATAAAGTGCTGATTCATTTTGATCATGGTTAACCTCTCCACGCTTTTGGGCGAGAGACTGGTCCTTTTCAAAGTTACAATGGCACCAGCAGCACTGAAAAGACGCTCAGAAGAGACACTTTCGACAGGGGAAGCCAGATACTATATCGCCAGCCTGCTGAGCACTGTCCATTGGCTTCTTTTCCCATACCAATACACCAATGGGTTTCGATCCATGAAGACCTCTGTTGGGTCATCCAGATAGGCCTGGACCGTCCGCTCAATGCTCAGGGGTGCTCCGATGTGCTCGGCCTCTTTTGCCTTTGCATCAGCACTGGACTTACCATACCCCTGCCGTAGAAACCAATCAGTTGCCGATTGTACTGTGGATGATCCTGTTCTTGCTGTTGTTGATGTTATTGGTAGTGTTGGTGTCGGTGACTGCTGGGAGGCAAACGCACTGCCCTCAGGCTCCGAAGTAGAACTTGACTCTGGATGCCCTGTAGTACTTGTTATGGCCTGGGGCGGGGGGCCTCTAATTACCAGCCGTTCATTTTCAAAGTCAATGGCTTGCTCAGCTATCAAAGTTTTGTACTTGGCAACATCCACTTCTGAAAAAGGAATTACTGCCTTACTGTTCAGAAATACTTTGTACCGTGGATCCAAAATTGTGGCAGTAATGTAATGTGGATGTGACACAATGTTATTTTGAATCCTTGTATTTTCAGATAAGCGAACAGCTAAGGAGTCCGCCAAATGATATGCGTCTTGTTTGTCATCCACACCTGCGTACGTTTCAGACACCTCCTTCAGCTGTTGCTCTAGCATGTGCAACAATGGGATAGCTTGGCCCATAGTACAGTCCTCCCTGCTGACTTCACGTGTGAAGATCTCAAAAGGAAGTAGCATCTCTGTCAGGCATTTAATGAGGTCCCATTGACCCATCTCAATGGTCATGCCTCTCACAGTAGGATCCCTAATCTTTGCATGACATAAGCATTGAGTGGTATGTACTGCTCAAACAGACGATCAAGCATGTAATAAGTTGAGTTCCAACGTGTTGGCACCTCCTGGATGAGTGCTTTGACTGGCATTTTATGCTCACGTTGAATGACCCTCAGCTGCTTCCGGGCTTTAAAAGAATGGCTGAAATGTGTGCATATTCTTCTGCAGGTGGCCAGTAAGTTGCTGACTTTGTATTCATTTTTCAGAAAGTCTTGAACAACAATGTTAATGCAGTGTGCCAAACACGGGACCCTGAAATAGCCACCATCTTTCATGGCCCTAACTACATTACTGCCATTGTCCGTGGCAACAAAACCAATGTTAAGCCCTCTTGGGCGCAGCCACTCAAAGACCTTGCTGTTAAACTCATCCAAAATGTTTGCAGCAGTATGAGATTTCTCCATGGCAAACATGGCTACAGTTGCATGTTTGCGAGTGGCATGAAAAATCTCAGCAGCGTCAACACCAGCAGATATCTGTTCTCTAACCCCCACAAAAGAGATCCAGTGTGCAGTGATGCACATGTAATCAGTGGCTTGGCAACTGGTCCACATGTCTGTTGTCAGGTGGATACTCTGAACAGCACTCTGCTTCAAGGCTTTTCCAAGCAATTCCAGCACGTCGTGATGTAGTGCTGGAACAGCAACTCTGGCAAAATAGTAGCGGCTGGGAACCTGCCATTTTGGGCAGATGGCTGTCACAAATTCCAGAAAACCCACCCCTTCAACAAAAGAAAAAGGGAGAAGGTCCAGTGCTAACATTTTAGCCAGCTTCGCATTGTACAAACGTGCTATTGGGTGGTTGCGTTCGTACTGCCCCTCCCCCTAAACATGCTGATAATGGTAGGCTGCATGGTTTTCCTTTCTCTTAGGCTCAACGACGCACTTTTGTTCATTGCGGTACTCCTTGCTGTCTCAGGCTGACTCTTACTCTTGTGCCACTGAGATGTTGCTCAAGATGTGGGCGACGATAACACTGCACTGCTGGGGACAGGGCTACTTTGTGTACCACTACCAGAGAGAATGTCTCCCTGTCCTTACTGTTCCACCGTGATCGGATCTTCTACTCGTTTATCCCCACCAACACCAATGGTTGCAGTTTTTATGCAGCGAAGGTGGTCCTCCCAGTCGATCAAGTGGTGTTTTTTCAGATGGGTTATTTGGCCTCCGGTACCATAGTTTGTACCAAGCTTACCCCGACTAACAGAGGTATTACAAATGGAGCATATAGCAATGTTCTCCTCCTTTTCGCTAACCGTAAAGAAGTCCCAAACTGAGGAGCTTAACTTTTGCCTCATGCTGGAGGTGCCACTTCCAATGCCGGATGAACTGGAGGGTGTGGGTTGAATTTGACTCTGTGCTGTACCACTACCTACTTCTACTGAGGTGGTGGTTGAGCTGGATGTAGGTCTCTGCCGGGCCTTTGCTAATGCAAATATGGAAGCTGTAGGTCGTGTTGGTGTTACCTGTGTTGGAGGTATGCGTGCTACATCCCTCGCAGCGATTTTGGATAGGGTAATAATGTTGGTCTCCATCTCCTCGGGGCCGGGAGTGATGTTCGTGATGACTGGCTCATCATCATCATCCTGCTGTTCTACATCGACCTCCATAAGTGTAAGGCTTTCTGGAACCTTCCTTTTCCCTAGCCTGGTCTTGGGATGTGTCTCCCTCTCAGACTCAGTTTGTGGCTTCCAAGTGGCATCTAGATCATCAGAAGGGGGCTTGGCGAAGAACTTGATGGACTAACCCTCCTTTTCCTTGCTGGGGATTTGGAAGACAATGGATCTTCTGAATGAGTGGCTTCCTCTTCTTCTACCTCTGCATGAGGCTCAATTTCCTGAACTGCCCCTACTTCGGGAGGAACAACAACTACTATTGCGGGCGGTGGTTGCGGCTGTTGTTGTTGACCACTTATCTGCTGTGTTTCCTCCTGCGTTGATTGGGTACTACTTTGAGATAGCGATAAGTTTATCTCAGGCTCAGCATCACTGGTTTCCACCATTAGGCTGGCTACCTCTTCCACACTCATGTGCTTGGGCCTGGGTTGGTGGGTTGGGCCCACTGATGCGGAGGTGCTGCCCCCAGCTTGCCCCTCGGACACCGCTGCTGCAAGCGTCATTTTTGGTTTCCCAAAAAAGGTTTTGGGCGGCACACCAGACTTAAGTGTCACTTCCTTCTTCTGTTCCTTCTTCTCAATAGCAACTTTCTTGGTACTGGAGGACCTGGTACCTGCTTTCTTTGGGGGCATCTTCTTCAGATGTCAGCAGCACTCAGTTGCACAAGTTGCAGAGATATCTGGTCAGGTCACTCACACGTCACGTCGTGTGACTCGTGTACAGCAGCAGTACGTCTGTCTGGCAGCACAACGGGCGATGATGACACACCTAATCCTCAGTCTTTTGTGCACCTAAAAGCAAAAAAGCCAGAAGAACATCAGTCAAACGATAGTACAAATCAAACTAATATAATATATAACTTAGTGTGTGGTTGTCTCAATTATTAAATTTTAGTAACTCAGTGAACAACAACAGTGTAGCCTTTTATGAGACTTTGACAACAAGGCCAGGGCTTTCCTGGTGTACTGTGTACACTCAGGAAGAATAAGAATAGCAAAGAACAAAAACAAAAATGTAGTGGAGCCTGTTTGGCCTAAATTTGTGCATCACGTGGGATGGATGCAGCATCAGGGAGCTGCAGCTGGCAATGCGGATGGATTTGGAAGCAGTAAGACAAGAGGAACAATGGAAAGACACGCAGGCCTATGTGGCAAAAACAGCACACTACTAACTACCACCAAAAAATGGCCCCCAGCCACATGGTCACTCACAGGCACAAGGCACGGCAAACAATGAACTCAAGCAGGCCTATATGGCCAGACAAAGGATGCCTGATAAACAACACACACAGCTTTAATGCAAAAACGAAAGTCCACATGGCTAAAAACAGGTTGGAAAGTTACACAACAACCACAACAACACCACATACACATGCAAAAAAGGCATTTATTTAACACACCCAAAAAGTGAAATAGACCCCCAAAAAAAACCACATTTTGCAATTCAATCCAATGCCATCCATCCATGCCCTAAATGAAATTCAACAGACACCACAGAAACAGTTGTTTCATAAACCCATGAGTACCTCTGGGCCTACTGGCTGAAAAGGCCTAACACACACCCAAAAAGTGAACCCCCCCAAAAAACCACATTTTACAATTCAATTCAATGCCATCCATGCCCTAAATGATGTTTAAATTCAACAGACAACACAGAAACAGTTTTTATGCACCCATGATGACTACCTCTGGGCCTACTGGCAGACTAGGCCACAAGCTTGGAGGCCTATGGCAAAAGCACAGTGGCTGGTCCCACAAAATGGCCACCACCACATGGCCAGGCCACCCACAACAACAAGAAAAGGAAGACAAGACAGACAATGCAGGCCTATGGCAAAAGCACAATGCCTGGCTTCACAAAATGTCCGCCACCCACATGGTCAGGCCACCCACAATAACAAGAAAGTGAAGACAAAGGACAGGAGCAGGAAGTTGGAGACTCTGGGGAACTTCCTTCTTCTTTAAAAAAAATTTAAAAAAGAAAAATGACTCCTTGCTCAAAAAACTACAGCCAAATGACAACCTGAGGAGTTTTTTGAGCAAAATGAACAAAATCATCATTTTCGAGAAGGTTTTATGCTGCTCGAGAGATATTCTTCGCCAGATTGCAAATTCTGCGTGTTCGGCATCGCGATCTTCACAAAAAGTCGTTATCGCGTGTGCGAACACGCATATTGAGCTATTGAGCGTGCGAAGAAGAAAAAAAGTGTAAGTCCGCGTTGTCGCGCAGTGCGGAGTTGCCAAAACTACGCGAGCTGAACGCCCAGGGTTACCTACTGGCTGAAAAGGCCTATTTATTTAACACACAACAAAAAACTGAAATTCCACCCCAAAAACCACATTTTGCAATTCAATTCAATGCCATCCATGCCATAAATGATGTTAAAATTCAAGAGACAACACAGAAACAGTTTTTAATGCACCCATGATGACTACCTCTGGGCCTACTGGCAGACTAGGCCACAAGCTTGGAAGCCTATGGCAAAGGCAAGCACACTGCCTTCCTCCACAAAATGGCCACCACCCACATGGCCAGGCCACCCACAATAACAAGAAAGTAAAGACAGACAATGAATGCAGGCCTATGGCAAAAGCAGTGCACACAGCCTGGATGGCTCCACAAAATGGCCGCTAGCCACCCACAACAAAAAGAAATGGAAGTCAGACAATGCAATCCTATGGCAAAAGCACACTGCCTGCCTTCCCAAAATGGCCGCCACCCACATGGCCAGGCCACAACAACAACAAGCATAAGCCAAGGGGAACAAAGAAAAGACATGCAGGCCTATATGGAAAAAGCAGCACACTACTAAACTACCACCACAAAATGGCCCCAAGCCACATGGTCACTCACAGTCACAACAGGCCATGGAAAACAATGAACTCAAGCAGGCCTATATATGACCAGACAAAGGAGGCCTGATAAACAACACAGCTTTAATACAAAAATGCAAAAACAAAAATCAACAGGGCTACGAAAGGTTGGAAAGTTACACAGCAAGCACACACACACATCCAACAAAGGTATTTATTTATTAACACACACATCCAAAAAGTGAAATACACCCCAAAAACCACATTTAGCAATTCAATCCAATGCCATCCATGCCCTACATGATGTTTAAATTCAACAGACACCACAGAAACATGCACCCATGGGTACCTCTGGGCCTACTGGCTAAAATTTCAAAGAAAAACAACTAGGCCCCTACTGAAACTACAGGCCACCCACAACAATAAATTTTAAAAACAATGAAAATCCCCCAAAAATGTAGGTACAAACAAGCCCCAATCAAACAAACAACAAGTACACCAATTCTCCAACTTACTTGTAAAATCTCAAATCCAAAAGTCCTCAAATCCAATCCAATGATATGATGCAGCAGACAGACACAAAAAGTGATCCTTCCAGCTCCAAATCCAAATGAAAGTGAACAGCACATGGACAAAGCACTGGGAGGAGCCTGCTGGACAGGAACAGGAAGTTGGAGACTCAGGGGCACTTCCTTCCTCTTGAAAAAAAAAGTAAAAAAATAAAAAGGACTCCTTGCACAAAAAACTACAGCCAAATCACAATCTGAGGAGTTTTTTTGAGCAAAATAATCATTTTCGAGAAGGTTTTATGATGCTCGAGAGATATTCTTCGCCAGATTGTAGTTTCTGCATGTTCGGGATCGCGATCTTACCAACACTGCCGCCGGAAGTCAGATCGCGCGTCCGAATGACGTGTTCGCGTTCGCACACTCTCGCGGGATCGTGCGGCCGGATTCCAAATCTCGTGGCGCACGCGAACGGATAGGAAATCGCGTCGGCGATCGCAGAATCACGGTAAGTCGTTACCGCGCGCGCGAGAATGCATATTGAGCGCGCGAAGATGAAAAACAGCTACGCTACGTTGCAAATTGCGTAGTATTCGGTAACTTCGCGTTCTACGCGAATCGCGAAGTTACCGAAACTCCGCAAACTCCGCGAGCGTAGTGTAGTTCACCGCCCAGGGTTACTAGCAGGCTCCCGAGAGGGAGGGGTGTGCGAAGGTTGCCCGTCGGGAAGAAGGGCACGCGGCTCCCGAACCCACCCCGTCAGCAGGTGCGGCTTCTTGGTTGATCCTGCCAGTAGCATATGCTTGTCTCAAAGATTAAGCCATGCACTTGTAAGTACACATGGCCCGTACAGTGAAACTGCGATTGGCTCATTAAACCAGTTATGGTTCCTTTGATCTCTCCATCTGTTACTTGGAAAACTGGGGTAATTCTAGAGCTAATACATGCCGACAAGCGCTGACCTCCCGGGATGCGTGCATTTATCAGACCAAGACCAATCCGGGCTCGCCCGTCCACTTTGGTGACTCTAGATAACCTCGGGCCGATCGCAGACTAAAGACTATGTCTTGAAATGCGACATCTGTCAGCAGATGAAAGGCTCCACCGTAACACGCCCAGCGCAGACACCATTACTGAAATCAGACAAACCTCTTACATGTGTGTATTTGGACCACTGCGGACCCCTACAATCTGATGGGTCCAAGAAATATATCATGGTTGCAGTGGATTCCTGCTCTAGATTCCTATGGGTCTGGCCTCAGCGCTCGTCTGACGCTCGAACTGTTATAAAAGATTTGCGAGTCTTTATCGGCACATACGCAGTTGGCACGTTACATTGTGACCGTGGTCTGGCGTTTAGCTCTCGGGCTTACAAAGAGGCCATGGAAGGAATGGGCGTAGCATTGCGGTACTCCTCTCCATATCATCTCGAGGGAAATTCCGTTTTGGAGAGGAAAAACCGGGACTTAAAGCAATCTTTAACAGCTAGTGTATTAGGCAAGGGCGGTAGATGGGTCGATCACCTTTATGGGGTCCAACGAGCTATCAACAACCAGCCAAGAAGCTCTCTAGGGGGTGTCACTCTTTACGAGGTCCTATTTGGGACGAGAATGTGGGTACCTGATCTTGATTGTGAAGGCACAGTGGCGGATGAAAAACCATTTGATATCCATGATCGTTTGGCTGTTTTACAGGATCTAAATGAATCCAGGACACAACAAAGTAACGTGCTCCAGAAACAGGCCGCCACTGAGGAAGTCAAGGCAGTAACGGCAAGACCTGTCTGGATCCCAAAAGTCAGGGATCTGGTCAGAGAGAAGATTGCTGACAAGAAAGAATTTGGGCCATCCTACAGAAAGCCTGTACCGGTCCTAGCAATCCAAGGCACAAGAACTGTACTTCTGCCGCATCTTGCCGGAAAAAAGGAGAAAAGATTTGTCTCAATCGACTTAATCAAACCACACTATGTGGCCGATACTAAACAGTAGGCCTCGTGGACTCCACAGTAGCAGACGCCCTCCTCTCGCTACAATCCAAGAAGTCCAAACAGAAAGACTCATCACGTACGAAGAGCCACCTGTACGGAATGAAGGACTAAGCAACGATGCTATGGAACTCGTTCCACTTCAACGAGAAATTCATCTTCAAAATGAAAATCAACTTAACAACCAAGTTGCAATAAGACCGACTACAGACATCTACGTCAACATGCCTCGTCAAGAGCAAAATCAGATTCCCAAAAATCCCGATGCAATTCCAACAATTGATCAAACTGCTTCTGGCTATTTCATGAACTTTGATACGTTTTCACTGGACCCAAGTGAACCGGAAACAACGCCAGCCAAAAAATCATTCAAACAGCAACTCAATGACTTTTTGAACTTTTTTAGAAAGACTTACCTGGTGTCACCTTGGATTGAACTGTGGTATATCACTGGGATTTTCTTTTTTCTTTTCTGGCTAGGTTTAATTATAACTTTTAGTATGCTTCTTAATGGACGATACCTCCAGCAGAGCTCTACAGCCCAAAGAGTCAATTTGATTTTAAAACCACACCAGTCTTCACATCGTGAACCAAGAGACTTGTCTTCAGTGAACATCACAGCAGTTCCTATACCGGACGGTATAGTATGGGACAAGATTGATTATGATATATTCGGTCCGAATGAACTTTTAAAGCTTAAACATGTATTTAAAATTTCTTTAAGTGATATCAATACCTCCAGTACATTTTCTGATGATTGGGACACTGAAACTGTAAATGCTATGATGTCTGATTTAGAAAAAACTGCTGCATTTCCGAATAATGAAATGTTAGAAGGTACTTCAGACTATGATACATTGTACTGTTACCAACATTATGATCATCATTTCTTGCACAAATCTATAACACCTAGAAATGTATTTGAATACCACCAGTGGGAACACTGCCTAATGTCTCCAAAAGGTAGTTCGCAAACTTTTGCACAGAAATTCACATACTTTTCAGGGTTTAATACATCCAACCCAATGTCATTTTATTACAAAGTGACAAAAACATCAGCACAGAAAATTATGTTGACTAACACCAAACAGATTTACTCTGCCTCCTTTATGGCCCAGTTGTCTACACAGGGTTTCGACCTATGGAAGGACAGTATAGATTTAAAATCAATCTGGGGTTCTAGGGACTGGCAAGTCCAGGGAACGGAAGCGCTATTTAGAGCATGCCTCATTCCACAGCAGATTATATTTCTGAATGAAACTGTGCAACAGACATCCTGTCTTGGACTAGCCAAGAACAAGGAACTGAACTCACCCGGGTTTCCTACACCATCACAGATGGGTGGGGGCAGAATTCAACTACACAAGGGGTAGGATTAGATGACATTCTCCAGTACAACAGATCAGATCCTGATTGGACGAAATGGCTGATTTGGCCCATTGACACGAACACCTGTCAACAGAGATTTATGAATACAACCGAAGGGTTTAGTATCCATAGGCCAGATACACGCTATGTACAGAGACAACACCCAGGGGTAATGACATCCTATAGTGTTGGGAAGTTGTGCCTTGATTGGCTAGAGACCTCAACACTCACAGAAGTAAAACATCACTTGACCTTACTCACAACTGATGTAGACCTTTGGGATTTATTTACTAGGCCCAAGGAAGACACGTCAGAAAAGTTTCATATATGCCGGCATTTATGCCTATTATAATGAAAACTGGAAAATATCCCAACAAGAGGCTGCAGAACGAATACGGGAAATAGACCGTATTAACTTAGAGAAGGCATTAGCTGTAGTGTATAATGGGTTAACAACTTTGACCTCCAGAATTTACTCCTTAGGTAACATTGTGTCTTCGGCAATTGACATATTCGAACAAGACTTGGCCTTGTTACAACACGGGCAATCTCAGCTACGTTCTATTATGATGCTAAGCTGGACGCTACAATCTTTGCGTGCAGGCTATGTGCCCTGGCGTTTTATAAACACCACGTCTCTGTTTTCAGGATACAATCTAACTGATAAACAGACAGAAATGGCACAAAGGGGAGCCAAATATACAATGCTGCGTATTGAGAAACTGGAAAGGTTACCTTTCACTGTAGCCGAATCACCATCAACTGAATGGCTAATTCATGGCCAAATCACGCTGCCGGTCACTACGTTTCAGTTTCTATATTGCCTTGAGCAAAGGCAGGCAGGCAAATATGAAAAGATGGGTAAGGGATACATTAAGGAATCTTGGGAGCTACCATATAGATATCGATGCCGGAATGGGGATCGAGAAGTGTATCTGAGTGGTACAAACTGCAAGAACGCTTTAAGCGGTTCTCTCATGTGTCAGGATATTTCACTACACGGAGCCTGTAACTGTTCAGTAGCCAACCTGTCGTGTCACATGACTGGGACCCCAGCTGCAGTGATCACGCCAGTTTTCGAGCTGCTCTCGAATGGGAGTTACTTAATGCTAAATGATCAAGGTTGCTGTGGGATGCTTCCGGGCGTCGCCTATCTGGTCACTGTTAACTCCAGGGTTACTTGCTGTATGCAAGTATTGTTTCCACCACTGAGCACAGTCAGGGAGGCGCCGCTATGGCCTTCACTGAACGTTTCTTTCATACAATTTGATACTCTGAGCAGACTGCAAGCCATGCTTTTACAGCAACCCGTGCCCTTAACCTCCGCTCGAGAAACCTATGAACTTCAAGTTGCAAGGACTTCGACTGAGATACAGGCGCTTATACGTACAAACTGACCCTTTCATTTCGTAGAAATGGTGGGACGTATCTTCAATATGTCTGATGCGAGCGGTATTGTACACCTATTTGAGACCATAGGGTCAGGACTGTTAAGCACTTTTCAGACAGTCCTCGGAGTAATACCAAATTTTATACACTCCGTATTGGGAAGCGTATTTGGAGGACTCCCGCTTATCCTGTTGCTGATTGCAGGGGTCCTAGTCTTAATACTACTGCTGCGAAATGGACTGACCAATTCCCGAGGGAATGGCGAACATGCTCTTGGAGCAGAAATACCGTGAACGCATGGTACAACTTCTGGGCATTTCTTGCCTGCGAGAACTCAATGCCTCCTGGTTTCTATCCTTTCGACCAGTCTGGGTAGACTGCATCTTACCTGTTCTTCGATGCCTGTTCAGCGGAGAAGAATGCACGTTGGATCTTTGTCTAACATTTCCATCAGATACGCCTCCGGACACGGATGCAATGCTGGACCCCATAAAGGCCCATGCTCTGCGTTGTCCCCAGCGGCTTCCGATTCTGATGAACGCATTCCTGGAGAATCCACAGGTGCCGTTTGCTCCTGCTGGGTTAGGTGACTCCTCCACAGGCACCCAGGTAACAACTGCCGCACAAGCTGCCGCAGCACCGACTGTTGGCAGTGCTACATTCCATCTATGTGCTATTGACGTTCTCTGTGAGGCGTTGGATTTGTCGTCTGCAGCAGCTAACACCGATAATATTGTGCTTTCCAGCCAGGACGCTTAATCTTGAATTGGC
Organism: Calotriton arnoldi; assembly: GCA_963921515.1. Classification (NCBI taxonomy): domain Eukaryota; kingdom Metazoa; phylum Chordata; class Amphibia; order Caudata; family Salamandridae; genus Calotriton; species Calotriton arnoldi. The sequence continues at coordinate 969,063 of CAWUFW010003172.1, read as the reverse complement.
TCATCGTGTCCTGGGAAAGAATTCGGTTTCTTCACTCGTTTCAAAACAAACGAACAAAATTGGAACATTTCCTAAATTGACACTTTCGCTTGAGAAAAGCATGGCCCTCTTCCGCTTTGAGTGAGGCAACTTATATGGAGAAATAAAATGGACATTCTTTTAGTGCCAATTAGAAATAGCTGAATTATTAACATTTTAGGCAGAAGATTTTAACAATTTTAAAACCATGTTTTTGCTTGCTTTAAAAAAAAAAGTTTTAAATTGTCCAGATTTTAAGTATGGTCATTGTTATCCAATTCGGAAGAGGAGTGGGTGTTATGTCCCGTATAGAGGCCCTAATGTAGACCTGTTCGTACATGCCCTAAAATGGACGTATTCATATTTGCCCATATATGGTCATATTCGTACTTGCCCTATTATGGTCATAGCCGCATATGCCCAATTATGGTCATAACTGTACATGTCCTATTATAGTCATGATTCCTTATATAGGCATGATCTTTCACCTACATTGGTCCTTGCTAGTACACAACGTGCTCTGAGGGCTGAACGCTATCTATCCTGTGGTTTTGAATACGTCAGGGTTTTTCCCAAACACAGGCTCACACTGTACTCATCAATTATGCATGGCCCTCTAGGAATACACCACCTGCATAATATGTATGTACAAAGTTCACCCCTGACGTCTTCCTCATGCCTAACTACAGACCAATACAAACCATACTGAGGACCGAGACTCTTTAGGGTATAAATACACCACATCTTACCCCGGTAAGATAGAGGGAACCGAGACTTCCATGCTGACACACTGACCAGAGACGCTGAGGCTCCTGCATGCAGTCGCTCCAGCTGACAGCGGTCTGACACAGCCCTTGCGGGGTGTCCAACTAGAGACCAGGACGGGGTCCCACACTCTCTCTATTCAGGTATGGGGGTTCGACTAAATCCTAGAAGGATTCTTGGCTCTTAGGCTTTTAGACCTACACATATGCTAGGTACACTCAGGTACATCTAGTTAGGCATCGTAGGAGTACGCGCACTTGCATAATGCTTTTATATTCATGTATGTATTCATGACTATTGCAATATGGTAGAACTGTTCTATCCCTTTGCTTTTATCGTACTGCTGATAATATATCTCTGCTATTGTTTGTTGGTTGCCGCAGCACATATATTTTACACTAGAATAACAACTGTTCAATAAATACTTATTGAAACGCCCAACTGTTTATTCTGTATAACTCTCTGAGACAAAGCGAATAAATAAGCACGAGTGACTGAGCGAAAGGTACTACATTGTTTCCACGATTCTGAGGAATTTGGGTTGTCATGATCTAAGGTTGCCAGAAACTAATCTCTCCCTGATAAGAGGAGATTCTAGTGGCACTGTGAGCTAGCTAATGCAAATCAGGCTAACATACGCGATGGGGGTGCACAGAATCAGTCTGCCACCAAGCCCACAGTATATGTTATCCAAATGTGCAGGTCCTGCATGGGTACTATAGGAACTACACGACAGTGGGGCGACCCTCCCTCGTTGCCAGGTACCCGGTTTGACCCAGTCCCGTGCGGCCGGGCTGAGGGGTTTGAAGACTCGCGCGGTCCCTCCTGGTTACCCCGGGAGGGACTGGCAGCGGTGGGGCTGCTGGCTGCTCCCGTCACTCCGGGAGCCCCCCTCACCCACGGGTGGGCAGGGGGGACTCCCGGGCTGAGTGCCTCGTAACGCTTTTTTTCCCCAACAGTGCAGTCTGACTCCCAGGGGGGAAGCCTTGATTGGGGCGCCCGGGCCGTCTCGCCGTGCAGGCGGTGGACGGACTGCGTCACCTTCCTCCCGCCTCTCCTGTGCCTGCAGGTGGGCGAACGTTTTTCGAAAAGTTGCCTGTGACTCTTGGCGGTAGATCACTCGGCTTGCGCGTCGATGAAGAATCGGCTAGCTGCGAGAATTAGTGCGAATTGAAGGACACATTGATCATCGACACTTCGAACGCACCTTGCGGCTCCGGGTTCCTCCCGGGGCTATGCCTGTCTGAGGGTCGCTCGATCGTCAATCACCCCGGGGCTTCCCCGGGACACAGCTTGGGCCGTCGCTGGGTTAGCTCCGCTTCCCTTTGTCCCCCCACAAGGTCAGACCCCCCGATCGCCCATGGCAGGGTCCCTCACCGGGTCGTGCCATGGAGATACGTCACCGGCACACCTAGCCCCGCATCCCCACCTTGGCAGGGAGGGGGGGGCCGGCGACCGGTCTACGTGCCGCGTGTGGCTGTCTGTGGTGTCCCACCAGCTGCCCGTGTGCAAGTGCCTCGGGTGCCCACCTCCGCGGCCGGCTTCCCGGGGAGGGCAAACCTCCTCCAGATCCGATCTGGGGAAAGAGGGCACGCGCTGCCGGGACGACAAGCCCCTGCTCTGGCAGGGGCCTGGCCTTCCCCGGCGGCTCCCCCCAACGCTTCGGCATTTTTTCCGACTACGACCTCAGATCAGACGTGGTGACCCACTGAATTTAAGCATATTACTAAGCGGAGGAAAAGAAACTAACCAGGATTCCCCCAGTAACGGCGAGTGAAGAGGGAAGAGCCCAGCGCCGAATCCCCGCCCAGCGGCAGGGGCGGGAAATGTGGCGTACAGAAGACCGACTCCCCGGCGTCGGCAGGGGGCCCAAGTCCTTCTGATCAAGGCTCACCCCTTGGACGGTGTTAGACCGGTAGCGCCCCCCGGCCCGCCGGGATCGGGTCTTCTCGGAGTCGGGTTGCTTGGGAAGGCAGCCCAAAGCGGGTGGTAAACTTCATCTAAGGCTAAATACGGGCGCGAGACCGATAGCCAACAAGTACCGTAAGGGAAAGTTGAAAAGAACTTTGAAGAGAGAGTTCAATAGGGCGTGAAACTGTCGAGAGGAAAATGGGTGGGGTCCGTGCAGTCTGCCCGGAGGATTCAACATGGTGGGAAGGTCGGTGGCCCGGGAGTTCCAGATCCCCTCCGTGGGACCGGCGCCCGGGCCCTACCTGGCCCCCGCAGGGCGTATTTCCTCAACGGCAGTGTGCCGCGACCGGCTCCGGGTCAGCTGGGAAGGCTTCGGGGTGGCAGGTGGCCCTCCACTCCAGCGGAGGTTGTTACAGCCCCCCTGGCAGCAGCTTTCCCATGTCCGCGGGGCCGAGGGAGATTCGACTGCCTCTGCGCCCTCCCCTGGGTACCCACTCCCAGCCACCCCTTGGGGTGAGCCGGGGCAGGGAAGGGGGGACAGGGCCCCCTGCTCCCGGTGCAACTATCGACTGGGGCAGACTGTGCTCAGTGCACCCCGACCGCGTTGCGCTGCCGGGCGGGGAGGCCCACGCCGGGCGCCAGTGGTCTGCAGCGATGTCGGTTACCCACACGACCCGTCTTGAACCACGGACCAAGGAGTCTAACACATGCGCGAGTCGTGGGGGCCGAGTGAACCCCTGTGGCACCATGAAGGTGAGGGCCGGCACGCGCCGGCTGAGGTGGGATCCCACCACGATTCCAGCGGTGGGCGCACCACCGGCCCATCTCGCCCGCTCTGTCGGGGAGGTGGAGCATGAGCGTGCGTGATAGGACGATAGGAGAGCAGCCCAGGGGAAGGAGCCTCCCGAGCAGTGGCCTCGGAGCGCCTGCCCACCCTCGCCGTCGTCAGACTGCAAGGGTGACTGGGTCTGGCTGTCTCAGGCCATCTGGGTGCTGGGTCGTTCCAGGCCATCTGGTCGCCTGGCTGCTTGACCAGATGGCCCTGCAGGCTGTGCAACCAGATGGCCCTGCGGGCCAGGCGACCAGATGGCCCTGTGGGCCGTGCGACCAGATGGCCCTGAGGGCCGGGCGGCCAGTCTGACTCCAACTTTTGTAATTCCCCAGAGTTCTATAAGCCCCCACTATGTTGGGGCTTAATAGTCGAGGAAAATGGGCTCCCCGGGCAGGCCAGCAGGGAGAGGATGTGGCCTGGGCTTAACCCTCCTTGGTTCCTGCCCCCCGGGCTCCGGGAAGTTGGAAGGCACACCCACCCGAGTCAGCACCCTGACGCCCAAGGGTCTGGGTATGGGGGGTGACAGTCAGTAGCCAGGGCAGGGCGGCTGCAGAGCGGGGAGGACTGCCTAGCTCTCCACTGTCTCCGGGGTGAGGAATGGCAGGAGGCCAGCCCTGTGTGAAAGGGGGGCCGAGCCGGAGCTGGAGCCCCTGGTGAGGTTGGAGAAGCCCTGAGCAGGGGACGCCTGGGCCCAGTCTGGGATGGCAGCGACTTGCAGATGTCCCGCGCCACCCAGGGGGTCCACCGGGGCCCGGGAAGGCTCTCCCCGGCATGGCTAGGGTTCGGAAGCTGGGACCGGACCCGGGGCTTGAGCTCCGTCCGGAGGGCCCTGGGGTGCGGTAGCCCCCCGTCCTGCAAGCCAGCCAAGGGTCCAGGTGCTGGGGATGGGGGTCCATCGGGGCCCAGGGAGGCTCTCCCTGGCCTGGCTAGGGTTCGGAACCTGGGACCGGGCCTGGGGTTTGAGCTCTGTCCGGTGGGCCCCGGGGTGTGGGAGCCCCCATCCTGCAAGCCAGCCGAGGGTCCGGGCGCTGGGGACGGGGGTCCATCGGGGCCCGGGGAGGCTCTCCCTAGCCTGGCTAGGGTTCAGAAGCTGGGACCGGGCCCGGGGCTTGAGCTCCGTCCAGCAGGCCCCGGGGTGTGGGAGCCCCCCGTCTTGCAAGCCAGCCGAGGGTCTGGGCGCTGGGGCCAGGGGGTCCATCGGGGCATGGGGAGGCTCTCCCCGGCCTGGCTAGGGTTCGGAAGCTGGGACCGGGCACAGGCTTGAGCTCCGTCTGGTGGGCCCCGGGGTGCGGGAGCCCCCTGTCCTGCAAGCCAGCCGAGGGTCCGGGCGCTGGGGACGGGGGTCCATTGGGGCCCGGGGAGGCTCTCCCTGGCCTGGCTAGGGTTCGGAAGCTGGGACCAGGCCCGGGACTTGAGCTCCGTCTGGTGGGCCCCGGGGTGCGGGAGCCCCCTGTCCTGCAAGCCAGCCGAGGGTCCGGGCGCTGGGGACGGGGGTCCATTGGGGCCCGGGGAGGCTCTCCCTGGCCTGGCTAGGGTTTGGAAGCTGGGACCAGGCCCAGGACTTGAGCTCCATCTGGCGGGCCCCAGGGTGCGGGAACCCCCCATCCTGCAAGCCAGCCGAGGGTCCGGGCGCTGGGGACAGGGGTCCCATCGTGGCCCGGGTAGGCTCTCCCCGGCCTGGCTAGGGTTCGGAAGCTGGAACCGGGCCTGGTGCTTGAGCTCCATCTGGCGGACCCCGGGGTGTGGGAGCCCCCCGTCTTGCAAGCCAGCCGAGGGTCCGAGTGCTGGGGACGGGGGTCCATCGGGGCCTGGGGAGGCTCTCCCCAGCCTGGCTAGGGTTCGGAAGCTGGGACCGGGCCCGGGGCTTGAGCTCTGTCCGGCGGGCACTGAGGTGTGGGAGCCTCCCGTCCTGCAAGATCTCACGGCTGTTGCAGAGTGGATGACTGACAATTGTCTCCAATTGAACTCCAGCAAGTCAGAGGTCCTGCTGGTGGGCAACCATCAAGAGCTATGGGGGGACGGGTGGTGGCCAGCCAAATTGGGTTGTGCACCTATTCCTAAGCAGGTAGTGAAAGATCTTGGAGTCTGGGTAGATTCTGGTCTCAGTTTTCAGCACCAAACCAAAAAAGTCGCGGACCTGTTTTGGCATACTTAGGGGGCTTAAACCGCTGCTCGGGTTCTTTGACCCACCAGTCAGGCAAATGATCATCCAGGCCTCCATCCTATCTAGACTGGACTATGCCAATGCACTGTATCTAGGGGTGAATAAGATCGAAACCCTGAGACTTCAGCGAGTCCAAAACGCGGCGGCTAGAACCCTGCTGGGCCTTCCCAGAACCTGCCCCACCTCTATGGCTATCCGTCGGCTGCACTGGCTTCCTGTTGCCAACCGAGTGGAATTTAAGGTCCTCTGTACGGCATTTAAAATCCTTAAACTCTCCTCTCCGGCCATCCTGACCAATCTGCTGTCACCTTACCACCCTACGCGCCAGCTCCATTCTACTGGACAACATCTGGCGACGGTGCCTCGTATGAGGAGGGTACGGTCGGGCGGACGCTCTTTCCGTCTTCTGGCTGCCAAGCTCTGGAATTCCCTACCATACTCCATTCGCACCATGGAGAATTACTTGGCCTTTCATAAAGCCATTAAAACTCATCTCTTCCCTGTAGCCTAATGTTCTCTCTGACTTCTAGCCTCTATGTTCTGCTTCAGCACTGGGACGCCTCTTTGCTGGGGCAGCTGTGCGCTATACAAGACATATTAACATAACATAACCTAACAAGCCAGCTGAGGGTCCGAGCGCTGGGGACGGGGGTCCATCGGGGCCCGGGTAGGCTCTCCCCGGCCTGGCTAGGGTTCGGAAGCTGGGACCGGGCCCGAGGCTTGAGCTCCATCCGGCGGGCACCGGGGTGCGGGAGCCCCCTGTCCTGCAAGCCAGCCGAGGGTCCGGGCGCTGGGGACGGGGGTCCATCGGGGCCAAGGCAGGCTTACCCGACCTGGCTGGGTTCAGAAGCAGGGAGCGGGCCAGGGGGCGGGGGTGGCTGGCTAACTCAGAGTGGAGTTCTCTGCCCACCCCTAAAGCTTATCAGAGCAGAGGCAGGAAGGGTGCTCACTGGAAGCTTGTCAGAGCAGAGGTGGGGTGGGTGCTCACTAGAAGCTTGTCAGAGCAGAGGCGGGGTGGGAGCTCACTGGAAGCTTGTCAGAGCACAGACGGGGTGGGTGCTCACTTGAAGCTTGGAAGCTTGTCAGAGCAGAGGCGGGTGGGTGCTTACTGGAAGCTTGTCAGAGTAGAGACAGCTTGGGTGCTCACTGGAAGCTTGATAGAGCAGAGGCAGGGTTGGTGCTCACTCGAAGCTTGGAAGCTTGTCAGAGCAGATGTGGGCTGGGGGCTCACTCAACGCTTGGAAGCTTGTCAGAGAAGAGGTGCGGTGGGTGCTCACTCAAAGCTTGGAAGCTTGTCAAAGCAGATGTGGGGTGAGTGCTCACTCAAAGCTGGGAAGCTTGTCAGAGCAGAGGTGGGGTCAGGTGGGTGGTCACTCGAAACTTGTCAGAGCAGAGGTGGGGTCAGGTGGGTGCTCACTTGAAGCTTGGAAGGTTGTCAGAGCAGAGGCCGGGTGGTTGCTCACTGGAAGCTTGGAAGGTTGTCAGAGCAGAGGCAGGGTAGGTGCTCACTCGAAGCTTGTCAGAGCATTGGTGGGGTCAGGTCGGTGGTCTCTGAAGCTTGTCAGAGCAGAGGTGGGGTGGGTACTCACTTGAAGCTTGGAAGCTTGTCAGAGCAGATGCGAGGTCACTGCTCATTGGAAGCTTGGAAGTTTCCCAGAGCAGAGCCTACTTGGCTTAGTATTGAACAAAGCTTGGTTGCCCCGTTTCCGTTACCGGCATTAGTCACCACGTCTAATTCAACAACTTTGCTCCGGAAATCAACTATTGTGAAATCTACAAAATTGATATTAAATGATCTTGGTTCAATTTTTCAATACACGATGGCATTTACATTACACTCATCATTATGGTATAATCCTAGACTTAAGTTAAATAGATCCACAACATTTTGGAATACCTGGATTAAAGCTGGTATTTTTTACTTGAAAGATATATACCGTGACAATACTTTTTTATCTTTTCAGGAACTACAACAATTGTTCAAACTAAAATCTACAGATAGTTATAAATATGATCTATTGTGTAATTCAATACTAGACTCTTTCCATATTAATTTCCCCCAAAATACAACATCTGATTTGGCTGTAAACATACAAACCCTGGCCTCCTCTTCCCATGCCTTATCTGTCTTTTATAAAAAATTGAATGGAAGCACAAATGATAATATTATTTTCCTAACTTCTTTTTGGAATAAAGAATTAGATATTGTATTATCCTTAGATGTTTGGTGGAAAATCTGGCCGAATAACGTCTCAGGATGGGTGTTGGAATTGATCTCAACAAGAAGGACTGTTAAAACATATGCTCTTTGACTGTCCAAACATTGGTAAGTTTTGGCATGATGTTTGGAATATAGTAAGGAAAATATAGAATATTACTGATTTATTGTCTTATACTATAATAATTTGTAAATCAGTCGTTATTACAACAAAATTGACAGATCTTGAAGGCAAGCTTTTTGATTTTTTAATTTCAGCTGCGTTGAAATCTATTACTGCTAATTGGAAAAATGCTTCATTACTGTCAGTACATACGTGGTGGGCATGGATAATTTTTTCCAGAAGAGGAGCCAATTTATCCCTTACAGGTGTTATTTATAACACTTCTAATTATCATTTATTTTGGAAACCAATTGATAATTATATAGCATTACAGCCATGACTATATCTGATCCTTTGAGTAAATGAATAATTGTTTAACTATTCTTAATACCTCTACGTGGTTCTACTCAAATTTTAATAGAGTCATAATAACTTGTAATATTTCATTCTCTTAAAGGATTTATTTATTTTCTATTTTCTATCTTTTATTATTTTCTCTACTTTTCCTTTTTTATTATTCTTGTATTCCTTTTCTTTTCTTTATTACAGTATATAATTATATTCATGGTACTTAAGATTGTTTATCCGATATTAAAAATGTAATAACTGTTTGATAGTTCACTAGTTAGCAAATTATAACATATGTGTACGTTTTTCTGATGCTCTTTTTTGTATGGTCTTGTTTATATATGATCAAAATCAATAAAATATTTGAACAACAGAGCAGAGGCGGGGTCTGGTGTGTGCTCACTGGAATCTTGTCAGAGCAGAGGTGGGGTGGGTGCTCACTAGAAGCTTGGAAGCTTGTCAGAGCAAATGCGGGGTGGGTGCTCACTGGAAGTTTATCAGAGCAGAGGGGGTTGGGTGCTCACTGGAAGCTTGTCAGAGCAGAGGCGGGGTGGGTGCTCACTGGAATCTTGTCAGAGCAGAGGCGGGGTGGGTGCTCACTAGAAGCTTGGAAGCTTGTCAGAGCAAATGCGGGGTGGGTGCTCACTGGAAGCTTATCAGAGCAGAGGGGGGTGGGTGCTCACTGGAAGCTTATCAGAGCAGAGGGGGGTGGGTGCTCACTGGAAGCTTGTCAGAGCAGAGGCGGGGTGGGTGCTCACTGAAAGCTTGTCAGAGCAGAGGCGGGGTGTGTGCTCATTAGAAGCATGGAATCTTGTCTGAGCAGAGGTGGGGTGGGTGCTCACTGGAAGCTTGTCAGAGCAGAGGCAGGGTGGGTGCTCACTGGAAGCTTGTCAGAGCAGAGGCGGGGTGGATGCTAACTAGAAGCTTGGAAGATTCCCAGAGCAGAGGTGGGGTGTTTGCTCACTCTAAAGGGGGCTCACTAGAAACTTGGAAGTTTGTCAGAGCAGAGGCGGGGTGGGTGCTCACTCAAAGCTTGTCAGAGCAGAGGGGGGGTCAGGTGCGTGTTCACTGGAAGCTCGTCAAAGCAGAGGGGGCGGGTGCTCACTCGAAGCTTGTCAGAGCAGAGGGGGCAGGTGCTCACTCAAAGCTTGTCAGAGCAGAGGGGGTGGGTGCTCACTAGAAGCTTGTCTGAGCAGAGGTGGGGTGGGTGCTCACTCGAAGCTTGTCAGAGCAGAGGCGGGGTGGGTGGTCACAGGAAGCTTGTCAGGGCAGAGGTGGGGCGGGTACTTACTTGAAGCTTGGAAGCTTATCAGCGCAGAGGTAGGGGGGTGCTCACTGGAAGCTTGTCAAAGCAGAGAGGGGTGGGTGCTCACTCGAAGCTTGGAAGCTTGTCAGAGCAGAGGCAGGTTGGGTGCTCACTCGAAGCTTGGAAGCTTGTCAGAGCAGAGGCGGAGTGGGTGCTCACTCAAAGGGTGGAAGCTGGTCAGAGCAGAGGCAGGGTGGGTGCTCACTCGAAGCTTGGAAGCTTGTCAGAGTAGAGGGGGAGTCAGGTGGGTGTTCACTGGAAGCTTGTCAGAGCAGAGGGGGTGGGTACTCACTGGAAGCTTGTCAGAGCAAAAGGGGGCCGGTGCTCACTCGAAGCTTGTCAGAGCAGAGGGGGGCGGGTGCTCACTCAAAGCTTTTCAGAGGAGTGGGGCTGGTGCTCACTCCAAGCTTGACAGAGCATAGGTGGGGTGGGTGCTCACTGGAAGCATGTCAGAGCAGAGGTGGGGCAGGAGCTCACTGGAAGCTTGGAAGCTTGTCAGCGCAGAGGTGGGGTGGGTGCTCGATCAAAGCTTGTCAGAGCAGAGGGGAGCGGGTGCTCACTCGAAGCTTATCAGAGCAGTGGTGGGGAGGGTGCTCACTGAAAGCTTGTCAGAGCAGAGGTCGGGTGAGTGCTCACTGGAAGTTTGTCAGAGCAGAAGCGGGGTGGGGACTCACTTGAAGCTTGGAAGCTTGTCAGCCCAAAGGTGGGGTGGGTGCTCACTCAAAGCTTGTCAGAGCAGAGGGGGGTGGGTGCTCACTCGAAGCTCATCAGAGCATAATGGGGTCAGGTGGGTGTTCACTGGAAGCTTGTCAGAGCAGAGGCGGGCGTGTGCTTACTAGAAACTTGGAAGCTTTGCAGCGCAGAGGTGGGGTGGGTGCTCACTCAAAGCTTGTCAGAGCAGTGGTGGGAAGGTTGCTCACTGGAAGCTTGTCAGATCAGAAGCGGGGTGGGTGCTCACTCGAAGATTGTCATTGCAGAGGTGGGGCAGGAGCTCACTGGAAGCTTGTCAGTGAAGAGGTGGGGTGGGTGCTCAATAAAAGTTGTCAGAGGGGAGGGGGTGCTCACTAGACGTTTCTCAGAGCAGAGGCGGGGTGGGTGTTCACTGGAAGCTTGTCAGAACAGAGGGGGGCTGGTGCTCACTTGAAGCTTGTCAGACCAGTGGGGGGCGGGTGCTCACTGAAAGCTTGTCAGAGCAGAGGTGGGTGTATGCTCACTGGAAGCTTGTCAGACCAGGGGAGGGATGGGTGCTCACTCAAAGCTTGTCAGGGCAGAGGCGGGGCGGGTACTCACTAGTCGCTTGGAAGCTTTTCAGCGCAGAGGTGGAGTGGATGCTCACTCGAAGCTTGTCAGAGCAGAGGGGATTGGTGCTCACTCGAAGCTTGGAATCTTGTCAGAGCAGAGGCGGGTTGGGTGCTCACTCAAAGCTTGGAAGCTTGCTAGAGCAGAGGCGGGGTGGGTGCTCACTAGAAGCTTGGAAGGTTGTCAGAGCAGAGGCGGGGTGGGTGCTCACTCGAAGCTTTTCAGATCAGAGGGGGTCAGGTGGGTGTTCACTGGAAGATTGTCAGAGCAGAGGGAGGCTGGTTCTCACTCGAAGCTTGTCAGAGCAGAGAGGGGCTGGTGCTCACTCGAAGCTTTTCAGAGGAGAGGGGTGTTGGTGCTCACTGGAAGCTTGTCAGAGCAGAGGCAGGGTGGGTGCTCCATTGAAGCTTGTCAGAGCAGAGGTGGGGCATGTGCTCACTGGAAGCGCAGAGGTGGAGTGGGTGCTCACTCAAAGCTTGTCAGAGCAGAGGGGAGCGGGTGTTCACTCAAAGCTTGTCAGAGCAGAGGTGGGGAGGGTACTCACTGAAAGCTTGTCAGAGCAGAGGTGGAGTGGGTGCTCACTGGAGGCTTGGAAGGTTGTCAGAGCAGAGGCGTGGTGGGTGGTCACTGGAAGCTTGTCAGAGCAGAGGCAGGGTGGGTGCTCACTGTAAGCTTGTCAGAGCAGAGGCGGGGTGGGTGCTCACTGGAAGCTTGTCAGAGCAGAGGCGGGGCGGGTGCTCACTGGAAGCTTGGACGCTTGTCAGCGCAGATTTGGGGTGGGTGCTCACTCAAAGCTTGTCAGAGCAGAGGGGAGCGGGTGCTCACTCGAAGCTTGTCAGAGCAGAGGTGGGGTGGGTTCTCACTGGATCTTGTCAGAGCAGAGGCAGGGTGGGTGCTCACTCAAAGCTTGTCAGAGCAGAGGGGAGCGGGTGTTCACTTGAAGCTTGTCAGAGCAGAGGTGGGGTGGGTTCTCACTGGAAGCTAGTCAGAGCAGAGGTGGGGCGGGTGCTCACTCAAAGCTTGTCAGATGAGAGGCGGGGCAATGCTCACTCGAAGCTTGGAAGCTTGTCAGTGCAGAGGTGGGGTTGGCTTTGCTTTGACATTACCTAGACAGCTGCACAAAGGGAGCTGGGTGTGACATTGCCATCCTGAAGGGCCATCACCAGGCTGATAGACCTTCCTGAGGTAGATTGGGAGGGAGGAGCTGGCACTTGCACCTGAATAAGGTTGTGCCTGTCCCCACACAACAACCTTGTGATCTTCAAAGGCCTCTTTAATATCTCCCCCACTTCAAAGGCACATTTGGGAATAAGTCCTGGACCCCTGACCCCACCAGATCAGACCTTTGCTGGAACCAAGAACATTCTGCCTTGAAGAAGAGCTGCTGTGCTGTAGGGGGGACTGCCACTTTGCTATCTGCATTGATGTGTTGGCCTGCTGTCTGCTGAATGCTATGCTGTAGGACGGACTACAACTTTTCTACCTTCTCTGCCGTGTTGGCCTACTGCTTTTTGCCTGGGAGTGAGAGGGACTGGACCTGTACTCTACATCCTTTAACCCCTTCGGTGCGCGGCCGATTTTCGCCCTGTGCGGGGCGTTTCATTGAGTGGGCGGGTTCATGACGAGTTCAGCTCGTCATGCGCACACGAGCACTGCGCAGCATGACGAGCTGAGCTCGTCATGAGCATAGAAGGGGTTAACCCAAGTTTCTCCAAGGACTAGATGGCTTGCCTCCTGTTTTCTGAAGTCTCTGGGACACAAATAACTTCTTGCAACTCTGCTGGTGCTGCTGGTGCTGCTGAACTCTTCAATCTATGAGTCCTACCCTTGCCTGAGGTGCCCCCTCCAGTCCTGGGCCTCAGAAGTGGGTTCTGCAGCTGTTCTTCTTCAGAAATCGAAGCAATGACACCTTTGGACTGATCGGATCCAACGCAGTGCCCTCTGACACCAACACAGTGCTGATTCGACAACGATGTGGGTCACAACTGCGAGGTTCAACAACGATGTGACGGCGATCCTTCAACACCAACTGTGCATGGATAGAAACCGCTGCATAGAAGCCTTCAATGCCGACACTTGATCTGTACAAGGTCGTTTTTTAGCAGACCCTACGTGGGTACTGTGGCTGGCCTGCCTTCCTTCACGGTCAGCCTTAGTTTGGATTGGCACCGGTCCCTCGCGACCTCAAGTGACCTTTTGGCCACTAGTGACTTCTACGCACTGTTTTTGCAATTAATCTTAAAAAAATTATATCTTGACTTCTACTTATTAGAGATGTGTTGTTATGGGCTTGTTTTACTCAGATAAATATTCTATATTTTTCTAAACTGGGGTGGAGCCTTTTTGTGGTGTTTTTATTGTGTTACTGCAATTAAAATTAGCAAAAATACTTTCACATTGCCCTTTAAGTTAAGCTGCTCTGTGCCAAGCTAACAGAGGGTGAGCACAGGTTAATTTAGGTTGTGTATCTGACTTACCCTGACTAGGATTGTGCTCCTGCTTGGACAGGGTGTATACTCTGCCAATCAGAATCCTACATTTCTAACACTTTCTCTTCGGCATGGCCACATTAATAAATATAATAGCCCTTGTAGTGATAGCCAACAAGGTGCATGACAGATAGTCAACCCAGTATGACTGCTCTGGTGACCTCAAGGCAGCATTTGAATGGGTGGACAGGTTGCTGCTCTGGTGAAAATTAGCAAATTTGGAAATCTCACGCAACCTCTTGACAGCAACCCAAAAGCTTTGGTATGGCAAATGGGTTTGGATCAAACTTGGTGATGGAATCTGCATATTCAGGAAGGTATAAAGGAGCATTGACTGGAAACAGGATTGTATGCTTGCCCCAACATTGTTTAATATCTTCATCTGTAATCTCCTGGCTGAATTTGACTTGGCAAACACTCATGTTCCGAAAATCGGACGATATTCTCCTATGTCAGACCAAAGTCAGCCTGCAAAGGCTTCCCAATATCTGGGTGTTTGTACTGCTAAAAATCATCTTGAAATCAACGTAAACAAGACAAAGGTGGCCCCCTTCACAAGGAACACATCAATGCTTGTCCCTTAGCATTTAGACAATGTCAAGCTTTCTCTCGTCAGAGAGCCCAAATACCTTGTGATAAACATTGATTCTAGATGCTCTTTTTCCTCCCAAAAAGCAGAAATGAAAACCAAGATGGCCTCTTTATTGTCAGCCTTATTCACATTACAAGAGGGACTGGGGGGGGCAAGGCAGTGAAGCCACTGCTGCAAGTGCTGCCCCCCATTTCTCCTATGGGTGGGAATCCATGTGTGGCATGAGGCAACACGACGGAGTCTCTCGGTCTTGGGATGTACAGGCAGCACTTCCATTTGCCTCGCCACACCTCTCCTGCCCAAATTCAACTTGAGTTTGGCCTTGTAAGCAAGCTGAATGGGGAGGTCCACACGAGCGGGCTCACTGCTTAGTGCTACAGTGCAGTGACAATAGGCACTTCAAGCTGATTTCCACATGGTCCTCCTAACAGCGTCAGTACTTTGGGCATGATTCACAATGGTAACCATAGACCAAAAGTCTAAGTTTATGACTTTCGGTATTCACAAAGGAGCTTTACAAGTAGTATCTCTATGACTGTGGAGTTTTTACACTCGGGCAGAATCTTTGCACTCGGGGAGGAATATCCGCACTCGGGGTGGTAACTTTGCACTCTGAGTGGAAACTCTGCTCTCAGGGTGGAAACTAGGGGTAGGTGCCAAACTCCGCTCTGCCGGTGGAGTTCATAGAGTTGAGTAGTTCTCAAATACTCCATACTCCACGTAGCAGAGTTCACCAGCGTCCCTCACCCCGGTACGTGCCAACCATGTTCAATCAGCCTACCAATCACTGACTTCTGTCATAGAAGGCACTGGAACTGCAGAAGCGCCCATGCGGAGTCGGATACCTCTGTCGCTCCACTTGATGCACTGCCTGAGAGTCGCTGTTTCAATGACACAGGTTAAGGACAGACCAGCAGAGTGTTTGGTTGTTCCGGCTTCCACTTGTGCGCTTCCATGGGTCGAAGCAATGATGGCGGCTGGGAGGACAAGCGCTATTGCTTTAGGCGTGTGCGAGCTCTTGTACTCGGTTATTGCTGCATTTACTTTGACAGGAAAAGGCACAGCGACTCTGGTCACTACCTTTGCTAATGGTAGTGAATTAAATGAGGCAGCAGGGGGCAACTTTTGAGTTCACTGGTCAGTACTTGGATGAGCAGTGACTGACCCCTGAACACAAACATCCTCGGACCTCCCCCAGAGTACCTAAATCACCCATTGGGTGCCTCGCGCAGATGACGGTTTTGTTGATGTGTGTCAGCAGGGGTCAGAGGGTGAAGGGAGGGCAAGGAAGGGGGCTAAAGGGGAGTTCAAAACATCACCCGTCGTAACACAATGAAGGACAGAAGCCCCTTTAAACTGGCAAATGAGACGGAAACGAAGAGTCAGGGACAAGGACAAGATGGATCAAGGTGACAAAGGCGCTGCTGTTATTGGCATTACTTTAATGCACACAGCTCCATGCGCCGCCCCTCAGAATATTGGCGCCCTGGGCTTCGGCCCAGCTCGCACATGCCAAAGGCCGGCTCTGCGTTCAGTGTTATTCTAATCAGGCTGGCAGTTCTACAGAATATTGCAGATCATGCGCGTGCTGCGATATGTTACATATGACGGGCGTGCGCTTCTCTGCATTGTCCCAGGTGCCTGTTAACAGCATTCAATCTTATGTCTGTGAGGGGCTGGGAACGGCACGGGTGAGAGCTTCCAAGGGCGGGGAATGCGTCCGCCTGCACGCATACTTTCCTACAGCCCCCAGTGTTTACTATGGTTTCTCCTTTAGCAAAGCCTAACATTGTTTACTGGGCTAACCTAACAGAAGAAGCCTTTACAATAATATAGGACCGGGTTTTCTGATGTGAAACATCTGTGTTGAGGTACATAGGATGGCTTGAGCAAAGCGTGCACAGTAAACTGAGGGTCCCTACGTTTTTAGGTCGAGCCTGGATAGCGCATGCGCTGCTCTGCGAGGAATGCTGTATTCAGGAAGGGACTCGAAGCTCCACCCACTCTCCGCCGATATTTTTCATTGGCTGGTGTCATTGTCCACTCTAAACTGTGGCTGTTCATTAGTCAATAGGCTTATTAGTCCCTCCTTAGTACCGCCGTGTCTCATTTCGCAACTTCCCATGGCGACACCCATGTTACGTGTGTAGTTGCTCAGTAGGCTTTAATTACAGCCTCCGAGCACTATTTTTTCAATTAGCTTTGTCCTGCCTGCTGGCAGGACACGCTCTCTCCTATCGCTTTTCAAAACTTTTTATAGCACAAAAGCATTTGCAATGCAATAAGTCTTGCATTTGCAAGAGTTTAATCTATTGGCATTGTAAATGATAATGCCTTTATTTATTTGTTTTAAAACACATTAAACAAAAGGCATTTTCATTTACAATGCCAATAGCTCAAACTCTCGTAAATGCAAGATCTATTACATTGGAAATGCCTGTTTCTGGTTATTGCTCTTCACCCGCAATCCATAAAAATATAAAAAAGGTAGTTATAATTCTCATTATCTCACTTTTGCGAGTTCCCATGTGCCATGCCTAACACTCCATTCCCTGGACAGAGTTTACATTGCATCTAAACAGATGCTGTTTACAGACCGGTTCATACAGAGCCATCAGTTCATGTTAATCAGTTAAAAATTCAAGACTGTCCCAGATTCATGGCAGGGAAGCATAATCCAGCCAATTCACAAAAGTGGGCCTTTAGGCGATCCAGCTAATTATAGGCTGATTGCCCTAACAGACGTGGAGGCAAACATTTTCTCAGGATGTCTGCTCAACGATCTTGAAGAATGGGCCGCTAAAGAAGAAATCATTCCAATATTTCAAACTGGTTTTCGAAGGGCCGAATCAACGATTACGAACTTGACCTTACTGACTATATTATCTGAAAAATCAAAGTATAAAAAGCAAAAGTTATATATTTGTTTCGATTGATCTTAAGGCGGCTTTTGATTCTGTCCCCCGCAGTTTACTTTGGGCGAAGCTATCTGCATGGGGCATTCTGAACCAATTGTTAGAAATGATTATATTGCTATATTCCAACACGTGGGTCTAGGTTAAGGTGGGGGATGGTAGCTGTACAACTCACCGATTTAAAACGTTTAGTGGTCTTAAACAAGATTGTGTTTTAGCACCTTGACTTTTTAATCTTTTTATGGCCGATCTACATTCACAAGTTAAAAATGTTAACGCTCATTCACCTAATCTAGCTGGACATAATATAACATATCTACAGTATGCAGATGATACCATATTGTTAAGCCATACTCCCATAGGTTTACGAAGATTAATAGATTCCTTTAATAACTATATATTAGCCAATGGCTTCCAGATGAACACCAAAAAACAAAAATAATTACGATTGGTTCGACTAAGTCAGATATGAGAGTTTGGAACATCAATGGTTTAAAGATTGAGGGGCAGATTTACAGCCTCTGCGCCACCAGTACGTCACTTTTCGTGACGTACTAGTGGCGTAGGAGCTCCTCGATATTTACAAGGAGAGGAAAAGCCACCCTGCGTGACTTTTCCTCTCCTTGTAATACCGTCCCTTCACACGCAGCACTTTGCGGTGAAGGGGCGTTCCATGGATGTTGCTGTGGGTGTTCCCACGCAACACCCATGGAACAAGACACATCTCCAGATTTACGAGAAATCGTAAATCTGGAGATGCGTCTGAAAGCTACGCCACCCTAGAGGTGGTGTAGCAAGGCGCACCGAGGATTTCTCCTCGTTTTCTCTCTTTCAATGCGTGCTGCATTCTGCAGCACGCATTGAAAGAGGAAAAGTCTGTACTGATTGTTTTGTGCAGAAAGGTTCCCCTTCCTGCACAAAAACAGCTTCCCATGGCGCAGGCATCCTTGCACCATGGTGCAAGGGTCGCCTGCGCCGGCGCTTGGCAGCTGTTTGTGCGCCAGCGCAGGAGAGACACAGGAATGCGACATATTCTTGTAAATATGTCGCATTCCTGTGCTCTGAAAGTGCTGCAGCGTGGCGCAGCCAAAGGGCTTGCAGCGCCACGCTGCGGCACTTTCTTGTAGATCTGCCCCTGAAACTGTAAAATTTTATAAATATTTAGGTATTACATTTGACGATAAATTGTCTTTTAAACAGCATTTTCTTAACCCCTTCCATGCGCGGCCGATTTTCGCCCTGTGCGAGGCATTGCATTGAGCGGACGGGTTCATGACGAGCTCAGCTCGTCATGCGCACACGAGCACTGCGCAGCATGACGAGCTGAGCTCGTCATGAGCATGGAAGGGGTTAATCTAAAAGCGAAAGCTACGGTGCTGTCCTTTGCTTTTAGAACGTTGGGAGGCACGCTGGAATGTCCGAACCATGAGCACTTACTTAAAGTAATGAAAGCTAAGTTGATTCCCTCTCTGGACTATGGTCAGTAATCTTTCAAGGAAAAGACTCAAAAATTCTTGATAATCTACAGATAAAAGTTTTTAAGTCAGTATTTAGAGTTCCAAAGAACATCGGGCATGCCAACGTTAGATTGGAATTCGGCTTAAAAAGGCAGTCACTAATAAGACAATCGGCATTTTTAAAATCTTTATACTCCTTTTTTTGTTCAGACCCAGGTACACTGGCAAATTCTTGCTGGCAGGAAATAATGGGGTATGAGCACGCTGAGTTGGAGATCCTATCTAACGGAGAGCCTAAACAATTTTAAGTCTCCGCCCTTTGAAGATGTAACTAGAAATAAAGCCGTGTTCAGACAGACACTAAACCAATCGGCTAATTTCCTAACGATTTTGTTGGATAAAGACGAGTTTGCGAAAAAAAAAACATGCATGGTCGGTTATCACTTCATTTACTAAATTGGAGCCACAATCTTATCTTATTTCCCACTTAAAACCATCTATAAGAGACAATTTTTTGCTGTTACGACTTGGGGGATATCCCACAAATGAAGGAAACCCCCCCCCATGGGTACAAAAATGGTCCTCAAACAGCTGCAGGCTATGCGGTTTTCATAACAAATCATTATTGCATATTTTATCTATTTGTCCTCAACTGCTAGAAGAGAGGAAAGCCCTACTAAAATCCATCTTTAAGGAAAATGGGGTGAGGACATGTCGCCAAGCAATTATAATTAGCCTCTCTGGGAAATCGGCTAATCTGCCCACACAGTTTGTAAAGTTTATTCTCATTGCAGAAAAAAAGTTAACTGTTGAGTGTGCCACCAGAGGTTTGGGGCTTGTGACTAACCCTGGGCGTAGTTTGCGTAGTAGCACTTCACGTAGCTACGTGAAGTACATTTTGAATTACACATAGCTATGCAAATTGCGTAGTGCGTAGCTGTGTGCTTGACTGCACTGTACAATAATTGCCAAAGGCATCTTGCACAGTGCAAGTTAAGATAAAATAAGTATCTCTGTCTTTATATGCTAAAATGCATATAGCATTTCACAAAAAGTGAAATCAATAAATTAACAAGCAGTGAGAGAGGTGATGATTTTGGTATCCTCCCTAACCTAGGAGAGAACCAAGCAGATGCCTTGAAAACAAAAAGCACATCTTTTGAACGATTCAGTGGTGGTCCCATCCTCTTAGGACCACCCTAAGCACAGTTATTGGCAAAAATACAATCCCAACCAAAGGCCCTGCAAAGCATTATGGGACCGAGATTAGCAGTGGGCAGTGAATATTATAGTATCCAATATCAAAATAATTCTACAAAGAGCTGCAGTTCCACTAGTCAGTTACTAGATGTCCCTCACGGAGTCAAATGCAAAAGCTTCATGAAAGGGTTTCAATGCTTTTGCATTTGACTCGTGAGGGACATCTAGTAACGACTAGTGGAACTGCAGCTTGATGTATTAATAATTTCAATGCTTTTGCATTTGACTCGTGAGGGACCTCTAGTAACGACTAGTTGAACTGCAGCTCTTTGTAGAATTATTTTGATATTGGACACTATAATATTCACTGCCCACTGCTAATCTCGTCCCATAATGCTTTGCAGGGCCTTTGGTTGGGATTGTATTTTTGCCCATAACTGTGCTTGGGGTGGTCCTAGGAGGAAGGGACCACCACTGAATCGTTCACATGATATGCTTTTGTGTTCAAGGCATCTGCTTGGTCCTCCCCTTAGGTTAGGGGGGAACCCAAAATCATCACCTCTCTCATTGCTTGATATTTTTATTGTCAAAGTTCATTTTTGTGAATTTTTTTTATATGCTTTTTAGCATAGAAAATTGCTTTAACAAAGCATTTGTATTTGTTTAATATACTGCTGCTACGCTACGTCGATTAGCACAGTTTTTTACTTTTTTACTCTGCTACTTGCAATTTGCGTAGTAACACAAACTTTGCATGCTCCGTGAGCGTAGCAAAGTATAATGCCCAGGGTTACTTGTGACCAATAATTGGCTCGCTCAACGATGCTGCCTCAAAGATGCTTTTGCCAACTATACCTTAATTTGACAACTGTTTAGATTGTTACGGACGTGAGAAAAGATGCTCTGAAAGGATTTGTACAGTGGCACTTTAACTATGGTATTTATTTATGGCACTTTATTTTCTGATATTAAAAGGGGGCAGTGTATGCAATTCTTAGAAGACTTAGTGAAAGGCTCCTTTTAAAAAGGAACTGTACAATGATTCTTAATTATGGCATTTTAACTATGACTTTTTTATCTGTATATTTTACAATATGGTGTAGTGGAGGCATTTTTGACAAAACATTTAAGATATTTTAATTATTAGTTTTATATATAATGTAGCGTAGTTATTTGTGATTTGTGTGAAACATCCATATGTGTCGCTTCCAACGCATGAAAAGGGTCACACCCTAGATCAAATTTTTCAACAACTAGGTTAGAACTAGCTGTTCCCCTGCCAATTATTTGGTCTGACCACTTTTTGCTAACCTTCAGGTTAGACAAGGCTCCGGCCAAGTCTCAGTCCTACTGTAAAAATCGGTCGAGAAGCTTCAGATCTTTTGATCAAATAACATCAGAGGCTTTAGCTGCTATACTTTGCCACCATCCTATACCAGCCAATAATAACTTAGAACATGATGTACTTTCATTGGAAGGCTGGCTTCAGGAGTGGACGATGCAGCTAGCCCCTTTAAAAACACGAGCCGCTAAACATGGCAGAGCCTCAGCACCTTGGTTTACTGAGTCCTTAAGGAAAAGTAAAAGTGCGTGTTAAAGTCTAGAACGTTTATGGAGGAGAAATTTCGATCCCATAAATAAACTCACATATAAAGCGGCATTGAAGGCCCACTACGCTACATTTCGAGAGGAAAAGAAAAAAAGTTTGGCTGTAAAAATTGAACAAGCTGAGAATTGCTCTAAAGAATTGTTCAAGATTGTCAAGGACTTCTCCTCACCTAATGCTACAAAAAGCCTTCTTGCCCCCACCTATGAATGGACAAATGAAATTGCACAATACTTTTCTAAGAAAATTAAAATTATTCAGGACTCTTTCAGTGGCCTTCCCCTGGACAGGGAGAGCGACATTGACATGCCTCTCCCCATATGCCCTATCACAGAGAATACCCTTTTAGAGTTTCCATCTATGCCCATGGCCACATCACTCAAAATTATGAAGGCCCTGAAATCCGGATCTCCCTCTGACCCTTGCCCAGCTAAAACTCTGGCATCGATTGCTGAGGTAATAAATCCAGCTGTCAACCGGATACTGAATCTATCTCTGTCCGAGGGAGGGTTGCCAGAGAATTGGAAGCACAGAAAAATTCTCCCGCTCTTAAAAAACCCATCAGCGGACCCCTTGGTAGTCAGCAATTACAGACCCATATCGCTCCTACCTTATTTCTCCTAAGTACTGGAGAAATACGTGAATGCCATCATCACTGATTTTATTGAGGCAAGCCAGGTGCTCCATCCGAGCCAGTCAGGATTTAGAGCAAACTTCAGCACAGAAACGGCTCTGTTGGAAATCTCAGAGACGATCAAAACCACTCTTGATAGAGGAGGAAAGGCTGTGCTGATATTACTAGATCTCTCGGCGGCTTTCAATACCGTGCCCCACGATCGACTCCTTCATAGACTGAAGGAAAGTAGTATTGGGGGCCACGGTGCTCAGATGGTTTTCTTCCTTCCTGCAAAGCCGCCAGCAAACAGTCTGGTCTCCTCCTTTCTCAGCCCTCATCCCTCCGCTGAATGTAGGGGTTCCACAGGGTTCTGTTTTAAGTCCTACCCTGTTTAATATATACATGGCCCCCCTCGCTCCACTAGCTGAACAACATGGGGCAAAACTTATATCGTACACCGATGACACTCAGTTGCTATTTACCTGTGAGAAGGATGAGGCGCTCAACGGTAATGAAGTCAATGTTTGCCTAACCAAGGTGTTTGCCTGGTTCAGGCAAAATCATCTACTTGCAACTCCGACAAGTCGGAAATCATTTTCTTTGGATATACTCCAGGCGACGAATGGCGTCAATGGTGGCCACAAAATGTATCCCCCGAAAGCCCAGTTTCCATCGCAAAAAAATTTAGGAGTGAAATTTGACTCTGACATGACCATGAAGTCCCAGGTCCAATTGGTAGCTGGCACCTGTTTTGGGTTACTAAAAATGATGAGGAATTTCCTCCCCCTGCTTCCTATCCCTCATAGAAAAACAGTGGTCCAAGCACTCATCACGTCAAGACTGGACTACGTAAATGTGTTGTATCTGGGCCTTCCGGACTACTTATAGAACCGCCTCCAGGTTGTTCAAAATGCTGCAGCAAGGGCCGTGCTTATGGTCGGACCCAGGTCACAAAAGTCTTCCCATCTTAGATCCCTGCACTGGCTTCCCGTGAAAAAAAGGGTCAGCTTTAAAGCCCTGGTGCTGACTTTTAAGGCCCTAAATAACAGTGGGGCCCCGTAATTCAGGAAAAAAATCCAGCCTTATAAACCGTCCAGAACCCTGCGGTCATCAACCCAGCAACTGACAATTGTGCCAAAGTTTTGTCGTTCTCGCAAAGGAGGACGCTCCTTTCAGGTAGCAGCCGCGAAATTATGGAACAGCCTCCCACTCTCCCTTAGACAAGAACGTGACCTCCTCAGTTTTAGGCGAAGCTTAAAAACCTGGCTCTTCCAACAGTAGACTAGCCGTTTTTTGGCTGCTAGGTCTTTCATATGCTCTGTCCAGTGGTCAAGATAGCGCCGAGACACTCCCTGGAGTAGCCGCGCGCTCAACAAATACCCTATCACATAACATAACATCTGATTTCTAATATTAGAAATAGAACGTCTACCTGAGAAGGTTGACACTTTCGTAATGTTTACATATATGGGCACTTTAGTACTTGCACTTCAAAATAGGAACTGGAGGAAAAATATTCAAAATGCTGCTATAATATGGTGTGATCACTGTACTGAAACGTGGTGTATCTTCGATATCATTTTTCAAGTTACAATGCTTTGTTGTGTCCTTGCACAATTTAATGTTTTTTATATACCTCCTGTTTGTAATGATTTTATTTAATCAACAATAAAGGCTATCTATCTACCTTTACTTTATATAAAACTTCTTACGGGTGTCCATATATGCGGTTTGAACCAAAGTATGGGATTTCTGGTGTGGTGGGGACAGACAGGGTGCTGAAGTGCTCACACACAATGATCGATAGAAAAGGGGATGATGGACGGAACGTTTGAGCCAATCAAACACTCACCCCCAGTCAACTGATCTGGGTTTAATCCATCATCATTCTTTAGCTCACTCCACCACCCCAGTTCAGACATGGCCATATGCAAATCAGTCTGACCCTGTGCCTCATGGGAACAGTCCAGCCCGAACTGCCAAGCCATGTCTTCCCTGGACCGGAAACAAGCATCCTAGGACCGGTTTCTGGCATTCCAGCCGTCATCAGCCAGGCTTGCTTGAATCCAGTGGCAAAGTGAGCAAGGGACCCACGTCTGGGCATACCCCCGCCAACTTAGGGCGACAAAAGCGAGGCACAGGGTCATACTGATTTGCATATGGCCATGTCTGAACTGGGGTGGTGGAGTGAGCTAAAGAATGATGATGGATTAAACCCAGATCAGTTGACTGGAGGTGAGTGTTTGATTTGCTCAAACGCTCCGTCCATCGTCCCCTTTGGTATTGCTTTGTTCGCCGTAAGTTGGCAGGGTATGCCCAGACGTGGGTCACTTGCTCACTTTGCCACTGGATTCAAGCTAGCCTGACTGATGACGGCTGAATGGCCAGAAACCGGTCCCAGGATGCTTGTTTCCGGTCCAGGGAAGACATGGCTTGGCAGTTCGGGCTGGACTGTTCCCATGAGGCACAGGGTCAGACTGATTTGCATATGGCCATGTCTGAACTGGGGTGGTGGAGTGAGCTAAAGAATGATGATGGATTAAACCCAGATCAGTTGACTGGGGGTGAGTGTTTGATTTGCTCAAACGCTCCGTCCATTGTCCCCTTTGGTATTGCTTTGTTCGCCCTAAGTTGGCAGGGTATGCCCAGATGTGGGTCCCTTGCTCACTTTGCCACTGGATTCAAGCTAGCCTGGCTGATGACGGCTGAATGGCCAGAAACCGGTCCCAGGATGCTTGTTTCCGGTCCAGGGAAGACATGGCTTGGCAGTTCGGGCTGGACTGTTCCCATGAGGCACAGGGTCAGACTGATTTGCATATGGCCATGTCTGAACTGGGGTGGTGGAGTGAGCTAAAGAATGATGATGGATTAAACCCAGATCAGTTGACTGGGGGTGAGTGTTTGATTTGCTCAAACGCTCCGTCCATCGTCCCCTTTGGTATTGCTTTGTTCGCCCTAAGTTGGCAGGGTATGCCCAGACGTGGGTCCCTTTGCCACTGGATTCAAGCTAGCCTGGCTGATGACGGCTGAATGGCCAGAAACCGGTCCCAGGATGCTTGTTTCCGGTCCAGGGAAGACATGGCTTGGCAGTTCGGGCTGGACTGTTCCCATGAGGCACAGGGTCAGACTGATTTGCATATGGCCATGTCTGAACTGGGGTGGTGGAGTGAGCTAAAGAATGATGATGGATTAAACCCAGATCAGTTGACTGGGGGTGAGTGTTTGATTTGCTCAAACGCTCCGTCCATCATCCCTTTGGTATTGCTTTGTTCGCCCTAAGTTGGCAGGGTATGCCCAGACGTGGGTCCCTTGCTCACTTTGCCACTGGATTCAAGCTAGCCTGGCTGATGACGGCTGAATGGCCAGAAACCGGTCCCAGGATGCTTGTTTCCGGTCCAGGGAAGACATGGCTTGGCAGTTCGGGCTGGACTGTTCCCATGAGGCACAGGGTCAGACTGATTTGCATATGGCCATGTCTGAACTGGGGTGGTGGAGTGAGCTAAAGAATGATGATGGATTAAACCCAGATCAGTTGACTGGGGTGAGTGTTTGATTTGCTCAAACGCTCCGTCCATCGTCCCCTTTGGTATTGCTTTGTTCGCCCTAAGTTGGCAGGGTATGCCAAGACGTGGGTCCCTTGCTCACTTTGCCACTGGATTCAAGCTAGCCTGGCTGATGATGGCTGAATGGCCAGAAACCGGTCCCAGGATACTTGTTTCCGGTCCAGGGAAGACATGGCTTGGCAGTTCGGGCTGGACTGTTCCCATGAGGCACAGGGTCAGACTGATTTGCATATGGCCATGTCTGAACTGGGGTGGTGGAGTGAGCTAAAGAATGATGATGGATTAAACCCAGATCAGTTGACTGGGGGTGAGTGTTGGTTTTGCTCAAACGCTCCGTCCATCGTCCCCTTTGGTATTGCTTTGTTCGCCCTAAGTTGGCAGGGTATGCCCAGACGTGGGTCCCTTGCTCACTTTGCCACTGGATTCAAGCTAGCCTGGCTGATGACGGCTGAATGGCCAGAAACCGGTCCCAGGATGCTTGTTTCCGGTCCAGGGAAGACATGGCTTGGCAGTTCGGGCTGGACTGTTCCCATGAGGCACAGGGTCAGACTGATTTGCATATGGCCATGTCTGAACTGGGGTGGTGGAGTGAGCTAAAGAATGATGATGGATTAAACCCAGATCAGTTGACTGGGGGTGAGTGTTTGATTTGCTCAAACGCTCCGTCCATCGTCCCCTTTGGTATTGCTTTGTTCGCCCTAAGTTGGCAGGGTATGCCCAGACGTGGGTCCCTTGCTCACTTTGCCACTGGATTCAAGCTAGCCTGGCTGATGACGGCTGAATGGCCAGAAACCGGTCCCAGGATGCTTGTTTCCGGTCCAGGGAAGACATGGCCTGGCAGTTCGGGCTGGACTGTTCCCATGAGGCACAGGGTCAGACTGATTTGCATATGGCCATGTCTGAACTGGGGTGGTGGAGTGAGCTAAAGAATGATGATGGATTAAACCCAGATCAGTTGACTGGGGGTGAGTGTTTGATTTGCTCAAACGCTCCGTCCATCGTCCCCTTTGGTATTGCTTTGTTCGCCCTAAGTTGGCAGGGTATGCCCAGACGTGGGTCCCTTGCTCACTTTGCCACTGGATTCAAGCTAGCCTGGCTGATGACGGCTGAATGGCCAGAAACCGGTCCCAGGATGCTTGTTTCCGGTCCAGGGAAGACATGGCTTGGCAGTTCGGGCTGGACTGTTCCCATGAGGCACAGGGTCAGACTGATTTGCATATGGCCATGTCTGAACTGGGGTGGTGGAGTGAGCTAAAGAATGATGATGGATTAAACCCAGATCAGTTGACTCGGGGTGAGTGTTTGATTTGCTCAAACGCTCCGTCCATCGTCCCCTTTGGTATTGCACACACAATGATCGGCAAAAAACAGACTACTCAGTGTAATCATGCTACTCCCACATGTGTTTGTTGATGTTTTACACACACACACAGGCACACACTTGCACCCGTCCAATGATGGTGATAGTACTACAATGCTAACAAACGCACAGTTTGTTTGCTTTGTGATTCTCTCTCACACACACACACACACACACACACACCCTTACATGCAGTAGCTCTTCAGATACCGAAGGTGAAATGAGACGTCATGTGTACTATTTATGGCGTTACGAAACAGCTAGAATGCTATAGCAATAACTTTATTGATGGACAATGTGTATCATTAATATCACGCTGCACTCTGTGGAATTTCACACAGTTTTTAGATAACTCAGCGGAATCCCACAAAGTAGAACTCCACGAGCTCTGCCCACCCCTAGTTTCACTCCACACTCGGGGCGAAGGAAGTTTGCTTTCATCCGACACACCTGTGTCAGTGCCTACCATCCCACACCCAGCTTTAGATGAAATTCGTTAGCCCAACAGCCAAACCCAGCCTGGCTGCATACATAAACTCAGAGCTGCTACACACAAACACTTTCAGACCTTCCAACATGTCGTTGAAGGTGTTTGTCAGTTGCCCCTTGTCATGTGACAGAATGATTTGAGAAGAAAGAGGAGGAGAGCAGAGAGGATCCTCTTTCGGATGTCCAGATACCGTTTTCCCCCTGATGTCATCTTGGACATGGTTTATGAGTGGAAGCAGGATCTTGACCAGTGGCGCCGGCACGGCTAGCGGGTGGGGGTGGTGGTCACGGGGGGGGACAGGGAGAGGGGCGCGGGCTGCTTTTAAATATATATATTTTTTTTAAACTTGCCTTGCCGCCGCCGAGTCCTGCGTGTTCTTTCCTGCTCCTTGTGTCCAACTCCAGGTCAGAACAGGAAGCAGGCAGCCAGGCTCCCACCCCATAGCCAATCACAATGCTGAAAGGCAGCATTGTGATTGGTCTGAGCGCCGTGGGCGCTGGAGGGGTGAGCATGTTTTCCACGCAGGCTGTAATGCAGCCTGCATGGAGAACAGGGAAAGTGCGCATGACTGTTTTGGGCGGCCCATGAGGGCCGACCACACACTCATTGTGCACAGGAATGTTCTACCACTTCTCCCCTGCAGCTCCACCCTGCCCCCTTAGGCACTGCCACAGCAGGAAGACAATATAAAATGATAATAACATTCAGTTATTATCACTTTCGTTTTTCATTTCTTTGCTGCTCCTGGCAGTGGGGCGACGCTCCTCTGCCTTAGCAGAGGAGCCGCCACTGATCTTGACTCTGAGATATGTTGCTCCCATGCCATCCCAGCCTATGTGAAGATCTTAGCAGCTCTCCATTTCTTTGCTATGGGGTCGTTCCAGGGGGTGTCTTGTGATATCGTGGGCATCTCTCAGGCAAGCCAGTCCCGATGCTTGCATCAGTTACTGAGCTACATCGATAGGAGAGCCCACCTCCACATATGAATGCCCCATACACTGGCCAGGAGGCAAAGGCTAGATAGGGATTTCTACCTTATTTCCCACTTCTCATGTGTGCTGGTGCAATTGATCGTACCCATGTGGCTCTTCAGCCAGGTTGCCACAACTCACACATCTTCTGCAACAGACTCCGCTGGCACTCTAGTAACGTACAGGGTGTGTGTGATGCCAGTGGCAGCTTTACTGATGTGCATACAGTGTTTGTTCTCAGACAATCCACAACAGCTACATATTCCGCATGTCACCTCTTACCTGGCGGATGGCAGCAGGAGAATTTGGCAACATGTGGCTTCTGGGTAAGTACTCAAGCACTAGACAAGTCTAATAAGTATAATTGTTGTATTAATATACATAGCCGTTATACGTCACTAATCCTTATGACACATACATGGCCCCAACAGACACTGCATGTGCCATTTCATACATTATGAACTTTACAGATCCAATAGGGACATGTAGAAATATGTCCTAATTTTCCTCTTCAGGTGATGTTGCATATACACTCTCCCCTCATCTCCTCAAACCATGCAGGCGTGCAACCACTGTACCTCAGCGGAGGCACAATAGGGCACACAGACGTACTTGAGCACTCATAGAGGGCACTTTTGGTCTCCTGAAGTTGCGATTCAGATGTCTTGCCCATTTAGGAAGGGGGCTACTGTACTCCCCTGAAGTTGTGTGCAAGATCATAGTAGACTCTTGTACAGAACATAGATTTAAGTCATGGCTTACACATATCTCTGGATCGTCATCTAGGTCTGAATCCGGGCAACCAGGCCATAGTACAAAACAGGGGGCAGGGTATGCAGGTGGGCAATCAGATGGTTGACACTTATTTCTCTTGAGCAATCAGCTGTGTTACAGCCTTTATGTGATTTCACAGTCTGTTGTCAATGATGATTGTTGGACATTTAACACTCTGTCCATTAATTCCATCCTGAGACTACTTTGTAAAGCATTTATAATGTATGTAAACAACAGCTGTTGGCAAGAGTCAAAAGATTGGCCATGCTCCATCGTTCATGCACATGTCAGAGATTACTGTGGACAATGTCTCAAAGGACTCCAATGCCTTAGGGGATCAAATGTCACTTCATGTGTGAGACCTCCCTGGACAGTATTACAATAGGAATATGATGTTGGTCTCTGAGACACAGTTGTCGTAGTGCTGACATAATGAGGCTAGGAATGTTCAACATTTCAGTGCCCATGATCTACTGTTTCACCATGGTGTATAATGATGGCTTGCAAGATATCATAGTAACATTAATACACACTGCTTCAATCTCCATGTTGCATATGTGATGTACTCCAACATTTCTGAATGCACAATGGTAAGCATCTGTGTGGAGTTGTGTTTAGGATTAGTAACATGAAACATTTGAATATACAGGTATTGTAAATGTCTTGGACCTGATTCACAAAGGTCATGAGGAAGTCGCCGCACTTGGGGTGGAATCTCCACAATCAGAATTCTCACTGCTGAGATTCGGCCCCAAGCGCGGAGACTCCCACACGACCACCACAAGTGAATCAGTCCCCTTGTATTTGTGTGTGCTGCAACTCATGTGGCGGTGTGGCCATGTCTGTCATGCATACACCGTGGTACAAGTGGACCTGTGTAATGGCATGCATTGTCTCTGTTCATTGCTGCCAGCCAACTTTTATAGCTTCATGCGTGATGTGCCATTCCAGCCAGTTATTTATTTCTTTGAATTCTGGGATTTGTAGTGCTGTTTTGCTACAAGTCCCAGAATTCAAAGTAACAGCTTGGACTGGAGCAGCACATCATGCATGGACCTGGACACCTTGTCAGGGCTGTGTGCTCAGATATAGACCCCCTCATGCATCTAACTAATAACTAAGGACCCAATTCAATAAGGCTAGGCATTTTGTATTGTGTCTAATGCTGAATGCATCACACATGCACGTCTAATGTCCACCTAAGATCATATGTCACTGTCTCATGAAAACATTCAGGTACCTTGTGAGTTATTTGTCAAGGAGAGGCTGGCACTGTCTGAGCTGTAAATGTTCTAACACTTCCTCCCAGTGCTTACAGTACATATTGGGTCACTGTAGGTGCACACACTGCACTGCAGCATGCAGCGAGATCACTCCAGATGTGTTTGGGTGCTGGATCACTCAGGTGCTCCTCTGGTCCCCCATAAAGCAGAGGATACTTATCAAGCTCTCCCTCAGTTAGTATGCTCAAATCAGTTTCACTGAATGGGGGTTGCCTTGTACTCAAGTACCTCAGCCATGTTGGAGGCAGGTTAGTTAAACAGAGCATGAGGATAGCAGAGAATTTTACTTGCAGGTGAGGATGGCTCAGAATCACCACAAAATGGCTGCTTTTTTCCTGTTTGTCATTTTCTGAATAAAATTTGGGTTTTCTGACTCAATCGCGAATTCCATGCCCCGGGTGTGGAATCTCCACTCCGAGTGAGTAAATTCTGCTCCCGGGAGGAGACTCCACAGTCCGCTGGAACACAGAGTTTTCCTTCAGGAAATAAAAAGCACGGTGTTCAATACAGGAAGTTACAAGCAGCCTTTTTATGGTCATTCTGAGTCAAACTCACCTCAAGATGATGCTGCTCAGATATGATTTTACCGTAAAGAAATTGAAAGAGAAGACGCATTTGGCAAAACCAGGACAAGTTGTTTTAATTAAATGCAGCGGCTGGGAGAGTGTCGACAGAATGTGTCTGAGGAAAATCTCTCGTGTAAAAGTTTTGGCTGACATTATATACATCTTGTGAGGTACAATAAAGTATTTTCGGCATTCCTGAAAAAGCATCTCAGTCAAAAATTAACAAGTTTGGTCATCTGACAAAGATGGCTTTCGCCCATGGGGAGAGCTAGTGCTAGTGAGGACCAGTGTGTATGTATCCAGATGTCCGGAGTGCATGATAACTATGTGTGGTGTGCATGTCGTGTCCTGATTGGCTGAATGTCCCTATCTAACTGTGGTATCTAGCTTTGTGGTATATTTGGGGAACGCGAGCCTTTGGCCAAACATAATTTGTTTGGCCAATTTCCTCAGACCTGTTTGTGGTGCAACTATCTGTCTGTGGGATTGATCAGGGTTTTGCCTGGGCACGCATTTGTCTTTGAGTTCAGAGAGACCCCACCTGAGACCTGCCATTCGATAGGCATAGGTGTGGGTCACAAGACCTGTCTGACCACGTATCTCTGACTTGGGGTTGATGAGGAGGTCACCTTAGGTAAATCTGACAGCAATTTTACCAGTTCCATGAAACTGAAAATAACATGGCAGTAACTGGTATTATTTTTATCAACATTCTCAGCATTGTGCTTGCAGGTGTCATAGCATACATCGATATTGTCTTTACTGATACTGACATAGCTATTTAAGCCTAGATCATGGAAAACATTGATATTGTATTTACTGGTAATAACCTTGTCATTTGAGCATTGACTACGGCATACATTGACATCGTTAACGCCATACTGCCAGTATTGACATTGTTGTGCTGGCATAGATTATGCCATATATTGCCATTGCATTTATGGGTATTGACATGGGTATGTGTGTACAGGTTATGGCATACGTTGACAATGCATTTATTGGAATTGCCGTTGTCGGGCCTGCACATATCATGGTATTCATTGACATCGAATTTACCCATTCCAGCACTGCTCCCTCTAGTTGATTCTTCAACTACTCTATACCCCTTATATGTCATGACAGTTATATTATTTGAAAGTGTGTGTATGTCTGTACTGTCTGTTACTTTTTCACTAGCTATGTGCATACTATCTAATTTGAGGACTGCATTTTTACAGCAGGAAACCCCCACTTCTTGGAAACAACATAACAGAAGTACAACAATGAAAACTGGCATTAGTGACATGAATAGTTTGGACACCCTACGGGGGATCTACAAAAAGATACTATGCAACCAGTCCTACTCCTGGGCACCTCCCTCCTCCTGCGTCGGCTTGAAGATGATGCAGCTCTTCGATGACAAGAAGCTAATGTCTCATTGTCCATATCATTTCCGGTAATAAAAGTACATCAGGAAGCACCAATCTTGGCACACAGCTCACCCTCCATCGCGGTCATCAAGTCCAACACATATGTTGCATCACCATAAGGCGGACGACTCTCAGTTCTTCCTTTATAACGTTTATGCCAAGCCCAGTATCATTTCTCATCGTCATCAACTCCCACCTGCTTATTTGCAACCAGTGGGCATTTGCCTTCGGTTTCATAGCGAAGAAGAATATTGACCCTCCAGCGTTTACTTGAGTCTATGTAAACAGTCTGAGGTCTTCTGGAATGTCCTTGTACTGAGCCCAGCCAAAATAATCAGCAGTTCTTCTCCTACGAGCCTTATGCAGAGTTGTTTTCTTCTCTAACAGATGTTGAGACACTTCAGACAGATCTTCTCCAGGGATGACCAGGGCTGAGGTGTGTATGGTTATGATGGTGCAGAGGTCCCGCCATCCGGGGGTGAGCTGGGTGTAGGCAAGGTCACTGCATTGCCAGTAGAAATCCATCAACGTGGAGGTGCCCCATTGTTGGTCTGTTATGTTCCATATTACATTGTAGTTTCCATTATTGCACAATGGTATTTCTTCCTTTGCCTCTGAAACATAAAAAGTACAGTGTAAGTTTCTGTACAATTAGGGGTTGCCCCCTCCCCTCCAACCATGTGTACCTATTACTCGCGCTATCCCAGGTTTCCTGGCACGGGGTGGCAATGGTAGCATTGGGCCCCCTTCTATGGGACTCCTTTCCACCAGCGAGCTCGCAGTGAGCGGCCCTGCACTGGAATTCCATGTCGGTGGTCCTCTTGTTATTAAAGAAGGCAGCCCCAAAGACGCTAAGGGCCACCGTGGGACTGCATGTGGAGGGGGAGCAGATGTATTTGTGCAGTGGTGCAGTGGTCTTGCTACCTATAGGAACATTTTTTCCATGAAGTCCCAGGGCCAAACAGTGTCCACCTCTACGGTCCCCCTTCTGCGCATCCTGTCTACCTCGGATTGGATGTCTCTAGGCTCGGTGAAGAGATACACTGCTGTGGTGTTGGTCTTATACCGGGTGAGGTTTACTATTGTCCTGCGTGGTTCTACTCTTTTGGGTTAGATCTTAGCCCTAATCCTGCATAGGCACAGCTGAATGATGCATTTTGCTCTTTTTGCTGCTATCTCCTGGGATATGTAAAGCCTGTCTGCACCTACTGCATGGGGTATCAGTGAACAAATATATCCTGACCTGTTCGTAGTTTTAGTGCCTACGACGGCCATGTGTTGGTACCAGGTATTATATAGTAGTGCGTTGTGTAGTGCATGAGGAAAACTAGCGTTTGGTTCAGTGTAGGTATATGTGAGGTGAGAGAGGTCTTTGAGCATGCATTGCAAGAATGTAGGAGTAGAGTTTACGAGATTAGGCATACGTCTAGCTCCAGAGGGTCTCATTAGCACTCTGGCTAAATAGAGCATTTACAGAAATACAAAAATACGTGACTTAAAAAACATTTGCAGGCTGTAGGGTTGTCTTCTGGTGAGGTGTCTGTTGTCTATTAGCCCAGAGGTTTCTTGTCTTGTTGCAGTGCAAAAAATGTCTCTCAAGGGATTGTTGTAAAGTCAATTACTTCAATGTGTTACTTGAGCAATTGGCCTTGTGAAAGAAAGTCATTTTGAAAGCTTTGATCAAAGGAATGGTGGGCAGCAGCAATGTTGGTGCACTTTTAGCTCGATCACAGACCTGTAGGATAAGAGCTGCAGTTTGTAGACTAGCTTGGTAAAAACACATTGTCAGGCAGTTGTCTGAAAAATACCTGCGATTACATTTTACAGATAAACTCGATGGTTTAACTGTGAGCAAATCTTTCCTAAAGGGGTGCTGAAAAGGAAGTGCTAAGCTTTTAGGAGGATGGTGTGTTTTAAACTTGTTTAAGAGGTGCTAGGATTTTAGGGAAATGGTGAGTTTTAAACTGTTTTAATGCTCTTGTATTTTGGGTTCCCCCCTCTCCTAGCTATGGTATGTTAGAAATGGGGGTCTCTAGTTGGCCATGGCTGGCGCCAATGCCCAAATAGGGACCCTTCTTCCTAAGTCAGGGCAAGTGGGCTACCCCCTTTGATAACCCCTGCTCAACCCTGTGGTAACGTAGCACTAGCAGTTAGGCCTATCTCAGAGGCAGTGTGTGAAGCATTTATGACCATGCACAATAAGGCAGTAACAACACCACAAAAGGACACAACTCAAGGAGGTATAGAAAAATAGTATCTTTATCTAAGGTTTAGTACGAGACTCTCGAAAGCGTTTTAACCAGTCACAATGCACGTAAATCAGTAGAGACTTTAAAAAGGCAATAACGTATTCACCAGAACGTGGCACTGACTGAGTTCAAGGCCTGGGTCTACGCGACCCGTTGCGCACCAGATACCTGCCGTTGGACGGGGACACAGTACGTAGCTTCTCGAAGAAGCGGAGATGGTGACAGGCGGACTCCCAGCGACCACAGTTCTCGACTGCAGTGGTCCGCAACGTGCACTCACAAAGATTCAGGCACTCGGGGACAGGCGGGCTCCCAGCGGCAGCAGCACGTGGCTGCGGCGGGCCGGGCTGGTGGTGGCGATGACTCTCGTCGTGCAGCTCCATGGTGGGCGCACAGCGGCAGCAGCTCTCTCCTAGCTGCGGCGGCCCACAGGGCGATTCACGATGATGCAAAGTTGGCAAAGATGCGGGCACTCAGCGGCAGCAGCTTTCGCTTAACTGCGGCGGCCCTCACAGATTCGGCGAAGGTTCTGAAGATTCAAATTAAGGCGGGTGCTCAGCGGCGGCAGCTCTCTCTTAGCTGCGGCGGCCCCCAGGGCGATTCAGCGAAGGTTCAGAAGATTCAAATTAAGGCGGGCGCTCAGCGGCGGCAGCTCTCTCTTAGCTGCGGCGGCCCACACACAGAGTTAACAAGGGTTACCAGTCCGCGTTCCTCACAGTAGAACTAGAGGTTCCAGATTACCCGACGGAGGCCTTACCTGCAAGAAGAATCCCTAGCACAGGAATTCAGGCGGCTGACGGGGTGAAGTCTAATGTCCCTGAGACTTCAGCAGGAGGCGCTCTCAATTCAGGCCCTCGGGTAGTTTCTTCAGCAAAGTTTGAAAGTCCTTTCCTCTGTCCGCTCGGACAGAGTTTCGTCTTGACATCCAGAAGGAACACACTTGAAAAAGGTTTCAGCGCAGCGTTTTATACCTAAAAAGTCTTTGTTCTCTGCAGTCACAAATCACTGCATCCAGCCAGAACCAGTTCGGTGGGGTCGGGGAGCACTTGGTTTACGAGGCGACATCCTGCCCTTTGAGAATCTGGGGGTCTGCTATCAGATGCCCAGTGGGAGGTGGAGCCATTATTCACCTTGCCAGGCACGGCCCTGCTCAGATCAAAGAGTCACCCCTCATGCTACTCTAAATGCCGATCTCTCTCTCCAGCCAGGTCTGACCCAGCTGGCCCTGCTGCTCCAAAACCAGACGGCCAATACACATGCTAGCAAAGCCTACCGGAAAGCTTAGGCCAGAAAATAACTCGTTTCTAGTAGAGGCATTTTCGAACACGGGCTACGCTAATAATCCTTACTAAAAGATGTATCTCACTGTTCTGAACTTAAACATATCAAATTCGACGTTCCTATCAGGTTCCTGGGGGCAGGTAGGACTAGGGCATGTAATACTCAGCCTGCCCATTCTGGCCTATGAGAATAGTAAACAGGGAAATGGAGGGTAACTCGCTATTAGAACATGCTACACAGACATACTTTAAAAGCTGCTTCAGTGGGTACGCTCAAATCAGCGCTGCAGGCCCACCAGCAGTATTTGGTCTACCAGCCCTGGGCACACACAGTGCACTGATACTAGGGGCTGACAAGTAAACCAACCAAGCCAATTATGGTTATCCCAATTCATACAGTTATCTTTACACAGAGAGCATTCGCGCTGTGTCACTGATTGGCAGTGGCACAGCGCCCAGAGCGTCTAAATCCAGCCAACATAAAAGGTCAGAAGCAAAAAGAGGAAGGGAGACCCGCGCCAATGATGCCAGGTCTAACACACGTCCCCTCCAGCTGAAATGTGGGGAGAACTAACCATTCCCTTGGGAGTTCTCATCACTAAGGCGGAAAAACCTGGACAGACCGTCAGCATTGGCGTGTTCTGTACCAGGACGGTGTTCCACCGTGAAATCCATACCCTGTAGGGAAATGGACCACCTCAACAGCTTGGGATTCTCACCCCTCATATGCATCAACCATCTAAGGGGCCTGTGGTCTGTCTGAACCCGGAAGTGAGTCCCAAACAAATATGGTCTCAGCTTCTTCAGCGCCCAGACCACAGCAAATGCCTCACGCTCAATTGCACTCCACCTCTGTTCCCGGGGAAGTAACCTCCTGCTTAGGAAGGCTACCGGTTGGTCTAGTCCCTCCTCATTGATCTGTGACAGAACAGCCCCTATACCATGCTCTGAGGCGTCTGTCTGGACAGCGAATTCCTTTCAAAAGTCGGGCGCCTGAAGCACAGGTGCAGTGCACATGGCAGTCTTCAGGGCGTCAAAAGCGTTCTGACAGGTGTCAGTCCAGTTTACCTTCTTTGGCTGCTTCTTAGAAGTCAGCTCAGTCAAGGGTGCAACAATGTTGCCATATCCCTTGACAAACCTCCTGTAGTACCCCGTGAGTCCTAAGAAGGCTCTCACCTGCGTCTGAGTCTTGGGGGGTTCCCACGCCAGGATAGTTTCAATTTTGGGCTGAAGGGGTGCCACCTGGCCACTCCCCACCTGGTGCCCCAAATACACTACTGAACCCTGCCCAATCTGGCACTTACTGGCTTTGATTGTGAGGCCTGCCTTCCGCAGTGCCATCAATACCTCCCAGAGGTGGCGCAGGTGGTCCTCCCAAGAGGAGCTAAACACCGCAATGTCATCCAGGTAGGCGGCACTGAAGTCTTCCAGCCCAACCAACACCCTGTTGATCAGCCTCTGAAAGGTGGCAGGGGCATTCTTCATTCCAAAGGGCATCACCCGGAACTGGTAGTGCCCATCGGGTGTGGAGAAGGCTGACCTCTCCTTTGCTCCCTCGGTCAAGGCAATCTGCCAATACCCAGACGTCAAATCAAATGTGCTGAGGTATTTTGCAGCCCCTAACCGATCTATGAGCTCATCAGCTCTGGGGATGGGGTGCACGTCAGTCTTCATGACTGAATTGAGGCCCCGATAGTCCACGCAGAACCGAAGTTCTGGGGTGGCACCAGGCGCTGCAGCTTTTGGTACCAGGACCACTGCACTGGACCAAGGGCTGCTAGAGGACTCAATCACCCCAAAGGCAAACATTTTGGTAACCTCATCCTTAATGTAGGCCCTTACTCGGTCAGTCACTCAGTAAGCCTTGTGCTTAATGGGAGGACTGTCCCCGGTGTCCACGTCATGGACACACCAATCAGTGACACTAGGTACCAGGGAGAACAGATCACTGAATTGCCCCAACAGTTGGCGACAATCCCCCTGCTGCTCAGGGGTCAGTGTGGTGGAGAGGACCACACCCTCCACTGACCCATCTCGCTCCCCTGCACACTGGAGGTCAGGAAGGGGCTCGCTCTCCTCCTCCATCCCAGCATCTGTGGCCAGGAGCATGCCCACTTCAGACCTCTCAAAGTGGGGCTTCAGGCGGTTAACATGCAGGACCCGCAAGGGGTTCCTGGGAGACTACAAGTCCACCACGTAGATAACAGGATTCTTGCGCTCCATCACCTCAAAGGGGCCGGTCCACCTATCCTGGAGCGCACAGGGCTCCACCGGGGCCATGACCCACACCTTTTGTCCAGGCTGAAACTCGATCAGAGTGGCATTCTGATCGTGCCAGCGTTTCATCTCTTCCTGGCTGGCTTCCAGGTTTGCCTCAGCAAGTTTCCTGAAACGCCGAGTCTGGTTCCTGAAGGCCAGCATGTAACTAAACACATCCTGGGGAGGTTCCCTGGGAGATTGCTCCCAGCCTTCCTTGACCAGACTCAGAGGCCCTCTTACCGTGTGACCATAGAGCAGCTCAAAGGGACTGAACCCTAAGGACTTCTGTGGCACCTCACGGTAAGCAAACAACAGGCATGGCAAGAGGACATCCCACTTACGCCTCATGGGCTCACCTAGGCCCATAATCATGCCCTTGAGGGTCCGGTTGAATCTCTCAACCAGCCCGTTCCCCTGGGGGTGGTAAGGAGTGGTGAACTTATAAGTTACCCACACTCCTCCCACAGAGACTTCATGTACTTGGAGATGAAGTTAGTTCCCCTATCGGACACCACCTCTCTGGGGAATCCCACACGGGATAAAATCCCCATCAGTGCCCGTCCCACCACGGGGGCCATCACTGTCCTGAGCGGGATGGCCTCAGGGTACCGGGTGCTCACAACGGGAAAGGGCTGTAGTGGGGCCTTAATCTTCCCCCCACTCTTCTCACTTGCCTGGCAAGTCTCACACGTCCTGCAGTGAGCATCTGAGCTCCTGCGCATCTGGGGCCAATAGAAGTGGGTGACCAGCCTCTCAAAGGTCTTGGTCTGCCCCAGATGTCCGGCCAGTGGCACATCATGAGCCAACCCCAGTAGGAAGGTCCTGAAGCGCTGGGGTACCACCAGCACACGGGCTGACCCAGGCTCAGCAACCTTAGGCTCGCTGTAAAGGAGGTCGTTCTCCCAATAGATCCAATGTGACCCTGTCTGGTCACCTGCAGCTTGGGCGGCGGCCTGCCACCACACCCCCTCAAGAGAAGGGCAGGTTCTCTGTTGCTCGCAAAATTCCTCCCTGGAGGGCCCCCCTTCCTGCTGCCAATGGGTCAGCTCCGGTAGGTCCCCCAGTTCGGCCACTTGTTCCCCTGTAGGTTCCAGGGCATCCCACTCAAGGTCTGCTCCCTCCGGGACCGCGGGAACCGCAGGGGGCCGGTTTCCCGCGCCTCCTACCCCTTTTCTTTGAGGCAGGGGCCTGGGCCATACTTTCAGGCTCCAGAACCTCCTGAACATCCTTCTGAGCTGTCATGGACCGAGTGGTTACACACGCCCACTCAGGCAGACCCAACATTTCCAAATGAGACTTTCTCTCCACCGTAGCCCACGGGGAGTTCTCTAGATCATTGCCCAACAGACAGTCTACAGGCATGGCGGGCCTCACAGCCACTTGAAGAGTTCCTGAGACCCCCCCACTTGAAGGGAACCTAAGCCACTTCACACTGGCTCTCTGAGTTGTCCGCTGACACTACGGGGCAGAATGCATGGGGGACAACCTGCTCTTTGGACACTAACCGGGAACTTACAGCAGTCACACTAGCTCCGGTGTCCCTGAGAGCCTCCACCCTATGGCCATTGATGGTCACCCACTGCCGGTACTTCTGAGTGTTATTCAGCAGTGTGGGGTTAGGGACCTTCTCAAAGTCTCCTAGCGAGACAAGGGTTAACCCTACGGGGTCCTACGGGGTCCCACCCACCTTGGACCTCTACCTCTTCCCCCCCCAGGGCTACACTGGCAATCTGGAGGGATGGTGCACGGGGTGGTGCACGAGGGGATGCATTGGGGTCCCTCTGGGGACACTGGGGATCATAATACCGGTGGCCCACTTGACCACACTTGAAACAGGTGAGTGGCCCCCTCTGAACAGGCCTACCTGTCGGGGACACTGGCTTCTTCTCAGGGGGAGGCTGGGACACCACTGCTTGGTTCCCTTGGGAATTACTTTGGGGCCCTCTCTGGAACTCCCTCGGCTTACCCTTTCCCCCCCCACTTCTCTGCTGGGGACCCTGCCCACCTCTGGTGAAGTCTCCCACAAAACCTTTGCGGACCCGGGTGTTCACCCAGCGGTCCGCCTCCTCAGCAAACTTCCTAGGGTTAGTCAGCTTGCTATCAATCAGGTGCTGGCTTAGCTCTGGAAAACAGTTACTAGAAAAATGCTCTCACGCAAACAAATCATACAATTGCTTGAAGGTTTCCACTTTGCTACCCTTTACCCAGCGATCCATTGCTCTGCAGAAAAAGACACATATTCAACCCACGTGGTACCCTCTAACTTCTTACAGGTCCTAAACCTCTGCCTGTACATTTCTGGGGTCAAACCATAACGGGTCATCAAAGCTTCTTTCATATGGGCATACACCATCCTGCTCTCCTCAGGCAGGTCCAACAGGGTATCCCTACCATCATTCACAAAGCGCCCCCACAATCCCGCTCCCCAATCCTGCTCAGGGACCCGGTGGGACACCATTGCTATCTCATATGCGGCAAACCATTGCCCAATATCCTCACTCTTGTGAAAATCCTTAATGACATCGTTAGGAATATAAACTCTACTCTCAGGAGTTACTAAAGGTATGCTGCCACCAGAGGGGAGACCGGGACACTCCTCGCCCTGATCTCTATCTCCCTCAACATTCTCTCATGTTCCATTCTCATTTTCTCAAGTTCAATTGACAATAGATTCTTCTCAATGTCTATCTTCTTACTCTCAAGGTCCTTCTGACCTTCCAATTTCGCCATCTCCAAACTATGCCTACTATCTCTCTCCCTGTCCTCCAGCTCTTCTGGGGTCAGGCTCCTTTGGGATACACTAGTACCTGGATTGGAGGGTGTTCTATCCCCCCCCCTCTACTGCATCATCCTGCTGCCCTCCAGCATTCTCTTCCTCATCCCCAGCGGACCCTCTGGCTTCCCACCAGGCCTTCAGCGCCTTGTGGTACTCCTCCTTCCTAGAGAGACCTACCACGGGGACTGCGAATTGCTTACAAAATGACTTCAGCTGTTTGGCAGTATAGGTATCTAATCTTTCCTCCTCAAAGGCGAGATCCTCCGAAGCATTGGATGTTGGCCTTCCCATATTAGCAGTACTCATGGCTGCGATCAACAATTCAATACTAAAACAACCAATGAAAAAAATTCGAAGAGGAAAAAAATCCGCGCTTGTCTGCGCTTTGGTCTGTACTCACTAGTGGTGTCTACCAGTTATTGTACGTGGATCATAAATGCAAGTCCTGATCCCACCGCTGCCACCAATGTTAGAAATGGGGGCCTCTAGTTGG
Source organism: Calotriton arnoldi (assembly GCA_963921515.1). Lineage (NCBI taxonomy): Eukaryota > Metazoa > Chordata > Amphibia > Caudata > Salamandridae > Calotriton > Calotriton arnoldi. The sequence continues at coordinate 927,751 of CAWUFW010003172.1, read as the reverse complement.
CCATGGCTGGCGCCAATGCCCAAATAGGGACCCTTCTTCCTAAGTCAGGGCAAGTGGGCTACCCCCTTTGATAACCCCTGCTCAACCCTGTGGTAACGTAGCACGAGCAGTTAGGCCTATCTCAGAGGCAGTGTGTGAAGCATTTATGACCATGCACAATAAGGCAGTAACAACACCACAAAAGGACACAACTCAAGGAGGTATAGAAAAATAGTATCTTTATCTAAGGTTTAGTACGAGACTCTCGAAAGCGTTTTAACCAGTCACAATGTACGTAAATCAGTAGGGACTTTAAAAGGCAATAACGTATTCACCAAAACGTGGCACTGACTGAGTTCAAGGCCTGGTTCTACGCGACCCGTTGTGCCCCAGATACCTGCCGTTCGACGTGGACACAGTACATAGCTTCTCGAAGAAGCGGAGACGGTGACAGGCGGACTCCCAGCGACCACAGTTTTTCACTGCAGTGGTCCGCAACGTGCACTCACAATGATTCCGGCACTCGGGGACAGGCGGGCTCCCAGCGGCAGCAGCACGCGGCTGCGGCGGCCCGGGCTGGTGGTGGCGATGACTCTCGTCGTGCAGCTCACTGGTGGGCACACAGCAGCAGCAGCTCTCTCCTAGCTGCGGCGGCCCACAGGGCGATTCACGATGATGCAACGCTGGCAAAGATGCGGGCACCAAGCGGCAGCAGCTTTCTCTTAACTGCGGCGGCCCACAGGACAAATCACAATGGTGCAAAGTTGGCAAATGTGCGAGCACTCGGCGGCAGCAGCTCTCTCTTATCTGCGGCGGCCCACAGGACAAATCACAATGATGCACAGTTAGCCAAGGTGCGGACCCTCAGCGGCCGCAGCTCACATGACAAATCACGATGATGCAAAGTTAGCCAAGGTGCGAACCCTCAACGGCAGCAGCTCTCTCTTAGCTGCGGCAGCTCACAGGGCAAATCACGATGATGCAAAGTTAGCAAAGGTGCGAGTACTCCGCGGCAGCAGCTCTCTCTTAGCTGCGGCGGCTCACAGGACAAATCACGACGATGCACAGCTGACACAAGTGCAGGCACTCAGCGGCAACAGCTCTCTCCCAGCTGCGGCGGCCCACAGGACAAATCACGATGATGCACAGCTGACACAAGTGCGGGCACTCGGAGGCAACAGCTCTCCCTTAGCTGCGGCGGCCCACAGGACAAATCACGATGATGCCCAGCTGACACAAGTGCGGGCACTCAGCGGCAACAGCTCTCTCTTAGCTGCAGCGGTCCACAGGACAAATCACGATGATGCACAGCTGACACAAGTGCGGGCACTCGGCGGCAACAGCTCTCTCTTAGCTGCGGCGGCCCACAGGACAAATCACGATGATGCACAGCTGACACAAGTGCGGGCACTCAGCGGCAACAGCTCTCTCTGAGCTGCGGCGGCCCACACCAATTCAGCGAAGGTTCTGAAGATTCAAATTAAGGCGGGCGCTCAGCGGCGGCAGCTCTCTCTTAGCTGCGGCTGCCCACACAGATTCGCCGAAGGTTCTGAAGATTCAAATTAAGGCGGGCGCTCAGCGGCGGCAGCTCTCTCTTAGCTGCGGCTGCCCACACAGATTCGCCGAAGGTTCTGAAGATTCAAATTAAGGCGGGCGCTCAGCGGCAGCAGCTCTCTCTTAGCTGTGGCGGCCCACAGGGCGATTCAGCAAAGGTTTAGAAGATTCAAATTAAGGCGGGCGCTCAGCGGCGGCAGCTCTCTCTTAGCTGCGGCGGCCCACACACAGAGTTAACAAGGGTTACCAGTCTGCGTTCCTCACAGTAGAACTAGAGGTTCCAGATTACTCGACGGAGGCCTCACCTGCAAGTAGAATCCCTAGCACAGGAATTCAGGTGGCTGACGGGGTGAAGTCTAATGTCCCTGAGACTTCAGCAGGAGGCGCACTCAATTCAGGCCCTCGGGTAGTTTCTTCAGCAAGCTTGGTGAAAGTTTCAAAGTCCTTTCCTCTGTCCGCTCGGACAGAGTTTCGTCTTGACATCCAGAAGGAACACACTTGAAAAAGGTTTCAGCGCAGCGTTTTATACCTAAAAAGTCTTTGTTCTCTGCAGTCACAAATCACTGCATCCAGCCAGAACCAGTTTGGTGGGGTCGGGGAGCACTTGGTTTATGAGGCGACATCCTGCCCTTTGAGAGTCTGGGGGTCTGCTATCAGATGCCCAGTGGGAGGTGGAGCCATCATTCACCTTGCCAGGCACGGCCCTGCTCAGATCAAAGAGTCACCCCTCACCCTACTCTAAATGCCGATCTCTCTCTCCAGCCAGGTCTGACCCAGCTGGCCCTGCTGCTCCAAAACCAGACGGCCAATACACACGCTAGGAAAGCCTACCGGAAAGCTTAGGCCAGAAAATACCTTGTTTCTAGTAGAGGCATTTTCGAACACGGGCTATGCTAATAATCCTTACTAAAAGATGTATCTCACTGTTCTGAACTTAAACATATCAAATTCGACGTTCCTATCAGGTTCCTGGGGGCAGGTAGGACTAGGGCATGTAATACTCAGCCTGCCCATTCTGGCCTATGAGAACGGATAACCTCACAATAGTAAACAAGGAAATGGAGGGTAACTCGCTATTAGAACATGCTACACAGACAAACATTAAAAGCTGCTTCGGTGGGTAGCACAAATCAGCGCTGCAGGCCCACCAGCAGTATTTGGTCTACCAGCCCTGGGCACACACAGTGCAATGATACTAGGGGCTGACAGGTAAACCAACCGAGCCAATTATGGTTATCCCAATTCATACAGTTATCTTTACACAGGGAGCATTCGCGCTGTGTCACTGATTGGCAGTGGCACAGCGCCCAGAGCATCTAAATCCAGCCAACATAAAAGATAGGAAGCGAAAAGAGGAAGGGAGACCCGCGCCAATGATGCCAAGTCTAACAGTAAGGACAATACTCTTTTCCTGTGGGCTGCTTAACTTAAAGGTGTGACATTTTGATCAGGGCAGAGGTGTCAGTTTGACCAGTATGTGCTGTGTGCAATTGTGAGGGGAAGTGGAGGCTTGAATTTTGGGCTGATGTTTCATCACTCGGGTATCTGCACATGGAGTGGAACAAGGTTTTTCTTTAATTAGACTGAGTTACTGGCTTACACCCTTCTTCTGGAAGGATCGGGAATCTTTGGACTGTTTTTAATCTGTTTTGTGCAAGTCCGTGAGGGCGGTTACCTGTGTTGTTGGAAGTTGCTCATTTTAACAAAGGGATACTGGACGTGGTTGGAAGGTTGTGTGTGGACTCCTGTGGGAGCCTGCAGGGGAATGGGCTGGAACTGTGTTTGTTTGCAGTGTTTTTTCAGCCAGGTCAGGGTTTTTGTCAGGACTTTATGTGCTCGGCCTGATAGAGTTGACGCTAATGACTTCCATGGGTTTTCCTAAGGACTGGGGTCATGTGAACTGGATCTCTTTAGAGTTTTGATGATATTACTGTCATCGTGTCCATTGCTGCCCTCTGCATTTTGAGGAACGTAACTCCCGATGCTAATGGCGGAACATTCACCTCATTATGGAACTAAAGGAGGGCCTCCATTTGGAGGTAAACCCTAAGGTGGTTGAGACTTACATAGCCCGCCCAAAGGTGGACTTGGGTGAGCAGTCCTGAGTTCCTGTTTTTTTGCACCAGCTGGGGGCCCACCCTGCTCCCTCATCAGACTGCCCTCCACCTGGGGGCGTGGCCAGCCAACCCTTCTCCGAGGGATCAGCAGCCGTGGGGGCACTGGGCCTCCTGCGTGTACCCGGTTGGCAAATTTTAGCCTGGACTCCCGGTCCACATAGCATGGCTGTCCTGAAGGCTGGCTGTGGTGGCTGATAAGGAAATGTGACTGGGAGTGGTAGGAAGGAATAGGTTGTTTTGGGGGATGGTTTTGGACTTATGACGTGTTTGTACCCTGTGATTGTGCAAGGGCACACACACCCCAGACAGTCAGCCCTCCTTGTTGTGGCTGTGGGTTCGGTCCCTGCTAGACTGAACTCCCTATCTGTTGCAGCGATTACCCTGTACTCAGCCAACCACCCGGTCCGGGTGGCTGTATACTGGTTTTCTTGAGGCTGATTGTGTGGTGCATGTGCTTGGTTCTGAGCTTGTTTTTGGGTGTGGATGCTCAGTGGGGGCTGTCCCAGTACAATACCATGCTGATGGTGGTACATTTTTAGATGGCACCAGTTAGCCATGTGGCTCATTCTGTAACAATAGTGGCACTCTATGAGGCCAGTTTGGACCCATCCTCCCTGACCTCGGCCTCTTGGGCTGGGAGGATACCCTCTGGGGTCCATAAGCGGAGCTTCTCTTGAGGCAGGTGCTATGTAGACATTCGGGGCCAGCACAGCCCCCTCAAGGGCGGTCTTTTTCAGCCTATGTTGGACCAGTTTGGTGGTGTCTCTCTGGGCCTGCTCCTGCTTCTCCCTGTCCTTCTCCATTCTCTTACGGTAATAGTGTAATATGTGGGCTTGTATTCACCACCAGGGTTTGGTGTCTAGCCCTACTACACTATCTAATCTGGTCTATATCTCAGTGGGTGGTCCCCTCTTGAGGATATTGTAGAAGAATGCATCCTGGGGACTTGTGTTGGTCCAGGGCTCTCCTGTCTCATGCCCCCATCATTCTCTCATCCTTTTTAGGAATTCAGTCATGGTCCACTCAGGCTTCATGCTCTCTGCCACCAGTCCTCCTATGTCTGGGCGGTCAGGGAATATCTTCCTTGGGGCCGCCCAGGTCAGATGTCTGAATGAGTTAAATGCAACCCTGTCATGCTCAGTGTTGATAAACATGACAGTGGGGAAGCAGGCTGGGAGAACAACCTGTTGGTCTGCTCCCCAATGAGGCTGCTGAGCAGACTTTTGATGTCACTTAAAGCTAAGTTTATATCCGCAATGTTCTTCCAAAGCATGAGATCCAATTTCCTGTCCCGTCCATCATCGGGGGCAGTTTATTCCTGAGCCTTTCTTTGCCCATCTGTGCCCAAGGCACGTAGATGGTTCCTGCTGCACCTTTCTGCAGTAGCGGACAAATTCTGGCTCGAGGTGGCTCCTTGGGTATTCCCTGATGTAGCTCTCCCATCATCTATGGCACTCCTGCATGTAGGGTTAGTTCTATTTGGGATCTACCCCTCCATGCCGAATGCAGTCTTCTGCAATGGCCATGTTTACAGTTTCGAAGGATCCCTCCTCTGGCCAAGGACAATCACACTGGTGGCCCTTCTTTTCATTCCAGCAGGCCAGTAAATGGCAAAAAGTTCACACGAAGGTCTTGCCCTCTTCTCTGGGTACTATCTCTCATGGGGTTGGTTTGGCTGACCAGTGCGTTCGGGGGGCAGGGGCTGACATCCTTGTCATCGCTCTCCTTGTGCATGTGTAAAGGTGCCATGCTGCTCCTTTTGTTTCTCAATTGTGCCCCTATTAGGCTTTCCTGGCTACTCACTTCCTGGTCAGCCCCTCTACTAACCCGACGACCAGGTGATGTGCCTGACTCTGTTAGGGGCCTTTCTACCGACTCACCCCTGGGCTCATATCTATGTTGGGCCCGAGGCCGAGCTCCTGCTTCGTCTTTTTAAGGATTTTGCAATTTTAGATTGTCTCTAGATTTTTTAAATATTTACAAATTCTACTGTAATTTTGGCAAACAGTGTACACAGGGTAGTACCAAAAACAATCTACTGATTACGAGCTCTATAAAAAAATCGATGTTTCTGGAAAAAGGACATTTAACAATAAACAAATACAACTGCCCACAGCACAAGCTCCCATTGACGGTACCTGTCACACGGTGCAGGGATGTTCAGTTGGGCACCATAGGTGCCCCCAAGCACAAATGCAAAAGGCCAGGGGGAAGGGGGCCCTTCTAGGGGCCACCAATGTTGCTTTCCGACAGCCTTTCCATGTCAGAATGGCCCACATGGAAAAGCTGTCAGAAACCGACATCATAATTCCGACTGCGGAAATGCTGTACTTAAGGGATTTTAGGCCTTTCCGACCAACTGACAGGCTCCATGAGCCCATCGGATTGTGTTGGTCAGTCCCTCCGACTGCTGCCTCTGACTGCGCGCATTGTATTGCGTCAGTCGGACCGCAGCAGTAGATGTGGTTCTGCCCGTACCCGACAAGCCGTCAGTTGTGGTCCGAACCGCATCGTAATGATGCCCTCTGTAGTAAACGGGATCCTCTCCTGGCCATATTTAAGTACCAGTTGGTGCTGATGATATGCGTTGATGTGCCCCATTGTGCTGACTCCCAGCAAGTGCAGGAACCTCTGATCCAGTGGGTGAATCTACTCTAGCCGTATGTGGCAATAAAAAGGAGAAGTCATCAGACAGTACAAACAAATGATTTGCAATTAAAAGACAACAGTGCTGGTAACTAAATAAGGCACATTTTCTTGTGCCATTTACAACTGTAAAATTAAATCACCACCAGTGATGGGCCACTGTTTGTGAATGAGAAATTGGATGTTACCATTTCCATCACAAAAGATTCTGGGACTTGTAGTGCAATAGACAAAATGAGACACACAAGAGTCTGACTCAGCATGAATATTAGCACAAACAAACTTTATGTGAATTCCATAGTCACATTTGCAGTGTATTCTACACATTTATCTTTTTAATTCATTATTTAAATCATCACATTTTACCCGGCGCCCAATTAAGGTCATCAGTCACAGCCAGCCCATGCATCAGGTGGGGGTGCATGGTGGAGAGGACATCCTTCTCAAGTGGGGTGAGACGGAGATGGGTTCCAGTTGGTCCACCAAGGAAAGCTCTGGCCACATCTATCCTGATGAACTTCTCCTCCACCCGCCTCTTCTCATCCTGCCACTTCTTTTTGATGTCTGAGACGGTCCAGCCATCCTCCCCCAGTGCACTGACTGCAGTTGCCAACTGCTGCCACAGGGATGCCTTCTGTGTTGCACTGTTGAAGTATGGAGGTAGCCCATACAGTTTTTTGTAGTTCCTCACTACAAATGTCACAATCATATTGGTCTCCTAATCAGTGTAGTTCTTCTTCCTCCTCACATTTTGCATGCTGAAAGCAAAGCAGGTGAAATGTAGGTGTGAAAAATAGAGCCTTTAATGTGTGCTGATTTTATGTGGATAGTGGTGCAGAGGTTGCAGGTGGTAATAATTGTATGCAGGTGTATGAAATTACAATTACTCCGCCCTGAGTGCGGAGTTTCTGCCTCAAGGGCAGAGATTCTGCCCTGAGTGCTGAGACTTTGCCATGATTGTGGAAACTCCACAGTCGTAAAGATACTACTCGTAAGTCCCTTTGTGAATACCGAAAGTCGTCAACTTAGACTTTTGGTCTGAGTTTAACTTTGTGAATCAGGCCCTCAGAGTCCAAATCTACGCCTTGAATCTTTGTCCTAATTTGGCTAGCTGCCAGCGAACTGGTCTGTCATCCAACAGGAAGGTCTAAACTCCTTGGTACATTTCCCAGTGCTATGGCACAATGGCACTTTGGCACTTTAAGTGGATTTGCACATGGTCTAAACAGCATCGACACTTTGAGTAAAAATCAATGCCTTAAATCATTTTTGTCTTTTAACAAAATCTGGTCTTTTTAATCTTCGCATTGGAAGCAGATTCTTATTCCTGTATTGTGTTGTTTCTCAATTTACTGCACTTCAGTTTTTGCAAAGGCTTTAATTAACTATGCAATAAAAATACATTTGACATTTGAGTGCGTCCCCTCTAATGCCCGAATGGGTCAATTTCAGTGGACTGGAGAGGTCTCCGTTGGCTCTAGGATTGTCACAGTGGTGCAGGCTCAGGGAGTAGGACATGGATGCAAAGTTCACTGGGTTGGAACAAGGATGTAAAGCCAGTCACATCCAAGGAGTATTTGGTTCCTGAGACTGGGAGAAGTATGCTGAGCCTGTCACCTCAAGGGACGGAGAGATTGATATCAATGGCAAAGATGAACAAATTGATGAAACTGGTAGAAAAACACAGAGTTTGTCACCTTGAGGGATGAATAGATTTATGTCACTGGTAGAATGATACTTAGGTGTCACCTTCATAGATAAACACATTCATTTCACTGGCACAAGCAGGCTGAGCCTTGTCTGTATACCTCTTTTTTTAGGTCTAAGTTGTGCTATACGGATTTGCCAATCATTCATGCATTCAATTAATTTAGCCTACAACCTCCAAGGATCAATAGAATCATGGTACTGGCAGAAGGACGCGCAGCTTGTCACCTCCAGGGATAAATAGATTCATGACACCTCAAGCGGTCAATGCGACTGGAGCACCTAATGGAGAGATGATCACGGGATTGGTCTAAGGGTAGAGAATATGTTATGTTTAGGGTCCGATGGTATCAACGCATTGACAGATGCAGAAAATGTCACTGCTCTGTTTAGGTCAACTGCGATTATTGTCAGAGGGATGACAGAACTGACTGATGAGATGATATGGGAATATGTCATATCTTGAATTTTTTTCTCATGGATTAGTACAGGATAAATCTATGTCTGGATGGGCTCCTGGAAAGGCAAGAATAATACAGAACATATGTCCTTGGTGGATGGATGGCTCCGGTGACTGGCTCAGGGGTACAGAGCATGAGCTGTCTATGGACGGATGGGCCACAGAGATGGACAGAGGGGTGCAGAGTATGTGCAACTGAGTATTGATGGCTCAGCACTTGGCAAATGGATACGGGCATGCACCCTCTAGCTCCAGTGATCGGCACGGATTGCAACTTATTTGCCCTACAGGGGTGGATGGCGTCTAGGCATGGACACAGGGATACATGTATATTCCGTCTGTGGATTGGTGTGATCTAGGCATGTAGCAGGGGTACAGAGCATATGCCCTCGATGGATGGATGGTATCTAGGCATGAACACAGGAAAACATGTATATCTCCTCTATGGATTGGGGGATTTAGGCATGCTCCAAGGGTACAGAGTAGGGCTGGGCGGAGGTCGCGGAGCGTGTTCTAAATCATGTGCGAACTGCACCATGCAGTCCACATGGGCACAGCCATCTTATTTGTCTGCTGAACTCTGTTATGGTGCTTTGCCTAATCCTAATCTATCTTTAATCTCTAAAATCCTCCTCGTTTAAAACTTATCTACCCCTCATTTATAGGTCGAGCGTAGAGTCAGCGCGCATGCGCTGCCCTGCGAGACTTCTTGCAGTGGGGTACGGAGTAGAAGCTCCGCCCACTCTCCTCCCATGTTTGTCATTAGCTTGTGTCTTTGTGCTTCATAAATGCAAGCTTCTGATTGGTTAATAGGCTTGTTAGTCCCTCCTTTGTACCGCCTCCTCTTCATCTGTCACCTCCCATGGCGACTGGCCCCTTTACTTCGGTTGTTACACTGGATGCTTTTTTTTTTGTCAGTAAGCACTCTTTTCTTTTCTTTATTGGGTTTCTTACTTGCAGGCACAAAGTGCTTTGATGCAAAAACAACAGTTGATGGACAGAATGCAGAACAATGTCATACATTCACCCCAGTACAGAGATCTGGGCCTAAATCCATCGTTTTTTTGCTCACCCAGCCATATGCAAATCAGTCTTGACCCTGTGCCTCATGGGAACAGTCCAGCCCGAACAGCCAAGCCAGGTCCTCCCTGGACTTGAAACAAGCATCCTAGGACCGGTTTCGGGGTTTCACCCCTCTTCAGCCATGATAGCTTGATTCCAGTGGCATGGAGAGCACGGGACCCACGTCTGGGCATACCCGTCCCACTCGGGGTGACAAATGCAAAAACAACAGTTGATGGACAGAATGCAGAACAATGTCATACATTCACCCCAGTACAGAGATCTGGGCCTAAATCCATCGTTTTTTGCTCACCATGCCATTCCAGTTTGAACCCAGCCATATGCAAATCAGTCTTGACCCTGTGCCTCATGGGAACAGTCCAGCCAGAACTGCCAAGCCAGGTCCTCCCTGGACTGGGAACAAGCATCCTAGGACCGGTTTCGGGGTTTCACCCCTCTTCAGCCAGGATAGCTTGATTCCAGTGGCATGGAGAGCACGGACTGGGGGTGAATGTTGTGATTTGTTCTGTGAAATCCCGAAACCGGTCCTAGGATGCTTGTTTCCGGTCCAGGGAGGACCTGGCTTGGCAGTTCGGGCTGGACTGTTCCCATGAGGCACAGGGTCAAAACTGATTTGCATATGGCCAGGCCTAAACTGGGGTGGCATGGTGAGCAAAAGAATGATGGATTTAACCCAGATCTCTTGACTGGGGGTGAATGTTTTGATTTGTTCTGCATTCCGTCCATCAATTGTGTGTCTTTTGCTTTCTCGCCCTAAGTGCGCCGGGAATGCCCAGACGTGGGTCCCGGGCTCACTGTGCCACTGGATTCAAGCTATCCTGGCTGAAGAGGGGTGAAACCCCGAAACCGGTCCTAGGATGCTTGTTTCCGGTCCAGGGAGGACCTGGCTTGGCAGTTCGGGCTGGACTGTTCCCATGCGGCACATGGTCAAGACTGATTTGCATATGGCCAGGTCTAAACTGGGGTGGCATGGTGAGCAAAGAATGATGGATTTAACCCAGATCTCTTGACTGGGGGTGAATGTTTTGATTTGTTCTGCATTCCGTCCATCAATTGTGTGTCTTTTGCTTTCTGCCCTAAGTGCGCCGGGTATGCCCAGACGTGGGTCCCGGGCTCACTGTGCCACTGGATTCAAGCTATCCTGGCTGAAGAGGGGTGAAACCCCGAAACCGGTCCTAGGATGCTTGTTTCCGGTCCAGGGAGGACCTGGCTTGGCAGTTTGGGCTGGACTGTTCCCATGAGGCACAGGGTCAAGACTGATTTGCATATGGCCAGGTCTAAACTGGGGTGGCATGGTGAGCAAAAGAATGATGGATTTAACCCAGATCTCTTGACTGGGGGTGAATGTTTTGATTTGTTCTGCATTCCGTCCATCAATTGTGTGTCTTTTGCTTTCTCGCCCTAAGTGCGCCAGGTATGCCCAGACGTGGGTTATTGGGCTCACTGTGCCCCTGGAATCAAGCTATCCTGGCTGAAGAGGGGTGAAACCCCGAAACCGGTCCTAGGATGCTTGTTTCCGGTCCAGGGAGGACCTGGCTTGGCAGTTCGGGCTGGACTGTTCCCATGAGGCACAGGGTCAAGACTGATTTGCATATGGCCAGGTCTAAACTGGGGTGGCATGGTGAGCAAAAGAATGATGGATTTAACCCAGATCTCTTGACTGGGGGTGAATGTTTTGATTTGTTCTGCATTCTGTCCATCAATTGTGTGTCTTTTGCTTTCTCGCCCTAAGTGTGCCGGGTATGCCCAGACGTGGGTCCCGGGCTCACTGTGCCACTGGATTCAAGCTATCCTGGCTGAAGAGGGGTGAAACCCCGAAACCGGTCCTAGGATGCTTGTTTCCGGTCCAGGGAGGACCTGGCTTGGCAGTTCGGGCTGGACTGTTCCCATGAGGCACAGGGTCAAGACTGATTTGCATATGGCCAGGTCTAAACTGGGGTGGCATGGTGAGCAAAAGAATGATGGATTTAACCCAGATCTCTTGACTGGGGGTGAATGTTTTGATTTGTTCTGCATTCCGTCCATCAATTGTGTGTCTTTTGCTTTCTCGCCCTAAGTGTGCCGGGTATGCCCAGACGTGGGTCCAGGGATCACTGTGCCACTGGATTCAAGCTATCCTGGCTGAAGAGGGGTGAAACCCCGAAACCGGTCCTAGGATGCTTGTTTCCGGTCCAGGGAGGACCTGGCTTGGCAGTTCGGGCTGGACTGTTCCCATGAGGCACAGGGTCAAGACTGATTTGCATATGGCCAGGTCTAAACTGGGGTGGCATGGTGAGCAAAAGAATGATGGATTTAACCCAGATCTCTTGACTGGGGGTGAATGTTTTGATTTGTTCTGCATTCTGTCCATCAATTGTGTGTCTTTTGCTTTCTGCCCTAAGTGCGCTGTGTATGCCCAGACGTGGGTTATTGGGCTCACTGTGCCCCTGGAATCAAGCTATCCTGGCTGAAGAGGGGTGAAACCCCGAAACCGGTCCTAGGATGCTTGTTTCCGGTCCAGGGAGGACCTGGCTTGGCAGTTCGGGCTGGACTGTTCCCATGAGGCACAGGGTCAAGACTGATTTGCATATGGCCAGGTCTAAACTGGGGTGGCATGGTGAGCAAAAGAATGATGGATTTAACCCAGATCTCTTGACTGGGGGTGAATGTTTTGATTTGTTCTGCATTCCGTCCATCAATTGTGTGTCTTTTGCTTTCTGCCCTAAGTGCGCCAGGTATGCCCAGACGTGGGTTATTGGGCTCACTGTGCCCCTGGAATCAAGCTATCCTGGCTGAAGAGGGGTGAAACCCGAAACCGGTCCTAGGATGCTTGTTTCCGGTCCAGGGAGGACCTGGCTTGGCAGTTCGGGCTGGACTGTTCCCATGAGGCACAGGGTCAAGACTGATTTGCATATGGCCAGGTCTAAACTGGGGTGGCATGGTGAGCAAAAGAATGATGGATTTAACCCAGATCTCTTGACTGGGGGTGAATGTTTTGATTTGTTCTGCATTCCGTCCATCAATTGTGTGTCTTTTGCTTTCTGCCCTAAGTGCGCCGGGTATGCCCAAACGTGGGTCCCGGGCTCACTGTGCCACTGGATTCAAGCTATCCTGGCTGAAGAGGGGTGAAACCCCGAAACCGGTCCTAGGATGCTTGTTTCCGGTCCAGGGAGGACCTGGCTTGGCAGTTCGGGCTGGACTGTTCCCATGAGGCACAGGGTCAAGACTGATTTGCATATGGCCAGGTCTAAACTGGGGTGGCATGGTGAGCAAAAGAATGATGGATTTAACCCAGATCTCTTGACTGGGGGTGAATGTTTTGATTTGTTCTGCATTCCGTCCATCAATTGTGTGTCTTTTGCTTTCTCGCCCTAAGTGCGCCAGGTATGCCCAGACGTGGGTTATTGGGCTCACTGTGCCCCTGGAATCAAGCTATCCTGGCTGAAGAGGGGTGAAACCCCGAAACCGGTCCTAGGATGCTTGTTTCCGGTCCAGGGAGGACCTGGCTTGGCAGTTCGGGCTGGACTGTTCCCATGAGGCACAGGGTCAAGACTGATTTGCATATGGCCAGGTCTAAACTGGGGTGGCATGGTGAGCAAAAGAATGATGGATTTAACCCAGATCTCTTGACTGGGGGTGAATGTTTTGATTTGTTCTGCATTCCGTCCATCAATTGTGTGTCTTTTGCTTTCTCGCCCTAAGTGCGCCAGGTATGCCCAGACGTGGGTTATTGGGCTCACTGTGCCCCTGGAATCAAGCTATCCTGGCTGAAGAGGGTGAAACCCCGAAACCGGTCCTAGGATGCTTGTTTCCGATCCAGGGAGGACCTGGCTTGGCAGTTCGGGCTGGACTGTTCCCATGAGGCACAGGGTCAAGACTGATTTGCATATGGCCAGGTCTAAACTGGGGTGGCATGGTGAGCAAAAGAATGATGGATTTAACCCAGATCTCTTGACTGGGGGTGAATGTTTTGATTTGTTCTGCATTCCGTCCATCAATTGTGTGTCTTTTGCTTTCTCGCCCTAAGTGCGCCAGGTATGCCCAGACGTGGGTTATTGGGCTCACTGTGCCCCTGGAATCAAGCTATCCTGGCTGAAGAGGGTGAAACCCCGAAACCGGTCCTAGGATGCTTGTTTCCGGTCCAGGGAGGACCTGGCTTGGCAGTTTGGGCTGGACTGTTCCCATGAGGCACAGGGTCAAGACTGATTTGCATATGGCCAGGTCTAAACTGGGGTGGCATGGTGAGCAAAAGAATGATGGATTTAACCCAGATCTCTTGACTGGGGGTGAATGTTTTGATTTGTTCTGCATTCCGTCCATCAATTGTGTGTCTTTTGCTTTCTCGCCCTAAGTGCGCCAGGTATGCCCAGACGTGGGTTATTGGGCTCACTGTGCCTCTGGAATCAAGCTATCCTGGCTGAAGAGGGGTGAAACCCCGAAACCGGTCCTAGGATGCTTGTTTCCGGTCCAGGGAGGACCTGGCTTGGCAGTTCGGGCTGGACTGTTCCCATGAGGCACAGGGTCAAGACTGATTTGCATATGGCCAGGTCTAAACTGGGGTGGCATGGTGAGCAAAAGAATGATGGATTTAACCCAGATCTCTTGATTGGGGGTGAATGTTTTGATTTGTTCTGCATTCCGTCCATCAATTGTGTGTCTTTTGCTTTCTCGCCCTAAGTGCGCCAGGTATGCCCAGACGTGGGTTATTGGGCTCACTGTGCCCCTGGAATCAAGCTATCCTGGCTGAAGAGGGGTGAAACCCCGAAACCGGTCCTAGGATGCTTGTTTCTGGTCCAGGGAGGACCTGGCTTGGCAGTTCGGACTGGACTGTTCCCATGAGGCACAAGGTCAAGACTGATTTGCATATGGCCAGGTCTAAACTGGGGTGGCATTGTGAGCAAAAGAATGATGGATTTAACCCAGATCTCTTGACTGGGGGTGAATGTTTTGATTTGTTCTGCATTCCGTCCATCAATTGTGTGTCTTTTGCTTTCTCGCCCTAAGTGCGCCAGGTACGCCCAGACGTGGGTTATTGGGCTCACTGTGCCCCTGGAATCAAGCTATCCTGGCTGAAGAGGGGTGAAACCCCGAAACCGGTCCTAGGATGCTTGTTTCCGGTCCAGGGAGGACCTGGCTTGGCAGTTCGGGCTGGACTGTTCCCATGAGGCACAGGGTCAAGACTGATTTGCATATGGCCAGGTCTAAACTGGGGTGGCATGGTGAGCAAAAGAATGATGGATTTAACCCAGATCTCTTGACTGGGGGTGAATGTTTTGATTTGTTCTGCATTCCGTCCATCAATTGTGTGTCTTTTGCTTTCTCACCCTAAGTGCGCCAGGTATGCCCAGACGTGGGTTATTGGGCTCACTGTGCCCCTGGAATCAAGCTATCCTGGCTGAAGAGGGTGAAACCCGAAACCGGTCCTAGGATGCTTGTTTCCCGGTCCAGGGAGGACCTGGCTTGGCAGTTCGGGCTGGACTGTTCCCATGAGGCACAGGGTCAAGACTGATTTGCATATGGCCAGGTCTAAACTGGGGTGGCATGGTGAGCAAAAGAATGATGGATTTAACCCAGATCTCTTGACTGGGGGTGAATGTTTTGATTTGTTCTGCATTCCGTCCATCAATTGTGTGTCTTTTGCTTTCTCGCCCTAAGTGCGCCAGGTATGCCCAGACGTGGGTTATTGGGCTCACTGTGCCCCTGGAATCAAGCTATCCTGGCTGAAGAGGGGTGAAACCCCGAAACCGGTCCTAGGATGCTTGTTTCCGGTCCAGGGAGGACCTGGCTTGGCAGTTCGGGCTGGACTGTTCCCATGAGGCACAGGGTCAAGACTGATTTGCATATGGCCAGGTCTAAACTTGGGTGGCATGGTGAGCAAAAGAATGATGGATTTAACCCAGATCTCTTGACTGGGGGTTAATGTTTTGATTTGTTCTGCATTCCGTCCATCAATTGTGTGTCTTTTGCTTTCTGCCCTAAGTGCGCCGGGTATGCCCAGACGTGGGTCCCGGGCTCACTGTGCCACTGGATTCAAGCTATCCTGGCTGAAGAGGGTGAAACCCCGAAACCGGTCCTAGGATGCTTGTTTCCGGTCCAGGGAGGACCTGGCTTGGCAGTTCGGGCTGGACTGTTCCCATGAGGCACAGGGTCAAGACTGATTTGCATATGGCCAGGTCTAAACTGGGGTGGCATGGTGAGCAAAAGAATGATGGATTTAACCCAGATCTCTTGACTGGGGGTGAATGTTTTGATTTGTTCTGCATTCCGTCCATCAATTGTGTGTCTTTTGCTTTCTCGCCCTATGTGCACCAGGTATGCCCAGACGTGGGTTATTGGGCTCACTGTGCCCCTGGAATCAAGCTATCCTGGCTGAAGAGGGTGAAACCCCGAAACCGGTCCTAGGATGCTTGTTTCCCGGTCCAGGGAGGACCTGGCTTGGCAGTTCGGGCTGGACTGTTCCCATGAGGCACAGGGTCAAGACTGATTTGCATATGGCCAGGTCTAAACTGGGGTGGCATGGTGAGCAAAAGAATGATGGATTTAACCCAGATCTCTTGACTGGGGGTGAATGTTTTGATTTGTTCTGCATTCCGTCCATCAATTGTGTGTCTTTTGCTTTCTCGCCCTAAGTGCGCCAGGTATGCCCAGACGTGGGTTATTGGGCTCACTGTGCCCCTGGAATCAAGCTATCCTGGCTGAAGAGGGGTGAAACCCAGAAACCGGTCCTAGGATGCTTGTTTCCAGTCCAGGGAGGACCTGGCTAGGCAGTTCGGGCTGGACTGTTCCCATGAGGCACAGGGTCAAGACTGATTTGCATATGGCCAGGTCTAAACTGGGGTGGCATGGTGAGCAAAAGAATGATGGATTTAACCCAGATCTCTTGACTGGGGGTGAATGTTTTGATTTGTTCTGCATTCCGTCCATCAATTGTGTGTCTTTTGCTTTCTGCCCTAAGTGCGCCGGGTATGCCCAGACGTGGGTCCCGGGCTCACTGTGCCACTGGATTCAAGCTATCCTGGCTGAAGAGGGGTGAAACCCCGAAACCGGTCCTAGGATGCTTGTTTCCAGTCCAGGGAGGACCTGGCTTGGCAGTTCGGGCTGGACTGTTCCCATGAGGCACAGGGTCAAGACTGATTTGCATATGGCCAGGTCTAAACTGGGGTGGCATGGTGAGCAAAAGAATGATGGATTTAACCCAGATCTCTTGACTGGGGGTGAATGTTTTGATTTGTTCTGCATTCCGTCCATCAATTGTGTGTCTTTTGCTTTCTCGCCCTAAGTGCGCCAGGTATGCCCAGACGTGGGTTATTGGGCTCACTGTGCCCCTGGAATCAAGCTATCCTGGCTGAAGAGGGTGAAACCCCGAAACCGGTCCTAGGATGCTTGTTTCCGGTCCAGGGAGGACCTGGCTTGGCAGTTCGGGCTGGACTGTTCCCATGAGGCACAGGGTCAAGACTGATTTGCATATGGCCAGGTCTAAACTGGGGTGGCATGGTGAGCAAAAGAATGATGGATTTAACCCAGATCTCTTGACTGGGGGTGAATGTTTTGATTTGTTCTGCATTCCGTCCATCAATTGTGTGTCTTTTACAAGGTGCTTTGAAACATTCAGCACGCCATGCCCACTTTCTGCCGTGTTTGCCCTCCCCACCACCATTCCGAGATAGCAGCTTTTTATTATTATTTTTTTCGCTCGCGGCCGCCCACCATTTCCTTTTGTTTTCATTACTTTTGTTTCGATCTTAACACCGCGCGGGTGCCACGATTGCATCAAAAGTAAGAAATAGAAAAAATGTGCTTTTCTATTTCTTTACTTTTGATGCAAAGGAATGAAAACGAAAGGAAATGGTGGGCGGCCGTTTTCAGCATGTGAATAAATAGGAAATAAGTAGCAGTCTTTTCTTTGACACCCGTTTTCTTCGATGATTTTCCCGTGTAATAAAAAATGTAATTCTCATTTGTTGCGAGCACAATTCGAATCTTACTGTCTTTAACAGGAGTGAGAGGGAGCTACATGACACACCGGCAACATGGGAAGTCCTTTATTGTTATTCTTATTCCTTTATTGTTGCCCCCAGTGAAACAGCGGCATTGGTACATTAACTCAGTAAAACAAGACACGGCAGGGCCCTGCTTCGATCTGTATGCATTGTTGCCGTGGGCAAGGCAACCAGAAATTCATCTTCTCCTGTTGTCTCTTCCTTTTAAAACCGAAAAAGTCCAGGATTCGCTGTGCAAGGATTTACACGTGTTTAGTGCAAGATTAATAATCCATGTTAATAGTTTTAAGCCTTGGGGTTATTCCTTAAAAGGGTGTTATTTCCTGTTGTTACTGTCTTCACTAAAACTGACTCAGCTGAGTGGGTTAATGTGCTTGCTGCAGAAATCCGAGCAGCTTGTAAGCAGCTCAGCTTTTCATGTATGCTGCAGAATGTGTGCATTTTAATCACTGAGAACTCCCTCCTTCACTATGGGGCAGATTTACAAATTGGGATCAAATTTTCAAACTTTGTGGGGCGCTCCGGTCTGCTCCTACCCTGAAAGTCTCGGGGTGATTCGTTAAGCGGTGGCCGAGAAAAAAGGGGGGTCCCAAAACGCGTTTTCCCCTTTCATTTTTCCATAGGAAACTTTAGACACGGCTACAGCCCGAACTGCTGAACGGAATTACACCAAATTTGGCAAAGAGGTAGTTCTTGGTTCAGAAAGAACCCTTTTTGTTAAATGGTGTAAATCTGTTCAGTAGTTGCGGAGAAATTAAAAAAATAAGAGTCAAAAAATCAATTGTGTGGTACTCTCACAGCTGTGCGCTGTCTAATACTTCAAAAACCAAAGGAGAGAGTTAGGACAATGAGTGTGCCCTCCTTGTCCCAATGTAATACTAAAAAAAAAACAACAGAGACGGGCCACTAAAGAGTGACTAGTTAACCTGAATAGTGTCTGACACCACAGGAATTGTTTAAAAGAACCCTCACACACCAACCTGGTTGGTGTCATGCTTCATCATCGGGTTCCCAGTCGGGTAGCCGAGTGCTACCCAACTGTGCTTCGACACCTGATTACAGTGGAGCAGGTTTTTTGTTTTTTGTGTGATGAGATTATTAGTGTAGTGACATTAAAAATACCTCTGGGAAACTCACTATTCAATGTTTTATTCCCAGTGGCCTAGGGTATGTTTAAAACAAGGTGAAAATGGATAATATGTCAGAAACGCAAATATGTTTCTGGATTATCCTTAGGTCGACATGTTTCAGCTCTTCAAAAAAGTTAATGGAGCTTTCTTCAGGACCTCACTATATGGTGATTAATGTGAAAAAGTGAGTGGTAAAAATTAAACCACATGTATAACGCACTTTTACACACTCGCTATGGCGTGTTTATCATGCGGGGATGGACTAACCATGAGTAACGGTCCATCAGTAGTAAAATTCCTGTGGGGAGAGAAATAACAAGACAAAACGACATGTAACATAAAAGCACTCATTTGTTGATTGTTGATTATTGTCACTTCCATACTATTCTTCCCCAAGTGGCGAAATAAACATTCAGTGTCACTCATACGTGGGAAACCATTCATACGAACAATAGTTCAGGTAATATAATTAAAAACAGTGCCTGCTCGCGATGTTCGTGGGCATGCTTGCGGTGTGGGCAGGTCATATGTTCATGCTGCACCGATTGTCAATTGCCGCAGTGAAAAAGCGATATATATTCGCTAAATAACCTAGCATGCTTGTGGTCAGAGTCGGTGAGCATGCTGAAGTAAAGTGCTCAAAAAGAGCGTCGCGCTAAGCTTGGTAGCGTGCTGTAAAATCGTCCTAAATGAACGTAAGACAAAAATGCCGTAATGCTAGAATTTTAAGCAAACGACCTGCGCGTTACGCGTGAACCATAGTTGCATAGTATTTACGTAAATCATGGTATTTCCATGGCCATACGAGTCCAGGGCGGGAGGAGCTCCTACTAGGTACTCTAAAGGAAAGGTTAAAAAAGCATCGATGAGCAAAATGTCTGGAGCAGGAGTGAAAAGATAGCTAGATGGGCCACTATTGGGATCTGTAAGGAAAGGTCTTACTTGGTCTCGGTGCTCCCCCACGTCTCAACCTACTGCGGCGTCCACTGGAACGAGATGATCTCGAGGGACTGGGAGACGCAGATATAAGAGCAGAGGCTGGGCGGGAGCGCGGGTAGTTAAATGATGACACCTGCGCGCAATAAGCTACAGCGCTAACCTGTACTGGGCGTATCGCTCGTGGCGAGCAGGAGCCGTCGGGAATGTCAGTGCACGTAAAAGACGTGCATCACGTCAAAGCACAAATCACTACGTGAAGACTGGAAAGCTGACCACTGTCAAGTAGCGGGCGGCTGGGCACTAGTGGTGTATGCTGCCTATAAATAGAGAAAATAAATTGAGAAATTAAAGCCCATAGCACAAGGAGAGTGTCCAACCGGTAGGGTGCCAATAAAACTAGAAATTAAACGCAGAATAGATAACGTGCCGCTATGCTGGGTGAGATTATCAAGTGCTGCGTGATAAATTAGTGAGCACGTATGTCGCTACCAGTATGACGCCTCCGTGCAGTCTAGAGGTGCCTGAATCCCTTCAAGATTGCCAAATTCATATTTTTTTGGGGGGAAAAAAAGGGCTGATAATTTTACGAGTTTAAGAGTTCAAGGAATGGGAAGCCTAGTTATACAAATAGTAGATAGTCTTTAGTTAGGCCAAGGAGTTACAAAGGACACTGTTGACTCATGTGGTACCATCTATAGGGTCTATCTACTCAGACTGTTCCACGGAATATTGTCATTCAAACCACTGAGATGGGTAGATAACCGATAAATCCAACGTTGTTCTTTTTCTAACAGTTGTTGCTGGAAGTTCCCACTCCTCATTTGCAGATGTTCAATTATTACCCATTCCATATCATTTGTGGTATGACCCGCTTCCAAAAAGTGGTTCGTCATTCGTGTTGTGTTTCGTTTGCAACGAATCGTGCTTCTGTGCTCACATATTCTGGTCTTTACTTTTCGACTTGTCATGCCCACATACCTAAAACCACATGGACATGTGATGAGGTAGATAGCATTATCTGTGTTACAATTAGTATGTGTGCGGATTTGCCATACTTTCCCTGGATCCAGGTTGAGAGTTTTTGATGATTTAGTTAGGTGGCAAATACTACAGTCACCGCAGGGGTAGTGTCCAGTGACCTTTGGGAGACCCCATGCATTGTGTATGGTATTTGTTACCGACCTCACTTGTTGCGGTCTTGTGTGTACTAGACTGTCTTTTAAACTTCTGCCTCTTTTGTAGGAAAACATGGGTTTTTCCCTTTGGTGGTTGCCAGTATTGAGGATTTGCCAGTGCTTCTGGACAATTTTGGACACTTGGCATGAAACAGGGTTATATGTGGTTACACAGGTCAGTGGTATTGTGGTTTCCTCCTTGGGTGTGCTTTCTAGTAGGCTCTCTCTGTTTTGATTGCGAGCTCTCTTCATTGCTTTGGTCGTAATCCTGTTAGGGTACCCACGTTGTTGTAATTTTTTAGTTAGGCATTGAGCTTGTTGTTTAAATTCTTCTACGTTACTGCAGTTTCTACGTAGCCTCAAGTATTGTCCATAGGGCAAGTTCTCCCTTAATGTTCGGGGTGAAAACTGGTGTAATGGAGCAGCGAGTTTCTCGCCGTCTTTTGAAATGAGTTTTTGTCTCTAGTCCTCCATTAGCATGGGTGATGTCCAAGTCTAAGAATGTGATGCTCCTCCTGCTGATGGTGCTGGTAAATCTTAAATTAGAGTCACACCCATTGATCCAGATGAGGAAATCATTGAGGGATACTTCTGACCCTTCCCAAATTAAGAATACATCGTCGATGTACCTTTTATAAAAACGAATGTGATGTGAAAGTGAAGTACCTGGATGGAATAAGTATGTTTTTCAAAATTAAAAACATACAACCCTGCCACACTTGGGGCGAAGGTGCTGCCCATCGAAGTTCCATACGTTTGCAGGTACAGTTGGCCTTCATATTCAAAATAATTTTCTTTTAGTGCAAGTTTTGCACAATCAAGGATGAAAGATTTGGGAGTCACATACTCCCAGATGCCTTCGTTCAAGGTGGATTTCAGTACTCTCAGCGTGTCATCCTGAGGCAAACTCGTGTAGAGGCTTTCTACATCAAGGCTTACCAAAAAGGACGTGTTGGGATTGAAAGGTAAATCCTTTATTTGGCCCAGTAAATCTTTAGTATCTTGTAAGTAGGTAGAAGTGGCTTTGACCAATGATTGTAGAAAAAAGTCACAGAATTGTGAGAGAGGTTCTAGCACTGACCCGATCCCCGACACTATGGGTCGACCGGGTGGCGGCACTTTGTTTTTGTGCACTTTAGGGATGGTGTAAAAATAAGGTATTTTTCCACTGTTGGTTGCTAGGAATTGAGCTTCCTTTTTGCTGATATTTCCTAGATTTTCCACATCACTCACTAGCTCATGGATGGTAGATTTAAGTCTCTCTGTTGGGTCCTCTTGTAGGGGAAGGTAATTGCGTCTGTCACTTAGTAGACGTACCAAAGGGGATGATGGACAGAGCGTTAGAGCAAATCAAACACTCACCCCCAGTCAACTGATCTGGGTTTAATCCATCATCATTCTTTAGCTCACTCCACCACCCCAGTTCAGACATGGCCATATGCAAATCAGTCTGACCCTGTGCCTCATGGGAACAGTCCAGCCCGAACTGCCAAGCCATGTCCTCCCTGGACCGGAAACAAGCATCCTGGGGCCGGTTTCGGGTTCAAAACCCTCATCAGCCAGGCTAGCTTGAATCCAGTGGCAAAGTGAGCAAGGGACCCACGTCTGGGCATACCCTGCCAACTTAGGGCGAACAAAGCGATACCAAAGGGGATGATGGACGGAGCGTTAGAGCAAATCAAACACTCACCCCCAGTCAACTGATCTGGGTTTAATCCATCATCATTCTTTAGCTCACTCCACCACCCCAGTTCAGACATGGCCATATGCAAATCAGTCTGACCCTGTGCCTCATAGACGTAAGCATTCCATATGGTAATCATTTTTGTCCTGAAGAACTATCCCCCCTCCCTTGTCCGCAGGTTTGATGACAATGTTGTTGTTGTTCCTTAGGGAGGACAATGCTTCGAAATCTCCTTTGCTCACATTTTTGAAAAGCTTTTTTTCTTGGAGATTTTCAATGTCTTTGAACACTGCTTGTTCAAAAGTGACCAGCTCACAGGGGATTGAGCTCGGTGGTGGTATGAACTTGGATTTCATTTTGAAATTGGTGTCACCATCTTGTTGTGTTAGTGTTGCCACTGCCTCTGACTGGTTTTCAAAGAAGGCTTTGAGTTTCAACTTTCTAAAAATTCGGCCATTTCACAATGTAGGCGGAACTTGTCTAGGTTGGCCGTTGGAACAAATCCTAGGCCTTTATTCAGAAGGTCTTTTTCTCTTTCAGTCAGAATGTGTGTGGAAAAATGTGTCACTAGATCCTGCTTGTGCTCGGACCTGTCTGTTGATTCAGGGATTTGCTCCTGGTATGTGCCCCTTGATTTTGGTCGTCTTCCCAATGAACTTGTTGTTGTCATTTGCGTCTTCCCCAACCTCTGCGGCCATTCCCTAAAAAAGGAAAGCGAGGGGACTGATTCATATATGGGTTTTGCATTGGGCCAAATTGGGGATTCCAACCGAACATCATCTGTGGTGGCATTTGAGGGAATCCTGGTTGAAAATGGATTTGATTCCCTGGTGGTCCTTGTGGCCATGGTTTTTGCCAGGTGTTTGGTCTCCCTCTTCCTCGCTGTCGGTTCCGATAGCTGCCGGTGCTGGAATTGCTGCTGTCTGAGGAGTCATCGTCTGATCCTCCTGAAGAATCAATCCGTTTTTGCGGTTGGTAATCTGCCTCTGAATAAGGATATGTCTTGGAGTAGGAGAACTTTTTTAGATCTTTTTGAAACTTTTGGATCTTTGACAATCGGTGCAGCATGAACATATGACCTGCCCACACCGCAAGCATGCCCACGAACATCGCGAGCAGGCACTGTTTTTAATTATATTACCTGAACTATTGTTCGTATGAATGGTTTCCCACGTATGAGTGACACTGAATGTTTATTTCGCCATTTGGGGAAGAATAGTATGGAAGTGACAATAATCAACAATCAACAAACGAGTGCTTTTATATGTTACATGTCGTTTTGTCTTGTTATTTCTCTCCCCACAGGAATTTTACTACTGATGGACCGTTACTCATGGTTAGTCCATCCCCGCATGATAAACACGCCATAGCGAGTGTGTAAAAGTGCGTTATACATGTGGTTTAATTTTTACCACTCACTTTTTCACATTAATCACCATATAGTGAGGTCCTGAAGAAAGCTCCATTAACTTTTTTGAAGAGCTGAAACATGTCGACCTAAGGATAATCCAGAAACTTATTTGCGTTTCTGACATATTATCCATTTTCACCTTGTTTTAAACATACCCTGGGCCACTGGGAATAAAACATTGAATAGTGAGTTTCCCAGAGGTATTTTTAATGTCACTACACTAATAATCTCATCACACAAAAACCAAAAAACCTGCTCCACTGTAATCAGGTGTCGAAGCACAGTTGGGTAGCACTTGGCTACGCGACTGGGAACCCGATGATGAAGCATGACACCAACCAGGTTGGTGTGTGAGGGTTCTTTTAAACAATTCCTGTGGTGTCAGACACTATTCAGGTTAACTAGTCACTCTTTAGTGGCCCGTCTCTGTTGTTTTTTTTTTAGTATTACATTGGGACAAGGAGGGCACACTCATTATCCTGACTCTCTCCTTTGGTTTTTGAAATACTAGGATGTAGCGCCTGGGAGCACAAATCAGAAGGGATAAATACGCTGCGAATCCTGGGTAGGCAGGGGCAGGGGAAGCTTGCCCTGAAGCAACATGGTAATCGGTGCATGTGGAGTGTGCAGACATATTAGAAGATCTGTTACTCCATGAATGAAAGATGTGTGGACACTGTATTGTTGGTCACGTGGCTCGAGTGAAGAGAAAGCACCCACTGAGGAAAGTCGGGGTTCACTCTGCCTGCCCTGGGCCAGAATGGTTTGAGAGACAATGGAAGGCACTCAAGGAATGAAAAGAACTGATGGCAATGTGACCACATGGATGACCTGGGGGGTCCGGGAGCACACGAGGCATCAGCACCCTAAATGCCTCTTCCTTAGGAGTCGTCATGATCCCTGCTTCGGTGGGAGGGTGGGACTTCCTCTTCTGTTTGGTAAACTCCACCCCGACCTTTCCCAGGGTTTGGGGTAAAGAGGACAAGCGCCGCGCACAGGGTGAGCTGGTCAGACTCTGGGGGGGGTCCTTTCTCTGGTCATGGGAGCAGGGAACCCAGGGACAGCTCAGTCACCATCACCCCAGCCTTTCATAGTCCATGTTTGTGGCTGCTCCAAGGCTAGCAAGGCACCCTAAACACTGCAAGACGTCCCTCCCTGACCTCTGACAAAGGTCTTCTAATGCTTTCATTAAAAACACGAGAATTCAACATATAAAGAACAAAAAAACGATTTGACGTATTGATGTTTATACCAAAAAGGCTGACAGGAGCCCAGATATCAAAGAATGGTGAGGCCTCGCGCTAGTGATGTCACTCCTTGCTGAGAAAAGTTCTAGAAGCACAGATTGAATATGTGAGAGGGAACTCCTTCTCTTGTGCTCTCAGTCCATGCTGATTTCAATCCTGATAGAACAGAATGAACCTATCAGGTGAGCGACCCTCTCGAGTACTGTCACTCCCTGCTTCGAGAGGGCTCGGAGCCCAGAACGGTTACCTCAGGGTCTGCTGCATCCCAACGTGCTGTCACTTCTTCCTTGGAGGAGCCCTGATAGCACCACAGAGCGAACATATAAGGTGACACACCCTCTCCAGTGCAGTCACTCCTTCCTCGGAGGAGCCCTGGTAGTACAGAGGGAATATATCAGGGGACACACCCTCTCCAGTGCAGTCACTCCTTTCTTGGAGGAGCCCTGATAGCACCACAGAGCGAATATATCAGGTGACACACCCTCTCCAGTGCAGTCACTCCTTCCTCGGAGGAGCCCTGGTAGTACAGAGGGAATATATCAGGTGACACACCCTCTCCAGTGCAGTCACTCCTTTCTTGGAGGAGCCCTGATAGCACAGAGCGAATATATTAGGTGACACACCCTCTCCAGTGCAGTCACTCCTTCCTCGGAGGAGCCCTGGTAGTACAGAGGGAATATATCAGGTGACACACCCTCTCCAGTGCAGTCACGCCTTTCTTGGAGGAGCCCTGATAGCACAGAGCGAATATATCAGGTGACACACCCTCTCCAGTGCAGTCACTCCTTGCTCGGAGGAGCCCTGGTAGTACAGAGGGAATATATCAGGTGACACACCCTCTCCAGTGCAGTCACGCCTTTCTTGGAGGAGCCCTGATAACACAGAGCGAATATATCAGGTGACACACCCTCTCCAGTGCAGTCACTCCTTGCTCGGAGGAGCCCTGGTAGTACAGAGGGAATATATCAGGTGACACACCCTCTCCAGTGCAGTCACTCCTTGCTCGGAGGAGCCCTGGTAGTACAGAGGGAATATATCAGGTGACACACCCTCTCCAGTGCAGTCACGCCTTTCTTGGAGGAGCCCTGATAACACAGAGCGAATATATCAGGTGACACACCCTCTCCAGTGCAGTCACTCCTTGCTCGGAGGAACGCCTGATAGTAGTGAATACTTAGCCAAGGGCCTGCTCCCACCTATGTGCAGTCAGTCACTCCTTTCTAAAAGAAGCCCTGATAGCACAAAGTGAACGTATTAGGTGACTCACTGTCTCCAGTGCAGTCACTCCTTCCTTGGAGGAGCCCCGATGGCACAGAGCGAATATATCAGGTCACCCACCCCCTGCAGTGCTGTCACTCCTTCCTGAGAGGAGTCTGATAGCACAGAGTGAATATATCAGGTCAACCACAACCTGCAGTGCTGTCACTCCTTCCTGAGAGGAGTCTGATAGCACAGAGTGAATATATCAGGTCACCCACCCCCTGCAGTGCTGTCACTCCTTCCTAAGAGGAGTCTGATAGCACAGAGTGAATATATCACGTCACCCACCCCCTGCAGTGCTGTCACTCCTTCCTGAGAGGAGACTGATAGCACAGAGTGAATATATCACGTCACCCACCTTCTCCAGCACAGTGACTCCTTTCTTGAAGGAGCCCTCCTGATAGCATAGAGTGAACATATGAGGTGACTCACTCTCTCCAGTGCGGTCACTACTTCCTCGGAGGAGCCCTGATAGTAGTGAATGCTTATCCCGGGGTCTGCTACCACCCACCTGCAGTCACTCCTTGTGGGGGGGGGGGACTGATAGCATTGAATATATATGTGTGAGCAGGCCCCTTTCCTGCTGTCACTCCTTGGTAAGGGAGCCCTTTATAGCACAGAATGAGTATCTTAGGGTCTGCTCCCACCCACGTGCTGTCATCCCTTGCTGGGGGGAGCCCTGATAGCTTAGACTGAATGCATGTGGGGTGCCCCGTCTCCTGCTGTCATTCATCGCTGAAGGCCTGTCTTTACTTTCCCTCAGCCCTCCCTCTTCCAGAAAGGTGAGTCATTCACTCGGGGTGAGCGGTGACTGATTGCACAAGCTGCACCAACGAGTAACAACAGACTGAAGTGTTGAAGGAGCCGCATCGATGGCGTCCGTGGAGCTCAGCCCCTAACACACCTCACTCCCTGGAGACGAAGGATGGACAAAGAGCGCCCCTACACCCCCCGCACGGCTCTCCTTGTTGGTGCATTCCAGACACACTGTGGCGTAATAGAGAGTAACTCTACCCGGCCATTAACATCTCAGTGGTGAGAAGTCGCTGCTCTAGTGATGACAGCCACCTGCGTGTAACCCAAGGAGGCCGTGACTTCCGGGTAATACATCACCCAAGTGTCACCCACATGAATAGGTAATGAACTCCGGCTATACACACAGCACGCACCAGGGGAATGCACACAACCACATGGTGCACGTGCAGGCAGCCTTCCAAGGACATCTGGGCTAGAGGTCACCCAGGATCAGTCGCAGGGCTCAGTGGTGGCACCCTTGAAGCTGGGGAGGGAAGGCACCCCAGCACAGACTGCACTGCCGTATCACGAGCAGCGCGTGCGCGCTGTACACTGCTGGCAACACCGGGACTGCCCCTGCACACAGCCTGTGGTGAGGCCCCCCATAACACTGACCTACTGGGCTACTGCAATGTCTCAAACCATGGCAAACAAAAGAATCAACACAGACACTGAGGGCTAGATTTATCAATCTTACAGGCAACGCAGCAAGAGAACGTGCTGCCCTGCGTGAACGGGGGAGGCACCAATGTGACATGTTTACAAAAATATGGCGCATTCCTGTTCTCTGCCTGCCCTGGCGCACAATCTGCTGGCTAGTGCCAATGCAGGCACCCTCGTGCCCTGCTGCAAAGGTGCCTGTGTTGTAGGCAGGATTGTTTTTGTCCAGGAAGAGACACCTTCAGCACAAAAAACATTCTCTGAGGCTCTTTCTTCGTTCTAATTGTGCTGCAAAATGTGTGGAAAGAGGAACCAATCTGCTTCCCGGGTTAAAACCTGGATCATTACTTTTCTTCCACCTGCTTCCCTTTCAGTGATTATCACATGTGGGACTTTGTACAAACACCTCTCATGTGTATAGTGTAATATACCATAATATAACAACAACAAAGGCCTTATGTAGGAGGCACAAGACAAACAACTTGCCACTTGGGCCACCAATAAAACTGTCCTCAGGGCTGAAGGGGGGAGAATGTGATGTCCTTCCTGGATCTGAATTGCTCAAGGCTAATCAGGAAGCCTGGATTCAATCCCAGCTTCTAAACTTGAGCGAACAGTGTGAACCTGGGAAATTACTTTGCATCTTTGTGCCTCCTTTTCACTTATCTTCACATTTGAGAGCACCCCTAACTAGTCCAGGATGTACTCTGTACAATATCCCCCTTATAGATGGTTTAATGAACTATAATGTTGATCTAATTATAAAAAAGGCTTATATGGAACAAACAAGCCAACTGGAGTCGTTAATAAATTTGTCACAGCAGAAAGGGTGTGGTTCAATAATTTTAACAAAGGCCATTTAATGCAGTGATATAATGTAAGGTGACCTAATAATCCAAAAGACACTTTTTAATGTAAAAGTTACAAATAAAGTGACAGTCGGTGATACTCACAGCGGGGTATAAGGTTCAGGCTGAGCGATGGCCTGTTGTCCTCAGCCATCATGGAGCTGCTGTTCCAGACAGGCTTCAACACGGAGAATTATGGGACCTGGCAGTCACTGACTCACTTCCTCTCACCTATTGGCAGTAGTGGCGAGGTAATAGATGCTTTGGTGTTGGATGTGTAACCCCCAGCCTCAATGCCTATGCTCTTCCGCTGTGAACACCCAGTAAGATGCAAGTGAAGCTTGCTAACGTGGCCATGCCTGTGTCATAGTGCAGGCTACTGTGGCTCGTCATGCGAAACTTGCTGCATGCGCTGACAGCCTCAACAACACCAAAGGCCCGATTCTGATGCAGGTTGGAAAAGCTTCCCGACCGAATCGGTTGGGAAATGGTTTCCGACCCACTCGGATCGGGAAAGTCCAACCGGCAGAGTAGGATGCATCCGGATGTTTCCAGATACGATTTGGTTGAACTCCCATTGACTTCAATGGGAACATTTGTTCCTAACCGCATCAGAATTGGGCCCTCAGTCGGGAAGACACGTTCCCGATCCGATTTGGAAGGAGCAAATGCCGTTAGGAGGCCTTCCTAACCGCATCAGAATCAGGCCATCGGTCGGGAAGCTTTTCCAATCCGCATCAGAATCGGGCCCCAAGTTGTGAGATTTCTGCAAAACGTGGAACCTCAGGAAATTCCCCCGTCTCCCCACCCCCTTCTGAGGCTGGTGAACATGCCCTGTGATGCAGTGATTGATTCACAGTATTTGGTGCGAGATACCTTTCTTCCTGGGGAAGACGACTGAGTCCATAGGGGCAAATTCAAGCAGAGAAACATGTGGATGGAAAAAGGAGGAGGTGTAGATACAGGTTAGTGAACAAGATTCGAGTCATAACTCAAAGAGCACTCAGTAATGTCAACAACTTAATGTTCAGTCAAATATGTGTTTTACCATTGAAGAGAAGTATTTTATTTCTAGCTGTACGCACTCAAAAAAGTAGTAGAACATTCACTTAACATAAACAAAAACAAAATCCCCTTGAGGTCGAGGCTCAAGTGTTTATATGACAAATCCCATTCCTACCCTCGTCCTTGTAATGTGGGCAGAGTTATTCCCTATTTACTGGTGGCCGCATCCATGGAATGCACACGAGCAGACCATACTCAAGAGTCCACTTTGGCTCTTAGTAAATCGTTAAAGTGTCTATGGTGCCGCATTACCTTTAGAAGCGAGTCCCCTGGGGCCTCACAGGGCAGTTTCAAGTCCTACAACCTCCAGCAGCAAGGAATAGATCAGTGTTTCGGAGAGTGCCTGAGAGCGGGCACTTGTACAGCTCCAAACCGGCTCAGTCAAGTCGGTCTACATGCAGGACTCATGGCATCACCCGGCAGGCACAGGCTCTCTTCTAAGTGATCCAGGTCGCACCAACAGCGATTTGAGGCGATCCAGTCTTTCCCCCAAAGGGGTTGATCTTCGTGCTCCACCATATGTCCCAGCAGTGGAGCGAAGTTCTCTCGATGTCCTCCAGAGTCCTAAAGGTAGGTGAAGGCGCAGGTCTCAGTGCTCAATTTTGCAACTTAAATTTTCCTGGGCGATGGCCCAAAGCGACAGCCCGAACTTGGCAACACTCAGGACTGGCAGCCCCTCTTGGCATATGGGGTTGATACAGTACCCGCTGGCAAGGTGTCAACCTCTACCACTATCCCACGTTGGCCCCCTCCGCATACAGGGTCACCGCTAAGGCTCACACATGTCTCAGCGCTTTGCTGGCACAGTACCATCTGCGGTGCCCATCAGCAGATGAAGTCACCGCAATGAGGTGGTACGGGCTTAACGCTTCCTGCATGTCAGTCAGAAACACACCTTGTACTGGGAGTCCTCTTGTCAGGGATCCCCACTGGACATCGCTCCCTCCAACACCCTCCTCTTCCTCACAGGGCACACTGATCTTTGCAAACAGGCAGGCCCTGGTGCCTCAGGGTCTGGGGGTAGATGTTCTTGGTTTCCCTGGGTAATGGCCCCTCACCCAGCAGGGAGACTAGTAGGGGTGGGTGATAAATTCCGCTCCGTCAGCAGAGTTGGAGAATTTTTGGCCACTCTGTGTTACGCTTTTAACACAGAGTTTTGGCTGATGTAACTTAGGGTCTGGGTCTTTGAAGTTTTATGCTGGGGTTCTGCTTCTTTTCAAGTGTACACTTTTGTTTCTCTCATTTCACTTTATAGGCTGTCTCTCACAGCAGGAGAGACTCCGCAGCTGAGAGACGCACAACACAGGCCATGGGAGTGACTAGAGCTCATACCTGGATGTCAGCCACAGTGATATGTGCATCAGAAGGTTAATCCTGGGCTCCCAACCCTAATCTTTATGATTCCCTTATCAGCCCCATCTCCTTCCTGAGATGTGTCCAGGCCCTTTTATTGTGATCTATCACTAAATCAAGAGCACCCCTTTTGAAGTGTACAGGGGGTCTCTCTCTCTCTCCCTTTCCCTTCTCCCAGTGTGTCCCACCCAGCTCACAGGAATGCAGCAAATACACAAATCTGTCTGAGGGGGATATTGTCTACTTCTCATTTCTTCACCAGGGAGGTCTTGGACTCCTAAAATGCAACCTGTGGACCTCCATGGAATGTGCCATTGCAGGCATACTTGCACTCAGTGCACATACACAGAACACACTGTCCAGTACTGTTAACTTCATGCATTGGGCCATCCTAGTGACACTGCAGTCAGCACACATCCTCCCTCTGTGCGTACTGCTCAGTATTGTAGCCTTTTTGTATTGTGTCATGGTGTACTACTTGTAAACACACACACGGCCAGAACACACATTCATCATGTGTGCACTGCACAACACTCAACTTTTCATGTATTATACTTTTCACAAGCACACATACATCCAGCACATGCTTTCACTGTGCATGTACTGCAGAGCACTATATCACTCATGTAATATATTCCTCGCATGTATACATGCACCCAGTACATGCACTTACCATACACAGCACTGCTCAATCCCTGTACTGTGCCCTTTCTAGGCAAACATACATCCAGTGCAGAGTCACTACTATTGCGCTGCACAGCACTTTACATCCAACCGATGCAGGCTAAGGGGTGAGTTAGGCAGTCAGCAATGGAACTTCAAAAAAGTGAGTGGGCCTGTAGGCCTCACTCCAGTGACACAGTTTAAAAAGGACCTGTTCACTACTTCTGATCACTACACAGTATGCTGCCAGCATTGCACTCGGGCTGCTTAACCCTTAGTGAGGGCAGTAGCCTTCTTAGACTATGAGGGTAGTGCTTTGAGAGCCCCTCCCATTCCAACAAGACTGCAATGTATGAGATAGGCCTGTCATTGCGCACATGCATAATCCGTGTTTGCCCAGGATAACAAAAATAAGCATTAGGGATCCAGATAACAGTACAGTTGGGCACTTAGGGGAGGGGTACTAGTTCATTACCATGCAGAGGACTTTTCCGTCCCAAAATACCATTATTGCATTATACATGCCGTGCCAATCAATCAATCAAGGGTTTGTAAAGCGCACTACTTACCCATGAGGGTCTCAAGGCGCTAAGGGGCGGGGGGGCAGCTCCGGATCCATCGCAGCTTCGGATCAGTCGAAGAGCCAGGTCTTGAGGTCCTTTCTGAAAGTGCGCAGGGTTGGGGAGCGTCTGATGTTCACGGGGAGCTTGTTCCAGGTCTTGGCTGCGATGTGGGAGAAGGCTCTCCTGCCTGTTCTGTTTCTGCGGATGTGGGGGACCTCTGCCAGGGCGAGGTCGGTGGAGCGGAGGTTCCTTTTGGGTACGTGGAAGGATACTCTCTCATTGAGGTATTTGGGTCCGATGTTGTTGAGGGATTTGTAGGCGTGGGTGAGGAGCTTGAAAGTGACCCTCTTCTCGATGAGGAGCCAGTGGAGGTCTCGAAGGTGTTGGGTCATGTGGTCATGACGCGGAGTCCCGAGGACGAGTCTGGCAGCGGCTTTCTGGATGGTCTGGAGTCTGTGTAGTAGAGCTCTATTGATTTCGGCGTATAAGGCGTTGCCATAGTCCAGTCTGCTGGTTATGAGCGCGTGGGTGACAGTCTTTCTGCAGTCGGGGGGGATCCATTTTAAGGTCTTGCGGAGGATGAGCAGGCAGTTGAATCTGGTGGAAGCGACGGCGTTGATCTGGCAGTTCATGGAAAGGGAGGAGTCGAGGATGATGCGGAGGTTTCGTGCATGGTCTGTAGGAATGGGTGGATTCCCGAGGGCGGAGGGCCACCAGGTGTTGTCCCAGGCAGAGGTGCAGGGTCCGAGGATGAGGACCTCGGTCTTCTCTAAGTTGAGCTTCAAACAGCTGTCCTTCATCCATGCTGCCACGTTCTTCATTACTTCCTGGAAGCAGAGTCTGGTGTCTTCGGGATTCTTCGTGAGTGAGAGGATGAGCTGGGTGTCGTTGGCGTAGGATACAATGCTGAGCCCATGCTTTCTCACGATGGTTGCGAGGGGGGCCATGTAAATGTTGAAGAGCATGGGGCTGAGCGATGATCCTTGGGGTACTCCGCAGATTATATTGGTGGGTTCGGAGATGAAGGGAGGGACTCTGATCCTCTGGGTTCTGCCGGAGAGAAAGGATCGAATCCAGTCGAGGGCGGCTCCTTGTATCCCCGCGTCGTGAAGTCTGGCTGCGAGAGTGCGGTGAGAAACGGTGTCGAAGGCTGCGGAGAGGTCTAGAAGGATGAGGGCCACGGTGTGACCCTGGTCGAGTAGCATGCGGATGTCGTCAGTGGCGGCGAGGAGGGCGGTCTCGGTGCTGTGGTTGCTGCGTGTAGGAGAGTAGGATCTGCCTCTTATGTTGCCCCCACTTTTTTTCTGATGTTTACACTGGTTTCTGGCTATAGTCTGGCTGGGAGCCTGCCAATCAGGGCCCCAGCCTTTCTGTTCTCTCTAAACGACTTGGAGTGCACTTTAGGTGCACTAGTGATTGGATACTGTGGTACCTTATGAGTCCCTAGTATATGGTACCTTAGGTACCAAGGGCATAGGTACTTCACAGGTCTACCAAGGGCTGAAGCATGTATTATGCCACCCCTGGGAAGCAGACTAAATCTGACACCACAGGCCTGCTACTGCAGCCTGGGTGAGGAGGTGCTAGCACCCCTCACTGAGATATAGGTCCCCTATTTCTCTCCTGCACACACATTTCAACTTATCAGTCACCCCTAAGGCAGGCCCTATCAATCCTGAGGGCAGGGTGCTTAGTTCCTATGTGAGAGGGTGCCTCTGCCTGAGCAGGACCCCTCTGCAGCTCTCAGAGTCTATTCTCTGGGGCTGTTTGTGAATGCAGCCAAACCATATACTCTTAAGTGCATTATATCCTCGCGGTAAATGCTAACTGTGGAATGGCTGCATCAAAACATGTCGTGTTTGGTGTCAAACACTTTGGAATCATACCCCCCACACCAGTAACTGGTGTGGGAGTATGATACCACCCTTCTAGAGGGATAGACATGTACCTACTGTGGAAACGCGGTAGAATCCTGAAGAGCCCTGGCATCACAAAATGGATGCCACCAGTCACAGACACTGGGCTGCCCTCCTGCTGATGACCGACACTCACAGTGGAGGAGGCCCAACAATAGATATCCTGTCCCAAGGGGGTGTGACCACCTCCCAGACAGGGTTTAGTGTATTGGGGCTGGCTGGGTGCACTCCTAGAGTGCTTTGAAGTCCTGCACTGGAGGAGCAGAAGGCTCCTCTGTGCATATGTCAGTTCAAACCGGCTCAGGGGCTACCTGCCCCTGCTCTGGCGCGAAACTGGACAAAGGGAAGTGGGTGTAGCCACCCACTCCCCTGACCCTCCCATAGGTGGGGTCATAGAGCTAGTCCCTCCCTTCTCTTTAGTATAAGAGGGGGAACCTGTGCATTGCAACCTCGATACCCCTGGACGACGCTCTAAAGAAGAATCCCGGACCTTCGACGTTCCACTACCTCTGGAAGACTGAAGAATCTCCCTTGGAGTCAAGGAGTGACTCCCCTGCTTGGCAGGCACCAAAAACTACAACGACGATCGCAAACTACGCCGCTCTGCCGGAGCCCGAAGTCCCTGCAGCCCAGGAAGAGGATTTCCTGACTTCTCCAAGGCCATCGTGAGCCCCCAGCGAAGCTGAGGCAAGTGGACCCCACGAGCGACGAGGAACCGCAGCCCCTGGGTACCGTGCACTATTGTCGAGTGCAACCCCTTCACGACGTTCTATGAACTTGTGCTTTGGACCATGTGTGGTCCCAGTCTCTAACAGAGATCCCTCCCAAAACCAGAGGCCTACACCGTCCCGAGTGACCGTGGGCCCCTGTTGAGTGAATCCTCCCGAGGCATCTTTGCAATCCCTTGCCAGCCGGCTTGTGGGTCCCCAGAAGACTTTTCAACGAAACCAAAGGGCTCCCCTGGTTGCTCCAGGCCTGCCCTGACCTACCTTTGCTGGGTAAGTCCCTCAGATCTTGCTGGTCTGCCCCATTGACTTTTCCTCACCACCACGAGACTTGCTGCTACCAAGGTTTGTTGGCTCCAATCGGGTTACCGACACCACAGTCAGCTGCAGACTTCGTGGGACACGCTGAATCCAGCTCCTGGCCATCCTCGACGCCTCCTGGACCTCGTGGTCGAAGAGTCAAGACACCCGTGAACGACCCGAAGCTGTCGACGACGGTGGGCATTCATCTTCCTTGCCCAAAGTCACTGCCAAGTGACTTTGAACACTGTCCCCTCTGCTTTCAGGTCTTCCTCCTTCCGAATCCAGGCTTGGATTCCAATGGACACTTCTTCTGTCGTCGCAAGCAGCAAGTCTTCATTGGTTCCCATTGAGAACAACGCCGCGACCCGACACCAAAGGACACCTATGCACCCGGCTCCCCTGGGTGAGGTAACTTCAGCACTACGGTGCTACTGTGGGTGTTGGCCCTAGAACTACTTACCCTGTAAGTGACTTGCTTGTAGCTACCCTAGAAGTGCCCTAAAACTCCTATTTTCCCCGTGCGGTTCTCGCACTGGCTCGTACAGGGTTCGCGTCTGTGTTAGACACATCGCATCCAACTCCCTCGTAACTCTATCAGTATCCGCGTCCTTCGACTCGTACTGACCGATCGGTGTGTTCGCCTCGAACACGCTAGGGATCTTTAACATTGATATCTCAATCGCGTCCTTTTGCATAGACTCGTACAGGACTCGCATCGGTGTCTGAACACCGCGTCCGTCCCCTGTGGGTCTCCTACAACTACCTGGGGTGGTTCTTGGGGGTCCCTCGATTCTACATGCTCTAGGCCCAGGTCTAGGCAAGCTAGGACTGTGATATTTGATTGTGCTAACTTATTTTTGATAACATTTGATTTGTACATATGTTCCTGACTTCTAATCTCATAAAGAGATTAGTAGAGAGTTGTTTAGTAATAAATACATATATATTTGATATATATACCTGTGTGGTGTCTTTTCATTTGGTGATTCAAGAGATTGTGTGGTAAAACAAGCTGCTTTACATTCCTCCAAGACTTAGCCTGAAGGCTGCTCTCCACAGCTACCACTAGGATAGCTTTCTATAAAGGTTGTCTTAAACCTACCAACCATAAGAGTCGAATTGTTCTGACGCAAGGTGCCCACTCTAACAAGTGGACAGCATATACCAGGCCAACTTCTCACATTGGTGGCAGCGTGTGGGATTCCAGCTTGCTATTGTATTACCAGAAAATCTCTATTTGAATTACTAACTGAAAACCACTATAGGTACTCAAGGTACATATAAAGTCAAGCTTAGTATCAATAAGTTCTACTGAACTTAGAGCTGTGTGCCAAGGGATAGCACACCCTTTCTACAGCTCAAGCTAGTATCAGTAGGCCACAAACTAGTGTAGGTAGTACAACACTGCACAACACTAGAATGTCCTTAAGGGATGGACCCAGTGGATCCACTCAGCTTCAGTATAAGGACATGACTTTCTTTGACTTGAAAGCCATGTGTGCTGAAAGGCACCTGAAGATAGGACAGAGTCCCTCCACACTACACCTGATAGATCTGCTGACAGCAGATGATCTTAGATTAGCTCTAGGAACTAATGGGTCTGAATCAGTGAGTGGGTCAATTACAGTGTCTGGGTCAGATGATGAACATCAGGTTGACCAAGACTCTGTGATTGTAGGGCCAGGCCCCAAGGGGTCTGAACAGGACAGAGGAATTCTCCCTAAGAGAACTGACACAGTGGAGGAGAGGCATAGGTCCCTTTCCAGGGAATCTGACCACTCCTATCACTCTGGCAGAGAGTTTGTCCACCAGAGGAACTCCTACTTCCCAAGAAGAGAGACCTCCTCTGACAGACTGTACAAACTGCTGCAGTATGAGGAAGCACGATTTGCCCTCAAAACCAAGCAGTTGGCATTAGATAAAGAAGCCTTTGAGCTCCAGAGAGCTTCTAGAAAAGAGGGGTTAGAACCCCCTGGTGGCAGCAACAGTGTCCCTAGAGGCAGAGAATATATTCCAGACCATAGGAACCTGAGCAAGGTTGTTCCTCCCTACCAGAGTGGGGATGATATCCATAAGTGGATAACTGCTATGGAAAGGGCCTGTAGAGTACAACAGGTCCCCCAAAAGCAGTGGGAAGCAATCTTGTGGCTCTCCTTTTCAGACAAAGGTAGAGACAAGCTCCTCACTGTTAGAGAAGAGGATGCTGATGACTATGAAGTCCTGAAGAGTGCACTGATAGATGGGTTTGGCTTAACCACTGAGCAGTACAGGTTGAAGTTCAGAGACACCCAGAAGGCACAGACTCAGGACTGGACTGACTTTGTAGATTGTGCAACCAAGGCTCTGGAGGGTTGGCTGGTTGGCAGTAGGGTTACTGATTTCAAGGGATTGTATAATCTAATGATGAGAGAACAGATCCTTAATAATTGCCAGAACCAGTTGTTGCATCAATACCTGGTGGACTCAGATCTGACCTCTCCCCAAGAATTGGGAAAGAAGGCAGACAAGTGGGTCAGAACCAGGGTGAGGCAGAAAACCCAGAACCAAGGGGGTGACACAAAGAAGCAGGATTCTAAGGGCTCTGAGAAAAGTGGGGATAAGTCAAAAGACCAGAAGTCTTCACAAGGGCCCCAAAAATCTGCATCTGGTGGGGAGTCACAATCCAACAAGGGAAAAGGCCAAAGAAGCCCTGGTGCAAATTCTGTAA
This sequence comes from Calotriton arnoldi, assembly GCA_963921515.1. Classification (NCBI taxonomy): domain Eukaryota; kingdom Metazoa; phylum Chordata; class Amphibia; order Caudata; family Salamandridae; genus Calotriton; species Calotriton arnoldi. The sequence goes on along the minus strand of CAWUFW010003172.1, from coordinate 889,782 downwards.
ACACAAAGGGCACTGGACTTCTGATTGTAACAAGTCCAAAGACCAAACCACCACCACTCCTGCCCCTAAGGCAACTGTTCCCCCTAGTTCAGCTACTGGTGGAGGTGGTACTCAGAAAAAGGGTGTAGTAGGGCTGACCCTGGCTTCTGAAGTGGACTCTGGCCTAGCCAGAGTACCCACTCAGGCAATGCTGATTTGTGATGGAGACATTGACATGTCCTTCCTAGTGAGCCCCAGTAATCTGGGCAAATACAAACAGCAGCCTGTAATCAATGGCAAACAGGCTTTGGCATTTAGGGACACAGGTGCTAGTGTCACCATGGTGGCAGAGGATCTTGTGGACCCTGGACAGATCATCCTGGGTGAAATGTACCAGGTGACCAATGCAAGCAACACCAGGACCAACCATAGTCTGGCAGTTGTGAATTTCTCCTGGGGAGGGGTAACTGGCCTCAAGAAGGTTGTAGTCAGTGCAGACGTCCCTGTAGAATGTCTATTGGGCAATGATCTAGAGACTTCAGCCTGGTCTGAAGTAGAGTTATGGACTCATGCTGAGATGTTGGGCATCCCTGCAGAGGTATTTGCTGTGACCCGGTCACAGGCCAAAATGCATGACACTGAACAAGCTCTGGATCCTGAAATTATGGACCAGATGCTTCCCAAGAAGAGGAGCAGTAGGGTTAAGGCAGTGCCTTCCCTCTGTCTCAGATCACAGATTCCCCTCTTGAGGGAGGAGAAGCAGATCCTGAAGAAGGAACTGCCCCAGAGGGACTTGAGCCTGACCAGGTTGAGTTCTTGGGGGCAGGGGGCCCTTCTAGGGAATATCTGAGTAAGGAGCAACAGTGCCGCCCCTCTCTTGAACCCCTCAGACAGCAGGCTGCTGCTGAGGCTGCTGGGAGTGCTAGTGGGTCCCATAAAGTTTATTGGGATGAGGGACTCCTATATTCTGAAGGTAGAGATCCAGCCCCTGGAGCCACCAGGAGGTTGGTAATACCTCAAAAGTTTAGGGGTTCCTCTTGACCCTAGCACATGACATCCCTTTGGCAGGTCACTTGGGCCAAAACAAGACCTGGGACAGGCTTGTTCCACATTTTCATTGGCCACATATGTCAGAGGACACAAAGGAGTTTTGTCGCTCCTGTGTCACATGCCAAGCCAGTGGCAAGGCAGGTGGCACAACAAAGGCCCCCTGATACCACTACCTGTGGTGGGGGTACCCTTTGAAAGGGTAGGGATTGACATTGTTGGTCCCCTTGACCCTCAAACTGTATCTGGGCACAGATTTATCCTGGTGGTAGTGGATCATGCCACCAGGTACCCAGAGGCAATCCCCTGAGGACCACCACAGCCCCTGTGGTGGCAAGAGCCCTCATTGGAGTCTTCTCCAGAGTGGGTTTCCCAAAGGAAGTAATCTCTGACAGAGGTACCAACTTCATGTCAGGATATTTGAAAGCAATGTGGAAGGAGTGTGGTGTAACTTATAATTTCACCACCCCCTATCACCCACATTGCAATGGGTTGGTTGAACGCTTTAACAAAACCCTGAAGGGAATGATTAAAGGACTCCCAGAGAAGCTTAGGCGGAAATGGGACCTTCTTCTTCCCTGCCTGTTGTTTGCATACAGAGAAGTTCCACAGAAGGGGGTTGGTTACAGCCCATTTGAGCTTCTGTTTGGGCATCCTGTAAGAGGTCCATTATGTTTGGTAAAATAGGGCTGGGAGTTACCTCTCAAACCCCCCAAACAGGATGTGATGGACTATGTACTTGGTCTCCGCTCCAGGATGGCCGAATACATGAAAAAGGCAACCAAAAACCTGGAGGCCAGCCAAGAATTACAAAAAGCTTGGCATGACCAAAGGCTGTGCTGACTGTATACCAGCCAGGACAGAAAGTGTGGGTGTTGGAGCCTGTGGCCCCAGCAGCCCTCCAAGACAAGTGAAGTGGCCCCCATACCATAGTTGAGCAAAAGGGAGAAGTCACCTATCTGGTGAATCTTGGAACTCCCAGGAGCCCCCTGAGGGTGCTCCATGTCAACAGATTAAAGCCATATGTTGACAGGGCTGACATGGGCTTGCTCATGGCAACTGATGAGGACCAGGAGGAGGAGAGTGACCCTCTCCCTGACCTGCTCTCACAGAACCCTGATGATGGGTCAGTAGATGGTGTTGCTTTGGCAAGAAGCCTCACTGACCATCAGCAAACTGAGTGCAGACAAGTTCTGCAACAGTACAGACATATGTTTAGCCTGACCCCTAGTCAGACTTCCTGGTGCACCCATGAGGTGGACACTGGAGACAGTCTGCCTGTCAAGAGTAAAATCTACAGGCAACCTGACCATGTCAGGGACAGTATCAGGACTGAAGTCCAGAAGATGTTGGAGTTAGGTGTGATTGAGCCCTCAGATAGCCCATGGGCTAGCCCAGTAGTCCTAGTGCCCAAGCCTCATACCCAGGGTGGTAAGAAAGAAATGAGGTTTTGTCTAGACTACAGAGGCTTCAATGCAGTCACTAGGACTGATGCCTATCCCATACCAAGGGCAGATGAGCTGATTGATACTTTGGCCTCAGCCAAGTATCTGAGTACATTTGACCTAACAGCTGGCTACTGGCAGATCAGGTTAGCTGATGATGCAAAAGCCAAAACAGCATTTTCAACCCCTGGTGGGCACTACCACTTTGTGCTGATGCCCTTTGGATTGAAAAATGCACCTGCCACTTTGCAGAGGCTGGTGAACAAAGTTCTGGCAGGAATGGAAACGTATTGCTCAGCTTATCTAGATGATATTGCTGTCTTTAGTTCCTCCTGGCAGGATCACCTGGTCCACCTCAGAAATGTTTTGGAGGCTCTGCAGAAAGCAGGCCTCACTATCAAGGCCACTAAGTGACAGATAGGGCAGAGTCAGGTTGTATACCTGGGCCACCTTGTGGGTGGAGGCCAGGTTCAGCCTTTACAGAGCAAGATCCAAACCATAATGGAATGGGCTGCTCCAATCACCCAGACACAGGTGAGAGCCTTCTTAGGCCTGACTGGGTACTATAGGAGGTTTGTGAAGGGATATGGATCTATAGTGACCCCCTTGAATGATCTAACCTCAAAGAAAATGCCAAAAAGGTTCAGTGGACAGCTAGCTGTCAGAAGGCATTTGAAGACCTAAAGCAGGCCATGTGCACTGCCCCCACCTTACAGAGTCCAGACTACACCAAAAAGTTCATTGTCCAAACAGATGCTTCTGAGCTGGGTGTGGGAGCTGTACTGTCTCAACTGAATGATGAAGGTCAAGACCAGCCAGTAGCTTTCATTAGCAGAAGGCTGACCCCTAGAGAGAAACGTTGGCAGCTATAGAGCAGCTATAGACCCCTAGAGAGAAACGTTGGCAGCTATAGAGCAGCTATAGAGAGGGAGGCCTTTGCTGTGGTATGGGCCCTGAAGAAGCTGAGGCCATACTTGTTTGGTACTCACTTCATAGTTCAGACTGACCACAAGCCCCTCCTATGGCTTAAACAAATGAAAGGAGAAAACCCAAAACTTTTGAGGTGGTCCATTTCCCTACAGGGGATGGACTATACAGTGGAACATAGACCTGGGACCCAACATGCCAATGCAGATGGACTCTCAAGGTATTTCCACTTAGAACACGAAGACTCAACTGGTCAAGGTTAGTTTAGTGTCCCTGCGTTTGGGGGGTTGGGTAGGAGAGTAGGATCTGCCTCTTATGTTGCCCCCACTTTTTTTCTGATGTTTACACTGGTTTCTGGCTATAGTCTGGCTGGGACCCTGCCAATCAGGGCCCCAGCCTCTCTGTTCTCTCTAAGCGACTTGGAGTGCACTTTAGGTGCACTAGTGATTGGATACTGTGGTACCTTATGAGTCCCTAGTATATGGTACCTTAGGTACCAAGGGCATAGGTACTTCACAGGCCTACCAGGGGCTGAAGCATGTATTATGCCACCCCTGGGAAGCAGACTAAATCTGACACCACAGGCCTGCTACTGCAGCCTGGGTGAGGAGGTGCTAGCACCCCTCACTGAGATATAGGTCCCCTATACCTCTCCTGCACACACATTTCAACTTATCAGTCACCCCTAAAGCAGGCCCTATCAATCCTGAGGGCAGGGTGCTTAGTTCCTATGTGAGAGGGTGCCTCTGCCTGAGCAGGACCCCTCTGCAGCTCTCAGAGTCTATTCTCTGGGGCTGTTTGTGAATGCAGCCAAACCATATACTCTTAAGTGCATTATATCCTCGCGGTAAATGCTAACTGTGGAATGGCTGCATCAAAACATGTCGTGTTTGGTGTCAAACACTTTGGAATCATACCCCCACACCAGTAACTGGTGTGGGAGTATGATCCCACCCTTCTAGAGGGATAGACATGTACCTACTGTGGAAACGCGGTAGAATCCTGAAGAGCCCTGGCATCACAAAATGGATGCCACCAGTCACAGACACTGGGCTGCCCTCCTGCTGATGACCGACACTCGCAGTGGAGGAGGCCCAACAATAGATATTCTGTCCCAAGGGGGTGTGACCACCTCCCAGACAGGGTTTAGTGTATTGGGGCTGGGTGAGTGCACTGCTAGAGTGCTTTGAAGTCCTGCACTGGAGGAGCAGAAGGCTCCTCTGTGCATATGCCAGTTCAAACCGGCTCAGGGGCTACCTGCCCCTGCTCTGACATGAAACTGGACAAAGGGAAGTGGGTGTAGCCACCCACTCCCCTGACCCTCCCATAGGTGGGGTCATAGAGCTAGTCCCTCCCTTCTCTTTAGTATAAGAGGGGGAACCTGTGCATTGCAACCTAGATACCCCTGGACGATGCTCTAAAGAAGAATCCCGGACCTTCGACGTTCCACTACCTCTGGAAGACTGAAGAATCTCCCTTGGAGTCAAGGAGTGACTCCCCTGCTTGGCAGGCACCAAAAACTACAACGACGATCGCAATCTATGCCACTCCCGCCGGAGCCCGACGTCCCTGCAGCCCAGGAAGAGGATTTCCTGACTTCTCCAAGGCCATCGTGAGTCCCCAGCGAAGCTGAGGCAAGTGGACCCCACGAGCGACGAGGAACCGCAGCCCCTGGGTACCGTACACTATTGTCGATTGCAACCCCTTCACGACGTTCTACGAACTTGTGCTTTGGACCACGTGTGCTCCCAGCCTCTAACAGAGACCCCTCCCAAAACCAGAGGCCTATACCGTCCCAAGTGACCGTGGGCCCCTGTTGAGTGAATCCTCCAGAGGCGTCTTCGCGATCTCTTGCCAGCCGGCTTGTGGGTCCCCAGAAGACTTTTTAACAAAACCAAAGGGCTCCCCTGGTTGCTCCAGGCCTGCCCTGACCTACCCTTGCTGGGTAAGTCCCTCAGACCTTGCTGGTCTGCCCCATTGACTTTTCCTCACCACCACGAGACTTGCTGCTACCAAGGCTTGTTGGCTCCAATCAGGTTGCCGACACGACAGTCAGCTGCAGACTTTGTGGGACACGCTGAATCCAGCTCCTGGCCATCCTCAACGCCTCCTGGACCTCGTGGTTGAAGAGTCAAGACACCTGTGAACGACCCGAAGCTGTCGACGACGGTGGGCATTCATCTTCCTTGCCCAGAGTCACTGCCAAGTAACTTTGAACACTGTCCCCTCTGCTTTCAGGTCTTCCTCCTTCCGAATCCAGGCTTGGATTCCAACGGACACTTCTTCTGTCGTCGCAAGCAGCAAGTCTTCATTGGTTCCCATTGAGAACGACGCCGCGACCCGACACCAAAGAACACCTATGCACCTGGCTCCCCTGGGTGAGGTAACTTCCGCACTATGGTGCTCCTGTGGGTGTTGGCCCTAGAACTACTTACCCTGTAAGTGACTTGCTTGTAGCTACCCTAGAAGTGCCCTAAAACTCCTATTTTCCCCGTGCGATTCTCGCACTGGCTCGTACAGGGTTCGCGTCTGTGTTAGACACATTGGGGCCGATTCCGATCTCGGCCGGTAGGGCTCCGAATAGGATTCGGCTTTACCGGATCCGATTCGGAGCCCTGTTTCCCGACCGAATCGTACGCGGGTCCGGCCGAGCGAGTACGATGCGAATTCGCCGACCGACTCGTCCGGGCGACCCGACCGCTCCGACCGACTCGTACCCGGATCGTACCGCTCCGACCGACTCGCTCGGACCCGATTCGCACCGCGCAATGGAGACGTTTTCCGGCCGGGTAAGTACGATGCGCACCTCGACCGCTCCGACCGACTCGCGCCGTCCGACTCGAACTCGCTGTCGGAGCCGTACTTTGGGGGTCCGTATCGGACCCCCTGTACGCGTACCCGTGCGAGGCGCACACAGGGGGGACCCATGGGTCCCCCTACCTGTGCGTGTACGCCGCGAGCGCTCGCGGCGTACTCGCCGTAGGGGGCGCCCTTGTCCGCCTCGCACCCATTGAGGCAATGGGAGCCCGCGTACGCGTTGTACGACCGGCTCCCATTGAGTTCAATGGGAGTCCGACCGACTCGTGTCCGGTGGCATACGAATGCATCGGACTCGTTCGGTCGGACTGCACGGGTCCGATTCGGTCGGAAATCTCTCCGGGTCCGGCTCGGTCGGAGAGATTTCCGGCCCGAATCGGAATCGACCCCATTGTGTCCAACTCCCTTGTAACTCTATCAGTATCCGCGTCCTTCGACTCATACTGACTGATCGGTGTGTTCGCCTCGAACACGCTAGGGATCTTTAACATTGATATCTCAATCGCGTCCTTTCGCATAGACTCGTACAGGACTCGCATCGGTGTCTGAACACCGCGTCCGTCCCCTGTGGGTCTCCTACAACTACTTGGGGTGGTTCTTGGGGGTCCCTCGATTCTACATGCTCTAGGCCCAGGTCTAGGCAAGCTAGGACTGTGATATTTGATTGTGCTAACTTATTTTTGATAACATTTGATTTGTACATATGTTCCTGACTTCTAATCTCATAAAGAGATTAGTAGAGAGTTGTTTAGTAATAAATACATACATATTTGATATATATACCTGTGGGGTGTCTTTTCATTTGGTGATTCAAGAGATTGTGTGGTAAAACAAGCTGCTTTACATTCCTCCAAGACTTAGCCTGAAGGCTGCTCTCCACAGCTACCACTAGGATAGCTTTCTATAAAGGTTGTCTTAAACCTACCAACCATAAGAGTCGAATTGTTCTGGTGCAAGGTGCCCACTCTAACAAGTGGACAGCATATACCAGGCCAACTTCTCACACTGCGGAATCCAGACTGGGAGGCATCTAGGATGGAGTTCTGTTTGATGAAGGTGGTCAGCTGGGCGTTCACGAGTCTCTCGGTGACTTTGGCCGTGAAAGGGAGGAGAGAGATGGGCCGGTAGTTTTTCAGGTCAGTTGGGTCGGCAGTGGGTTTTTTGAGGAGGGGTTTAACCTCCGCCCGCTTCCAGTCGCCTGGGAAAAAGCCGGACATGAAGGAGGCGTTGATGGTCCGTCCAAGTTCTGGTGCGATGGCGGCGGCGGCCCTGTGGAATATGTGCAGGGGTCCGTTGGTGCTCCTGAGTGCATTTTCTTCATGGTGGCGGTGATGTGTTCGACGGTAGCGGGATTCCAGGTCATGATGGTTGGCTTAACGGCGGCGTAGGGGGGGAGGTGGTGTCCTGCGTCTGTTCGCTGAAATTGTCGTGCCATGCCATGCCATTTTTGTAGATGCGTTTGCATCTACAAAAATGGCCGCTGAGCTGGAGCTCCAAAAGGAAGCTCCCAGGGTGGGGATCATTAATCTTTAAATATCCTGCTTTTTACCCTGACATCGACCTACTAAAACCATTCAGCGCAACTTGGAACTACGGCAACAAGGATTACCCGACTTCTACTTACGGATATAATTTTGCAAGAGTGCTCTGCTGGAGAGTTGCTGCATCCAGCCATCTGTTTTGACCTCTCCGCCCGGGATCTTTCGATGCAGACCCACTTCCACGGTGAGCCTCGACCCTACCTCATAGTCGGTGCACAGGATTGGAGGCTCTCTTGGTCGTTGTGCAGTCTCAAACAGAGTCGATGGGGCTGGATGCTGCCCGAGGCTCGGTGTGGGGAGTGAGGAGATGGCCTGGTCGGAGGGGGATGGTCCGTTTCACTGCTGTCTGCTGCCCTGCTAGATGATTCCTGTTGGAGGAGAATGTATGGTTGGGGAAGGAGAGCTCATGGTACCGCTTGAGCTGGGGAGTGGAGTATACTGTCGGCTTGGTCCGGGCTGCCTCCTCCCGCCTCCCGTCGTTCTTAGGGAGGTGCCTGTTGATTTTGTGATCGGAGTGCTTGCAGTCCTGAGACAGCGGATTTGGAGCTGTGGCCCAGCTGGTTGACTCCTGTGGTGATGGGACAGTTGTGGAGGGAGAGCCCTTGGTGAGGTTGTGATCCGGTGAGTGGCTTACAGCTTCTGCTTAGTCCGGGCGGACTGCCTCCTCCCGTCATACTCTGGGAAGTCCCTGCCGATGTTTTGGTCGAAGTTCCTACAGTCACGCTGGGTGACTGGAAAACGAAGGTGAATCGTGATGAGATGCCTTTCGCTGTGACTTATGTTAGGGCCGGCTGAGGGGCAGTGAGATGGACGGCTTGTGTTCCGCTTTTCAGAACTTCTATTGGTGCTCCGCCTGGGCCTCCTTCTACGGGGTTGCCCCGCCCGGGCCTGAAGCAGAAGGTTCTCTTTAGGGCTGTCGGGCTTTCACTGGCGATCCGGTAGCTTGATTACTGGATGCCTCACAACCCCCCAACTCCTCCTGCTCTACTTGAGACTTCCTCTGCTTTACTCGAGACTTTCTTCTGCACGGCTGTGCGCCGTCTTACGAATAGACCTGGCGCTTTGAGTGTTTCCTGCCGGTTTAAATTGTCGGAGATGAATTCTCAGGGGTCCCACAATTGGACTTGTTAGCCTCCATTTTATGGGGCCATCTGCATTCCCCACGTTTCCCTGAACCTTACTAGGAATGGGATTAAGATGGCCGCTTGGGGGCTTCTGAAACTAACATAGGACTAGGAATGCTTGAACTTTGCTGGACACAAAAATAGGACTAAGACTGCCTATGAGGGCCCTCTTACTCTGTTGTCATTGTTGGCAGCATCTTGGAAAGGGGCCAGCCTCCCACTTCATTGTATGTACGTCCTGGGTTTCACACTTGCTTCCTTATCTGTTTCAGGGATACATTACCAACTCCTAATTCAACTGCTAACACGCAGCTGAATCCTAACTTTATTGCTATCATACAGCCAGGGAGGTGAGTGAGAACCTCGAAACCGCCATGCTATATGTTAGATTTGGGGGTCTCTAGTTGGCAGAGGTATGTACCTTTGTCCAAATAGGGACCCTTGCGTCTAGTCAGGGAAAGTAGGTACACTCCCGAAATAACCCCTGCTCACCCTCTTGGTAGCTTGGCACGAGCAGACAGGCTTAGTTCAGAGGCAGTGTGTAAAGCATTTGTGAACACATACAGTAATCAAGTGACAACACTACAAATGGACACCACACAGGTTATATATTTATAAAAATAGGTATACTTTATATAGATTTATCACAAGACCATAAACGACAAAAATAATCCACAATACTGTTAAGAATACTTAGTTCTGATCAAAAAGGCTTAATTCAAGGTTCTGTGCGAGTCGGTAGCCTCCTCCGGCTACGGCGATGTCGAGAACAAACAGAGTCTAACAAATCCAGCTGACCGCGTCGAGACGGGCCAACACAGCGTAGACAGACTCGGTCACAGTACCTTTTACTTGAAGCGGCAGGCACGGGCGTGCGAGCCGGATGGCTGTTCGTCGCGATGCAAAAGTGGAAGCGTTGCAGGACGCGTTGTCCCTCGATGCGGTGCAGGCAGCGGCTCGTTGACGTCGTCGAGACGGAGTCGGTGAGACCAGGGCCGTGCGTTGCAGGGCGAGACGGTGCTTCGATGCGGTGCTGGCAGGTTGCGGTGCGGCGACGGAGCCGGATTCAGGAGCTGGCGTCGATCAGTCCGGACAGCGGTGCGAGTCGGGCGGTGCGTCGCAAAGCGTGCGAGCGGTGCCCAACTCCGGTGCGGTCACAGGACTCGAACTCAGCAGCAGTGACCGTGTCGGTCGGACCAGTTCGATTCGGCGTAGCGAAGCGTTGCAGGACGCGTTGTCCCTCGATGCGGTGCAGGCAGCGGCTCGTTGACGGAGTCGGTGAGACCAGGGCCGTGCGTTGCAGGGCGAGACGGTGCTTCGATGCGGTGCTTGCAGGACACCGAGTCGGTCGTGAGAGTCGGTCACAGCTCCCTACCTCTGTAGCCACTGAAACAGAGTTTCCAGCAGCAATTCACAAAGGGGTGAAGTCCAATGGTCCTGGGACTTCGGTCAGGGGGCAAGCTCTCTTCCAAGCCCTTGGAGATCCTTCACAAGTTGATGAAAGTCACAGCAAAGCAAAAGTTCCTTTCTCCTCTCTTTGGCAGTCAGGCAAACCACTGCAGGCCAATCCCCCAAGCAGCACTTCAGGCTTAGGGATAGTCTCTCCTCAGTTTCTTCTTGGTTCCGCTCCTCAGCAAAGGTTTCTTCTTGTTCCCAAAAGTGATCTGATCTTCCTGGGGTCTGGGTGCCCCTCTTATACCCTGATTCTCTTTGTTCTCTGGAGGCAGAGAGTCCTCTGCCTAGTCCAAAACCAGTTCTGGTCAGTCCTGGAGCACTTTGTTTTTCTGACTCCTTCTTTCCTTTCAGAATGTGGGGCAGAGTGCTCAGCCGCCCGGCAGGAGGTGGAGCCAGCATTGTGGAAGGCAGGCACAGCCCTATTCAGACCCAGGTGCAACTCCTCCCTCCACTCTGGATGCAGATCTTTCTATTCAGCCCTGCGCTGACTCACCCTGTCTCCTGTAGCCACCCCCAGCCCCTGTCACTCAATCTCCAGACAAGGAATACACAACCTAGCAGAGGCAGGCTTGGATAGTTAGGCAAGAAAATACCCACTTTCTAAAAGTGGTATTTTCAAACACAGAATGTTAAAACCAACTTTACTAAAAGATGTATTTTATCATCCTGAGTTCAGGCATACTAAATTCGTTTTTCTACCATGTTCCCGGGGTCAGTTCTGACTATAAGGTGTAATAGTCAGTCTGCCCATTCTGGCCTATGGGGAGCAGGTAGCCTTGCAATAGTGAAAAACGAAAATGGCTGTAATTCACTATTAGGACATGCCACACACACCAGGGCATGTCCTACCTTATACTTACAATGCACCCTGCCCTAGGGCCTACTTTAGGGGTGACCAACATGCAGTAAAGGGAAGGTTTTAGGGACTGGTAAGTGGGTGTACTCACCAAGTCGACATGGCAGCCCTAGGCTGCACACAGGCTCTGCGATGGCAGGCCTGAGATACATTTTACCAGCCGCTTCTGTGGGTGGCACAACCAGTGCTGCAAGCCCACCAGCGGCATTGGATTTACAAGCCCTGGGCACACTGAGTGCACTGTACTAGGGACTGACAAGTAAACCAATCATCCAATCATGGAGTCACTAATACATATATCAATTAACGATAGGGAGCACTTGCACTCTGGCACTGATTAGCAGCGGCAAAGTGCCCATGAGCATCTAGTCCAGCAAAAACATATCGGCAACAGTGGAGGCATTACGAAAAAATGGAAGGGAGACCCACGCCAAGGATGCCAGGTCTAACACGTGTCCCCTCCAGCTGAAATGTGGGGAGAACTATCCTACCCCTAGGGAGTTCTCATCGCTAAGGCGGAAAAATCTGGACAGTCCATCAGCATTGGCGTGTTCTGTACCAGGGCGGTGTTCCACCGTAAAGTCCATCCCCTGTAGGGAAATGGACCACCTCAACAGCTTTGGATTCTCACCCCTCATCTGCATCAACCATCTGAGGGGCCTGTGGTCTGTCTGAACCCGGAAGTGAGTCCCAAACAGGTATGGTCTCAGCTTCTTCAGTGCCCAGACCACAGCAAATGCCTCACGCTCAATAGCACTCCATCTCTGTTCCCGGGGAAGTAACCTCCTACTGATGAAGGCTACAGGTTGGTCTAGGCCCTCCTCATTGATCTGTGATAGAACAGCCCCTACACCATGCTCTGAAGCGTCGGTCTGAACAATGAACTCATTGGAGAAGTTGGGTGCCTGGAGCACAGGCGCCGTGCACATGGCAGTCTTCAAGGTGTCAAAAGCTTTTTGACAGGCGTCAGTCCAAATCACTTTCCTGGGCTGCTTCTTGGAAGTCAGCTCGGTCAAGGGGGCAACAATGCTGCCATACCCCTTGACGAATCTCCGGTAATACCCGGTGAGTCCTAGGAAGGCTCTCACCTCTGTCTGGGTCTTGGGGGCTCCCAAGCCAGAATGGTATCAATTTTCGGTTGGAGGGGCGCCACCTGGCCGCTCCCAACCTGGTGTCCCAAGTACACCACAGAACCCTGCCCAATCTGGCACTTACTCGCCTTGATTGTGAGGCCTGCCCTCCGCAGCGCCATCAACACTTCCCAGAGGTGGCGCAGATGCTCTTCCCAACGGGCACTGAACACTGCGATGTCATCCAGGTAGGCGGCACTGAAATCCTCCAGTCCAACCAACACCTGGTTGACCAACCTCTGAAAGGTGGCAGGGGCATTCTTCATCCCAAAGGGCATCACCCGGAACTGGTAGTGCCCATCTGGTGTGGAGAATGCTGACCTCTCTTTGCCCCATCAGTCAAGGCGATCTGCCAGTATCCAGACGTTAAGTCAAACGTGCTGAGGTACCGCGCAGCCCCTAACCGATCTATGAGCTCATCAGCTCTGGGGATGGGGTGGGCGTCAGTCCTGGTGACGGAATTGAGTCCCCTGTAGTCCACACAGAACCGGAGTTCTGGTGTGGCACCAGGCGCGGCAGCTTTTGGAACCAAGACCACGGGGCTGGCCCAAGGGCTGTTAGAGGACTCAATCACCCCTAGCGCAAACATCTTGGAGACCTCCTCCTTGATGCAGGCTCTGACCCTGTCAGTCATCCTGTAAGCCTTGTGCTTCACAGGAAGACTGTCCCCAGTGTCCACATCATGGACGCACCAATGGGTGACACTGGGAACCAGGGAGAACAGGTCAGGGAACTGTCCCAACAGTTGGCGACAGTCACCCTGCTGCTCAGGTGTCAGGGAGGTAGAGAGGTTTACTCCTCCACTGATCCATCTTGCTCTCGGGCTGACAGGAGGTCAGGAAGAGGCTCGGTCTCCTCCTCCATTCCATCATCTGTAGCTAAGAGCATGCCCACTTGGGACCTCTCCAAGTGGGGCTTCAGGCGGTTCACATGCAGGACCCGCAAGGGGTTCCTGGGAGACTGCAAGTCCACCAAATAGGTAACTGGACTCTTGCGCTCCACCACCGTAAAAGGGCCGGTCCACCTGTCCTGGAGCGCACAGGGCTCCACAGGGGCCATGACCCACACTTTCTGACCAGGCTGAAGCTCTACCAGAGTGGCATTCTGGTCGTACCACCGCTTCATCTCCTCCTGGCTGGCTTCCAGATTTGCCTCAGCAAGCTCTCTGAAACGCCTAGTCTGGTTCCTGAAGGCCAGCATGTAACTGTATACATCCTGGGAGGTTTCCTGGGAGATTGCTCCCAGCCTTCCTTGACCAAACTCAGAGGTCCTCGCACCGGGTGTCCATAGAGGAGCTCAAAGGGACTGAACCCTAGAGACTTCTGTGGCACCTCCCGGTATGCAAACAACAGGCATGGTAAGAGGACGTCCCATTTACGCCTCATGGGTTCTTCCAGACCCATAATCATGCCCTTGAGGGTCCGGTTGAATCTCTCAACCAGACCATTTCCTTGAGGGTGGTAAGGAGTGGTGAACTTGTAAGTTACACCGCACTCCTGCCACAGGGACTTCATGTACTTGGACACGAAGTTGGTACCTCTGTCAGACACCACCTCTTGAGGGAATCCCACACGTGAGAAAATTCCCATCAGTGCCCGTCCCACCACGGGGGCCGTCACTGTCCTCAGAGGGATGGCTTCAGGGTACCGGGTGGCATGGTCCACCAAGACCAGGATAAACCTGTTGCCCATGGCTGTCTTGGGGTCCAGTGGCCCCACAATGTCAATACCCACCCGTTCAAAGGGGGTGCTGACCACAGGGAATGGCTGGAGAGGAGCCTTGTGCTTCCTCCCACTCTTTCCACTTGCCTGGCAAGTCTGGCATGTTCTGCAGTGAGTGGCGGCACTCCTGCGCATCTGGGGCCAATAGAAATGGGTAACAAGCCTGTCAAAGGTCTTGTCCTGCCCCAGATGTCCCGCTAACGGTACATCATGAGCCAACCCCAGTAGGAAGGCTCTGAAGCGCTGGGGTACCACCAGCACACGGGCTGACCCAGGCTCAGCAACCTTAGGCTCTGAATACAGGAGACCATTCTCCCAGTAAACCCAATGTGATCCAGACTGAGCACCTGCTGCCTGGTCTGTGGCCTGTTGCCTCAGACCCACGAGAGAAGGGCATGTGTTCTGCTCCTTGCAGAACTCTTCCCTGGAGGGTCCTCCTTCTTGCTGCCAATGGGTCAGCTCAGGTAGGTCCCCCAGTTCAGCTACCTGTTCCCCTGTAGGCTCCAGGGCATCCCCCTCAGGGTCTGCCTCCTCCTGGACCGTGGGAACCTCGGGGGCCGGTTTCCCGCGCCCCTGCCTCCTCTCTCTCCGGCAGGCACCTGGGCCTCCCTCTCAGGCTCCAGGTCCTCTTGAACACCTTTAGCTGCCATTGACCGGGTGGTCACACATGCCCAATCAGGCAAGCCCAACATTTCTAAATGCGCACTCCGCTCCACCTTAGCCCAAGGTGAGCTCTCCAAATCGTTCCCTAACAAACAGTCAACAGGCATGGCTGGCCTCACAGCTACTTGAAGAGTACCCGAGACCCCCCCACTCAAAGGGAACCTGAGCCACCTTGCAGTGACTCTCTGTGTTGTCAGCGGCAACAACCGGATAGAATGCATCAGGGATAACCTGCTCTTTAGACACCAGGTGACACTTGACAGCTGTCACACTGGCTCCTGTGTCTCTCAGAGCCTCCACCCTATGGCCATTGATGGTCACCCACTGCCTGTATTTCTTAGTGTTCTCAGGCAGCGGGGTCCTAGGGACCATCTCAGAGTCTCCTAATGAGACAAGGGAAAACACTGTGGGATCCCCCACCTTGGGCACCCAACTCCTCCCCCAGGGCTACACTAGCCAACTGCCGGGGACTGCACTGGTGGGTGCTGGTTTTCCATGCAAAGGGCAACGAGGATCGTTTGCCTTGTGGCCAGGGGCGCCACACTTGTAACATACCAGTGGTCCCTGGTGAACAGGGGGCCTGTCAGGGCCACTGGCTTCTTCTCAGGGGGAGGCTGGGAACCTTTCCCTTGGTTCCCTTGGGGTCTACTTTGGGGCCCTTTATGGAACTCCTTCTGTTTACCCTTGTCCCCCCACTCTTCTGCTGGGGACCCTGCCCACCCTTGGCGGAGTCTCCCACGTGACCCTTGTGGACCCGGGTACTCACCCAGCGGTCCGCCTCCTCAGCAAGCTGCCTAGGGTTAGTCAGCTTACTATCAATCAGGTGCTGGCGTAGCTCAGGAAAACAATTACCGGACAAGTGCTCCCAGGCAATCAAATCAAAGAGCGCCTGAAAATCAGTCGCTTTGCTACCCTTTACCCAACCATCCAAGGCTCTGCAAAAGAAGGTCACATATTCAACCCAGGTACTGCTTTCAATCTTACTACAGTTCCTGAACCTTTGCCTATAAAGCTCAGGGGTCAAACCATATCTAGTCATTAAGGCATCCTTCATGTGGCTGTACGAATTATAGACTTCAGAGGGCAAATCCAACAAGGTATCCCGCCCTTCACTGAGGAACCGTCCCCACAACCCCGCTCCCCAATCCTTCTCAGGGACCCGGTGGGAAGACATGGCTACCTCATAGGCTTTGAACCACTGCCCTATGTCGTCATTTTTAAAAACTCCTTCACCACATCTTTGGGAATATACACTCTAGCTTCAACAGGCACAGGCGGTACACTGCCACCAGAGGGAGTAATCTCTAAGCTCTTGGCCTTCAATTCCAACTCCTCAAAACTTTCTCATGTTCAAACTGCATTTTCTTTTCCTCTAGGGCTAATTTCCTTGTTTGCATTTCGAATTCTAACTGCTTATTCAGCTTGAGTTTGGTCAGCTCTATTTCGTGCATCCTACTCTCTTTCCTGTCCTCCAACTCCTCTGGAGACAGTCCTCTGGCAGAAACACTGCTACCTACTGGGGAAGGTGGTCTTCTAGCCCCTAGACCCAATAGCCCCTCCAGCTGCCCTTCTGCATTCTCAGCCCCCTCCACAGGGGCACTCCTTGATTCGACCCAGGCCCTCAGCGCCTTTTGGAGGTCCTCCTTCCTGGAGATCCCGGTCATGGACACTTTAAACTTTTTGCAGAATTGCTTGAGCTGCTTAAGGGTGTAGCATTCTAGCCTCTCTTCTTCCCAATCACATTCAACAGAGGCTACTGATGCTGGTTTCTCCATAGTGACTGAACTTGGCATTTGCAAAAATAGGAAATCCCAGAAAAACTGCTATTAAAGTATGTGGTTGCGTTTTGGTCTGCACTCACTAAGTAGTGTTCACCAATCACTGTACATGAGTCACAAATGCAAGTCCAGAATCCTCACCGCTGACCACCAATGTTAGATTTGGGGGTCTCTAGTTGGCAGAGGTATGTACCTTTGTCCAAATAGGGACCTCTTGCGTCTAGTCAGGGAAAGTAGGTACACTCCCGAAATAACCCCTGCTCACCCTCTTGGTAGCTTGGCACGAGCAGACAGGCTTAGTTCAGAGGCAGTGTGTAAAGCATTTGTGAACACATACAGTAATCAAGTGACAACACTACAAATGGACACCACACAGGTTATATATTTATAAAAATAGGTATACTTTATATAGATTTATCACAAGACCATAAACGACAAAAATAATCCACAATACTGTTAAGAATACTTAGTTCTGATCAAAAAGGCTTAATTCAAGGTTCTGTGCGAGTCGGTAGCCTCCTCCGGCTACGGCGATGTCGAGAACAAACAGAGTCTAACAAATCCAGCTGACCGCGTCGAGACGGGCCAACACAGCGTAGACAGACTCGGTCACAGTACCTTTTACTTGAAGCGGCAGGCACGGGCGTGCGAGCCGGATGGCTGTTCGTCGCGATGCAAAAGTGGAAGCGTTGCAGGACGCGTTGTCCCTCGATGCGGTGCAGGCAGCGGCTCGTTGACGTCGTCGAGACGGAGTCGGTGAGACCAGGGCCGTGCGTTGCAGGGCGAGACGGTGCTTCGATGCGGTGCTGGCAGGTTGCGGTGCGGCGACGGAGCCGGATTCAGGAGCTGGCGTCGATCAGTCCGGACAGCGGTGCGAGTCGGGCGGTGCGTCGCAAAGCGTGCGAGCGGTGCCCAACTCCGGTGCGGTCACAGGACTCGAACTCAGCAGCAGTGACCGTGTCGGTCGGACCAGTTCGATTCGGCGTAGCGAAGCGTTGCAGGACGCGTTGTCCCTCGATGCGGTGCAGGCAGCGGCTCGTTGACGGAGTCGGTGAGACCAGGGCCGTGCGTTGCAGGGCGAGACGGTGCTTCGATGCGGTGCTTGCAGGACACCGAGTCGGTCGTGAGAGTCGGTCACAGCTCCCTACCTCTGTAGCCACTGAAACAGAGTTTCCAGCAGCAATTCACAAAGGGGTGAAGTCCAATGGTCCTGGGACTTCGGTCAGGGGGCAAGCTCTCTTCCAAGCCCTTGGAGATCCTTCACAAGTTGATGAAAGTCACAGCAAAGCAAAAGTTCCTTTCTCCTCTCTTTGGCAGTCAGGCAAACCACTGCAGGCCAATCCCCCAAGCAGCACTTCAGGCTTAGGGATAGTCTCTCCTCAGTTTCTTCTTGGTTCCGCTCCTCAGCAAAGGTTTCTTCTTGTTCCCAAAAGTGATCTGATCTTCCTGGGGTCTGGGTGCCCCTCTTATACCCTGATTCTCTTTGTTCTCTGGAGGCAGAGAGTCCTCTGCCTAGTCCAAAACCAGTTCTGGTCAGTCCTGGAGCACTTTGTTTTTCTGACTCCTTCTTTCCTTTCAGAATGTGGGGCAGAGTGCTCAGCCGCCCGGCAGGAGGTGGAGCCAGCATTGTGGAAGGCAGGCACAGCCCTATTCAGACCCAGGTGCAACTCCTCCCTCCACTCTGGATGCAGATCTTTCTATTCAGCCCTGCGCTGACTCACCCTGTCTCCTGTAGCCACCCCCAGCCCCTGTCACTCAATCTCCAGACAAGGAATACACAACCTAGCAGAGGCAGGCTTGGATAGTTAGGCAAGAAAATACCCACTTTCTAAAAGTGGTATTTTCAAACACAGAATGTTAAAACCAACTTTACTAAAAGATGTATTTTATCATCCTGAGTTCAGGCATACTAAATTCGTTTTTCTACCATGTTCCCGGGGTCAGTTCTGACTATAAGGTGTAATAGTCAGTCTGCCCATTCTGGCCTATGGGGAGCAGGTAGCCTTGCAATAGTGAAAAACGAAAATGGCTGTAATTCACTATTAGGACATGCCACACACACCAGGGCATGTCCTACCTTATACTTACAATGCACCCTGCCCTAGGGCCTACTTTAGGGGTGACCAACATGCAGTAAAGGGAAGGTTTTAGGGACTGGTAAGTGGGTGTACTCACCAAGTCGACATGGCAGCCCTAGGCTGCACACAGGCTCTGCGATGGCAGGCCTGAGATACATTTTACCAGCCGCTTCTGTGGGTGGCACAACCAGTGCTGCAAGCCCACCAGCGGCATTGGATTTACAAGCCCTGGGCACACTGAGTGCACTGTACTAGGGACTGACAAGTAAACCAATCATCCAATCATGGAGTCACTAATACATATATCAATTAACGATAGGGAGCACTTGCACTCTGGCACTGATTAGCAGCGGCAAAGTGCCCATGAGCATCTAGTCCAGCAAAAACATATCGGCAACAGTGGAGGCATTACGAAAAAATGGAAGGGAGACCCACGCCAAGGATGCCAGGTCTAACACGATACTCCCCAGAGTGCTCTCTTCTGCAATTAGCAGTGTACTCTATTAATTATCTCTCTCCCTCTGACAACTTTACCCCCTCTATTTATTTTGCACACTTCTACTGGAACTATCTCTCCTCCGCTATCTGTGCCTTACCCTCATCATGTCTCACCGCAATGCTAGCGCTCCTGACCTCCTTGCTCAGTTAGGTCAGAATACTTGTAAAATAATCTACCCCACCAACTTATCGCTGAATGCGAAAAAATCCTTCAAACATAATCTCCTCAAATGATGGCCGGAAACTCTTATCTCGGACACATTTACTTCCTCTAAGGGCTCTGTGGTGACGGACCTTATCTTCTACACTAACAGAAGAGCCCAGTGGAGAAAGACTCTAACGTCTATGCTGAGAACCAAGCTACTTACCAAAACTCCGCACGGTTTCCGCCTAACCACACTACCCTCCCCTGCCCTTAAGGCAGATTTGACCCTCTCCTTATACAATAATGGAACATCCTTATTCAAGCTACTGACAGGAATCTCAAACGCTTTGACAACATCTTTATGAGGATCAAAAGCACACTTAACAGCTTGACTTCGGCTTCTAGCCAACATAACAGTTTCCCCCTATATCTTCACCCCCTGCACTGCACGCCTCTACTCCCTTCACTTCTTTATCCCAAGCCCTACCTATTGGCCTACCCACTATATTGGCACCTTCTGTACCTTACGCCTCTTCTTCCCCCAGTTCCGAGCTCGCTCTTCTACCTGTGTACCGCTCTGCTCTCTCCAACAACTCAGAGGATACACTAAGCATGCACACTTCTATCTCTGATATACCTGCTATTCCTCCCTGTGGCGCTGGTAGTACCATTCCGAGGGCCTCCCACCTATGGGCCACACCCAGGAACTCGCCTCCTCCCCCCATCCTGATATCTAATTTTGCGTCACCTGCCTTACCCTCTGGCCGATCTGTCCGCTCCATCAATCCGAGGGTGGTGCATCACACCCCCTACACTTTTAACCTTGATAACCTTGTTAATCTACCCCCAGTTTAAGGCACTCCCACCTCAAGGGCGCTGGACCTAGGGGCTGGCCCTAGTCCATCTCAGGGGAACCCTTTCACACCCACTTCTGCCTCCTGCGCTGCTCCTATTGCCTGTTTTGAAACCAACGTACCTGCTACCATGCCCTCCTTTGGGCTGGCGCAGCTCCCTCTTGCATCATATCTTACTCCAATTCCTGTTGATAATCTAGCCTTGGCTGATGACAAAACAACGCGCAAGCGGAACTCTATCTAGCCTTGTAACTGCGGTAAGGGACTTAGGATACCCTCCAATTCCCTCCACACTTCGGGATCCTCCCCTTCGTCTCTTTCTGTGGCAGCTGAGGAGTGCTTCAATGGGCCTTACCTTGAGGAGAAGTTCACTGACCTCAAGTTGGATCTCCTGGCCGTCAAAGAAATAATGCAGTCTCTACTATAATTCTCCAGGAAGATTGAGAGGGTATGGAATATTCAATGCAAAACCAAAGGGGATGATGGACGGAGTGTTGAACATTGCAAGCACTCACCCCCAGTCAACTGATCTGGGTTTAATCCATCATCATTCTTTAGCTCACTCCGCCACCCCAGTTCAGACATGGCCATATGCAAATCAGTCTGACCCTGTGCCTCATGGGAACAGTCCAGCCCGAACTGCCAAGCCATGTCTTCCCTGGACCGGAAACAAGCATCCTGGGACCGGTTTCGGGCTCACAGCCCTCATCAGCCAGGCTATCTTGAATCCAGTGGCAAAGTGAGCAAGGGACCCACATCTGGGCATACCCTGCCAACTTAGGGCGAACAATGCAAAACCAAAGGGGATGATGGACGGAGTGTTGAACATTGCAAGCACTCACCCCTAGTCAACTGATCTGGGTTAAATCCATCATCATTCTTTAGCTCACTCCGCCACCCCAGTTCAGACATGGCCATATGCAAATCAGTCTGACCCTGTGCCTCATGGGAACAGTCCAGCCCGAACTGCCAAGCCATGTCTTCCCTGGACCGGAAACAAGCATCCTGGGACCGGTTTCGGGCTCACAGCCCTCATCAGCCAGGCTATCTTGAATCCAGTGGCAAAGTGAGCATGGGACCCACGTCTGGGCATACCCTGCAAACTTGGAATATACACCCTCCTCATGGGAACGTGCAACGCACCCCACCTGGAGTCTGCGGAGATGGGAACAATCAATCCTTCTCTCGATTCCCACTTAGTTCCAGTTGGACTTCTAAGCCTCTTCCTAACCATCAGACCTCGTAGGTTTCAGCCTCAGCTGTCGGCTGAGGACACCCTTGCTCTTGTATTCTCGTACAGGGGCACGGAGTTTGCTGCCTCCTCTTACTCCGCTATTAACATCCCCGCTATTTCCACGGACCCTGACAGGGAACCCAGAGTCAACTTCAGATCGGTTAATAAGGAAAATCTACTCCAAATTACTACCGCTCATCATGAAGAGATTAACACCTCACCTCACATTAATGCGATGCTGCTCAACTGCAGATCGGCAGTGAAACATGCTGCTGACATTTCTGCACTCATCCTAGCACAAGATTTGGACTTATTGATTCTCACTGAAACCTGGCTCAATGATGCCTCCTCCCTGTTCTCAATATCTTAGTACCGCCTGATTATGCCATTATCTGAGGTGATCGTCGGGGGAAAATGGGGGGTGGTATTGCTTACATTCATCGCTCCAGCCTAACTATAAAACAATCTCTGGATGCTCCGCTATCTTCTTGTGAGCTACTGGTGACAGAAATCTGGAATAAAGGCAAGATAGTCTGTGTGCTTCACACGATTTACCACCCACCGGGTGACAATTTTCCCTTCATAGAACAAATCATGGATTTGGGATAAATGTCAAATCAGTCAACACGGGGACTTGGAAAAAAAAAAAAGTACAGGTGCTGTAGTTAATGTTCACTCAGGAAAAGCCATTTGGCCTGTTTCTTGAAGGCAGCAGTGGAAGGATTGGCTCTAATCTCAGTAGGAAGAGCATTCCAAATTCATGATTTGAACCCTGGATATATATTCCACCAATCCATGCAGACTTTTTAACCTTTGTGAGGATGTATACTCAGGTATTTGGCTACCATGGGTTGTTCATCTCTCTATGCCGGGTTGACTCCACATAACACTCCTGCTTGTTTAGAAGTGCCACTCATGGGCTGCTCATCTTTCATCCCGGGGAGACTCCACGTAACACTCCAGGTGGTTTAGGAGTGCCTGCCATGGGCTGCTCATCTCTCTATCCCGAGTAGACTCCACATAACACTCCTGGTGGTCTACGAGTGCCTCCCTTAAGCTGTTCATCTCTCTATCCCGAGTAGACTCCACAAAACCCTCCTGGTAGTCTAGGAGTGTCTCCCTTAAGCTGCTCGACTCTTTATCCTGGGTATACTCCATGTCACACTCCTGATGGTTTAGGAGTGCCTGCCATGGGCTGCTCATCTCTCTATCCCGAGTAGACTCCACATAACCCTCCTTGTGGTCTAGGAGTGCCTCCCTTAAGCTGCTCGACTCTTTATCCTGGGTATACTCCATGTCACACTCCTGGTGGGTTAGCAGTGGCCCCATGGGCTGCTCATCTCTCTATCCTGGAAAGATTCCACATAACACTCCTGGTCGTTTAGGAGTGCCACCCATTGGCAGCTCATCTTTCATCCCGGGAGACTCCACGTAACACTCATGGTGGTCTAGGAGTGCCTCCCTTAAGCTGCCCAACTCTCTATCCTTGATATACTCCATGTAACACTCCTGGTGGTTTAGCAGTGGCTCCCATGGGCTGCTCATCTCTCGATCCTGCAAAGACTCCAGATAACACTCCTAGTTGTTTAGGAGTGCCTCCCATTGGCTGCTCATCTCTCTGACCTGGGTAGACTCCACATAACACTCCTGGTGGGTTGAGGAGCACCTACCATGGGCTGCTCATCTCTCCATGCCAGGTTGACTACATGTAACACCCCTGGTAGTTTAGGAGTGCCACCCTTGGGCTGCTCATCTCTCAATCCTGGTTCAACTCCACGTAACACTCATGGTGGTTTAGGAGTGCCTCCAATGGGATGCTCATCTCTCCAGCCAGGGTTGACTCCATGTAACACTCCTGCTAGTCTAGGAATGACACCCACGGGCTGCTCATCTCTCTCTCATGGAAACACTACCTGTAACACTCCAAGGGCTGTATTACGGAAGTGCTTCGGGACGCAACAGGCGTTAGAGTCCGCTTTGCTTACCTCTAGGGCACTTTGGAATTACAGAAGGGGCCGCAGATGCTTGCAATACAGATAGCGCTGGTGCACATATAGCACCATCGCTATCATCAGAGGGCTTCCATGCAAATGAAGGAATCCCTATGACTCTGCATCCACACCGTATTATAGACATGGGCACAGATGTAAAGAAACTGTCAGAAGGTACACTGACAGTGCGCCTAGTGCGCTTCCTGATGGCAGCCCTCTGGAGGGGATCAAGGAGGTTCTATGGTCCGCACAAACCTCCACCTGTAAGGAGATCTCTCTCCCTTTTAAAAGTGAAGGTGGGTTGCCGCCTGCTCACCTCTCTATCCTGGATAGACTTCACATAACACTCCTGGTAGTTTAGGAGGGCCTCTCATTGGCTGGTCATGTCTCTGTCCTGGGTAGACTCCACACTACACTCCTGGTGGGTTAAGGAGTTGCTAACATTGGCTGCTCATCTCCCTATCCCGGGTTGACTCCATGTAACTCTCCTGATGGCTTAGGAGTGCCTCCCATGGGATGATCATCTCTCTATCCAGGGTAAACTTCTAAACTTCATATGCCACTCCTGGTGCTTAGGACAGCCTTCCAAGGACTGCTCTTCTCTAAATCCTGGGTAGACTCCACATAACACTGCTGGCGGTTTAGGAGTTCCCTAAATGGGCTCCTCAACATGCCCTGGGGAGGTGGTGGTCCCTGGGGCAAAATATGGCTGGGAAGGGGGCTGTGTGGCCCCCTCCCCCTACTAACTTGTTTTGTGCCCTGGGAGTTGGTGGTCCCCGGGGCAATTTCTAACATCAGAGGAGGGTCTGCGTGGGCCCCCTCCTTTAATGTTAACATGCCCCGGGGACTTGGTGGTCCCAGGGGCCTTTAAAGGACAAAGTAGGGGGGCCATACAGCCCCCACCTGATATTTTTAGGTTGAACCTGGGCAGCGTATGTGCTGCTCTGCAAAGCATGCTGTATTAGAGTATGGACTTGAAGCCCCGCCCATGCTCCGCCCATATTTTTCATTGTCTTGTGTCATTGTCCTTCGTAAATGCTGACTTCTGATACGTTAATAGGCTTGTTAGTCCCTCCTTAGCACCGCCTTCTCTTCTTTTGTAACCACCCATGAGGGCTGGCCCTTTTACTTCTGTTGTTATACGGTATGTCTTATTTAGTCTGTAAGCACTATTTTCTTTAATGAGATTCTCCTACTGCAGGTATGGCATGCTTTCCTGCAGCATTCAGTGCGCCACGCGCGCTTTGAATTTCCAAGCAGCAGGGGCAATGGCCGCTGCTTCTTTGAAATGAAATGGTCTCGCATTTACAAGCGTTTGAGCTATTGGCATTGTAAATGACAATGCCTTTTATTTATGTGTTAATTATCTAAACAGATAAATAAAAGGCATTGTCATCTACAATTCAAATAGCTTAAACTCTTGCAAATGCGAGACCTATTGCATTGAAAATGCTTGCTAAAAATAGTCCCCCAGGAGACTAATATGGGCTGTTTATCTCTCTATCCCGCGTAGACTTCACATAACACTCTTGGTGGGTTGAGGAGAGCCTCCAATTAACAGCTCTTCTCAATATCAATATCATGGGATGCTCATCTCTCCATTCTGGGTAAACTCCATGTAACACTCCTCATGGTTTAGGAGTGCCTCCCAAGGGCTACTCTTCTCAATATCATGGGTGGACTCCACATTTCGCTCCAGGTGGTTTAGGGTGCCTCCCACAAACCGCTCATCGCTCTACCCTGGGTAAACTCAACATAACACTCCTGATGGTTTAGGAGTGCCTCCCATGGAATGCTCATCTCTTTATCCCGAGTAGACTCAATGTAACACTCCTGCTTGCCTACAAGTGTCACCTTTGAGCTGCTCACCTCGATATCCCGGGTAGACTCCCTGTAACACCCCTAATGGTTTAGGAGAGTCTCCCTCTGGCTGCTGATCTTTTAAGTCGGGGAGACTCCACATAACACTCCTGGAGGTTGAGGAGTGCCTACCATGGGCTGTTTATCTCTCTATCCCACGTAGACTCCACATTACACTCCTGGTGGGTTGAGAAGATACTACAATGGACAGCTCATCTCTCAGCCACTGGGGAGGTCGAATGTGTCCTGCCTTAACTGGATGAGTCAAGGATGGCCTGAATAGACCCGGGCTGCATTTAGAGTAGTGGGAGGAGATTTCCTTGAACCTGAATGGGACTGGTCTGCCTTGGACAATGCTGTCTCCACCTCCTGCTGAGAGGCTGGGCCAGAGAACACCAAACTGGTTTGGACTAAGCACAGACACTCTCTTCCCCAGAGAACAAATAGAAATGCAGTATAAATATTGGGGCCCAGACCCCAGAACTTTAGAACTCTTTTGGGTCCAAGAAGACTGCCAAGAAGTAGAGCTGGAGAAGATGTGAGGAGGAACTACCACTTTGCTGTGTGCCTTGCTGGGTTGGCCTGCATTGGCTGCTTCTGTCTTGGGCAGTGAAAGAACTGGACTGAACTTTCTGCAACTTCTTTGTTTGAGTTTCTCCAAGTGCTTGAGGTAGAGCTTGCCCCCTGTTCAAAAAGTTTCAAGAACAGCAAAGACTTCAAGGTAATCTGCTACCAGCACTGGGAACTGTGTGTTTTGTGCTGCAACAGAAGAAAAAGCAACCTGATGCCGTCAACGACTCCGCTGCCGACTCCGTGTCCTGAAGGCACTGCAGAGGGCACTGCCGCTCTTTGCACCACAACCCTGGTCTCACCAACAATGCCACCCAATGCCGCCAGTGAGTTTCTGCTTGCACTGTGACCTGTGGGCATCGCACTCTGTACAGCCTCGCTTCACGCCACTGCGGTGGTATCACAGACGACGCCACTCCACGCTGACATTGACTCTGCTGCTTGCACAGTGGTTTGAGAGAACCGCTCGTAAGTTACACGAAGCACCGCACTCATCCCGCACCACAGCCTTGGCCTACCAACGCTGGCGCCATCGACTCCAGCTCGTCAACCGATGACAACGTTTCACATCGACAATGCCGATGCTTGCACCGTGACTTGCCAGCACCACGACAAGCACCACATCACTTCGCACTGAAGCCCTAGTCTCACCGATGGCGCTGGACGACCATCACCAAGCCGCTGCCTGCATTGCAACCTGAGAGCAAGCACGTTGCACCGCTGCACTTCGCAGCGCATCCCCGATGCCTGCTGACGCCGGCGCTCCTGACTTCAACCGTGAAGAGTTCGATCTGCAACGCGTGTGACTTCAGGGGCCTAACGACTCCTGCACCGACCTCCAGAATTGACGTATGCGGACATCGGCTCTTCAGGGCTCAACGAGAGGTCGCTAGCCCTGCATTTCTAAAGGTACTGTTTTGCAGGTCTTCCCGATGCCTTAGCTAGCCTGTGATGCCACGATCAGCCAGAACTGTTTGGATTTGTTGTTCACAATGCTGTGATAGCCCTGGTCAGAGCTATCGACTTCAAGGAACTGTATTTCAAGTCTATGTTTGAGTATTGATATTTCAGAGAACTGTATGGTGAATTTTTATTGTTTTTGCTCTTGTTTGCACAGATAAAATATTGGTTATTTTTCTAAAACTGGTGAGGTGTCCTGTTGTAGTGTTTTCACTGTATTACTGTTGGTTATGTTCAAATGCTTTACACACTGCCTCTGAGATAAGCCCGACAGCTCGTGCCAAGCGGGTGAGCAAGGTTTTTTCAGTAGTGTATCCCCTTTATCCTGACTAGAACAAAAGGTCCCTATTTGAACAAAGGTGCAAACCATTTCCAACTAGAGACCCCCATTTCTAACATTGGTTGTCAGCGTGGAGGATAGGACTTGCGTTAGGCACTTGACCTACAGTGATTGGTGTGCACCACTACCATGTTGCAGACCATTACTTACCACATACTGTTTCTTTTGTTTGGTCTAGTTTTGTCTTTCCATCTTTTTTAACTTAAACTTCCTACTGCATCATGCTGGGTACAGCAGCATCATCAAATGCATCACTACAAATGGACTTTGAGGAGGAAAGGTTGGAAACCTACAACGTCAAGGAGTTGAAGGCTATTTGTAAAAACCTAAAGGTCCAAGTCAGGGGCCTCACCAGGAAGGAGGAGCTACAAAAGGCACTGAGGGCCAGTGGGCAGTCTGGAGATCTTAGTGTGGAGGCGGAGGAGCCTATTTCTAAGGTAGATGTGCTTTGGGAGAGGGGGTCGCTCAAGGTCAGGCAGCAGTGGTTTGTCTCCAGAGGAGCTGGAAGACAGGAGGGAATCTAGGAGGCATCAAATAGAGCTTAAGAGGCTCAAGATGGAATCACAAAAGATGGTTTTAGACCATGAGTGTGTCCTCAAGGAGCTGGAGTGAAAG
This sequence comes from Calotriton arnoldi, assembly GCA_963921515.1. Lineage (NCBI taxonomy): Eukaryota > Metazoa > Chordata > Amphibia > Caudata > Salamandridae > Calotriton > Calotriton arnoldi. Next base: position 862,154 of record CAWUFW010003172.1, on the reverse strand, counting down.
AGTAAATCCAGCTCGGATGGTGGCAGCAATTCCTCAGTGCACTCAGCAGGATTGTGCACATCCCCAAGAATGTAGGCAAGAAATTTAAAAAGGGTGATGACATACAAAGGGGGTTTCAGGGCTATGAGGAAGTTATACACATTAATGGGGTCCCTGAAAAACATTTGGGGGCAGGATTGTGGCCTCATTTCTCAGAAGGGGGAGGGACACTTTGTTGGCTTTGGGTAAGGGGTACAACCTCACAAACACTGACATGAAGGAGGCTCTTCTCACTAGCTATGGTCTCACTCCTGATGAATACCAGGATCAGTTTAGGTCTAGTAAGAAAACTGATTCCCAGACATGGTTGGAATGTGTGGATTCTTTCTGCAGGGCTCTGGATGGTTGGGTGAAGGGCAGCAATGTAATAGATTTTTAGGGGCTATGCAGTTTGATTGTGTGGGAGCACTTGTCCAGTCTAAGTTTTGCAGAGCTGGCCCAGCTCTTAACTGATAGGAAGCAGACTGACTCCAGGAAGTTTGCTATAGAGGCGGACCGCTGGGTGAGTGCCAGGTTCCACAAGATGGTGTATGGGGAAGACTCAGCCAAGGGTGGGCAGCAGAAGAGTGGTGGGGACAAGGGTAAAGCACAGGAGTTCTCTAAAGGGCCCCAAACTAATACCCAGGGCAAAGGTTCCCATCCACCAGGAGATAAGAAACAAGGGGTCTCTTCAGGGAAGCCTGCAGAGACTGGCCCGCAAGTGTTATGCCTGTGAGCAGGTGGGTCACTTGAAGGGGGACCCCAAGTGTCCCAAGCGGGCACAGCCACCCACCGGTGGGCAGTCCAAGGTGTTGGCTAGTGTAGCGCTTGGGGAGGAGGGGTGCCCACAGGTGGGTGGGGATCCCACAGAAATGACCCTCGTCTCACTAGGGGACAGTCAGATGGTTCCAGGAGACCTGGTGCCTACTAACACAAAAAAATACCGCACCTGGGGGACCATCAATGGGAGAAGGGTAAAGGCTATCAGGGATACTGGAGCCAGTGTGACCTCAGTCTGGTGTCACCTGGTCTCTGAGGAGCAAGTAGGTCCCGGGGCATTCCACTAAGCAGTTGTTGTGGACAACTCAGAGTGCCAGTGTATGGTGGCACAGGTTCCCTTTGAATGGGGGATCTCAGGTCCCTTGAGGGTGGTTGTGAGCTCTACTATGCCTGTAGATTGTCTGCTAGGTAACAACCTGGAGCAGTCCTTGTGGAAGGATGTTGAGCTCAGAACTCACTTGGAGATGCTTGGGTTGCCAGAGTGGGCATGTGTGACCACTCAGTTAATGGCAGCCAGTAGGGGTGATCAGAAGGGCCTAGAGCCTTATACAGTGGCCCAGGTTCCTCTCAAGAGAAAGGGCAGAGGGCTTCAGGAAACCCGACCCTGAGGTTCCCATGGTCCGGGAGAAGGCTGACCTTAAGAGCAACGCCCTGGCACCTACAGGGAAGCAGGGAGCTGAACTGGGGGACTTATCTGAGCTGACCCCCTGGCAGCAAGAAGGTGGTCCCACCAGGGAAGAATTCTGTAGGGAGCAGAAGGAATCCCCTACTCTAGAGGGATTGTAGCAGCAGGCAGGCTGCAAACCAGGCAGCTGGTGATCAGTCTGGATCACACTGGATTTACTGGGAGAATGGTCTCCTATATAGTGAGCATAAGGTCACTGAGCCTGGGTCAGCCCATGTGCTGGTGGTACCCCAGCGCTTCAGGTCCTTCCTACTGGGTCTGGCTTACGACGTGCCTCTGGCAGGACATTTGACAGGATTGTCACCCACTTCTTTTGGCCTCAAATGTAAAGGCAGTCACACGCACATTGTAAGTCTTGCCAGACTTGCCACACAAGTGGTAAGAGTGGGAGGAAGTGTAAGGCTCCTCTCCAACCTTTTCCGGTTGTTGGCACCCCTTTTGAAAGGGTAGGGATTGACATTGTGGGGCCACTGGACCCCAAGACAGTCATGGGCAACAGGTAAATCCTGGTCTTGGTGGACCATGCCACCCGGTACCCGGAGGCTATCCCTCTCAGGACCATGATGGCACCAGTGGTGGGCCGGGCATTGATGGGGATCTTTTCCCATGTGGGTTTCCCCAGAGAGGTGGTATCTGACCGTGGCACCAATTTCATATCGAAGTATATGACATCCCTGTGGGAGGAGTGTGGTGTAAATTACAAGCTCACCACTCCTTACCACCCCCAAAGTAAAGGGTTGGTAGAAAGGTTCAACCAAACCCTAAAAGGCATTATCAAAGGTCTCACGGAACCCAAGCGGTGTAAGTGGGACGTCCTCTTACCATGCCCCCTATTTGCATACAGGGAGGTACCACAGAAGTCTTTAGGGTGCAGTTCCTTTGAGCTTCTGCATGGGTACCCTGTGAGAGGACCTCTCAGTTTGGTCAAGGAAGACTGGGAAACAGCTCCCAGGAAAACTCCCCAGGATGTATTTTGCTACATGCTGGTCTTCAGGAACCAAACTTCCAGCTTCAGGAAACTCGCTCAGGCAAACCTGGAAGCAAGCCAGGATGAGATGAAAAGATGGTACGACCAGAATGCCACTCTGGTAGAGTTTCAGCCTGGCCAGAAAGGGTGGGTCATGGCCCAAGATGAAACTTGTGCCTTGCAGGACAAGTGGACTGGGCCTTTGAGGTGGTGGAGCGCAAAAGTAATGTCACCTACCTGGTGAATTTGCAGACTACCAGGAACCATTTGAGGGTCCTACATGTGAACCTCCTCAAGACTCACTTTGAATGGTCTTAAGTGAGCATGCTTTTGGTGACAGATAATGGGGTGGAAGAGGAGAGTGAACCTCTCCCTGACCTCCTGTCTACCAAAGAGCACGAAGGTGTGATCCTCTCCCCTGCGCTGATCTCAGAGTAGAAAAGTGACTGTCACCAATTGTTGGGGAGTTCGCCACGCTGTTCTCCCTGACCCCAGGTGTTACTCACTGGTGTACCCATGACGTGGACACTGGTGATAGCCCTCCTGTGAAACACAAGATTTACAGGTTGACTGACTGGGTCAGAACCAGCATCAAAGAGGAGGTCTCTAAGATGTTGGCGTTAGGGGTGATAGAGCCCTCCAACACTCCTTGGGCCAGCCCAGTGGTCTTGGTCCCAAAGGCTGCTGCATCCGGTGCCACTCCTGAACTGTGGTTCTGTGTGGACTACTGTTTGCTGAATGCCGTCACCAGGACCGACGCAACACCCCACCCCCAGAGCTGATGAGCTCATTGTTCGGTTGGGAGCTGCCAAGTTCCTCAGCAGGTTTGACTTGACGTCTGGGTACCTGCAGATTGCCTTAACCGAGGGGCCCAAAGAGAGGTCAGCATTTTCATCCCCGAGGGGCACTACAAGTTGTGGGTAATGCTCTTTGGGTTGAAGAATGCCCCTGCCACCTTTCCGAGGGTGGTCAACCAAGTGTTGGCTGGACTGTGAGATTTCAGTGCCGCTTACTTGGACGACATTGATTGCAGGGCTCAGTTCCAGCTGGGAAGAACACTTTCTGCACCTCTGGTAAGTGTTGAAGGCTCTGCAGAGGCAGGCCTCGCGGTCAAGGCCAATAATTGCCAGATCAGGCAGGGATCTGTGGTGTACTTAGGGCACCAGGTAGGAAGTGGCCTGGTGGCTCCCCTACAGCCTAAGATTGACACCATTCTGGCTTGGGAGCCCCCAAACCCCAGACAGAGGTGAGAGCCTTCTTATGTCTCTGCGGGTTCTATATGAGATTTGTTAAGGGCTATGGTACCATTTTTGCTCCCTTGACAGAGCTGACTTCCAGGAAGCAGCCCAAGAAGGTGATCTGGACTGATGCCTGCCAGAAAGCTTTTGATGCCCTGACGGCAGCCATGTACACGGTGCCCGTGCTCAAGGCACCCGACTTCTTTAAGGAATTTGTAGTGCAGACTGACGCTTCAGAGCATGGTGTGGGAACTGTGCTCTTACAACTTAACGAAGAGTGCCTAGACCAGCCTGTAGTCTTCCTTAGCAGGAGACTAGTCAGCAGGGAACAGAGGTGGAATGCCATAGAGCGAGAAGCTTTTGCTGTGGTCTGGGCACTGAAGAAGCTAAGACCCTACCTGTTGGGGACTCACTCCCGAGTTCAGACAGACCGCAGTCCCCTCAGATAGTTAATGAGAATCCAAAACTGTTGAGGTTGTCCATCTCCCTACAGGGAATGGAATTTTTGGTGGAACACCGCCCTGGCACAGAACACGCAAATGCTGATGGTCTGTCCAGGTTCTTCTGCCTTAGTGAAGAGAAATCCAAGGAGGTTGAGTAGTTCTCCCTACTTTCAGCTGGAGGGGACATGTGTTAGACCTGGCATCTTTTGGCATGTTTCCCCTGTCTTTTTGCTTTCTGACCTCCCGGTTTTGACTGGTTTAGTGTCTCTGCGCACTTTCTCAATGCTTTCCAGTGTTAAAATGCAAGTGCTCCTATTGTAAATTGTATTATGGATTGGTGTTTCCATGATTGACATATTTGATTTACTGGTAAGTCCCTAGTAAAGTAAACTGAGAGTGCCAGGGTCTGTAAATCACATGCTGCTGGTGGGCCTGCAGCACTGATTGTGCCACCCACACAAGCAGCCTTTCAAAGGGTTCTCAGACCTGCCACTGCAGTGTCTACATGCAGTTTTTACTGCCATGTCGACTCGGCAAGTGCATCCACTTGCCAAGCCCTAACCTTCCCTTTTATTATATGTGAGTCACCCCTATCGGCAGGGAGCGGCGTACTTGAAAGGTATGACATGCACTGGTATGGGTGACATGTCCTGATAGTGAAATTCAGTATATGTCATTTTTTGCTATTGAAAGGCTATCCATCCCATAGGATGGAATAGGAAGTACTGGGAAACATTTTACAACTATATCTTCCCATTGGGACAAGATGGAGAAATGGAGTATAGTATGCCTGAACTCAGAATGTAGAAATGCTTATTTTAGTAAAGATATGATTTTTATTTTCTGTGCTTAAAAATACCACTTTTAGAAAGGAGGTAGTTTCTTGCTTAGCCATCCTGTGTGCCTCGGCTGGTTTGTGGATTGACTGTCTGGCTTTGGAGTAACAGGGGCTGGGGCTGTGCATTCTCTTCAGACAGCCACTGGGGGGTGAGGTGTGTCCAGCCTTTCCTGGATGAGTCAGGGCTGGGCTGAATAGACCTGGGCTGCGTTTAGAGTAGTGGGAAGATTTCCTAGCACCTGAATGGGCCTGCTCTGCCTTGGACAATGCTGTCTCCACCTCCTGCCAGGAATCTGGGCCAGAGAGGACTAAACTGGTTTGGCCTGAGCACAGATACTCAATGCCCAAAAGAACAAAGAGAAACTGATTAAACATATTGGTGCCCAGACCCCAGAACTTTAGAACTCGCTTGGATCAAGGAACCTGTCAAGAAGAAGAGCTGGAAGGACTGCCAGGAAGAGTACTGCCCCTTTGCTGTGTTTGTGCTTTGCTGGGTTGGCCTGCAATCGCTACTTCTCACTTGGGCAGTGAAAGGACTGGACTGAAATTTCTTCACTTGTCACTGAGTAACTATGAGGGTTTGAAATAGAGCTTTCCTCCTGTTCGCGAAGTCTCAGGGACAGCAAAGACCTCACATCTGGGTACCACCTTTGGAACCGTGGGTTTCAGTTGCCACAGAGAAGGAAAACAGCCGACACCGTCACCGACACAGCTGCTGACTCCGTGTCCTGTTGGCTCTGCAGAAGGCAGCCGCACTTCGCACCGCAATCCTGCTCTCACCAATGATGATGACCGCTGCCACCACCCAGCCTCTGCTTGCACCATGACCTGTCGGCAACGCACTCTGCACCACCTCGCTTTGCTCCTCTGCCCTGGTTTACCCTACAATGTCGCTGCACGCTGACCTTGACACCTGTGACTGCACCGTGGTTTGGGGGCACAGCTCGTAAGTCACACGATGCACCGCTCCCGTCCTGCACCACTGTCTGGGCCGACCGATGCCAGCTCCCATCAACCGGCACTGCTGCTTGCACCGTGACCTGTCAGCATCGCACCGTCCCGCTTCGCACCACAGCCCAGGCCTCACCGACTCTGCTGGACGACCGCCACCAAGCCAGTGCCTGCACCGTGACTTGAGGGCACCGTACGCCGCACCGCTACACTTCACATCGCAACTGCAATGGTTGCTGTGACCGATCTACACCAACATGGTCGGCCGGAACCAAAGGTACTGTTTGCGAGTCTGTTGACACTGACGCCGGTCCACACCAACGCAGTTGGCCGGAACTGTTGGATTCTGTTGTTTTCAGCAACACAGTAGCCCCGGACGGAGCTACCGGCTTTCAGGAACTGCATTTTAAAGTCATTCTTGCAAAGTGCATATTTTTGATTACTATATGCTGGTCTTTTATCGTTTTGGTCTTGTTTGCACAGATAAATATTGCTTATTTTTCTAAACCTGGTGTAGTGTCCATTTTAGTGTTTTCACTGTTTCACTGTATGTCACGTGCAAACGCTTTACACATTGCCTCTGAAATAAGCCTGACTGCTCGTGCCTAGCTACCAAGCAGGGGTTATTTTAGAAGTGTATCCCACTTATCCTGACTAGAAGGAAGGGCCCCTATTTGGACAAAGGTGCAAGCCATTGCCAACTAGAGACCCCCATTTCTAACAGAACGGAACCTCCTTTTCTGCGTTGGCTGCTTTGGGCTGGAATGCCCTCCCCCTGGCGCAGCTCCCTCTTGCATCATATCTTACTCCAATTCCTGTTGATAATCTAGCCTTGGCTGATGACAAAACAACGCGCAAGCGGAACTCTATCTAGCCTTGTAACTGCGGTAAGGGACTTAGGATACCCTCCAATTCCCTCCACACTTCGGGATCCTCCCCTTCGTCTCTTTCTGTGGCAGCTGAGGAGTGCTTCAATGGGCCTTACCTTGAGGAGAAGTTCACTGACCTCAAGTTGGATCTCCTGGCCGTCAAAGAAATAATGCAGTCTCTACTATAATTCTCCAGGAAGATTGAGAGGGTATGGAATATTCAATGCAAAACCAAAGGGGATGATGGACGGAGTGTTGAACATTGCAAGCACTCACCCCCAGTCAACTGATCTGGGTTTAATCCATCATCATTCTTTAGCTCACTCCGCCACCCCAGTTCAGACATGGCCATATGCAAATCAGTCTGACCCTGTGCCTCATGGGAACAGTCCAGCCCGAACTGCCAAGCCATGTCTTCCCTGGACCGGAAACAAGCATCCTGGGACCGGTTTCGGGCTCACAGCCCTCATCAGCCAGGCTATCTTGAATCCAGTGGCAAAGTGAGCAAGGGACCCACATCTGGGCATACCCTGCCAACTTAGGGCGAACAATGCAAAACCAAAGGGGATGATGGACGGAGTGTTGAACATTGCAAGCACTCACCCCTAGTCAACTGATCTGGGTTAAATCCATCATCATTCTTTAGCTCACTCCGCCACCCCAGTTCAGACATGGCCATATGCAAATCAGTCTGACCCTGTGCCTCATGGGAACAGTCCAGCCCGAACTGCCAAGCCATGTCTTCCCTGGACCGGAAACAAGCATCCTGGGACCGGTTTCGGGCTCACAGCCCTCATCAGCCAGGCTATCTTGAATCCAGTGGCAAAGTGAGCATGGGACCCACGTCTGGGCATACCCTGCAAACTTGGAATATACACCCTCCTCATGGGAACGTGCAACGCACCCCACCTGGAGTCTGCGGAGATGGGAACAATCAATCCTTCTCTCGATTCCCACTTAGTTCCAGTTGGACTTCTAAGCCTCTTCCTAACCATCACTCCAGACCTCGTAGGTTTCAGCCTCAGCTGTCGGCTGAGGACACCCTTGCTCTTGTATTCTCGTACAGGGGCACGGAGTTTGCTGCCTCCTCTTACTCCGCTATTAACATCCCCGCTATTTCCACGGACCCTGACAGGGAACCCAGAGTCAACTTCAGATCGGTTAATAAGGAAAATCTACTCCAAATTACTACCGCTCATCATGAAGAGATTAACACCTCACCTCACATTAATGCGATGCTGCTCAACTGCAGATCGGCAGTGAAACATGCTGCTGACATTTCTGCACTCATCCTAGCACAAGATTTGGACTTATTGATTCTCACTGAAACCTGGCTCAATGATGCCTCCTCCCCTGTTCTCAATATCTTAGTACCGCCTGATTATGCCATTATCCGAGGTGATCGTCGGGGGAAAATGGGGGGTGGTATTGCTTACATTCATCGCTCCAGCCTAACTATAAAACAATCTCTGGATGCTCCGCTATCTTCTTGTGAGCTACTGGTGACAGAAATCTGGAATAAAGGCAAGATAGTCTGTGTGCTTCACATGATTTACCACCCACCGGGTGACAATTTTCCCTTCATAGAACAAATCATGGATTTGGGATAAATGTCAAATCAGTCAACACGGGGACTTGGAAAAAAAAAAGTACAGGTGCTGTAGTTAATGTTCACTCAGGAAAAGCCATTTGGCCTGTTTCTTGAAGGCAGCAGTGGAAGGATTGGCTCTAATCTCAGTAGGAAGAGCATTCCAAATTCATGATTTGAACCCTGGATATATATTCCACCAATCCATGCAGACTTTTTAACCTTTGTGAGGATGTATACTCAGGTATTTGGCTACCATGGGTTGTTCATCTCTCTATGCCGGGTTGACTCCACATAACACTCCTGCTTGTTTAGAAGTGCCACTCATGGGCTGCTCATCTTTCATCCCGGGAGACTCCACGTAACACTCCAGGTGGTTTAGGAGTGCCTGCCATGGGCTGCTCATCTCTCTATCCCGAGTAGACTCCACATAACACTCCTGGTGGTCTACGAGTGCCTCCCTTAAGCTGTTCATCTCTCTATCCCGAGTAGACTCCACAAAACCCTCCTGGTAGTCTAGGAGTGTCTCCCTTAAGCTGCTCGACTCTTTATCCTGGGTATACTCCATGTCACACTCCTGATGGTTTAGGAGTGCCTGCCATGGGCTGCTCATCTCTCTATCCCGAGTAGACTCCACATAACCCTCCTTGTGGTCTAGGAGTGCCTCCCTTAAGCTGCTCGACTCTTTATCCTGGGTATACTCCATGTCACACTCCTGGTGGGTTAGCAGTGGCCCCATGGGCTGCTCATCTCTCTATCCTGGAAAGATTCCACATAACACTCCTGGTCGTTTAGGAGTGCCACCCATTGGCAGCTCATCTTTCATCCCGGGAGACTCCACGTAACACTCATGGTGGTCTAGGAGTGCCTCCCTTAAGCTGCCCAACTCTCTATCCTTGATATACTCCATGTAACACTCCTGGTGGTTTAGCAGTGGCTCCCATGGGCTGCTCATCTCTCGATCCTGCAAAGACTCCAGATAACACTCCTAGTTGTTTAGGAGTGCCTCCCATTGGCTGCTCATCTCTCTGACCTGGGTAGACTCCACATAACACTCCTGGTGGGTTGAGGAGCACCTACCATGGGCTGCTCATCTCTCCATGCCAGGTTGACTACATGTAACACCCCTGGTAGTTTAGGAGTGCCACCCTTGGGCTGCTCATCTCTCAATCCTGGTTCAACTCCACGTAACACTCATGGTGGTTTAGGAGTGCCTCCAATGGGATGCTCATCTCTCCAGCCAGGGTTGACTCCATGTAACACTCCTGCTAGTCTAGGAATGACACCCACGGGCTGCTCATCTCTCTCTCATGGAAACACTACCTGTAACACTCCAAGGGCTGTATTACGGAAGTGCTTCGGGGACGCAACAGGCGTTAGAGTCCGCTTTGCTTACCTCTAGGGCACTTTGGAATTACAGAAGGGGCCGCAGATGCTTGCAATACAGATAGCGCTGGTGCACATATAGCACCATCGCTATCATCAGAGGGCTTCCATGCAAATGAAGGAATCCCTATGACTCTGCATCCACACCGTATTATAGACATGGGCACAGATGTAAAGAAACTGTCAGAAGGTACACTGACAGTGCGCCTAGTGCGCTTCCTGATGGCAGCCCTCTGGAGGGGATCAAGGAGGTTCTATGGTCCGCACAAACCTCCACCTGTAAGGAGATCTCTCTCCCTTTTAAAAGTGAAGGTGGGTTGCCGCCTGCTCACCTCTCTATCCTGGATAGACTTCACATAACACTCCTGGTAGTTTAGGAGGGCCTCTCATTGGCTGGTCATGTCTCTGTCCTGGGTAGACTCCACACTACACTCCTGGTGGGTTAAGGAGTTGCTAACATTGGCTGCTCATCTCCCTATCCCGGGTTGACTCCATGTAACTCTCCTGATGGCTTAGGAGTGCCTCCCATGGGATGATCATCTCTCTATCCAGGGTAAACTTCTAAACTTCATATGCCACTCCTGGTGCTTAGGACAGCCTTCCAAGGACTGCTCTTCTCTAAATCCTGGGTAGACTCCACATAACACTGCTGGCGGTTTAGGAGTTCCCTAAATGGGCTCCTCAACATGCCCTGGGGAGGTGGTGGTCCCTGGGGCAAAATATGGCTGGGAAGGGGGCTGTGTGGCCCCCTCCCCTACTAACTTGTTTTGTGCCCTGGGAGTTGGTGGTCCCCGGGCAATTTCTAACATCAGAGGAGGGTCTGCGTGGGCCCCCTCCTTTATCATGCTAACATGCCCCGGGGACTTGGTGGTCCCAGGGGCCTTTAAAGGACAAAGTAGGGGGCCATACAGCCCCCACCTGATATTTTTAGGTTGAACCTGGGCAGCGTATGTGCTGCTCTGCAAAGCATGCTGTATTAGAGTATGGACTTGAAGCCCCGCCCATGCTCCGCCCATATTTTTCATTGTCTTGTGTCATTGTCCTTCGTAAATGCTGACTTCTGATACGTTAATAGGCTTGTTAGTCCCTCCTTAGCACCGCCTTCTCTTCTTTTGTAACCACCCATGAGGGCTGGCCCTTTTACTTCTGTTGTTATACGGTATGTCTTATTTAGTCTGTAAGCACTATTTTCTTTAATGAGATTCTCCTACTGCAGGTATGGCATGCTTTCCTGCAGCATTCAGTGCGCCACGCGCGCTTTGAATTTCCAAGCAGCAGGGGCAATGGCCGCTGCTTCTTTGAAATGAAATGGTCTCGCATTTACAAGCGTTTGAGCTATTGGCATTGTAAATGACAATGCCTTTTATTTATGTGTTAATTATCTAAACAGATAAATAAAAGGCATTGTCATCTACAATTCAAATAGCTTAAACTCTTGCAAATGCGAGACCTATTGCATTGAAAATGCTTGCTAAAAATAGTCCCCCAGGAGACTAATATGGGCTGTTTATCTCTCTATCCCGCGTAGACTTCACATAACACTCTTGGTGGGTTGAGGAGAGCCTCCAATTAACAGCTCTTCTCAATATCAATATCATGGGATGCTCATCTCTCCATTCTGGGTAAACTCCATGTAACACTCCTCATGGTTTAGGAGTGCCTCCCAAGGGCTACTCTTCTCAATATCATGGGTGGACTCCACATTTCGCTCCAGGTGGTTTAGGGGTGCCTCCCACAAACCGCTCATCGCTCTACCCTGGGTAAACTCAACATAACACTCCTGATGGTTTAGGAGTGCCTCCCATGGAATGCTCATCTCTTTATCCCGAGTAGACTCAATGTAACACTCCTGCTTGCCTACAAGTGTCACCTTTGAGCTGCTCACCTCGATATCCCGGGTAGACTCCCTGTAACACCCCTAATGGTTTAGGAGAGTCTCCCTCTGGCTGCTGATCTTTTAAGTCGGGGAGACTCCACATAACACTCCTGGAGGTTGAGGAGTGCCTACCATGGGCTGTTTATCTCTCTATCCCACGTAGACTCCACATTACACTCCTGGTGGGTTGAGAAGATACTACAATGGACAGCTCATCTCTCAGCCACTGGGGAGGTCGAATGTGTCCTGCCTTTACTGGATGAGTCAAGGATGGGCTGAATAGACCCGGGCTGCATTTAGAGTAGTGGGAGGAGATTTCCTTGAACCTGAATGGGACTGGTCTGCCTTGGACAATGCTGTCTCCACCTCCTGCTGAGAGGCTGGGCCAGAGAACACCAAACTGGTTTGGACTAAGCACAGACACTCTCTTCCCCAGAGAACAAATAGAAATGCAGTATAAATATTGGGGCCCAGACCCCAGAACTTTAGAACTCTTTTGGGTCCAAGAAGACTGCCAAGAAGTAGAGCTGGAGAAGATGTGAGGAGGAACTACCACTTTGCTGTGTGCCTTGCTGGGTTGGCCTGCATTGGCTGCTTCTGTCTTGGGCAGTGAAAGAACTGGTCTGAACTTTCTGCAACTTCTTTGTTTGAGTTTCTCCAAGTGCTTGAGGTAGAGCTTGCCCCCTGTTCAAAAAGTTTCAAGAACAGCAAAGACTTCAAGGTAATCTGCTACCAGCACTGGGAACTGTGTGTTTTGTGCTGCAACAGAAGAAAAAGCAACCTGATGCCGTCAACGACTCCGCTGCCGACTCCGTGTCCTGAAGGCACTGCAGAGGGCACTGCCGCTCTTTGCACCACAACCCTGGTCTCACCAACAATGCCACCCAATGCCGCCAGTGAGTTTCTGCTTGCACTGTGACCTGTGGGCATCGCACTCTGCACAGCCTCGCTTCACGCCACTGCGGTGGTATCACAGACGACGCCACTCCACGCTGACATTGACTCTGCTGCTTGCACAGTGGTTTGAGAGAACCGCTCGTAAGTTACACGAAGCACCGCACTCATCCCGCACCACAGCCTTGGCCTACCAACGCTGGCACCATCGACTCCAGCTCGTCAACCGATGACAACGTTTTCACATCGACAATGCCGATGCTTGCACCGTGACTTGCCAGCACCACGACAAGCACCACATCACTTCGCACTGAAGCCCTAGTCTCACCGATGGCGCTGGACGACCATCACCAAGCCGCTGCCTGCATTGCAACCTGAGAGCAAGCACGTTGCACCGCTGCACTTCGCAGCGCATCCCCGATGCCTGCTGACGCCGGCGCTCCTGACTTCAACCGTGAAGAGTTCGATCTGCAACGCGTGTGACTTCAGGGGCCTAACGACTCCTGCACCGACCTCCAGAATTGACGTATGCGGACATCGGCTCTTCAGGGCTCAACGAGAGGTCGCTAGCCCTGCATTTCTAAAGGTACTGTTTTGCAGGTCTTCCCGATGCCTTAGCTAGCCTGTGATGCCACGATCAGCCAGAACTGTTTGGATTTGTTGTTCACAATGCTGTGATAGCCCTGGTCGGAGCTATCGACTTCAAGGAACTGTATTTCAAGTCTATGTTTGAGTATTGATATTTCAGAGAACTGTATGGTGAATTTTTATTGTTTTTGCTCTTGTTTGCACAGATAAAATATTGGTTATTTTTCTAAAACTGGTGAGGTGTCCTGTTGTAGTGTTTTCACTGTATTACTGTTGGTTATGTTCAAATGCTTTACACACTGCCTCTGAGATAAGCCCGACAGCTCGTGCCAAGCGGGTGAGCAAGGTTTTTTTCAGTAGTGTATCCCCTTTATCCTGACTAGAACAAAAGGTCCCTATTTGAACAAAGGTGCAAACCATTTCCAACTAGAGACCCCCATTTCTAACATTGGTTGTCAGCGTGGAGGATAGGACTTGCGTTAGGCACTTGACCTACAGTGATTGGTGTGCACCACTACCATGTTGCAGACCATTACTTACCACATACTGTTTCTTTTGTTTGGTCTAGTTTTGTCTTTCCATCTTTTTTAACTTAAACTTCCTACTGCATCATGCTGGGTACAGCAGCATCATCAAATGCATCACTACAAATGGACTTTGAGGAGGAAAGGTTGGAAACCTACAACGTCAAGGAGTTGAAGGCTATTTGTAAAAACCTAAAGGTCCAAGTCAGGGGCCTCACCAGGAAGGAGGAGCTACAAAAGGCACTGAGGGCCAGTGGGCAGTCTGGAGATCTTAGTGTGGAGGCGGAGGAGCCTATTTCTAAGGTAGATGTGCTTTTGGGAGAGGGGGGTCGCTCAAGGTCAGGCAGCAGTGGTTTGTCTCCAGAGGAGCTGGAAGACAGGAGGGAATCTAGGAGGCATCAAATAGAGCTTAAGAGGCTCAAGATGGAATCACAAAAGATGGTTTTAGACCATGAGTGTGTCCTCAAGGAGCTGGAGTGAAAGAGTAAATCCAGCTCGGATGGTGGCAGCAATTCCTCAGTGCACTCAGCAGGATTGTGCACATCCCCAAGAATGTAGGCAAGAAATTTAAAAAGGGTGATGACATACAAAGGGGGTTTCAGGGCTATGAGGAAGTTATACACATTAATGGGGTCCCTGAAAAACATTTGGGGGCAGGATTGTGGCCTCATTTCTCAGAAGGGGGAGGGACACTTTGTTGGCTTTGGGTAAGGGGTACAACCTCACAAACACTGACATGAAGGAGGCTCTTCTCACTAGCTATGGTCTCACTCCTGATGAATACCAGGATCAGTTTAGGTCTAGTAAGAAAACTGATTCCCAGACATGGTTGGAATGTGTGGATTCTTTCTGCAGGGCTCTGGATGGTTGGGTGAAGGGCAGCAATGTAATAGATTTTTAGGGGCTATGCAGTTTGATTGTGTGGGAGCACTTGTCCAGTCTAAGTTTTGCAGAGCTGGCCCAGCTCTTAACTGATAGGAAGCAGACTGACTCCAGGAAGTTTGCTATAGAGGCGGACCGCTGGGTGAGTGCCAGGTTCCACAAGATGGTGTATGGGGAAGACTCAGCCAAGGGTGGGCAGCAGAAGAGTGGTGGGGACAAGGGTAAAGCACAGGAGTTCTCTAAAGGGCCCCAAACTAATACCCAGGGCAAAGGTTCCCATCCACCAGGAGATAAGAAACAAGGGGTCTCTTCAGGGAAGCCTGCAGAGACTGGCCCGCAAGTGTTATGCCTGTGAGCAGGTGGGTCACTTGAAGGGGGACCCCAAGTGTCCCAAGCGGGCACAGCCACCCACCGGTGGGCAGTCCAAGGTGTTGGCTAGTGTAGCGCTTGGGGAGGAGGGGTGCCCACAGGTGGGTGGGGATCCCACAGAAATGACCCTCGTCTCACTAGGGGACAGTCAGATGGTTCCAGGAAACCAGGTGCCTACTAACACAAAAAAATACAGCACCTGGGGGACCATCAATGGGAGAAGGGTAAAGGCTATCAGGGATACTGGAGCCAGTGTGACCTCAGTCTGGTGTCACCTGGTCTCTGAGGAGCAAGTAGGTCCCGGGCATTCCACTAAGCAGTTGTTGTGGACAACTCAGAGTGCCAGTGTATGGTGGCACAGGTTCCCTTTGAATGGGGGATCTCAGGTCCCTTGAGGGTGGTTGTGAGCTCTACTATGCCTGTAGATTGTCTGCTAGGTAACAACCTGGAGCAGTCCTTGTGGAAGGATGTTGAGCTCAGAACTCACTTGGAGATGCTTGGGTTGCCAGAGTGGGCATGTGTGACCACTCAGTTAATGGCAGCCAGTAGGGGTGATCAGAAGGGCCTAGAGCCTTATACAGTGGCCCAGGTTCCTCTCAAGAGAAAGGGCAGAGGGCTCAGGAAACCCGACCCTGAGGTTCCCATGGTCCGGGAGAAGGCTGACCTTAAGAGCAACGCCCTGGCACCTACAGGGAAGCAGGGAGCTGAACTGGGGGACTTATCTGAGCTGACCCCCTGGCAGCAAGAAGGTGGTCCCACCAGGGAAGAATTCTGTAGGGAGCAGAAGGAATCCCCTACTCTAGAGGGATTGTAGCAGCAGGCAGGCTGCAAACCAGGCAGCTGGTGATCAGTCTGGATCACACTGGATTTACTGGGAGAATGGTCTCCTATATAGTGAGCATAAGGTCACTGAGCCTGGGTCAGCCCATGTGCTGGTGGTACCCCAGCGCTTCAGGTCCTTCCTACTGGGTCTGGCTTACGACGTGCCTCTGGCAGGACATTTGACAGGATTGTCACCCACTTCTTTTGGCCTCAAATGTAAAGGCAGTCACACGCACATTGTAAGTCTTGCCAGACTTGCCACACAAGTGGTAAGAGTGGGAGGAAGTGTAAGGCTCCTCTCCAACCTTTTCCGGTTGTTGGCACCCCTTTTGAAAGGGTAGGGATTGACATTGTGGGGCCACTGGACCCCAAGACAGTCATGGGCAACAGGTATATCCTGGTCTTGGTGGACCATGCCACCCGGTACCCGGAGGCTATCCCTCTCAGGACCATGATGGCACCAGTGGTGGGCCGGGCATTGATGGGGATCTTTTCCCATGTGGGTTTCCCCAGAGAGGTGGTATCTGACCGTGGCACCAATTTCATATCGAAGTATATGACATCCCTGTGGGAGGAGTGTGGTGTAAATTACAAGCTCACCACTCCTTACCACCCCCAAAGTAAAGGGTTGGTAGAAAGGTTCAACCAAACCCTAAAAGGCATTATCAAAGGTCTCACGGAACCCATGCGGTGTAAGTGGGACGTCCTCTTACCATGCCCCCTATTTGCATACAGGGAGGTACCACAGAAGTCTTTAGGGTGCAGTTCCTTTGAGCTTCTGCATGGGTACCCTGTGAGAGGACCTCTCAGTTTGGTCAAGGAAGACTGGGAAACAGCTCCCAGGAAAACTCCCCAGGATGTATTTTGCTACATGCTGGTCTTCAGGAACCAAACTTCCAGCTTCAGGAAACTCGCTCAGGCAAACCTGGAAGCAAGCCAGGATGAGATGAAAAGATGGTACGACCAGAATGCCACTCTGGTAGAGTTTCAGCCTGGCCAGAAAGGGTGGGTCATGGCCCAAGATGAAACTTGTGCCTTGCAGGACAAGTGGACTGGGCCTTTTGAGGTGGTGGAGCGCAAAAGTAATGTCACCTACCTGGTGAATTTGCAGACTACCAGGAACCATTTGAGGGTCCTACATGTGAACCTCCTCAAGACTCACTTTGAATGGTCTTAAGTGAGCATGCTTTTGGTGACAGATAATGGGGTGGAAGAGGAGAGTGAACCTCTCCCTGACCTCCTGTCTACCAAAGAGCACGAAGGTGTGATCCTCTCCCCTGCGCTGATCTCAGAGTAGAAAAGTGACTGTCACCAATTGTTGGGGGAGTTCGCCACGCTGTTCTCCCTGACCCCAGGTGTTACTCACTGGTGTACCCATGACGTGGACACTGGTGATAGCCCTCCTGTGAAACACAAGATTTACAGGTTGACTGACTGGGTCAGAACCAGCATCAAAGAGGAGGTCTCTAAGATGTTGGCGTTAGGGGTGATAGAGCCCTCCAACACTCCTTGGGCCAGCCCAGTGGTCTTGGTCCCAAAGGCTGCTGCATCCGGTGCCACTCCTGAACTGTGGTTCTGTGTGGACTACTGTTTGCTGAATGCCGTCACCAGGACCGACGCAACACCCCACCCCCAGAGCTGATGAGCTCATTGTTCGGTTGGGAGCTGCCAAGTTCCTCAGCAGGTTTGACTTGACGTCTGGGTACCTGCAGATTGCCTTAACCGAGGGGCCCAAAGAGAGGTCAGCATTTTCATCCCCCGAGGGGCACTACAAGTTGTGGGTAATGCTCTTTGGGTTGAAGAATGCCCCTGCCACCTTTCCGAGGGTGGTCAACCAAGTGTTGGCTGGACTGTGAGATTTCAGTGCCGCTTACTTGGACGACATTGATTGCAGGGCTCAGTTCCAGCTGGGAAGAACACTTTCTGCACCTCTGGTAAGTGTTGAAGGCTCTGCAGAGGCAGGCCTCGCGGTCAAGGCCAATAATTGCCAGATCAGGCAGGGATCTGTGGTGTACTTAGGGCACCAGGTAGGAAGTGGCCTGGTGGCTCCCCTACAGCCTAAGATTGACACCATTCTGGCTTGGGAGCCCCCAAACCCCAGACAGAGGTGAGAGCCTTCTTATGTCTCTGCGGGTTCTATATGAGATTTGTTAAGGGCTATGGTACCATTTTTGCTCCCTTGACAGAGCTGACTTCCAGGAAGCAGCCCAAGAAGGTGATCTGGACTGATGCCTGCCAGAAAGCTTTTGATGCCCTGACGGCAGCCATGTACACGGTGCCCGTGCTCAAGGCACCCGACTTCTTTAAGGAATTTGTAGTGCAGACTGACGCTTCAGAGCATGGTGTGGGAACTGTGCTCTTACAACTTAACGAAGAGTGCCTAGACCAGCCTGTAGTCTTCCTTAGCAGGAGACTAGTCAGCAGGGAACAGAGGTGGAATGCCATAGAGCGAGAAGCTTTTGCTGTGGTCAGGGCACTGAAGAAGCTAAGACCCTACCTGTTGGGGACTCACTCCCGAGTTCAGACAGACCGCAGTCCCCTCAGATAGTTAATGAAAATCCAAAACTGTTGAGGTTGTCCATCTCCCTACAGGGAATGGAATTTTTGGTGGAACACCGCCCTGGCACAGAACACGCAAATGCTGATGGTCTGTCCAGGTTCTTCTGCCTTAGTGAAGAGAAATCCAAGGAGGTTGAGTAGTTCTCCCTACTTTCAGCTGGAGGGGACATGTGTTAGACCTGGCATCTTTTGGCATGTTTCCCCTGTCTTTTTGCTTTCTGACCTCCCGGTTTTGACTGGTTTAGTGTCTCTGCGCACTTTCTCAATGCTTTCCAGTGTTAAAATGCAAGTGCTCCTATTGTAAATTGTATTATGGATTGGTGTTTCCATGATTGACATATTTGATTTACTGGTAAGTCCCTAGTAAAGTAAACTGAGAGTGCCAGGGTCTGTAAATCACATGCTGCTGGTGGGCCTGCAGCACTGATTGTGCCACCCACACAAGCAGCCTTTCAAAGGGTTCTCAGACCTGCCACTGCAGTGTCTACATGCAGTTTTTACTGCCATGTCGACTCGGCAAGTGCATCCACTTGCCAAGCCCTAACCTTCCCTTTTATTATATGTGAGTCACCCCTATCGGCAGGGAGCGGCGTACTTGAAAGGTATGACATGCACTGGTATGGGTGACATGTCCTGATAGTGAAATTCAGTATATGTCATTTTTTGCTATTGAAAGGCTATCCATCCCATAGGATGGAATAGGAAGTACTGGGAAACATTTTACAACTATATCTTCCCATTGGGACAAGATGGAGAAATGGAGTATAGTATGCCTGAACTCAGAATGTAGAAATGCATATTTTAGTAAAGATATGATTTTTATTTTCTGTGCTTGAAAATACCACTTTTAGAAAGGAGGTAGTTTCTTGCTTAGCCATCCTGTGTGCCTCGGCTGGTTTGTGGATTGACTGTCTGGCTTTGGAGTAACAGGGGCTGGGGCTGTGCATTCTCTTCAGACAGCCACTGGGGGGCGAGGTGTGTCCAGCCTTTCCTGGATGAGTCAGGGCTGGGCTGAATAGACCTGGGCTGCGTTTAGAGTAGTGGGAAGATTTCCTAGCACCTGAATGGGCCTGCTCTGCCTTGGACAATGCTGTCTCCACCTCCTGCCAGGAATCTGGGCCAGAGAGGACTAAACTGGTTTGGCCTGAGCACAGATACTCAATGCCCAAAAGAACAAAGAGAAACTGATTAAACATATTGGTGCCCAGACCCCAGAACTTTAGAACTCGCTTGGATCAAGGAACCTGTCAAGAAGAAGAGCTGGAAGGACTGCCAGGAAGAGTACTGCCCCTTTGCTGTGTTTGTGCTTTGCTGGGTTGGCCTGCAATCGCTACTTCTCACTTGGGCAGTGAAAGGACTGGACTGAAATTTCTTCACTTGTCACTGAGTAACTATGAGGGTTTGAAACAGAGCTTTCCTCCTGTTCGCAAAGTCTCAGGGACAGCAAAGACCTCACATCTGGGTACCACCTTTGGAACCGTGGGTTTCAGTTGCCACAGAGAAGGAAAACAGCCGACACCGTCACCGACACAGCTGCTGACTCCGTGTCCTGTTGGCTCTGCAGAAGGCAGCCGCACTTCGCACCGCAATCCTGCTCTCACCAATGATGATGACCGCTGCCACCACCCAGCCTCTGCTTGCACCATGACCTGTCGGCAACGCACTCTGCACCACCTCGCTTTGCTCCTCTGCCCTGGTTTACCCTACAATGTCGCTGCACGCTGACCTTGACACCTGTGACTGCACCGTGGTTTGGGGGCACAGCTCGTAAGTCACACGATGCACCGCTCCCGTCCTGCACCACTGTCTGGGCCGACCGATGCCAGCTCCCATCAACCGGCACTGCTGCTTGCACCGTGACCTGTCAGCATCGCACCGTCCCGCTTCGCACCACAGCCCAGGCCTCACCGACTCTGCTGGACGACCGCCACCAAGCCAGTGCCTGCACCGTGACTTGAGGGCACCGTACGCCGCACCGCTACACTTCACATCGCAACTGCAATGGTTGCTGTGACCGATCTACACCAACATGGTCGGCCGGAACCAAAGGTACTGTTTGCGAGTCTGTTGACACTGACGCCGGTCCACACCAACGCAGTTGGCCGGAACTGTTGGATTCTGTTGTTTTCAGCAACACAGTAGCCCCGGACGGAGCTACCGGCTTTCAGGAACTGCATTTTAAAGTCATTCTTGCAAAGTGCATATTTTTGATTACTATATGCTGGTCTTTTATCGTTTTGGTCTTGTTTGCACAGATAAATATTGCTTATTTTTCTAAACCTGGTGTAGTGTCCATTTTAGTTTTTTCACTGTTTCACTGTATGTCACGTGCAAACGCTTTACACATTGCCTCTGAAATAAGCCTGACTGCTCGTGCCTAGCTACCAAGCAGGGGTTATTTTAGAAGTGTATCCCACTTATCCTGACTAGAAGGAAGGGCCCCTATTTGGACAAAGGTGCAAGCCATTGCCAACTAGAGACCCCCATTTCTAACAGAACGGAACCTCCTTTTCTGCGTTGGCTGCTTTGGGCTGGAATGCCCTCCCCTGTATCTCCGTGCTACATAGGATGCAGGTTCTTTTAAGAGCAGCTTGACAACTTGGCTGTTTAACTGTGGTTTTTAATTCATGTTCCACCTGTGAGATCAGTGTTCGATGAACCAGTAGTGCCGGGACACTCTATTATAGTATCTGCACATTTTATCAGTTCCTTTTTTATTTTATTTGATTTGATTTTGGTTTAGGAGTGCCTTTCATGGGCTGCTCATCTCTCTATCCCTTGGAGACTGCATATAACACTCCTGGTGGTTGAGGAGTGCCTACAATGGGCTGCTCATCTCACTATCCTGGGTAGAATACATGTAACACTCCTGCGGGTTTAGGAGTGCCTCCTATAGGCTGTTCATCTGTCTATCACAGGTAGACTCCAAGTAAAAATCCTGGTGGTTTAGAATTGCTTCACACGGGCTGCTCATCTCTCTCTCTCTGCCAGATTCTGGTGGTTTAGGATTGCCTCCCACGGGAATGCTCATCTATCTATCCCAGGTTGACTCCACATAACACTCTTGCTCGTCTAAGAGTGCCACCCACAGGCTGCTCATCTCTCTATCCCGGGAAGGCTCCATGTAATACTCTTGGCGTTTTAGGAGTGCCTCCCAAGGGCTGTTCATCTCTCTATCCTTGGTAGACTTTATTTGACACTTCCGCTGGTTATGGAGTGCCTCTAATGGGCTGCTCATCTCTCTATCCCAGGTAGACTCTACCTAACACTCCTGGTGGTTTAGGAGTGCCTCCCAAGGGCTGTTCATCTCTCTATCCAGGGTAAACATCATATACCACTCCTGGTGCTTAGGACTGCCTTCCGAGGACTGCTCTTCTCTATATCCTGGGTAGACTCCACATAATTGGGCTGCTCATCATGCCCTGGGGAGGTGGTGGTCCGTGGGGCAAAATATGACCGGGGGGGGACTGGGTGGCCCCCTGCCCCTACTTACTTGTTTTGTGCCCTGGGAGTTGGTGGTCCCCGGGGCAATTTCTAACGTCAGACGAGGGTCTGCGCGGGCCCCCTCCATTAATGTTAACATGCCCCGGGGACTTGGTGGTCCCAGGGGCCTTTAAAGGCCAAAAAGTGGGAGCCACACAGCCCCCTCTTGATATTTTTAGATTGAACCTGGACAGCGCATGCGCTGCTCTGCAATGCATGCTGTATTAGAGTATGGACTTGAAGCCCCGCCCATGCTCCGCCCATATTTGTCATTGTCTTGTGTCATTGTTCTTCTTAAATGCTGGCTTCTGATTCGTTAATAGGCTTGTTAGCCCCTCCTTAGTACTGCCTTGTCTTCTCTGTAACCACCCATGAGGACTGGCCCTTTTACTTCTGTTGTTACACGGTATGTCTTATTTAGTCTGTAAGCACTATTTTCTTTAATGAGATTCTTCTACTGCAGGCATGACATGCTTTCCTGCAACATTCAGCGCGCCATGCGTGCTTTGAATTTCCAAGCAGCCAGGGAAATGGCCGCTGCTTCTTTGAAATGAAATAGGATTCACATTTACATGAGTTTGAGGTATTGGCATTGTAAATGACAATGCTTTTTATTTATGTGTTAATTATCTAAACAGATAAATAAAAGGCATTGTCATTTACAATGCCAAAGCTTAAACTCTCGCAAATGCGAGACCTATTCCATTACAAATGCTTGTTAAAAATAGTCCCCCGGGAAGTGATTGTCCCCGGGGCTTAACCTACAGTGGAGGGGGGCGCATGCATCCCCTCCACTTTTCTGTAATTCATGCTTGCCCCCGTGACCTGGCCCACTCCTTGGGGGGCTGAAAGACAAACAAGCACGAGAGACCACACTTGTTTTTTTTTTTTGTTGCTATGAATTTGTGAATCCGTTGCGATTTTCATCCCGAAAATGTAAAAGACAATGCTTTTTGGCCCTGGCGAGGTCCCTGGGAAACCGTATCACGAGGCCTAGGGGGTCAGGGTATTCCTACCCTACCCCCTTCTCTTTTTTTAAAGTTTTTGTTTGGGACTTAGCTGAATCCGAGTCCCAAGATGGCTGCCAACACTTTCTGGTTGAAGTGTTGGCAGGCAATCAGATATCTGCAGGAGATCGGCAAGATTTGTGGATGGTCCGATCCCTTAGATATACCAATTGTGTTGTCCTTTAATATCTCCAAAACTACTGAATTGATTTGCACCAAATGGGCACTTTTGGGACCAAGAGCTAGTTTTCTGCCAAAGTCGGTGTAAGTCCGTCTTCAGTTCAGGCTGTAGTCATGTTCAAAATAACTGTAGGAATTAACATGGAAAACACACTTTTTTTGATCCCCCTTTTTCTCATCCCCTGATTGACAGATCATCCTGAAACTTTCCATACACAATAAGACACAGCAGATCACTTTTTTTTAGAAACTGTCATGAAGAATCGTCAAACAGGATTTGCAGGGTGGTGGTGAAGGGGGCGTAATATACATTACCGGCTGGCGGTCCTCAGTATTCAGTAAAAATATTGAGTTTGAAATGTCGACTTACACTAATACTGAGTTTGAAATATCGAGACACAGAAATATCGACAGCAAGAATATCGTGGTCAAAAATATCGACTTTAAGGTAAGAAATATCGATTTTAAAAATATTGTTTGCAAAAATATAGTTGTTTAAAATATAGATGTTTTAATTAGTGTTATGTATTTTAGTATATATTTTAAATGTATGTGATGTATTTTTTTGTATAAGTATTGCTGTGTTACATTTTTAGTAGTTAGTAATTTTATTTTAATTAAATTTAGCGTTTTTTAGTTACATAGCGGGTTGTGGGTTTATAAGGGAATAGGGTGGGAAGTAATTTAATTATAATAAATTAATCAATATATTTATTTATTAATATTTTTTTAATTGAGATCTTATAATGTTATTTGTGTTTTTACATTTTTGGGGTGAATTTTAGGTGCAGGTTGTGGGGTTTATAGAGGTTAAGGATGGAACGTAATTTATTTTTAATTAATTAATAATTAGTTGGTAATTAAAATTAATTTATTAATTGACAATTAATTATGGTAATTGTGTAATTAGTATTAGGTGAGGGATGTGGGGTTTTTAGGGGTAAAGGGTGGGAAGTAATTTATTTTTAATTAATTTATGATTAGTTGATAATTAACATTAATTAATTAATTGATAATTAATTAGTGTAATTGAGGGGAGTAAATTAATTGTACTTACTTTATAATTAGTTGTTATATACTATTAGTTATTTAATTAAAAAGTTTTTTAATTGTGTAATTACATTTTTTACATTTTAGTTTTAGGTGTGAGTTGTGGGGATTATAGTGTAAAGGGTGTGAAGTTAATTACATTTTATATGTTTTCATTTGTTTTTCAATTAATAATATTTATTTAATTGATAATTCATTATGTTAATTATGCAAATAATTATTTTTATGTGGGTTGTGAGTTGTGTGGTGTCAAAGGGTAGGAAGTAAATAGACTACATTTAAGTAATAATTAATGTTTTAGTTAAATAATTTCTAAATAAAAATATTTGTTTGTTTGAAAATTATTTATTGTATTTAATATAATATTTGTAGGTATTTGTGATATGTATTTAACATTATAATTTGTTTTTATTTTTTAATTTTTAATTTTTAATATATTTGTATTTACATTTGTAACATATTTATATTTTTTATTTAATTTTTTAAATAATATTTTTATTTTGTTGATGGTATTTTGTTTGTTTTTAATTTTGAACTGACTGGAGTGAGAATAGTAAATTTGACCCCTCTGCAATCCAACACTTTCCCTACTGCTGCACTCACTGGAGTGGGGATAGTACATTTTATCCCTCCGCTATCCCACACTTTCCCTACTGCTGCACTCACTGGAGTGGGAATGGTAAATTTTATCCCTCCGCTATCCCACACTTTCCCTACTGTTGCACTCACTGGAGTGGATATAGTAATTTTTACCCCTATGCTATCCCACCCTTTCCCTACTGTTGCACTAACTGGAGTGGGAATAGTAATTTTTACCTCTTTGCTATCCGACACTTTCCCTACTGTTGCACTAATTGGAGTGGGAACAGTAATTTTTACCCCTCCACTATCCAACACTTTTCCCACTGTTGCACTCACTGGAGTGGGAATAGTAATTTTTACCCCTCCGCTATCCAACACTTTCCCTACTGTTGTACTCATTGGAGTGGGAATAGTAATTTTTATCCCTCCGCTATCCAACACTTTCCCTACTGTTGAAGTCTCTGGAGTGGGAATAGTAATTTTTACCCCTCACTATCCAGCACTTTCCCTTCTGTTGCACTCATTGGAGTTGGAATAGTAATTTTTACCCCTCCGCAATCCAACACTTTCCCTACTTTTGCACCCACTGGTGTAGGAATAGTAAATTTGATCTCTCCGCTATCCAACACTTTCCCTACTGTTACACTCACTGGAGTGGGAATAGTAATTTTTATCCCTCCGCTATTCAACACTTTCCCAATTGTTGCACTCATTGGAGCAGGAATAGTAATTTTTACCCCTCTGCTATCCAACACTTTCCCCACTGTTGCATTCACTGGAGTGGGAATAGTACATTTTATCCCTCCGCTATCCAACACTTTCCCTATTGTTGCACTCATTGGAGTGGGAATAGTCATTTTTACCCCTCCGCTATCCAACACTTTCCCTACTGTTGCATTCACTGGAGTTGGAATAGTAATTTCTACCCCTCTGCTATCTAACACTTTCCCTACTGTTGCACTCACTGGAGTGGGAATAGTAATTTTTACGCCTTCGCTACTCAACACTTTCCCTATGGTTGCACTCATTGGAGTAGGAATAGTAATTTTTACCCCTCCGCTATCAAACACTTTCCCTACTGTTGCACTCACTGGAGTGAGAAATGTAAGTTTAAATATTTTTAAATAGTTTAATGTTTTAATTTAGAATGGATTTTTTTTTAAATATATATATATATATATATATATATTCACTGAAAAAACCATAGGTTTTAGGGACAGTTATAGTTAGTTGGACATTTCACTCGTACAAAACCAGTGAAATTCCCCGTTATAGTTAGTTCAGCTAACTATAACTCGCGCCCCGCAATGAACTGCCGATGACGTCACATATTACATCACTCATGACATGGGCAGTGACATCACTGATGACATCACTGATGACATCATCCAGGGACTGTGTGTTTCTGTAAAGTTTAAATATGTTTAATATATATAGGGAAAGGCGTATTGAAGAATGAGTGGGTGTATAAGTGTCTGAATGGATGATTTAGTAGGTGCGTGACTGACTCTATAAGTGAGTGATTAAACGTATCTTACTGAATGCATGGGTTAGTGACTAAACTGTGTGAATGTCTGTATCCATCTGTCTGTTGGTGTGTAAGCGGCTGCATGGGTTTGCGAATAGCTACATGAGTGTCTACATGGGTTATTGATTGGTTGTCTGAGTATCTCTATGGGTGCCTGAGTGTTTGTGTGGGTGGGGTGTGTGTGACTCTGTGCATAGATGTGTGAGTGGGTGATTCACTGGGTGCCTGGTTTCAAGAGTGCATCTGTGATGGACTGTATGGGTGGGTGAGTGTGTGTATGGGTGTGTTAGTGAGTGAATGTATATCTCAGTGGTACATGTGTGAGTAACTACATATGTGAAAGGCAGTATATATGTGTGTTTGGAGTATATAAATGGCTATAAGTGAGAGTGTGTGATTGTGAGAGTGGCTGTATGGATGAGTGTGTACTTGTATCAGTGATTGTATAAGAGCATAAGAATGTGCTAGTATTTGTATGAGTAAGTGATCTGGTGTGTATATAACTGTATAGGTGAGTAAATGGCAGTGTGATTAATTATTTGCATGACTGACTAGGTGTGTGAGTACCTCTATGGATGAGTGGCGGTGTGTGAGTGTCTATATAGGTGTATGAGTGCATATGATAGTCCTGTACTGAGTGACCGTAAGTATGAGTGACTGTACGGGTGAGTGAGTGGATGTGTGTGTAGACCTAAAAATCAGTAAGTGTATATGTAGTTATTGGTGGTGGAGTGTCTATGGTTTTGAGAATGGCAGTCTGTAATTTAGAGTGAGTGTATCAAAAGTTATATTAGGGTGTGAGAAGATGCATGAAATTATCACATGGATGATGTCATCAGTGATGTCATTTGAGATGTCATCAGTGATGTCATCAGTGATGTCACTGACCATGTCATGAGTGATGTAATATGTGACGTCATCAGCAGTGCATTGCGGGCGCGAGTTATAGTTAGCTAAACTAACTATAACGGGGAATTTCACTGGTTTTGTACGAGTGAAATGTCCAACTAACTATAACTGTCCCTAAAACCTATGGTTTTTTCAGTGAATTTCTAAGGTTTTTTAAATGCTAATTTCTAACTATAACGTGCCTGAAACCTATGGTTTTTTCAGTGAATTTCAAAGGTTTTTTAAATGCTAATTTCTAACTATAACGTGTCTGAAACCTATGGTTTTTTCAGTGAATTTCATAGGTTTTTTAAATGCTAATTTGTAACTATAACGTGCCTGAAACCTATGGTTTTTAAGTGAATTTCAAAGGTTTTTTAAATGCTAGTTTCTAACTATGCCTACAGAGGTAGGACATGTGAAGAAAGAAGAAAAACGCACAGAACGAAGCAAAAGAAATGCAGAAAGAAGCAACAGAAGTCCACAAAGACGAAGAAAAGAGCAGGAAGAAGCAAGACATGTGCAGAAAGAACCAACAGAGGAGCAGAAAGAGGCCTTGTTGCAAAATCATCCTGTGCCCACAACTTTTTCAGATGGATACTGGTGGTAACTGACTCGGACTAACCAGGCCTAGAGCCAGTGCTATGCTAAAAGACACTTCGAATACAGTGAAAACACCTACATACACTAGGGAACACTATGCGTTGGGGTACCCCTGTGATTAGCATGACCTCCTCTGTAAGGCCCTAGTACATAATAGGGCAGGGGGATTAAAACTTCCTCTTAAAACGCGCCCGGGGCGCGTTTGCACAGTGGTGAAGGGAGGGGGGCCTGAGGTGACATGTGTGCAAACAAGCCCTGTGGCCGTTTTAGGTTGGGAGATTAAGTCCCCTTGAATCCTGAGGTCCCTGGGGTCCAACTAGCCCACTAGGTACCTCCAATAAGCGCCACAGAGCTGCGTTGCACAGAGGTGTAAAAGGGGCGTGGCCTGGACCACCTCTCTGCAACGCAGCCCTGTGGCGCGCACTGGAGGTACCTGGTGGGCTAGTTGGCCCCCAGGGTCCCTCAGGATTCAAGGGAATTAATTCCCCAACTTAAAACGCGCCACAGGGCGTGTTTGCACACATGTCACCTGAGGCCCCGCCCCTCCCTTCACTACTGTCAAGCGCCTGTGGCGCGTTTAAGTTGGGGTATTAGGTCACCTTGAATCCTGAGGGTCCCTGGGGCCCAACTAGCCCACCAGGTACTTCCAGTGAGCGCCACAGGCCTGCGTTGCAGAGAGGTGGTCTGAGGCCGGGCCCCTTTTTACACCTCTCTGCAATGCAGCTCTGTGGCGCTTACTGGAGGTACCTGGTCGGCTAGTTGGACCCCAGGGACCCTCAGGATTCAAGGGGACTTAATCCCCCAACTTAAAACACGCCACAGGGCATGTTTGCACACATGTCACCTCAGGCCCCGCCACCTCCCTTCACCACTGTGCAAACACGCCCCGTGGCGCGTTTTAAGTTGGGGGATAAAGTCCCCTTGAATCCTGAGGGTCCCTGGGGTCCAACTAGCCAACCAGGTACCTCCAGTAAGCGCCACAGAGCTGCGTTGCAGCGAGGTGTAAAAAGGGGCATGGCCTGCACCAACTCTCTGCAACCCAACACTGTGGCGCGCACTGGAGGTACCTGGTGGGCTAGTTGGCCCCCAGGGACCCTCAGTATTCAAGGGGAATTCATGCCCCAATTTAAAACGCGCCACAGGGCACGTTTGCAGAGTGGCTAAGGGAGGGGGCGGGGCCTGAGGCACGATCGCATCTTTTTTTTTTTTTTTTGGGGAGAAGGGGGGCTGTGTGGCCCCCCCTTCTTTTTTCCTTTTTTGGGCCCTGGGGACCCCGTCCCCCAGGGCCTGACTCCTTTTTTTATTTAAAAAAAAAAAAAACTGAACGGGAAGGGGGCCGCGTGGCCCCCCTCCCGTGGCCAATTCCGGCCCCGGGGACCCCATCCCGGGGCATGGCCACACTTTTTTAATTTTTTAAGGAGGGGGCTGCGTAGCCCCCCTCCTGAGGCCTCTATTGGCGCCGGGGACCCCATCCCCCGGGGCCGGCCTTTTTCTTTAAAAAAAATTTTGGGGGAGGGGGGCCACGTGGCCCCCCTCCAGGGCCACTACTAGCCCCGGGGACCCCATCCCTCGGGGAAGGCCATATCCATTGGGGACCATGGGGGGAGCCCCAATGCCCCCACGGTCCCGCTGGCTCCCTGCGTCCTGCAGGAGCCGTCATTGCTTTTCCACATGGGGAGCTGCTAACATGCAGCTACCCTTGTGGAAAGCAATCTGCTTTAGATTTTGGAAGAGAGAGCAGGTTTCCTGCTCTCTCTTCCAAAATCCAAAGCAAGTTTGCTATGGCAGGACGGGAGCTGCGAGGCTCCCGTCCTGCTATAGCAAACAGCAGTGTCCCGGGGGTGAGCACCCCGGGACACTGCAGGAGCTGGCCCTGGGGGGTGGCGGTCCCCAGGGCCATCACAGGCTCCAGGAGGGGGGCCGCGCAGCCCCGGGGAGGGGGTGGTCCCCGGGGCTCGTTACGGACCCCCAAATTTAAATATTAGTGCCCCGGGGAGGTGGCGGTCCCCGGGGCGTGTGCGGGGGCTTGAGCCCCCCCACACAGGTTATTTTTTTTTTTTTTTAAAAGCCCCGGGGGGTGGCAGTCCCCGGGGCTGCGGGGGGTTCATGTAAAGCCCCGGGGGGTGGTGGTCCCCGGGGCTTGGGGGAGCCTTGGAGGCCCCCGTCTCATTAAAAAAGAAGCTCCGGGGGGTGGCGGTCCCCAGGGCTGCGGGGGGCTGCGTGCCTCCCCGCAACTCATAATAGAAGCCCCGGGAGGGACGGTCCCGGGGCAGTGTGGGGGATTGTGGCCCCCACACATTTTTGTCACTGCCCCCGGGACTTGGCCCACCCGGGGGCTAACATAACGAGCGCGGGAGGCCGCGCTCGCTTTTTTAGTTTTGCGGCCGGATTCGCGGATCCGGCGCGCATTTTGCTGATTTAAAAAGAAATGCTTTTTGGGCCCTGGGGTCCTTGTGGGACCCCTAAGCTAGGCCTAGGGGTCAGGGTGTTTCTACCCTGCCCCTTTTCTTGTTTTTCACGTTTCTTTTTCTCTTTTCTTGTGACTCGGTTCTACTGAGTCACAAGATGGCTGCCAACACTTCCTGGTTTGGAGTGTTGACAGCCAATTAGAATGAAGCTCGTGGTCGGGAGGGTCCGCGGATCCTCCGTGCCTCTAAATATCGAAACTTTTATTTTTGATTGTCTCAGCAACTACTGAACGGATTTACACCATTTTTAATAAGGTCGTTTTCTGAGCCAAGCAATACCTTTTTGCCAAATTTGGGGTAAATAAGTTCAGTAGTTTCGGCTGTAGCCTTGCATAAAGTTTCCTATGGGAAATTGATTTTTGACTCTTATTTTTAATTTCTCTGGAATTACTGAACGGATTTACACCATTTAACAAAAGGTCTCTTTCTGAACCAAGGGCTACCTTTTGCCAAGTTTGGTGTAATTCCGTTCAGCAGTTCGGGCTGTAGCTTTGTCTAAAGTTTCCTATGGGAATTAACATGGAGAAAACTCGTTTTGGGACCCCCCTTATTTCTCGGCCCCCGCTTGCCGAATCACCCCGAAACTTTCAAGACAAGAGCTGACCGGAGCGGGCTACGATTTTAAAAAATTTCGCGAAGATTCGTGAACCGGCGCCAAAGATATTGAGAAAACAAAAAACGAGTTTCCTATGGAAACAAGGTCCTAACTATAACTATCTACTGGCGACCGCCAGTAGATAATATATATATATGTATATATATATATTATCTACTGGCGGTCGCCAGTAGATAGTTATAGTTAGGACCTAGTTTCCATAGGAAATCCGCGACATTCTATTTGAAATAACTCTTGCGTCGGTTGACGAATCTTCGCGAAATTTTCAAACTTTATGGCCCGCTCCGGTCCGCTCCTACCCTGAAAGTCTCAGGGTGATTCGTCAAGCGGGGGCCGAGAAAAAGGGGGTCCCAAAACGTGTTTTCCCCATTCATTTTCCCATAGGAAACTTTAGACACGGCTACAGCCCGAACTGCTGAACGGAATTACACCAAATTTGGCAAAGAGGTAGTTCTTGGTTCAGAAAGAACCCTTTTGTTAAATGGTGTAAATCCGTTCAGTAGTTGCGGAGAAATTAAAAAATAAGAGTCAAAAATAAATTTCCCATAGGAAACTTTAGACACGGCTACAGCCTGAACTGCTGAACGGAATTACACCAAATTTGGCAAAGAGGTAGTTCTTGGTTCAGAAAGAACCCTTTTGTTAAATGGTGTAAATCCGTTCAGTAGTTGCTGAGAAATTCAAAAGTAAAAGTACATATATATCTATGGCCGCGTCGGATTCGCGCACCCTCCCGATCACGAGCTGTCTGCTAATTGGCTGTCAACACTCCAAACCAGGAAGTGTTGGCAGCCATCTTGTTCCTCGGTAGAACCGAGGAACAAGAAAGCAGTAAAAAAGTGCGCAAAACGCACAAAGGGGGCAGGGTAGAAACACCCTGACCCCTAGGTCTGCTCAGGGGTCCCACAAGGACCCCCTGGGCAGAAAAGCTTTTTTTTTTTAAATCGGCAGGATGCGCTCAGGGAGCGGGAATCCTGCCGGAAAAAAAATCGAAGGGCGGTCTCCCGCGCTTCGATGTGTATTTGCCCCGGGTGGCCCAAGTCCCGGGGGCATGGTGGGGGTTAAATTTATGTATGAGGGGCCTCAAAGGGCCCCCCAAGGCCCGGGGACTGCCACCCCCCAGGGCTTTCTTTTTAAAATGGTGCGGGAGGGCTCTGAGCCCTCCCGCAGCCCCGGGGACCACCACCTCCCGGGGCTTCTTTTTTTACTTTTGCTGTGTGGGGGGGCTCGAGCCTCCCACATGCCCCGAGGACCGCCACCTCCCGGGCACTAACAAATTAAAATGGGGGTCCGTTTGGACCCCGAAGCCCCGGGGACCACCACCTCCCGGGGCTTTGCTGATGTGGGGAGGGGGCCGCGCGGCCCCCTCCTGGAGCCTGTGGTGGCCCTGGGGACCGCCACCCCCCAGGGCTGGCTCCTGCAGTGTCCCGGGGTGCCTACCCCGGGACACTGCTGTTTGCAATGACAGGACGGAGCCTCGCGGCTCCAGTCCTGTCATTGCAAACTGCTTTGGATATTGGAAGAGAGAGCAGGGAAACCTGCTCTCGCTTCCAATATCCAAAGACAATTGCTTTTCCACACAGCCCCCCTTCAGGAAAAAAAAAAAAACTGTAATTTAGAGTGGGTGTTTCAAAACTTATATTAGGGTGTGAGAAGATGCATTAAATTCTCACATGGATGATGTCATCAGTGATGTCATCAGTGATGTCACTGACCATGTCATGAGTGATGTAATATGTGACGTCATCAGCAGTGCATTGCGGGGCGCGAGTTATAGTTACCTGAACTAACTATAACGGGGGAATTTCACGGGTTTTGTACGAGTGCAATGTCCAACTAACTAACCTTATGGTTTTTTCAGTGAATTTCTAAGGTTTTTTAAATGCAAATTTCTAACTATAACGTGCCTGAAACCTATGGTTTTTTCAGTGAATTTCAAAGGTTTTTTAAATGCTAATTTCTAACTATAACGTGTCTGAAACCTATGGTTTTTTCAGTGAATTTCAAAGGTTTTTTAAATGCTAATTCCTAACTATAACATGTCTGAAACCTACGGTTTTTTCAGTGAATTTCAAAGGTTTTGTAAATGACAATTTTTAAATGTATTAATTGTTATATTTATTTTTTTCATACTGATTTACTACATTTTTAGAAACATTTTTTTTTACATATTTTATTTTTTAAATTACATTGTAATTACATTATACATTACATTACAAAAAATACTTTCTCAGAATGAATTACTTTAGTTTAATTACTTTGCACATAGGCAATAGACTTTTAAGTACAGTAGTTACAGTTGTTGCAATGGGCAACACATTTTCAAACACAATGCAACATTCAGCTCAATGTGAATTTCTAGTTAAATGCAATTAGTTACTTTATGGATTACTTTTCTAACCACATTACTGGATCCTAGATTCAGTCCTGGGACATCTCCTGTAAACAGTTGAGTAAAAGCGTTTTGGTTACAGTCGTGATTTTTAAGGAATATTATTGTACTTTAAAAGTTCACACTTAGAAACTTTTTCTCATAGAATCTCCAATGTTATCCTATGGAAGGAAATTCACTTAGAAGTTAAAAACTGTTATCGTTACTTTTTCTTACTCAGTGTTGGATCCTGGATCCAGCACTGGTGCATCTCCTGTAAACAGTTGAAAGAATGCGTTTAAGTCATACAGGCGATTTTTTAGGAATATTTGTAGTTTGTGAAAATCGACACTTTGAAACTTTTCTGCTGAAAACCAGACAATGGATTCCTATGGAAGGAAATTCAAGTTACTGGTAAGTACGGTTAAAATTACTTTTCAGGATCAGTACTGGGCTGAAAGATGCAGCACTGAGGTCTCTCCTGATAACAGGTGAGTAAATCGGAATTCGTATTTCGGCTGATTTTAGAGGAATATTTTAAAGTTCCAAAACTCCACACTTAGAAGAATTTCCAAGTGAAACCAGTCAATGTTAGCCTATGAAGGAAATTCAAGTTACCTGTAAGTACGGTTAAAATTACTTTTCAGGATCAGTACTGGGCTGAAAGATGCAGCACTGAGGTCTCTCCTGATAACAGGTGAGTAAATCGGAATTCGTATTTCGGCTGATTTTAGAGGAATATTTTAAAGTTCCAAAACTCCACACTTAGAAGAATTTCCAAGTGAAACCAGTCAATGTTAGCCTATGGAAGGAAATTCAAGTTACTGGTAAGTACGGTTAAAATTACTTTTCAGGACCAGTACTGGGCTGAAAGATGCAGCACTGAGGTCTCTCCTGATAACAGGTGATTAAATCAGAATTCGAATTTCAGCTGATTTTAGAGGAATATTTGTATGTTTCAAAAATCAACACTTAGAAACTTTTTCAGCAAAAAGCAGGCAATGATATCCTATGGAAGGAAATTCAAGTTACTGGTAAGTACGGTTAAAATTACTTTTGAGGATCAGTACTGGGCTGAAAGATGCAGCACTGAGGTCTCTCCTGATAACAGGTGAGTAAATCGGAATTCGTATTTCGGCTGATTTTAGAGGAATATTTTAAAGTTCCAAAACTCACACTTAGAAGAATTTCCAAGTGAAACCAGTCAATGTTAGCCTATGAAGGAAATTCAAGTTACCTGTAAGTACGGTTAAAATTACTTTTCAGGATCAGTACTGGGCTGAAAGATGCAGCACTGAGGTCTCTCCTGATAACAGGTGAGTAAATCGGAATTCGTATTTCGGCTGATTTTAGAGGAATATTTTAAAGTTCCAAAACTCCACACTTAGAAGAATTTCCAAGTGAAACCAGTCAATGTTAGCCTATGGAAGGAAATTCAAGTTACTGGTAAGTACGGTTAAAATTACTTTTCAGGACCAGTACTGGGCTGAAAGATGCAGCACTGAGGTCTCTCCTGATAACAGGTGAGTAAATCGGAATTCGTATTTCGGCTGATTTTAGAGGAATATTTTAAAGTTCCAAAACTCCACACTTAGTATAATTTCCAAGTGAAACCAGTCAATGTTAGCCTATGAAGAAAATTCAAGTTACCGGTAAGTACGGTTAAAATTACTTTTCAGGACCAGTACTGGGCTGAAAGATGCAGCACTGAGGTCTCTCCTGATAACAGGTGAGTAAATCGGAATTCTAATTTCGGCTGATTTTAGAGGAATATTTGTATGTTTCAAAAATCAACACTTTGAAACTTTTTCAGCAAAAAGCAGGCAATGATATCCTACGGAAGGAAATTCAAGTTACTGGTAAGTACGGTTAAAATTACTTTTGAGGATCAGTACTGGGCTGAAAGATGCAGCACTGAGGTCTCTCCTGATAACAGGTGAGTAAATCGGAATTCGTATTTCGGCTGATTTTAGAGGAATATTTTAAAGTTTCAAAACTCCACACTTAGAAGAATTTCCAAGTGAAACCAGTCAATGTTAGCCTATGAAGGAAATTCAAGTTACCGGTAAGTACGGTTAAAATTACTTTTCAGGACCAGTACTGGGAAGAAAGATGCAGCACTGAGGTCTCTCCTGATAACAGGTGAGTAAATCGGAATTCGTATTTCGGCTGATTTTAGAGGAATATTTTAAAGTTCCAAAACTCCACACTTTGAAGAATTTCCAAGTGAAACCAGTCAATGTTAGCCTATGAAGGAAATTCAAGTTACCGGTAAGTACGGTTAAAATTACTTTTGAGGATCAGTACTGGGCTGAAAGATGCAGCACTGAGGTCTCTCCTGATAACAGGTGAGTAAATCGGAATTCGTATTTCGGCTGATTTTAGAGGAATATTTTAAAGTTTCAAAACTCCACACTTAGAAGAATTTCCAAGTGAAACCAGTCAATGTTAGCCTATGAAGGAAATTCAAGTTACCGGTAAGTACGGTTAAAATTACTTTTCAGGATTAGTACTGGGCTGAAAGATGCAGCACTGAGGTCTCTCCTGATAACAGGTGAGTAAATCAGAATTCGTATTTCGGCTGATTTTAGAGGAATATTTGCACAATGGTGAAGGGAGGGGCGGGGCCTGAGGTGACATCTGTGCAAACGCGCCCGTGGCGCGTTTTAAGTTGGGGGATTAAGTCCCCTTGAATCATGAGGGTCCCTACGGGCCAACTAGCCCACCAGGAACCTCCAGTATGCGCCAGGGGCTGCGTTGCAGAGACATTTACAGAGGCCACACCCCTTTTACACCTCTCTGCAACGCAGCTCTGTGGCGCTTTCTGGACGTACCTGTTGGGCTAGTTGGCCCCAGGGACCCTCAGGATTGAAGAGGATTTAATTCCCCATCTTAAAACGCGCCACGGGGCCTGTTTGCACACATGTCACCTGAAGCCCCACCCCTCCCTTCACCACTGTGCAAACGCGCCCCGTGGCGCGTTTTAAGTCGGGGGATTAACTCCCTTGAATCCTGAGGGTCCCTGGGGTGCAACTAGCCCACCATATACCTCCAAAAGCGCCATAGAGCTGCGTTGCAGAGAGGTGTAAAAGGGGCGTGGCCTCTGTACACCTCTCTGCAAGGCAGCTCCCTGGCGCATACTGGAGGTTCCTGGTGGGCTAGTTGGCCCCCAGGGACCCCCAGTATTCAAGGGGAATTCGCTCTTCTCTGCAAACGCGCCAGGGGCGCGTTTGCAGAGTGGTGAAGGAAGGGGCGGGGCCTACGGGCCCGATCGTTTTTTTTTTGTTTGTTTTTTTCCCTCTGAAGGGGTGCTGTGTGGCCCCCTTCCTTTTTCCTATTTTTAGGCCCTGGGGACCCCATCCCCAGGGCCTTTCCCTTTTTTTAAATTAAAATAAAAATAAAAACGGGAAGGGGCCGCGTGGCCCCCTTCCCTGGGCCTGTATTGGCCCCGGGGACCCCATCCCCCGGGCATGGCCTCTTTTTTTTTATTTGGAGGGGGCTGCGTGGCCCCCCTCCTCAGGCCATTTAAGGCCCCGGGGACCCCATCCCCGGGCCGGCCTTGCACTTTTTTTTTTTTTTTAAATTTTTGTTACTTTGGGGAGGGGGCTGCGTGGCCCCCTCCGTGGCCACTTATGGCCCCGGGGACCCCATCCCCCGGGGCTGGCCCTCTCGTCGGGGACTGTGGGGGGGTCCCCAAGCCCCCCACAGTCCCGCCGGCTCCCCGTGTCCTACGGGAGCCGGCATTGCTTTTACACATGGGGAGCAGCTAACATGCTGCTCCCCATGTGGAAAGCATCGGCTTTGGATATTGGAAGAGAGAGCAGGTTTCCTGCTCTCTCTTCCAATATCCAAAGCAAGTTTGCAATGACAGGACGGGAGCCGCGAGGCTCCCGTCCTGTCATTGCAAACAGCAGTGTCCCGGGGTAGGCACCCCGGGACACTGCAGGAGCCGGCCCTGGGGGTGGTGGTCCCGAGGGCCATCAAGGGCTCCAGGAGGGGGCCGCGCGGCCCCCTCCCTACATTTTGAAAGCCCCGGGGAGGTGGTGGTCCCCGGGCTCTGGGGTCCAAAACGGACCCCCATTTTAATTTTTCTTAGTGCCCCGGGAGGTGGTGGTCCCGGGCGTGTGGGGGCTGGAGCCCCCCACACAGGTTTTTTTAAATAAAAAAGAAGCCCCGGGAGGTGGCGGTCCTCGGGCTGTGGGAGGGCTCAGAGCCCTCCCACACCATTATACATAAAGCCCCGGGGGTGATGGTCCCCGGGCTTGGGGCCCTTAGAGGCCCCCCACACATAAAATTAACCCCCCCAGCATGCCCCCGGGACTTGGCCCACCCGGGGCCAATTACATCGAAGCGCGGAGACCGCGCTCGCTTTTTTTTTCGGCAGGGTTCGCGCTCCCTGAGCGCATCCTGCCGATTTAAAAAAAAAAAAAGGTCCTTGTGCCCCTGAGCAGACCTAGGGGGTCAGGGTTTTTCTACCCTGCCCCCTTTGTGCGCTTTGCGCACTTGTTTCTGTCCCTCGGTTCTACCGAGGGACAAAATGGCTGCCAACACTTCCTGGTTTGGAGTGTTGACAGCCAATTAACATAAAGCTCGTGCTCGGGAGGATCCGCGGCCCTAGATATCACTATCTTTTTACTTTTGATTTTCTCAGCAACTACTGAACGGATTTACACCATTTAACAAAAGGGTTCTTTCTGAACCAAGAACTACCTCTTTGCCAAATTTGGTGTAATTCCGTTCAGCAGTTCGGGCTGTAGCCGTGTCTAAAGTTTCCTATGGAAAATTGCATGGGGAAAACGCGTTTTGGGACCCCCTTTTTCTCGGCCCCCGCTGACGAATCCCCCGAGACTTTCAGGGTAGGAGCGGACCGGAGCGGGCCATAAAGTTTGAAAATTTTGCGAAGATACGTCAACCGGCAAGAGAGTTATTTCAAATAGAATGTCGCGGATTTCCTATGGATAATAGGTTGTAACTATAACTATCTACTGGCGACCGCCAGTAGATAATAAAATACATGAATAAATATGAAATATATTAAAAAATTAAATTAATTTTAAACAAACAAAATTAGATCTCATACATTTTAACAGATATAACAAATAGACTTAACTTAAAAAAGGTAAACACACATATATAATAATTTATTATCTACTGGTGGTCGCCAGTAGATAGTTATAGTTACAACCTATTATCCATAGGAAATCCGCGACATTCTATTTGAAATAACTCTCTTGCCGGTTGACGTATCTTCGCGAAATTTTCAAACTTCGTGGGGCGCTCCGGTCCGCTCCTACCCTGAAAGTCTCGGGTGATACGTCAAGCGGGGCCGAGAAAAAGGGGGTCCCAAAACGCGTTTTCCCATGCATTTTCCCATAGGAAACTTTAGACACGGCTACAGCCCGAACTGCTGAACGGAATTACACCAAATTTGGCAAAGAGGTAGTTCTTGGTTCAGAAAGAACACTTTTGTTAAATGGTGTAAATCCGTTCAGTAGTTGCTGAGAAAATCAAAAAGTAAAAGTACATATATATCTATGGGCACGGAGGATTCGTGCACCCTGAGCGCACCCTGCGCGCACCGTCCCGATCACGAGCTGCATGTTAATTGGTTGTCAGCTGGCTGTCAACATTCCGATTCAGGAAATGTTGGCAGCTATTTTGTCCCTCGGTAGAACCGAGGGACAGAAACAAGTGCGCAAAGCGCACAAAGGGGGAGGGTAGAAACACCCTGACCCCTAGGTTTGCTCAGGGCGTCCCACAAGGACCCCTGGGCAAAAAAAATTTTTTTTTTAAATCGGCAGGATGCGCTCAGGGTGCGCGAATCCTGCCGAAAATCGAAGCGCGGTCTCCCGCGCTCGATAGCTAATTGGCCCCGGGTGGCCCAAGTCCCGGGGGCATGGTGGGGGGATAATTTAATGTGTGGGGGCCTCAAAGGGCTCCCCAAGCCCCGGGGACCGCCACCCCCGGGCTTTTTTAAAATGGTGCGGGAGGGCTCTGAGCCCTCCGCAGCCCCGGGGACCACCACCTCCCGGGGCTTTTTAAAAAATTATTAAACCTGTGTGGGGGCTCCAGCCCCCACATGCCCCGGGGACCACCACCTCCCGGGGCACTAAACATTTTAATATGGGGGTCCGTTACGGACCTCCAGAGCCCCGGGGACCACCACCTCCCCGGGGCTGTGTACTGAATGGGAGGGGGCCGCGCGCCCCCTCCTGGAGCCCTTGATGGCCCTGGGGACCACCACCCCCAGGGCCGGCTCCTGCAGTGTCCCGGGGTGCCTACCCCGGGACACTGCTGTTTGCAATGACAGGACGGAGCCTCGCGGCTCCCGTCCTGTCATTGCAAACTGCTGCTCTCTCTTCCAATATCCAAAGCCGATTGCTTTTACACATGGGGAGCAGCATGTTAGCTGCTCCCCATGTGTAAAAGCAATGCCGGCACCCTAGGGACGCGGGAGCCGGCGGGACTGTGGGGGATTGGGGACCCCCCACAGTCCCCAACGAGAGGCCAGGCCCCGGGGATGGGGTCCCCGGGCAAGTAGTGGCTCGGGAGGGGGCCACGCGGCCCCCTCCCCCAAAAAATAAATAAATAAAAAAAACGGAATGGCCGGCCCCGGGGATGGGGTCCCCGGGGCCTTAAATGGCCAGAGGAGGGGGCCACGCAGCCCCCTCCAAAGAATATAAATAAAAATGAGGCCATGCCCCGGGGATGGGGTCCCCGGGGCCAATACAGACCCAGGGAAGGGGGCCACGCGGCCCCTTCCCGTTTTTTTAAAATTACAAATTAAAAAAAGGGGTAAGGCCCTGGGGGATGGGGTCCCCAGGGCATAAAAACAGGAAAAAGGAAGGGGGGCCACACAGCCCCCCTTCAGGGGACAACATTTTTTTTAAAAAAAAAAATGATCGGCCAGCAGGCCCCGCCCCCTTCCTTCACCACTCTGCAAACGCGCCCCCTGGCGCGTTTGCAGAGGGGGAACGAATTCCCCTTGAATACTGGGGGTCCCTGGGGGCCAACTAGCCCACCAGGAACCTCCAGTTGCGCCAGGGGCTGCGTTGCAGAGAGGTGTAGAGAGGCCACACCCCTTTTACACCTCTCTGCAACGCAGCTCTGTGGCGCTTTTGGAGGTATATGGTGGGCTAGTTGGACTCCGGGGACCCTCAGGATTCAAGGGGACTTAATCCCCCAACTTAAAACGCGCCACGGGGCGCGTTTGCACAGTGGTGAAGGGAGGGGGCGGGGCTTCAGGTGACATGTGTGCAAACAGGCCCCGTGGCGCGTTTTAAGATGGGGAATTAAATCCCCTTCAATCCTGAGGGTCTCTGGGGCCAACTAGCCCAACAGGTACATCCAGAAAGCGCCACAGAGCTGCGTTGCAGAGAGGTGTAAAAGGGGTGTGGCCTCTCTACACGTCTCTGCAACGCAGCCTCCTGGCGCATATTGGAGGTTCCTGGTGGTCTAGTTGGCCCCTAGGGACCCTCAGGATTCAAGGGAACTTAATCCCCAACTTAAAACGCGCCACGGGGCGCGTTTGCAAAGATGTCACCTCAGGCCCCGCCCCTCCCTTCACCATTGTGCAAATATTCCTCTAAAATCAGCCGAAATAGGAATTCCGATTTACTCACCTGTTATAAGGAGAGACCTCAGTGCTGTATCTTTCAGCCCAGTACTGATCCTGAAAAGTAATTTTAACCGTACTTACCGGTAACTTGAATTTCCTTCATAGGCTAACATTGACTGGTTTCACTTGGAAATTCTTCTAAGTGTGGAGTTTTGGAACTTTAAAATATTCCTCTAAAATCAGCCGAAATACGAATTCCGATTTACTCACCTGTTATCAGGAGAGACCTCAGTGCTGCATCTTTCAGCCCAGTACTGATCCTGAAAAGTAATTTTAACCGTACTTACCGGTAACTTGAATTTCCTTCATAGGCTAACATTGACTGGTTTCACTTGGAAATTCTTCTAAGTGTGGAGTTTTGGAACTTTAAAATATTCCTCTAAAATCAGCCGAAATACGAATTCCGATTTACTCACCTGTTATAGGGAGAGACCTCAGTGCTGCATCTTTCAGCCCAGTACTGATCCTGAAAAGTAATTTTAACTGTACTTACCGGTAACTTGAATTTCCTTCATAGGCTAACATTGACTGGTTTCACTTGGAAATTCTTCGAAATGTTGATTTTTGAAACATACAAATATTCCTCTAAAATCAGCCGAAATCCGAATTCCGATTTACTCACCTGTTATCAGGAGAGACCTCAGTGCTGCATCTTTCAGCCCAGTACTGGTCCTGAAAAGTAATTTTAACCGTACTTACCAGTAACTTGAATTTCCTTCTTAGGCTAACATTGACTGGTTTCACTTGGAAATTCTTCTAAGTGTGGAGTTTTGGAACTTTAAAATATTCCTCTAAAATCAGCCGAAATACGAATTCCGATTTACTCACCTGTTATCAGGAGAGACCTCAGTGCTGCATGTTTCAGCCCAGTACTGATCCTCAAAAGTAATTTTAACCGTACT
The DNA here is from genome assembly GCA_963921515.1 of Calotriton arnoldi. Taxonomy (NCBI): domain Eukaryota; kingdom Metazoa; phylum Chordata; class Amphibia; order Caudata; family Salamandridae; genus Calotriton; species Calotriton arnoldi. The sequence continues at coordinate 820,581 of CAWUFW010003172.1, read as the reverse complement.
TACCAGTAACTTGAATTTCCTTCATAGGCTAACATTGACTGGTTTTCAGCAAAAAGTTTCAAAGTGTTGATTTTCACAAACTACAAATATTCCTTAAAAATCGCCTGTATGACTTAAACGCATTCTTTCAACTGTTTACAGGAGATGCACCAGTGCTGGATCCAGGATCCAACACTGAGTAAGAAAAAGTAACGATAACAGTTTTTACCTGCTAAGTGAATTTCCTTCCTTAGGATAACATTGGTGATTCTATGAGAAAAAGTTTCCAAGTGACAACTTTTAAAATACAATAATATTCCTTAAAAATCACGACTGTAACCAAAACGCTTTTACTCAACTGTTTACAGGAGATGTACCAGGACTGAATCTAGGATCCAGTCCTGTGGTTAGAAAAGTAATCCATAAAATAACTAATTGCATTTAACTAGAAACTCACATTGAGCAGAATGTTGCATTGTGTTTGAAAATGTGTTGCCCATTGCAACAACTGTAACTACTGTATTTAAAAGTCTATTGCCTATCTGCAAAGTATTTAAACTAAAGTAATTCATTAAGAGAAAGTATTTTTTGTAATGTAATGTATAATGTAATTACAATGTAATTTAAAAATAAAATATGTAAAAAAAAATGTTTCAAAAATGTAGTAAATCAGTATGAAAAAATTAAAATAACAATTAATACATTTAAAAATTGTCATTTACAAAACCTTTGAAATTCACTAAAAAAACGTAGGTTTCAGGCAAGTTATAGTTAGAAATTAGCATTTAAAAAACCTTTGAAATTCACTGAAAAACCATAGGTTTCAGACACGTTATAGTTACAAATTAGCATTTAAAAACCTTTGAAATTCACTGAAAAACCATAGGTTTCAGACACGTTATAGTTACAAATTAGCATTTAAAAACCTTTGAAATTCACTGAAAAACCATAGGTTTTAGGGACAGTTATAGTTACTTGGACATTGCACTCGTACAAAACCTGTGAAATTCCCCCGTTATAGTTAGTTCAGCTAACTATAACTCGCGCCCCGCAATGCACTGCTGATGACGTCACATATTACATCACTCATGACATGGTCAGTGACATCACTGATGACATCACTGATGACATCTCAAATGACATCACTGATGACATCATCCACGTGATAATCTGATGCACCTCCTCACACCCTAATATAACCTTTGATACACCCACTCTAAATTACAGACTGCCATTCGCAAAACCATAGACACTCCAACACCAATAACTACATACCCACTCACTGATTCTTAGGTCTACACACACACATCCACTCACTCACCCGTACAGTCACTCATACTTACGGTCACTCAGTACAGGACTATCATATGCACTCATACTCCTATATAGACACTCAAACACCGCCACTCATCCATAGAGGTACTCACACACCTAGTCAGTCATGCAAATAATTAAACACACTACCATTTACTCACCTATACAGTTATACACACACCACCCCACTTACTCATACAAATACTAGCACATTCTTACGCTCTTATTCAATCACTGATACAAGCACACACTCATCCATACAGCCACTATCACAATCAGTCACTCTCGCTTATAGCTATTTATATACTCCAACACACATATATACTGCCTTTCACATATGTAGTTACTCACACATGTACCACTGGGACATACATTCACTCACTAACACACTCTTACACACACTTACCCACCCATAAAGTCTATCACAGATGCACTCTTGAAACCATCCACCCAGTGAATCACCCACTCACGCATCTATGCACAGAGTCGCACACACCCCTCCCACACAAACACTCAGGCACCCATACAGATACTCACACAAGCATTCAATAACTCAAATAGACACTCATGTAGCTATTCACAAACACATGCAGCCACTTACACAGCAACAGACAGACGGATACAGACATTCACCCAGTTTAGTCACTAACCCATGCATTCAGTACGATACGTTAAATCACTCACTTATACAGTCAGTCACGCACCTACTAAATCATCCATACAGACACTTACACAACCACTCATTCTTCAATACGTCTTTTCCTATATATATTAAAAATATTTAAACTTTACAGAAACACACAGTCACTGGATGATGTCATCAGTGATGTCATTTGAGATGTCATCAGTGATGTCATCAGTGATGTCACTGACCATGTCATGAGTGATGTAATATGTGACGTCATCAGCAGTGCATTGTGGGCGCGAAGTTATAGTTAGCTGAACTAACTATAACGGGGAATTTCACGGGTTTTGTACGAGTGCAATGTCCAAGTAACTATAACTGTCCCTAAAACCTATGGTTTTTTCAGTGAATTTCAAAGGTTTTTTAAATGCTAATTTGTAACTATAACGTGTCTGAAACCTATGGTTTTTTCAGTGAATTTCAAAGGTTTTTTAAATGCTAATTTGTAACTATAACGTGTCTGAAACCTATGGTTTTTTCAGTGAATATATATATATATATATATATATATATATATATATATATATATATATATATATATATATATATATATCACCGGACTTCGCCACACAACATCCACTCCCGGATAGACGAAAGCAGACCCAATAAGGTGCAATGTGTATTTATTTTACGAGAACGCCCTGCACCACCGCCATTATGCGTTTCGGCATCAACGATGCCTTGATCACATGGCGCGCTGATATGGTGCTTCCACCTATTTAAAGTGCCAGTGCCAAACAGTTGTTCATAGACATAGACGAACAGATAAAATATAACCAATTCATTGTCTCATTTGAAAACAATGTGTCATTGTATGATATTGAATCGAGAAAAATTTCCCCAGACAACAAACAAAACATTCCATATAAATATTCATAAATAAATAAATAAATGAATATATATTTTTGAAAGGCTTAGCATAATAAAGAATAGTTTAAAATATGCTAAAAGCGAGCTAAAACCAACATTATATATGACTTAAAAGAAAGCAGTATTTCATTTTCTAAAATCATATTATAAATAGTTACTTCAGCTCATGTGCCTCGAAAGTGAGTATGCACAGTTTAAATACCGCTCTAAATCCCACTGTATAGAAATGTTTGATATGTTAAAAACATAACAATGAAGGAATAAAAGAAGAGAGTCCTGCCCAAGTGGGCATTGTTCTTAACCTATGTCTAATTAAAACAATTGCATGTGCTTACTAAACAAACCACTGTCCCACCAGTTCCATCACAACCGTGATTTTGAAACCTGGTTGACACATAAGAAATTACCACTGTGTGAAAGCTAAAACAATAAAGCAATAAATGAGGCAGCATATAGAAACCAACAAGATGTTAAAATTAGGTAAATGCACAGAATCCATAATAGTTACAGGCACAGAATTCATGATAATTCATGATAATTACAAGCAGGTAAAGAAATCCTCACTGGAATTCAAACCGTTTGGAGTTTTACTATCTAGCTCCAATATATAGCGTGTTTCCAGTTTCCTCAACATTGACACAAGGTTGCCTCCTCGTCTAAGGGGTAAGATGGTATCGATAACAAAATATTTAAAATCCTCCAAGTTGTTATTATGTGAGGCTTTAAAATGTCTTGCTACCGGATAGGCTTCATCATCATTGTTGGTGATGGCCCTGATATGCTGGAGTATCCGTTTGTGGACCTGCAGCTTGGTACTACCCACATACTGCAGGCCACATGAACACTCCAGCACATAAACTGCATATTCTGTTTTGCAGATGAGTTTTTTGTTGATGGCTACGGACTTTGGTTTGAATGGAGTTATATAAGATGATCTACTTGTCCCATATTTACAAGCCTTGCATGTGGCGCATTTGTTATATTTGTTAAAATGTATATGAGATCTAATTTTGTTTGTTTAAAATTAATTTAATTTTTTAATATATTTCATATTTATTCATGTATTTTATATATATATATATATATATATATATATATATATATATATATATATATATATATATATATATATATATATATTCACTGAAAAAACCATAGGTTTTAGGGACAGTTTTAGTTACTTGGACATTGCACTCGTACAAAACCCGTGAAATTCCCACGTTATAGTTAGTTCAGCTAACTATAACTCGCGCCCCGCAATGCACTGCTGATGACGTCACATATTACATCACTCATGACATGGTCAGTGACATCACTGATGACATCACTGATGACATCTCAAATGACATCACTGATGACATCATCCAGTGACTGTGTGTTTCTCTAAAGTTTAAATATTTTTAATATATATAGGAAAAGACGTATTGAAGAATGAGTGGGTGTGTAAGTGTCTGTATGGATGATTTAGTAGGTGCGTGACTGACTCTATAAGTGAGTGATTTAACGTATCTTACTGAATGCATGGGTTAGTGACTAAACTGGGTGAATGTCTGTATCCGTCTGTCTGTTGCTGTGTAAGTGGCTGCATGTGTTTGTGAATAGCTAAATGAGTGTCTATATGAGTTATTGAATGCTTGTCTGAGTATCTGTATGGGTTCCTTGAGTGTTTGTGTGGGAGGGGTGTGTGCAACTCTGTGCATAGATGTGTGAGTGGGTGATTCACTGAGTGGATGGTTTCAAGAGTGCATCTGTGATAGACTGTATGGGTGGGTAAGTGTGTGTAAGAGTGTGTTAGTGAGTGAATGTATGTCCCAGTGGTACATGTGTGAGTAACTACATATGTGAAAGGCAGTATATATGTGTGTTGGAGTATATAAATAGCTATAAGCAAGAGTGAGTGATTGTGATAGTGGCTGTATGGATGAGTGTGTGCTTGTATCAGTGATTGTATAAGAGCGTAACAATGTGCTACTATTTGTATGAGTAAGTGAGCTGGTGTGTGTATAACTGTATAGGTGATTAAATGGCAGTGTGTTTAATTATTTGCATGACTGACTAGGTGTGTGAGTATCTCTATGGATGAGTGGCGTTGTTTGAGTGTCTATATAGGAGTAAGAGTGCATATGATAGTCCTGTACTGAGTGACCGTAAGTATGAGTGACTGTACGGGTGAGTGAGTGGATGTGTGTGTGTAGACCTAAGAATCAGTGAGTGGGTATGTAGTTATTGGTGTTGGAGTGTCTATGGTTTTGCGAATGGCAGTCTGTAATTTAGAGTGGGTGTATCAAAGGTTATATTAGGGTGTGAGGAGGTGCATCAGATTATCACGTGGATGATGTCATCAGTGATGTCATTTGAGATGTCATCAGTGATGTCACTGACCATGTCATGAGTGATGTAATATGTGACGTCATCAGCAGTGCATTGCGGGGCGCGAGTTATAGTTAGCTGAACTAACTATAACGTGGGAATTTCACGGGTTTTGTACGAGTGCAATGTCCAAGTAACTAAAACTGTCCCTAAAACCTATGGTTTTTTCAGTGAATTTCAAAGGTTTTTTAAATGCTAATTTGTAACTATAACGTGTCTGAAACCTATGGTTTTTTCAGTGAATTTCAAAGGTTTTTTAAATGCTAATTTGTAACTATAACGTGTCTGAAACCTATGGTTTTTTCAGTGAATTTCAAAGGTTTTTAAATGCTAATTTCTAACTATAACGTGCCTGAAACCTATGGTTTTTTCAGTGAATTTCAAAGGTTTTGTAAATGACAATTTTTAAATGTATTAATTGTTATATACATTTTTTTCATACTGATTTACTACATTTTTAGAAACAATTTTTTTTTACATATTTTATTTTTTAAATTACATTGTAATTACATTATACATTACATTACAAAAATACTTTCTCAGAATGAATTACTTTAGTTTAAATACTTTGCAGATAGGCAATAGACTTTTAAGTACAGTAGTTACAGTTGTTGCAATGGGCAACACATTTTCAAACACAATGCAACATTCAGCTCAATGTGAATTTCTAGTTAAATGCAATTAGTTACTTTATGGATTACTTTTGTAACCACAGGACTGGATCCTAGATTCAGTCCTGGTACATCTCCTGTAAACAGTTGAGTAAAAGCGTTTTGGTTACAGTCGTGATTTTTAAGGAATATTATTGTATTTTAAAAGTTGACACTTAGAAACTTTTTCTCATAGAATCACCAATGTTATCCTATGGAAGGAAATTCACTTAGCAGTTAAAAACTGTTATCGTTACTTTTTCTTACTCAGTGTTGGATCCTGGATCCAGCACTGGTGCATCTCCTGTAAACAGTTGAAAGAATGCGTTTAAGTCATACAGGCGATTTTTAAAGAATATTTATAGTTTGTGAAAATCAACACTTTGAAACTTTTTGCTGAAAACCAGTCAATCTTAGCCTATGAAGGAAATTCAAGTTACCGGTAAGTACGGTTAAAATTACTTTTGAGGACCAGTACTGGGCTGAAAGATGCAGCACTGAGGTCTCTCCTGATAACAGGTGAGTAAATCGGAATTCGTATTTCGGCTGATTTTAGAGGAATATTTTAAAGTTCCAAAACTCCACACTTAGAAGAATTTCCAAGTGAAACCAGTCAATGTTAGCCTATGGAAGGAAATTCAAGTTACTGGTAAGTACGGTTAAAATTACTTTTCAGGACCAGTACTGGGCTGAAAGATGCAGCACTGAGGTCTCTCCTGATAACAGGTGAGTAAATCAGAATTCGGATTTCGGCTGATTTTAGAGGAATATTTGTATGTTTCAAAAATCAACACTTAGAAACTTTTTCAGCAAAAAGCAGGCAATGATATCCTATGGAAGGAAATTCAAGTTACTGGTAAGTACGGTTAAAATTACTTTTGAGGATCAGTACTGGGCTGAAAGATGCAGCACTGAGGTCTCTCCTGATAACAGGTGAGCAAATCGGAATTCGTATTTCGGCTGATTTTAGAGGAATATTTTAAAGTTCCAAAACTCCACACTTAGAAGAATTTCCAAGTGAAACCAGTCAATGTTAGCCTATGAAGGAAATTCAAGTTACCGGTAAGTACGGTTAAAATTACTTTTGAGGACCAGTACTGGGCTGAAAGATGCAGCACTGAGGTCTCTCCTGATAACAGGTGAGTAAATCGGAATTCGTATTTCGGCTGATTTTAGAGGAATATTTGAAAGTTCCAAAACTCCACACTTAGAAGAATTTCCAAGTGAAACCAGTCAATGTTAGCCTATGGAAGGAAATTCAAGTTACTGGTAAGTACGGTTAAAATTACTTTTCAGGACCAGTACTGGGCTGAAAGATGCAGCACTGAGGTCTCTCCTGATAACAGGTGAGTAAATCAGAATTCGGATTTCGGCTGATTTTAGAGGAATATTTGTATGTTTCAAAAATCAACACTTAGAAACTTTTTCAGCAAAAAGCAGGCAATGATATCCTATGGAAGGAAATTCAAGTTACTGGTAAGTACGGTTAAAATTACTTTTGAGGATCAGTACTGGGCTGAAAGATGCAGCACTGAGGTCTCTCCTGATAACAGGTGAGCAAATCGGAATTCGTATTTCGCTGATTTTAGAGGAATATTTTAAAGTTCCAAAACTCCACACTTAGAAGAATTTCCAAGTGAAACCAGTCAATGTTAGCCTATGAAGAAAATTCAAGTTACCGGTAAGTACGGTTAAAATTACTTTTCAGGACCAGTACTGGGCTGAAAGATGCAGCACTGAGGTCTCTCCTGATAACAGGTGAGTAAATCGGAATTCGTATTTCGGCTGATTTTAGAGGAATATTTGCACAATGGTGAAGGGAGGGGCGGGGCCTGAGGTGACATCTGTGCAAACGCGCCCGTTGCGCGTTTTAATTTGGGGATTAAGTCCCTTGAATCCTGAGGGTCCCTAGGGGCCAACTAGCCCACCAGGAACCTCCAATATGCGCCAGGGGCTGCGTTGCAGAGACGTGTAGAGAGGCCACACCCTTTTACACCTCTCTGCAACGCAGCTCTGTGGCGCTTTCTGGATGTACCTGTTGGGCTAGTTGGCCCCCAGGGACCCTCAGGATTGAAGGGATTTAATTCCCCATCTTAAAACGCGCCGGGGCCTGTTTGCACACATGTCACCTGAAGCCCCGCCCTCCCTTCACCACTGTGCAAATGCGCCCGTGGCGCGTTTTAAGTTGGGGGATTAAGTCCCTTGATTCCTGAGGGTCCTCGGAGTCCAACTAGCCCACCATATACCTTCAAAGCGCCACAGAGCTGCGTTGCAGAGAGGTGTAAAAGGGGTGTGGCCTCTCACACGTCTCTGCAACGCAGCCCCCTGGCGCATATTGGAGGTTCCAGGTGGGCTAGTTGGCCCCCAGGGACCCCCAGTATTCAAGGTGATCGTTCCCCTCTGCAAACGCGCCAGGGGCGCGTTTGCAGAGTGGTGAAGGAAGGGGCGGGGCCTGCGGGCCCGATCGTTTAAAAAAAAAAAAAAAAATTGTCCCCTGAAGGGGGCTGTGTGGCCCCCCTTCCTTTTTCCTGTTTTTATGCCCTGGGGACCCCATCCCCCAGGGCCTTACTCCTTTTTAAAATTTTTAATTAAAAAAACGGGAAGGGGGCCGCGTGGCCCCCTTCCCTGGGCCTGTATTGGCCCCGGGGACCCCATCCCCCGGGGCATGGCCTTTAATTTTTATTCTTTGGAGGGGGGCTGCGTGGCCCCTCCTCTGGCCATTTAAGGCCCTGGGGACCCCATCCCCGGGGCCGGCCTTTCCTTTTTTTAAATTTTTTAAATTTTTCATATTTGGGGAGGGGGCCGCGTGGCCCCCTCCTGGGCCACTACTTGCCCCGGGGACCCCATCCCCCGGGGCTGGCCCTCTCCGTTAGGGACTGTGGGGGTCCCCAATCCCCCACAGTCCCGCCGGCTCCCACGTCCCTTGGGAGCCGGCATTGCTAGTTCCACATGGGGAGCAGCTGACATGCTGCTCCCCATGTGGAAAGCAATCGCTTTGAATATTGGAAGAGAGAGCAGGTTTCCCTGCTCTCTTCCAATATCCAAGCAGTTTGCTATAGCAGGACGGAGCCGCGAGGCTCCCGTCCTGCCATAGCAAACTACAGTGTCCCGGGGTAGGAACCCGGGACACTGCAGGAGCCGGCCCTGGGGGTGGTGGTCCCCAGGGCCATCAAGGGCTCGGAGGGGGCCGCGCGGCCCCCTCCCTACATCAGCACAGCCCCGGGGAGGTGGTGGTCCCCGGGCTTCGGGGTCCAAAACGGACCCCCATTTTAATTTGTTAGTGCCCCGGGAGGTGGCGGTCTCGGGCGTGTGGGGGCTGGAGCCCCCACACAGGTTATTAAATTATTTTAAAAAGCCCCGGGAGGTGGTGGTCCCCGGGGCTGCGGGAGGGCTCAGAGCCCTCCCGCACCATTTTTTAAAAGCCCCGGGGGTGGCGGTCCCCACACATTAAATTATCCCCCCACCATGCCCCCGGGACTTGGGCCACCCGAGGGCCAATTAACATCGAAGCGCGGAGACCAGCGCTCGATTTTTTTTTTTCGGCAGGATTCGCGCACCCTGAGCGCATCTTGCCGATTTAAAAAAAAAAAAATGCTTTTTTGCCCAGGGGGTCCTTGTGGGACCCCTGAGCAGGCCTAGGGGTTAGGGTGTTTCTACCCTGCCCCCTTTGCGCTTTGCGCACTTGTTTCTGTCCCTCGGTTCTACCGAGGGACAAAATGGCTGCCAACACTTCCTGAATCGGAATGTTGACAGCCAGCTGACAGCCAATTAGCAGGCAGCTCGTGATCGGGACGGTGCGCGCAGGGTGCGCTGAGGGTACGCGTATCCGACGCGCCCATAGATATATATGTACTTTTACTTTTGATTTTCTCAGGAACTACTGAACGGATTTACACCATTTAAGTTAAGCAAAAGGCACCGGTCTGAACCAAGGGCTACCTCTTTGCCAAATTTGGTGTAATTCCGTTCAGCAGTTCGGGCTGTAGCTGCGACTAAAGGTTCCTATGGAAAAATGAATGGGAAAACGCGTTTTGGGACCCCCTTTTTCTCGGCCCCCGCTTCACGTATCACCCCGAGACTTTCAGGGTAGGAGCGGAGCGGAGCGCTCCAACAAGTTGGAAACTTTCACGAAGACTCGTCAACCGGCGCCAACGTTATTTCAAATAGAATGTCGCGGATTTCCTATGGATAATAGGTTGTAACTATAACTATCTACTGGCGATCGCTAGTAGATAATATATATATATATATATATATATATATATATATATATATATATATATATATATATATATAAAAAAACAATATTTTGTACAACTATATTTATGAATTCAATATTTTTTGGGGGATATTTTTGTACTTACCATTCTAAGTATAGGATGTAGGTAGTTTTGACATCGATATTTTGCTCATGATATTTTTGTATGGGGATTTTTGGGTGTCGATATTTTATCAGTGTACCGCGGTCGCCAGTAAGTAGTTCTAGTTTGCACCAAGTTTACAAAGGAAATGCTTTTTTTGACTTGGATTCTTTTTTTTTTCTCGCTGGACTGTCCATCATGGCCAGGGGCAGCTTTCTTCCGTCACAATCCAGAAAAACAATCCGGTTACTGAAAGCCGCCTCAGGTCCGGGTGCACGTCTTGCTTGGTCCGACTCCACGTTTAACAGGATACTCGTTCCTGGATACCGTCCTTCTCAGTCACAAACCGATCCAAAACTGGAGACACATGAAGAGGGCACACACAAAGGTATGGAAATTCCAGTCGCAATCTTTATTCAGTTTTTATAATTTTTTCTCTTTTCAAAGTGTATGTGCGCCAGAGAAACAGACCTATGCATTTCGGCCGCAGCCTTCAACTGGGTCACAGAGTTGGTGTACAGAGTGTCACATTTAAAGGGCAACAACCCCCTCTCCTCCACCACCTGATTTAAAACACTTTTACTTTTAAAAGGGATTGGATCACGTAATTCACTCTTGTTTCTAACTAATCAACATTCTTGTTGACAAGTCAAAATGCATTTTCCAATCATGCCAGGAGGCGTGTTTGCAGAGTGGTGGAGAAAGGGTGTCTGACCTCTGAAAACCTCTAAGCAATGACTCTGTGTGGGACTTACTAAAGGTAATAGGAGGAGTTGTTGCCCCCCAAGGATGTCCTTGTGGGCCAACTATTGTTCCTGTTACTGCAGTAAGACCCACACTGTGGGATTGCTGAGAGGTCTTCGTGGCCTGCCCCCTTTCTCTACCATCTGCAAACACACCTCTTGGTGCACTATTAGTTGGGGGATGAAGTCCCCTTGGGTCCTGAGGGTCCTTGGGGGAAAACAACCCCACCTGTTACCTCCACTAAGTCCCACACAGCTGGATTGCTATGACGTCTTCGGAGGCCCAGCCCCCTTTCTCCACCACACTGCAACGCGTCTCCTGGTGCACTACTGGTTGGAGAATGAATTCCTCTTGGATGCTGAGGGACTTTGGGTACCAGGAACACCTTCTGTTACCTCCAGTAAGTCAATACACAATATGGGACCCTTAGACCTGAGCAGAGAAAATAGGAAAGATATAGATCATCCAGAATGGGCCTGATATGTCCCTAAAAGGAACCCTTTCTTAGGACGAAATCCCTCACCCACCATAGGTGGCATGCTTCATCATTGGGATTCTCCTTGTTACGGGAAAACCTAGTCCCGCCATGGGCTACAACCCCCTCTCTGAGAGGGAGGAGCTCAGGTATGTTTTGTTTCCTAGTTGTAGGATATGCTAAATCCAACAATGATGAGTAATAAACTGGGTTGGGTGAAGTATGCAGCGCAAAGAAAAGGGATTGTAAGTGAAAGGAGTGGGTTAAAACTAGCTACCAGATACGCAGTCTACCTTTATTAATATGTCCTGGGGTCAGGATTAAAAAACAAGGCACTAGCAGGAAAAGCATATGCCTGCGAGTTAGTGATGAACTAATAGGTCTACATGTTTCAGCCAGTTGACCCTCACTAGAGGTGTTGCGGCTTTCGCCAGGACCGGTGCGTGCTGCTGCTTGCTATTAAATTATTTTTCACAATTGTGGATAACAGTGTGTAAAGTGAAAAAATATATCATAAAAGGTAAATTGAAATACAAATCCAGTGATCTGCGATCTTCGTTGGGAGATTCACTGGTGATACCTATATGAAAACAAAGTCATGAGTTAACTGCATACAGCATCAGACAAGACATTTGTACGTATTACTGGATGTCACTATTCTTTCTTCATTTTGATTTGTAAGCATTAAACAATGCTTATAAGTATTTAGACATTGGGGCATATTATCAAGGAATACCGATATTTATCGCTAACCACGCTTAGCGCGAATTTTTTTAACGCCGCCTATCGCTGGAAAATATCGCTGAGATAACACCCTATTAACAAGGTTTATCTCCATAGCGATAAAATTTCCAGCGATAGCGGCAAAATGTGAGAATATCGCTGGAAAAGCAGCGTTATTCTCGCATTAATGCAAGGATGGATTCAGCCTGACAATCCACCTCCTATACTTTAAACAGGTAAGTCATCCTCAGTAGCAGGTGTTAAAATCTAGCGATAAACGTGCTTAGCGCGATTTATTTTATCGCTTCGCCTGCCTTGTTAATAGGGGTTAGTTGTGTTAGCGACTGTTTACAGTCGCTTTTAGTGGGGAACGCCTACCTTGCATGTCATTAGCGATAATTATCGCTGACATGCAAGGCGATGTAAAACCCGGCCGCTAACGCCTGAAAGCTGTCGCTAACGCCTGTTAGCGACAGCTTGCTAATAGGGCGTTAAAAATATCGCCGCTTTAGCGGCAAAAAGTGCTGCTGAAGCGGCGATAAAGCCCTTGATAATATGCCCCATTGTGTCCTAACTTCATAGGTTAGTGTATATAGAAAAACATTGTGGGGCCGATCACAGAACTAATCTGAGACAAAATCCTAAACTTACTACTTTTGGTATTCACAGAAGGCATTTAGTAGTAGTAAAGTTAGTAGTCCTAACTTTACTACTACTAAATGCCTTCTGTGAATACCAAAAGTAGTAAGTTTAGGATTTTGTCTCAAGTTAGTAGTAGTAAAGTTAGTAGTCCTAAATTTACTACTACTAAATGCCTTCTGTGAATACCAAAAGTAGTAAGTTTAGGATTTGTCTCAAGTTAGTAGTAGTAAGTTAGTAGTCCTAACTTTACTACTACTAAATGCCTTCTGCGAATACCAAAAGTAGTAAGTTTAGGATTTTATCTCAGATTAGTTCTGTGAATCGGCCCCTGTGTCTTTTCATATCTTACCCGTATAATGTGGGGGTAGGGCCACACCTTAACCTGGCATGCAGCTCAGGGAGGGGGCACCGCTCTGAAAAAAATGGGGAGGGGGAAAGGTACGTAAAAATATGTAATATATTCATTACTCATTCTCGTACACAGTAACATAGAATGATCAAACGACTGTATCAGGGAAAGTGTTGAGAAGCAAGGGAGTATTAATGTGAAGTCCCCTATTATTGCTTTATCCTTGACAAGTACCCTAATATAGATATTTAACAGGGTTAGCGAACGTTGTCTATACACGCCATCACCGCTTCAAATTCACGTTGATGAAGCCTAGAACAAGATGACCAATCGAATGGGTATCACCGGTCTTGTCCCCCTGACAAACATCCAGTTCAGACCTATACTTAATAACTCTGGGATACTTGTAAGCGTATATCGTAAGGTTGACGGGATAAGAACCAAACTTCTTCGAGCCTGCCGGCGTTGTTTACAAAAGCCGAGCTGAGTCACGAAAAACATTTAAGAGAACATTTAAGAAAAGGGGGGGCAGCCTTTTACCAGAAAATGTCCTGGTTTTCCTTGCAGGTTTTTAAATCAATCTAGTAAACCGTTGTGAAAAGTTTGGGGACCTCATACCTCTCCGTCAGTACTCCATACGTCGTAGTCTGCAGCCGGAAGGGGAAGGCTGCGCTGCCATTCAGAGTCTTTCGACCTATGGGTGTGAGGAGTGTCCTGCGATTGACTGGTCACTGACCCTGTGACGTCACATCTGAGTCACAGATGCGACGAAGAATGCTGGGAAAAGTAATTTATCGACATATGCCTCGAGATCATAGCACACAGCGATACCTCTCATATTAAGGCTGAATAGTATGAACAGTAAGAAAAACAATGTGTATGATGCAATGAATAGCAATGCAAGTTTTTATAAAAGGGTTCTTGGAAAGGCTTGGTCTCATAATGCCATAGTGTTATTGACATACTGCAAGTATCATTTCCGCTCCTTTGGTTAATAAAAAAAATAGTATCTATCTGTGTTGGAAAATTCAGAGATTAACTCTTCCTGGGCATAACGGTGGAGCCTCATCTTTTTACTGATGTATGTTGTTAGAGGATAGCTATCATTTCTTTGTGAGAGAGGTCCATGGAATCACATCATTGAGTCCGTCAGTGTCACAGTGTAACCTGTACACCCATCTTTGTTCTCTTGAAAACAAGAAGTTGGTAATGTCAGAAATATGTGAAGGAATATAAGGCTGGTCAAGGACCGTCCACCTTAAATCCTCTGCTGTATGAATTTTCTCCAGGAAATGGTTGGTCAATTTGGTTGCCTGCTTTTTGCAGTGTATTGTGCTTTTATGTTCCATTATTCTGGTCTTGATTTTCCGGGTAGTCCCCCACCTAACGTGATCCACAGGGACACGTAACTTGATAGATCAGTTTGTCACTGTTACAGTTCGTGTGCCTTTTGAGCATCCACGGTCTAACAGTGCCAATGTGAATGGATGTTGTATGAGTTGTTTGGGAACATACTCCACAGGCTCCACATGGAAAATGTCCCATCACTGCCGGAAGTCCCCATAATGATTCGTTTTTCTGAGAACTCTTCTCTCTGGGCCTGGTATGCACCAACCAGTCCCTCAAATTCGTGCTTCTCTTGAAGGCGAAAAGCAGTGTTTCTATCACGGTATTCCCTGAATTCAGAATTCTCCAGTTTTTGCAGATTGATTTCTTGATCTGGTTTGAGAAGGTGCTAAAGGAGTTTACACATGTCAATGTAGACAATGGTTCTTTTGTAGTAGCGACCTCTATAAATGCATCTCTGTTATTGTTGCGTGCACTTTTGGCTGACTGATGTGTCAATCGAGATGGATAGTTACTTTTCTTCAGTTGGGAAGACAGCCTTACTGCATGCACCTCAAACCCGTCAAAGGAGGGACAATTCCTCCTAATCTGTAAGAATTGACCTCCAGTAAGTGCCAGACAGCGGGATTGCTGAGAGCTGGTCAGAGGCCACGCCCCCTTTCTCCACCAGTCTGCAAATGCAACTACTAGTTAAAAAGCCATAGAAATGCACTGAAACAACAAAAGGTTACAGGGACATTGTAGTTAGGAATTAGTATTTTAAAAAAACATAGAAATTTGCTACAAAAACCAAAGTAAACAGGGATGTTATAGTTAGGCTCAGGTTTCATTCGTACAAAACCAGTGAAATTCAGCAGTTATGGTTAGCTGAGCTAACTGTAACTTACGCAGTTCCAATGCACTGCTTATGACCTCACATAATACATCAGTCATGACAAGGTCAGTGACATCACTGATGACATCTCAATTGGCTCTGATTGGCTTCCAGCAATATGAGAAACATTTTGCTGATAGCCATTACAGGTCTCGGGGACTCCGTCCCCTGTCCTGAAGTTCTTTATGAAATTATATTTGAGGGCAGGGAAGGAATACCCTGACCCAATAGGCCCCATGGGGGACACAGAGGGACCCCCCCCCCCCGGCCAGAAAAGAAAAAAAACAGCAAAAAATGCTGCGATCCTGCAAGGTTCTTGCGGAACCAAATAACCCCAACAAAATAGCGACCAGGTGACTTTTCTTTAGTATAAGCCCGAAGAGCTTACCCCAGGGGCTGTGTTTAGAAAGGGGAGGAGGGCTCAGCGGTCCCCTTCCCATTGATATTACAGGCCCTGCAGAGCCTACCTTGTGGGCGATCTTATTATTTATGGGGATGGGGGCTGCACAGCTCCCCTCTTTATGCCACGAGAGGCCCAGGGGGGCCCATCCCCAGGGCTGATTCTTTTAGAGGAGGGGGGCCATGCAGTCCCCCTCCCTGAGCCTTTGGTAAGCTCACCACCCAGGTTGGCTCAGCAGCTACGTTCTGGGGTGCCCACCCCCAGGACATATTGGTTTCCCTGCCCGCAGCGGTGCAGGCAGGGAAGTCTGTGTTTGGTCTTGCTTGGCAGAAGTATTTTAAAATCTCCCGACAAGCGGGAGCAAACACCAAGTCGGCTCCCAGCTAGCAGGAGCTTTAAAAATGCTCCTGCCTGCTGGGAGCAGACTTGAGACCTGTTTCCCTGCCTGGAGTGATGCAGGCATGGAAACAGATCTAAATATTGCTCGCACCCGCAGGGAGCAGCATTAGAAGCTGTTCCCTACGAGCAGGAGCAAAGCCGGCTCCCACTGGATGTGGAGACCAGACAGGACAACAGGGGCCTTGGGGCTACCCCCGTGGCCTCCAACAATATTATGGTGGGCATCCTGGGTTGGCCCCAGGGCTACCACCTTTTAGTGCACCGGGCCATGGGGAATGGGGTCCCTGGGGCTGAAATCAGCCAGGGGAGGGGGCCGTATGCCCCCCTAATTATGATACCGGGTCCTAGTGAATGGGATCCCCCAGGACAAAATTGATGGATCCTGAGATGCGATAGCATCAATAAAAAGCTAAACACGCTTGGCGAATGTAGTTCTATAATTCTGCACTGATGCACATTATTGTATCTGGTTTTGTAATTATTCATGTTTGCATTTCCAATCTGTGGAACTACATTGCTCTACAACTATATTTTCTATGATATCCTGTATTGTTTCTGACATCATATTGACATACGCCTATGTACTTGACATGCCTGAAATCCTTTTCTTTTGGCATCATCACTTTTGTGGACTTTTTTCTATGCTCATTTTTTTCTATGCTGATGTATGCCTGAGTTAACTTTTTTGTTATTTTTACAAAGACGAGCAAAGCACAATAAAAAATCAATTAACGCTTTGAGGTGTCCAATTATTCCCTCTTTTGCACACTTTGGGTCTTTGGTGAGAGCCTAAACTTCTGTTACATAGTGGTTGAATCCATCCCGCTATTTCAGGCATTCCAAATTTTGAGTGGGCCGGTTTTAAAGTTGTACTGGTACCTATGTGGGCACTGTGATTTAGGCCTGTGCTCTCCAGCTCTCATGACTAGTGAGTTACTCGTCACCCCTTTCATCAGCACACTAAGGGGCATATCTACGAGGACGGCGATAAGTCAACACAAAGCGCGCTTAGCGCTTTTCTACTTATCGCCGTCTATCGCTTGATTATATCGCCCTGGTAGCGCGTTATCTACAACGCTTTTCCCCAGGGCGATATAATTACCAGCGATAGCGGGGAAATCGCCGTTTTGCAGGAACATCGCTGGTTTTCCAGCGATGTTCCCTGCAAAACGGCGATAACCTTGCTGATACGACCCTGTGGTCGTATCAGCACAATCCACCCCATAATAGGTATGTTTAAGTTCAGCATTTTAGCAGACGTTAGTTTTCGCGAAAACAGCAATTTTCACCCAGAACTAACGTCTGCTAAAATGCGTTGGCAGCCTTGTAAATATCGCGATGTGCACATCAGCGATATTTACAAGGTTGTACTGCCCAGTGACGCCACTTTGCATCTCATTAGAGATGCAAAGGGAGACGTCGGTAAAAGGGTGCTAACATGCGCCAATGCATGTTAGCACCCTCTTGTTAATAGGGCGATAATTTTATCTCAGCTTTTTTGGCTTTAAAAGCCAAAAAAGCGGAGATAAAGCCCTTGTAGATATGCCCCTAATTGACTTAGTTGAATTTCTGTTTCTGTGCTGATATTTCTTTATTCATTGGGTATTAGGAGTCCCGATTTTGCTAAATTATTCATGCGGGTTCCTTGTTTTGATTACGTCTGAGTGCGTTTGACTCAGACTGTTCAAGTAGGTTTTTTGACAGCTCATGAGTTTGGTGACCGGTTCAGTATTCAGATTGTTTGCTTTTATTGATTTGTTCACGGGTTGTGATGTTTTTCTTGGATTACCTAATTCATAGTCTCTGTAACATGCATTACACCTGGACTTTATCTTGTGCCTTACCTTGTGAAATTGCTCAAGTTCTCCCCTTCCCCCCTTTCCTTGACCATCATGGCCTTTTTTTGACTATTATATCTTTTATCAGCATTAAATGTATGACACTTGGCTTTTTTGTCTTGTGCTACGCTGGTATTGATTGAACAAGGTCCCTTGTTTTAGGTACCTATCCAAAGCAGTTTCTTGTTACTTTTCAGACTATTTCAAATGGTTGCTCAAAAGTTTTGTTGCCAGTCCTGATGATGACCTTACAAACTGAATAGGTCGAAACGCAGTCGACGCTTGTCCTTGGCAAATACCAAAGAGGAAGAATTTATTGCAATTTTCGTTCTTGTGATCTATCGGACCTGTTTTCTGCTTTAATTTTCTTTCCTCTGTCATTGTTTCTCTGTTTCTTCTGTAAATTGTATCCTCTTGATATTTATTGTGTAACTGTGTGAGCACCCTTTGTGTATTGTATATTTGTATTTTTGTATATTTTGTAAGATGTTTTTGCAGTAATACTTTTTTTGGGATTTATTATGTTGGGTACCTTTTCATGATTTTCTTATTTTTTCATGATTTCGGTTGTTGTTTATGTATACGGTCTTTCAATTTGAATTGTTCTGTATTTATGTAAAACCCTAACAGTTTAGGTGTGGTGCAGCGGCCAGGGGAGCTGACTTCGGAGCACAGGGTTCACGGTTCAATACCCGGCTCCGGTGGCAGCTCAGCTCAGCACCATGTGACTCTGGGCAATAGCTCACTTAATTTCCACTACGGCCCCCAGCTCCTTGAGACCCGTAAGGGTGAGTAGCTGCGCTATATAAAAACGGACTTACATCTTTTTACTTACTTTTATGTAATTTTCTTCTTCAACCATTGTAACAGTTATAATATTTACCCTCCCCAGGTTCGGGTAATAGGGCTGCCCCTGTTTGATGTAAGCCCAGCTTTAAAAGTAGGCTAAAACATATTGAAGCTTGGCACGATAAGTTGTGGGTGAGGCGTCTATTCCAAAATCTCTTTTGAACCTGTAGAAGGGATTGACCACTAGTTGAGACCTGGCTGCTTGCATGTGCTTAGAGTACTCTGCCATTATCCAGGTGAATTACTACAAGTGCATTGGCAGGGGTATGCTCCTGGGGGCACCTATCCTCACCCACACTCTTTTGCGCATAATCACCTCAGGTCACATACCCCGCCCTGGACCAGTCCCCCCTAGCAAGAGTAGTGACCAGACACTCGACATCCCATCCACATTATCAACAAAAGCAAGAACCCAGGTGCATGTGTACAAAATGCTGTTTCTAAGGACTAGTGCCAGTACCCATAGCTTCCTAGTTACTGGGAAGCTGAAACCGTACTTAATTACAGGCCTAGAGCTCTCCTTCTTTGTTACAGAAAAGCAGAAATTTGAGTGGAACGGCATTTCCTTGTCATGTTCTTATTGTTGATTGTATTCCAACACCTGCTTTGCGTGCCTGAATGTTTTTTGTATATAGGGTTAGTAACAGTGACCAAGAAATGTGACTTTTGTAATTAATATTTTTGGAGTATTGGAAGATAAGACATTGTCTATGGGGTAGCATTCAATTGAAAATGTGAACAATAGTGTCAAAGTAAGAAATGCGTGTGTTTTGTCAACATGTGTTGCCAAGACCTGAATTTACACAATACTGTGATGCTATATAAAGCCAGCACAGTTTTACATCAGACAGAGGCACCATAGGAGATATAGAAATCACATACGGAACTGATGAACAGACATCGCACCCAGAACTCATGCACTGATATCACATACAGGCATCAAACAGAAACTTCAAGCACAGGTAACACACAGAGACATCACACACAGATATCACCGGCACCCATTCTGCTCAATCACTGCTCCATCACTTTGAAACGATGAAGGCTGTCTTGGGGTCTCTTCTGGTTGCTTCCCTCCTTATTGTGCTTTTTGTGATGTGGTGTAAATCTGTTGAGTAGTTTTTGAGATATGAAGAGTCATAAATAATTGTATATTTGGGCAGTTTGGTTAGGGAGAACTACTGAGACTCTCACTGGAGCACCAGTGTTCTGATTGGCCCAGAAAGTTTTATTTCTCTTGGGCCATCTCACTCCCACGGGAGTCAGACTCCCGAGAGAGCAAGCGCTCTGATTGGCAGCCAGCAATATGAGAAAAATGTTGCTGGCAGCCATTACAGGACTTGGGGATTCAGTCCTCTGTACTGAAGTTCTCAAAAAAATAATATTTGAGGGCAGGGAACGAATACCCTGACCCCCTAGGTTCCATGGGGGGACCCACAGGGCTCCCCGGGCCAAAAAAGGAAAAAACAGCAAATACATTTGGAATCCTGCAAGACTCCCGCGTGGGGGCCTTGGGGCTTCCCCCGTGGCCTCCAACAATTTTATGATATTATGGTGGGTGCCCTGGATTGGCACAAGGGTTCCCTCCTTTAAGCGCACTGTGACCCAGGATATGGGATCCCTTGGGCCGAAATCGACCAGGGGAGGGGGGCTATATGCACCCCTTAATTATGATGACGGGTCCCAGGGGATGGAGTCATCGAGGCCAAAATTGGGCCGGGAGGGGGGCCGTGTGCCCCCTCCCCATCAATATTGTGCCTTGCCCCAGGGGATGGGGTCCCTGGGGCCGAAATGGGCCTCAGAGGGGGCTTTGTTTGTACCCCTTCTACAGACATCGCCGTTCCTAGGAGATAGGGGTCCCAGGAGCTGAAATCAGCCCAGTAAGGGGGCCACAAGCTCCTATAAGCAGAGAAACACACATTTCTCCTGCCCAGAAGGAGCAAAAGAAAATAGCTGCTCCCGTGGGCATGAGCGATGCCAGCTCTGACAGCACCCAGGATGGGTGCATGCAGGAAGCCAGCTGGGGCCACGAGGGCCGTGGGGCTCTTATTGCAGCCCCCAATTTGCTTGTCCAGAAGAAACACAGGCCCCCGGGAATAGGTTCTGGGAGGGAGGCCACAGGTCCCTTCCCCTTTTAAATAGAATTCAGACTTGGTGGATGGATCCCAGGGGCCTATTAAAGCTCAGGGAGGGGGGCTTGGGCCCTCCTTCCCTTAACATATATGTTTTGGTCCCTGGGGATGGGGTCCAAAGGGCCACTATTGGCTTGGGGAGATAGGCAATGCACCCTTTCCCTTAAAGGCTCCTGGGATGGGGTCCTGGGGCCCATTGTGTCTTGCGGAAGGGAGCCACATGCCCCCTTACCCCATACAAACATCTTGAGCCCCAGGAGATAGGGTCGCAAGGGTCACTATTGGCTCAGGGAGGGGGGTGCCGCAAACGCTGATGTTGATGCTGGGGGAGGAAAGCTACACCCCCAGCTTTCCTCAGGCTGAACTTTGCTACAGGCACAGGAGCGACATAAATCAGAGTGCGGTGTCCTACATTGAGGCTGCCACAAATGCTGCTGTTGGTGCTGCGGGAGAAAAACTACACCCCCCCAGCTTTCCCGGAACTGAACTCAGCCACAGGTGCAGGAACACCATAAATCTGAGAGTAAAGCAAACACAAGGAGATGATGGATGGAGTGCTGGAACTTTGCAGACACTCACCCCCAGTCACAGATCTTGGTTGAATCCATCATCATTCTTTAGCTCACTTTGTCACTTCAATTCAGACACAGTTATATGCAAATCAGTCTTGACCCCGTGCCTCATGCAAACAGTCCAGACCGAACTGCCAAGCCATGTCTTCCCTTGACTAGAAAAAGGCATCCTGGGACCGGTTTCGGATTAACACTCCTCATCAGCCAGGCTAGCTTGAATCCAGTGGCAAAGTGAACAAGGGACCCACGTCTGGGCATACCCTGCCAACTTAGGGCTAACAAAGCAAACACAAGGAGATGATGGACGGAGTGCTGGAACTTTTCAGACACTCACCCCCAGTCAAAGATCTGGGTTGAATCCATCATCATTTATAAGCTCACTTCACCACCCCAGTTCAGACACAGCTATATGCAAATAAGTCTTGACCCTGTGGTTCATGGGAACAGTCCAAACTGAACTGCCAAGCCTTGTCTTCCCTGGACCTGAAACAAGCATCATGGGACCGGTTTCGGGGTAACACCCCTCAACTGTAACTGGGGGTGGGTGTCATTTTATTGCAAACATACATGCAAAAAACATTTAATTTAGGGGAAGTTTGCTTCTTAGGGAAGATTTTAATAGCAAAAGAAGGCTGCGTTTATAATGAAGTGTATAATGAAGCAATATGTCAGTGCTCTCCAGGCGACGCCATCAGACCTCCACCACAGTGGTGTGACAGCACAGCACACCAAGGCAGAGGCCTTTAGGTGGCATCCACAATAAAAAAGGAATGTGACTGCAATACATTTTTTGAAGTGCCTTCCACAGGTACTTGAAACGAGGTTCCTTTACGGCAAGGGAAGATTAATAAACAGCTTTAATGGAACCTGCAGAAATGGTGCGGGGTGGCATTAAGCTGTCTCTTGAGAAAGCAGGCCTTAAGCATTTCTTAAGTGTTTGTTGCAACTCTGCGCACTCTATGGCAGATCAACACGCTGTGCTAAATTAGTGACATAATGTTTCATCATCATCATCCATACCTGTAAATTGTGAACATATCACCCCTTAAGGTTTCAAGGCGCTGGGGGCAATCAGGAAGATTAAGTGAGCTGTTGCCCAGAGTCACATGATGCTGAGCTGAGCTGCGACCGGAGATCAAACCATGAGGCCCGCGCTCCGGAGTCAGTCGCACAGGCCACTGCTCCACACCTCTCCCATATTTAAATATGATCCTGCTTCTGCCATGTTTCTCTGCCTTTTCATATTAATATATAAAATTAAGTAATCTTCTAACTCGTTTGGGGAGCGGATTGTGCATCCTGCTGAGAAACAATGTTATGGCCAAATAATCGCACATTCGGTTATTGCTCCCTCTGTGATTGCAGAAGTTGTGCCAGATCAAGTGACCTTAGACACATCTTGCATGTGCAGATAAGCAATACAAATGGCTGGAAGACTTCAGGCTGCGCGGAGGATGCGTACAGCTGATTTCAAAATATTCGATGGAACACACTTGCACCACCCCCAAAAAAAACCTTGTCCCCAAGGGCCGCGGCCAACTCCGGAAGATTTTTAAAATTAATGTTGCTTCAGATTTGTGGATCCGCTGAGAATTTGCAAACATTGAGAAAAAAATGTTTTTGGCACCAGGCCTAGGGGATTAGGATATGGACTGAGTGTGTATATATATATGTATATATATATATATATATATTACCTACTGGCGGTCGCCAGTAGGTAGTTATAGTTAGGACCTCGTTTCTATTCAAAAGCGTTTTTTGTTTTCCCAATAACTTTGGCGTTGTTTGATGAATGTTCGCGAAATTTTCAAAACTAGTGGCCCGCTCCGGTCAGCTCCTGTCTGGAAAGTTTTGGGGTGATTCGTCAAGCGGGGAATGAGAAAAAAGGGGGGTCCCAAAACATGTTTTCCCCAAGTTAATTTCCATAGGAAACTTTAGACAAAGCTACAGCCCGAACTGCTGAACGGAATTACACCACATTTGGCAAAAAGGTAGCCCTTGGTTCAGAAAGAGTCCTTTTTGTTAAATGGTGTAAATCCGTTCAGTAGTTGCTGAGAAATTAAAGAAAGAAAAGATTTATATATATGAGCACCGAGGAGGGGTCGCGAACCCTCCCGGGCACGAGCTTCACTTTAATTGGCTGTCAACACTCCAAACCAGGAAGTGTTGGCAGCCATCTTGTGACTCGGTAGAACCCCCCCACACAGGTTGTTCAATTTTAAAAAAAAAAGCCCCGGGGAGGTGGTGTTCCTCGGGGCTGCGGGAGGGCTCAGAGCCCTCCCGCAACATTTTCAAAAAAGCCCCGGGGGTGGCAGTCCTCGGGCTTGGGGGCCCTTGAGGCCCCCCACACATAAAATTAACCCCTCACCATGCCCCCGGGACTTGGGCCACCCGGGGGCAAAATACAACTGAAGCGCGGGAGACCGCGCTCGATTTTTTTTCTGGCAGGATTCGCGCACCCTGAGCGCATCCTGCCGATTTAAAAAAATTTTTTTTTTTTTTTGCCCAGGGGTCCTTGTGGGACCCCCTGAGCAAACCTCAGGGGGTCAGGGTGTTTCTACCCTGCCCCCTTTGTGCGCTTTGCACACTTAGTTTCTGTCCCTCGGTTCTACCGAGGGATAAAATGGCTGCCAACATTTCCTGAATCGGAATGTTGACAGCCAGCTGACAGCCAATTAACATGCAGCTCGTGATCGGGAGGGTACGCGGACCCTACTCCGGCCATAGATATCACTATCTTTTTACTTTTCATTTTCTCAGCAACTACTGAACGGATTTACACCATTTAACAAAAGGGGTTCTTTCTGAACCAAGAACTACCTCTTGCCAAATTTGGTGTAATTCCGTTCAGCAGTTCGGGCTGTAGCCGTGTCTAAAGTTTCCTATGGGAAAATGCATGGGGAAAACGCGCTTTGGGACCCCTTTTTCTCGGCCCCCATTTGACGAATCTCCCGAGACTTTCAGGGAAGGAGCGGACCGGAGCGGGCCACAAAGTTTGAAAATTTCGCGAAGATACGTCAACCGGCAAGAGAGTTATCTCAAATAGAATGTCAGCGGATTTCCTATGGATAATAGGTTGTAACTATAACTATCTACTGGCGACCGCCAGTAGGTAATATATATATATATATATATTACCTACTGGCAGTTGCCAGTAGGTAGTTATAGTTAGGACCTATTATCCATAGGAAAAGCGTTTTTTGATTTGCCAATATCTTTAGCGCCGTTCATCGAATCTTTGCGAAATTTTCCAAACTAATGACCAGTTCAGGTCAGGTCCTGTCTTGAAGTTTGGGGGTGATCCATCAAGCGGGGGCTGAGAAAAAAGGAGGGTCCCAAAACCCGTTTTCTCAATTTTAATTTCCATAGGAAATTGTGGAACAGGCTACAGCTTGAACTGCTGAACGGAATTACACCAAATTTGGCAAAAAGGTGGCTCTTGGTTCAGAAAGCAACCTTTTTTAAAAATGGTGTAAATACGTTCAGTAGTTTCTGAGAAATTCCAAAATAAAAATATCGATATCTGAGCACCGAGGAGGAGCCGCAAATCCTCCTGAGCACGAGCTTCATTCTTATTGGCAGCCAACACTCCAAACCAGAATGTGTTGGCAGCCATCTTGTGACTCGGTACCGAGTCAGAAGAAAGAGGGATAAAAAAAGATTAAAAACAAGAAAAGGGGGCAAGGTAGAAACACCCGGACCCCCTAGGGCTGCTCAGGGGGTCCCACCAGGACCCCCAGGCCCAAAAAAAGCATTTTTAAAAAAAAACAAATTGGCCGAATTCACGCTGGGTGCGCAAATCCGGCTGGGAAAATGAAAAAAAATACGAAGCGTGGTCTTCCGCGCTTCGTTATCCTTAATCCCCCTGGTGTTCCAGGTTCCGGGGGCAATATGAAGTTATGTAGCAGAGGCCCGTGGGGGCCCCCGCTGCCCCGGGGACCGCCACCTCCCCGGGCTTGAATAAAAAATGCATGGTGGTGCTCCAACCCCCCCACGCTGCCCCGGGGACCACCACCTCCCCGGGGCTTTAATATATTTGAGCTGGGGGTCCTCGCGGGCCCCCCAAAGCCCAGGAACCACCACCTCCCCAGGGCTTTTTAATTAATGGTGGGGGGCCACGCGGGCCCCCTTAAACCCCAGGGACCAGCACCTACCCGGGGCTTTCTTCTTTAATGAGGAGGGGGGCTCGCGGGACCCCTCAAGCCCTGGGGACCACCACCTCCCTGGGGCTTTGTACTCGTTGGGAGGGGGCAGTGCGGACCCGTCCTGGAGCCCTCGATGGCCCTGGGTACCGTCACACCCCAGGGCTGGCTCCTGCACTGTCCCGGGGTACCCACCCCCGGGACATTGCTGTTTGCAATGACAGGGCAGGAGCTGTGTGGCTCCCGCCCTGCAATTGCAAACACTGCTTTGCTTTTCAGAAGAGAGAGCAGGAAGCCTGCTCTCGCTTCCAACAAAACAAAGCAGAATTGCTTTTGGGCAAGTGGAGCTGCATGTTAGCAGCTCCCCTTGCCCAAAAGCAATGCCGGCTCCTGCAGGAGGCGGGGTGCCGGCAGAGACCGTGGGGGCATTCGGGATCCCCCCATGCTCCCCATCATGAGGGCCGGCCCGGGGGATGGGATCCCAGGGGCCAGAAGTGGCCTCGGAGGGGGCCACTCGGCCCCCTTCCTTTAAATTAATTATTTAGTTATTTTTTTTAATGGAAGGCCGGCCCCGGGGGATTGGGTGCCAGGGGCCATAATTGGCCTTAGGAGGGGGGCCATGCGGCCCCCCTCCTAAAAAAAAAACAGGCTGGCCAGGCCCCGGGGGATGGGTTCCACGGGGCCAGAGGTGGCCTCAGGAGGGGGGCCATGCGGCCTCCCTCCAAAATAAAAAAAAAGGTGGCAAGCCCTGGGGGATGGGTCCCCGGGACCAATAGCGGCCCAGGGAAGGGAGGCCAAGCGGCCCCCTTCCAGTTTTTTTATATAAAAGAAAAAATGCTCAGGCCTTGGGGGATGGGGTGCCCAGGGGGATGGGTTCCCCAGGGCCAGAGGTGGCCTCAGAAAGGGGGCCACACGGCCTCCCTCCAAAATAAAAAAAATGCTGGCAGGCCCTGGGGGATGGGGTCCCTGGGACCAATAGCGGCCCAGGGAAGGGAAGCCACGCGGCCCCCTTCCAGTTTTTTTGTTTAAAAAAAATGCTCAGGCCTTGGGGGATGGGGTCCCCAGGGCACAAAAAATACTAAAAGAAGGGGGGTCACACAGCCCCCCTTCTAAAAATATTTTTTTTAAAGAAAAGCCGGCATCTCGCCGGAAGCCCTGCCCCCTCCCTGCACCACTCTGCAAACGCGCCCCCTGGCGCGTTCTAAGTTGGGGGATTAAGTCCCCTTCATTCCTGAGGATCCCTGGGGGGCCAACTAGCCCACCATGTACCTCCAGTAAGCCCCACACAATGGTATTGCTGAGAGGTGGTCTGAGGCCACGCCACTTTTTACACCTCTCTGTAAATGCGCCTCTTGGCACACTGCTGGTGGGGCGATGAGGTCTTCTTGTGTCCTGAGGACCTCAGGAAACAAGTGGACTTCATCCCTCGAGCAGCAGTTTGCCAGTCGGCGCGTTTGCAGAGTGGTGTAAAAAGGGGGCGTGGCATCAGACCACTCTCAGCAATCCAGCTGTGTGGGGCTTTCTGGAGGTACCTGCTGGGCTAGTTGGCCCCCAGGGACCCACAGGAGGCAAGGGGACTTTATCCCCCAACAAATAGCGCACCAGGAGGAGTGTTTGCAGAGTGGTGGTGAAAGGGGGCATGGCCTTTGTCCACTTCTCAGCAATCCCTCTGTGTGGGGCTTACTGGAGGTAAGAGGTAGGCTAGTTGGCCCCAAAGGACCACCAGCAGCAAAGGTGACTTTAATGCCCATCCAAGAGCGCGCCAGGGATCGCGTTTGCAGAGTGGTGGGCAAAGGGGGCTTGGCCTGCTATGAGAACTTAGCAATCCTGCTGTGTGGGACTTACTAGAGGTAATAGGAGGGGTAGTTGGCCCCCAATGATGTCCTTGGGGGCTTACTACCCCTCTTGTTACCTCCAGTAAGTCCCACACAGTGGGATTGCTAAGACGTCTTCGGAGGCCACACCCCCTTTCTCCACCACTCTGCAAACATGCCTCCTGGCAGACTACAGGATGGGGGATGAAGTCCACCTTACTCCTGAGGCACTTTGGGGGCCAAGAAGCTCTCCTGGTCTGTAAGTCCTACGCTGTGGAATTCCTGAACGCTTGTCAGATGCACAGCACCCTTTCTCCACCACTCTGCAAACGCGACTACTAGTTAAAGAAGCATTTGCAATGTAATAGGTTTTGCATTTGCGAGAGTTAAAGCTATTGGCGTTGTAAATGTAAAGGTTTTTTACTAATTTTTTACTAATTTTTTGGGTGTAGATAGAGTGGATGTACGTTTTGTGGTATTTTGTGCAGTGAAATTATGTGAATAGAAAGTATGTGTGTATTTAGTGTATAGGAATTATGTGGAGTGGGATTATGTGTTTTGGAGAGTAATTATGTGGTATTGTATTCTGTGTTGTGGAGTGGTAACCTCAGGTTTAGTCTTCCTCGTTTCCATAGAAGCTAAACTATAAACTCAAAGAGACACAAAAAAAGAAGGAACCACTGAGGAGCACTTCTGGACCTAGTCGGAGGTATGAGCAGGGCCTCTGGAATTATGTGACTGTTTGGCTGCACCAATTTTCACATAATTAAACATTTTCCGCATTAGCTCAAACGGCTCAAATGTTCCCAAAAGTGCACGTCAAATGTTACAGCGTGGAAGAAGGCCCTTTGCAAAGCTGGAATGGTCATGTGTTACTTATTGCATAATGTAGGTGTTAAACTGGTACTAATGGTGCACAAACCTCTATTCTTTCTGTGCCTCTCCTGCCTCTTTCTGCATTTCTCTAGCTTCTTTCTGCACCTTTCTTCCTCTTTCTGCACCTCACTGTCTTCTTTCTGCACTTCACTTCCCTCTTTCTGCACTTCTCTTGCCCCTTTCTGCACCTCACTTGCCTCTTTCAGCACCTCTATTGATTTTTTCTGCAGATATCTTGCCTTTTTCTGCACCTCTCTTGCCTCTTTATGCACCTCTCTTACCTCTTTCTGCATCTCACTTGCCTCTTTCTGCACCTCACTTGCCTCTTTCTGCATTTCTCTTGCTTCTTTCTACACCTCTCTTGCCCCTTTCTGCTCCTCTCTTGCCTCTTTGTGCATTTCTCTTGCCTGTTTCTGCAGTTCCCGTGCCTCTTTCTGTACCTCTCTTGCCTCTTTCTGCATCTCACTTGCCTCTTTCTGCACCTCACTCTCTTCCTTCTGCACTTCTCTTGCCTCTTTCTACACTTCTCTTGCCTCTTTCTGCACTTCTCTTGCCTTTTTCTGCACTTCTCGAGCCTCTTTCTGTACCTCTCTTGCCTCTTTCTGCACCTCACTTGCCACTTTCTGCTCTTCTTTTGCCTCTTTCTGAACCTCACTCTCTTCTATCTGCACCTCTCTTGCCTCTTTCTGCACCTCTCTTGCCTCTTTTTGTACCTCCCTTGCCTCTTTCTGCACTTCCCTTGCCTCTTTCTGCACCCTTCTTGTTGGTTCTATTTGCATTGCTCTTGCTTCTTTCTGCACCTCTTTTGCAAATTTTTGCATCCCTCTTGCCCCTTTCTGTACCCCTCCTCCCTCTTTCTGCCCCTCTCTTGCCTCTTTCTGCACCCCTTTTGCCTGTTTCTGCAAATCACTTGCCTCTTTCTGTAATTCTATTACCTCTTTCTGCACCTCTCTTGCTTCTTTCTGCACCCCTGTTGTCTCTTTCTGCACCCCTGTTGTCTCTTTCTGCACTCGTCTTCCCTCTTTCTGCACCTCTCTTGCTTCTTTCTGCAATTCTCTTGCATCTTTCTGCACCTCTGTTGCCTCTTTCTGCAGCTCACTTGCTTCTTTCTGTACCCCTCTTGCCTCTTTCTGCACCCCTCTTGCCTCTTTCTGCACCCCTCTTGCCTATTTCTGTACCCCTTTTGCCTCTTTGTCAATATCTCCTGCCTCTTCCTGCATCTTTCCTACCTGTTTCTGCACCTCTCCTGCCTCTTGCTGTACCTCTGTTGCTTCTTTCTGTACTTCTCTTGCTCTTTCTGCACCCTTCACAGCTCTTTCAGCACCTCTGTTGCTTCTTTCTGCACTTCTCTTCCTTCTTTCTGCACCCCTCCTGCCTCTTTCTGTACTTGTCTTGCCTCTTTGTGCACCTCTCCAACTTATTTCTTCACCTCTCTTGCCTCTTTTTGCACCTCTGTTGGTTCTTTCTACACTGCTCTTGCTTCTTTATTTTTTGAAATTCTATTTCCTAATTATAATATCCCAGAAACCTTTGTTTTTTTAGTGAATTTCAAGGGTTTTTTAGAATGTATTTCTTCACTACAACATCCATTTAACATCCATTTAATTGTTCCTTGTTTTGAGCAAATTTCAATCATTTCATAAATGTTATTTTCAAAGTGAAATAAGTTAAAAATTGTTTTTTGTAAAATGTATTCTATCTGCAGGAATACTGCCTCTGCATTTATTGAAGACCACCCAACTGTTTTGTACAACACCACTATCCAACTGGACTAATTGTTAATGGCTAATTACTAAGTGGTAGCAGCTCATTTATTGTATAGTGAATCTACTACACTAAAATGTTATAGAGAACACAACATTTGCCAATGGTTTTGTGTGTGAAACTGTGCTATTGTGATTGTTCCTTAAGCATCTTTAATTAATAGCTAAACAAAATGCTACTGCTATAAAATCACACTTGCTGGTTTGTTATTTGTAGAAGTAAGTGCTTCTTCGTGTAGTGCAGAAGTCAGTGTATTCCCAGCCATGAAGCACACCTGACTATGTTTTTGAAAACGTGCCAGAGGAGAGTTTTAGAAAGGTATCAATTAATATTTGTTTGAATGAATTATAAATTAGTTTTTTCTCCTTTTATTATCATCGCAAAGTCTTTGCAATCTCTGCGACATAGCCGTGAAAAGCATGTGTTTTTCAGAAACTCTAAAACAAATATATTGTCATATTTTAATCAATGTTTGACAGTACTTCTTTAGGGATCTCCTGTTTAAAGTTGTCTGTCTATAATGTTTTTTTAACGAAATGGTGACATCACTAATCGTGATTAGTGCGTGTTTTTCAAAAATTCTGAAACACATGTAAACACATATAATATTTGATGTTTGACACAAGGTGTTTACTAATATGTTCTTTAAAGTTGTAATGATTTTTTAACAAAAGCACTTTTACTTGGTGTTTCTCATTTTTGGGATGACACCAGAAATCACAGTGACTTCAGACATTGCAAATAGCGCATGCTTTTCAAAAACTCTGAAACACATATATAACTATATTTTGAACAAGTTTTACTATAGCTGTTCACTACTGTACTCTACAAAATTGTGCTTGTGTGATCCTTTTTAAAGAAAACTACTTTTAACTTTGATTTCCATTTCCGGCGATAACACGGTAATCACGAATGCACCGCTCATCATGAAGATGATGTGACCTGGAAAAAAAGGAATATCACTGGATAGCATACTTTTCAACTAAATGAATAGGAAGGTCACACCCATTTCCCCATCTTCAATCTTTCATAGACCTTTATTCTGAGCAGGTGTTTTGGGGCTTTTTACCCCCCAAAAAAATGACAACTTAATCTGGAGAGAGGGATCAGCTGGAAGAGTAGCAGGACCAGGATGTGGAGGAGGACAAGACTGGAGATAGGGTTGAAGAGAGCAAGTGTGGCTTTGGATTTTTTCCAAATTCCCTCTGGAGAGTTGAAGACAATAGTACAATTTGTAACAAAACTCTTTCTAGAGGCGCAAACAAAAGATATTGTTGAGGGACGACATCAATGCTGTACCATTTAAAAACCTATCATGGCAATCAAGCTTGCAATAAAGCAGAGAGAAGCTGGAGGACCTTCTACTTCAGTGGCAGCAGAAAGTATTCCAGGCCAGAAAGTCTCTTCACAGGTGCAGAGTGGTAATAGAAATATGGCTCAAGAGTTCTCGAGCATGGCCTAGTATTGTATGGACTGTGGTGTTGTGTTGACTGCCCTTGATAGTTTTTGCACAATTCTAAATGCTCATTTTTCAAATTTCTCCTCTCCTCTTGCTGTTTCTGTTTGTATAAAAAAAGAACAAAACAATTTTAAAAATGTATAAAACTTAAAAAAAGCAAAAATAGGTTCCTGTTGAAAACGCCTTCCACAGTTAAAAAAAGATAAAGTGTGCAGTATGAATGTATGTTTGCATACATGTGTAAGTGGGTGCCTGATTTTATCCATGGGATAGTAAGTGTTTATATATAGGTGCATGTATGGAAACGTTACTGGATACATCAGTTGTGTATGCATGATTAAATGAGTGCATGAGATGTACAGGGATGGTTAAAGGAGTGCATCAGTGGTGTATGGATGATTGAATTTTTTAATGACTGTTGCATGGGTAATTGAATGAGTGCATTAGTGCTGCATGCACTGTCATGCGTTCCGTGCATGGCCCAGTGTTGTTTTTCTTATGTTCGGCTAACTGTGCACGACACTGCACCCATTTGCTTTGTGCACGTTACTATATAAATACGTTTGCCTTTGTGCTATATTGTATTTCCACACAGAACTTGCAGTTGTTTTCACATTCTGTTCTTTCCTGGGATTTAGTCTGAACACAGCAGACAAGGTCAAACAACAATGTCCCTTGTTATGTTTTTTCTGGTCAGGCACTTGCACCTAGACACAAGACAAGAATGCAGCTGTTTAAGAGCATGTACGTCTTGTCATATAGGTATGCACAGCAATATAACACACATATAGAGACATAGACTTTCTGAGAGGAGATCACGGCTATACCTGAGATGTAGAGCATTCATCTGTGTATACGGGGTCCGCTACTAATCCCAGAGATCTTTGTTTTATAATCATTTTGCTTCTGTAGAAGGGGGAGGGAGTTAGGCTAATCTGTCTGATAATATGACAGGGATTTTCATGATATATGGTTTACTGACGATGCTGAGGTATTTTTATACATTTGTTTTCTGATTGTGGCACTTATACTGCATTCTAGAGCACAACCTGAACTTTCACCTGGAGAACAACAACGACAGCAACTCCTCCACCCTGATCGACAACCTCGCCAACCTCGGACTGAAACAGCTCATCACGACGCCGACCCACATCGCCGGACACACGCTCGACGCCATCTTCTCCTCAAGCTCCCACGTCTCCTTCAGCCACACCTCCGAACTCACCTGGACCGACCACCACTGCATCCACTTCACCTTCCGGAAACCCGCCACACACCACCGCACCCTACAGATCCCCCGCAGATGCTGGAGCAAAGTCACCAAAGACCAACTCTAGACAAACCTCGCACTCAGCCCACCCACCGACCCCTCCAACCCCGATGCCGCCGCCCGCAATCTCAGACGATGGATGGACGACTGCGCCAACACCTTAGCCCCGCTGAAAACGCCAACCTACAAAGACACCAGCAAGAGAGCCAGCTGGTTCACCCCGGAACTCCTAGTATCCAAGCGCACCTGCCGGAAACTGGAGAACAAATGGCACAGCGATAAGACGCCGGACAGCCGCGCAGCCCACAAAGACGCCATCCGCAACCACCATCACCTCATCAGGTCCGCCAAGAGGACCTCCTTCAAAGACCACCTCGACAACAACGCACACAACAGCAAGGAGCTCTCTCAGCATCGTGAAGGAACTCCTTCAACCCCAGCTCCAACGCCAACGACATCCCGCCGCGCAAGCCCTGTGTGATTCCCTCGCCACCTTCTTCCACCGCAAGATCGCCGACATCCACGACAGCTTCGACTCCCGGACGACCCCAACAGGCCCCGACACATCAGACCCGCCGCACCCCATCGACCACGACCCCCTGACAGCCTGGGTCAACGTGAACACCGAGGACACAATCAAGACCATGGGCACAATCCACTCCGGCTCCCCATTAGACCCTTTTCCACACCACATCTTCAACAAAGCCGGCAGCTCCATCGCACCCCACCTGCGCAACGTCATCAACCTCTCCTTCGAGACCGCGACCTTCCCAGAGAGCTGGAA
The DNA here is from genome assembly GCA_963921515.1 of Calotriton arnoldi. Lineage (NCBI taxonomy): Eukaryota > Metazoa > Chordata > Amphibia > Caudata > Salamandridae > Calotriton > Calotriton arnoldi. The sequence continues at coordinate 786,899 of CAWUFW010003172.1, read as the reverse complement.
ACACGCTGAGATCAACGCCCTACTCAAAAAACCCAAGGCGGACCCGAGCGACCTCAAGAACTTCCGGCCCATCTTCCTGCTTCCATTCCCAGCTAAGGTCATCAACAGACAGCTCACCCGCTACCTCGAAGATAACAGCATCTTGGACCCCTCCCAGTCAGGATTCCGCAGCAACCACAGCACTGAGACCGCCCTCATCGCTGCCACAGACGACATCAGGATCCTCCTGGACAACGGCGAGACGGCGGCCCTCATCCTCCTGGACCTCTCCGCCGCCTTCGACACTGTCTGCCACCACACACTATGCACACGCCTCCACGACGCAGGGATCCGAGACAAGGCCCTGGATTGGACCACCTCCTTCCTTTCCGGCAGAACCCAGAGCATCCGCCTCCCCCATTCCGATCCGAAGCTCTCCGAGATCATCTGCGGCGCACCCCAGGGACTCTTCCCTCAGCCCGACACTGTTCAACATCTACATGGCTCCACGCGCACGCATCGCCCAACAGCACGACCTCAACATAATCTCCTACGCCGACGACACTCAACTGATCCTCTCCCTCACCAAGGACCCCTTCACTGCCAAATCCAACCTCCATGAAGGAATGAGAGCCGTCGCCGACTGGATGAAGTGCAGCCGACTCTAAGCTGAACACAGACAAGACGGAGATCCTCATCCTCGGCTCCAACCCATCAGCCTGGGACGACTCCTGGTGGCCCTCGTCACTAAGGGCACCCCCGACACCAACCGACCACGCACGCAACCTGGGAGTCATCCTCGACTCAACGCTCACCATGACCAAGCAAGTCAATGCAGTCTCCTCCTCCTGCTTCAACACCCTCCGCATGCGCCGCAAAGATCTACAGGTGGATCCCGACAGACACGAGAAGAACAGTCACCCAGGCCCTCGTCAGCAGCAGACTCGACTATGGAAACGCCCTCTACGCAGGAGCCCCGACCAAGCTCATCAAACGACTGCAAAGAATCCAAAACGCCTCTGCACGCCTGATCCTCGACATTCCACGCCACAGCCACATCAACCCCCCACCTGAAAAACCTGCACTGGCTCCCCGTCGACAAGAGAATCTCCTTCAAACTCCTGATCCACGCACACAAGGCACTCCACAAAACCGGCCCAGCCTACCTCAACAGTCGACTCTCCTTCTACGTTCCCAACCGTCAGCTCTGCTCCGCCGACCTCTCCCTGGCCACAGTCCAGCGCATCTGGAGAACCACCACCGGAGGCAGATCCTTCTCTCACTGCGCCGCCAAGATCTGGAACACCCTTCCCCTCAACCTACGACAGACCCAAGACCTGCTGACCTTCAGGAGACGACTCAAGACCTGGCTATTCGACCAGTAGCGGCAACACCCCCCCTCCTCTCCCTCAGCGCCTTTAGACCCTCGCGGGTAAGTAGTGCGCTTTACAAATCTTGTGATTGATTGATTGACTAATAGTTTAAATGCACATTTCAAACTTCCTTTGTGTCTCTGTTATATCTTATTGTGGATGAGTATGAATGTGTGAGCCAAAGGGTGTGTCCTGTTACCGCGAACCCTGAGAGGGTTGGGACTGTTGTGTTCTGGATGTAAATTCACTGGTCTCTCTGGGTATGGTTAGGAGGGCAAATGAGACACTAAAGCTAGTTGGACTTGGGCTTACGGGTACTGAGGTGGTATGCTGACTCAGTCCCTACCTACTGAGGTTCTATGGTCCCAAGCATAGTTCTGTTCTTGAGCAGAATCCCTGCAACAGGCCGTAAGGATGGATGGATGAGTGGGGTAATGATGAATGGATAAATGCATGAATGCATGAGTGCTGTATGGATGATTGAATGAGTTTATAACTGGTGCATGATGATTTAATGAGTGCATGTGTGGTGGGTGGATGATTGAATGACTGCATCAATGGTGTATGGATGATTGAATTATTGAATGAGTGTTGCATAGGTAATTGAATGAGTGAATTAGTGCTGCATAGATTTAAAATGAGTGGATGAGTGTTGTATGGATGAATGAATGAATGCATGAGTGGTGTATTGATATTTGAATGAGTGCATGATAATGTATGTATAATTGAATGAGTGCTTGAGTGAAGTATGGATGTTAGAATGAGTGCATGAATGGTGCATAGATGACTGAATGAGTGCATGAGAGCTGCATAGATAATTGAATGAGTGCATCAGTGTTGTATGGATGATTGAATTATTGAATGAGTGTTACATGGGAAATTGAATGAGTGCATTAGTGCTGGATAGATGTATGAATGAGCAGATGAGTGGGGTATGGGTGAATGCATGAGCGGCACATGGAAGTTTAAATGAGTGCATAAGTGGTATATGGATGATTGAATGAGTGCATCCATGGTGCATGAATGCTAGAATGAGTGCATGAGAGGTGCATGGATGATTGAAGGACTGCATGAGTGGTGCATGGATGGTGAAATTAGTTCATGAGTGGTGCATGGATGAATGAATGAGTGCATCAGTGGTGTATGGATAATTGAATTATTGAATGAGTCTTGCATCAGAAATTGTGTGTTAGTGCTGCATGGATGTAAGAATTAGTGGATGAGTGGGGTATGGATGAAAGCATGACTGCATTGTTGGTGTGTGGATGATTGATTGAGTGCATATATAATGCATAGATGATTGAATATGTGCATGAGTGGTCTATGTACAAGCAAATGAGTGCATGAGGGGTGAATGGATGCTAGAATTAGTATATATGTGGTACATGGATGATTGACTAAGTGTATGAGTGGGGCATTGATGATTGAATGAGTGCATGATTGGGGTATTGATGAATGAATAAATGCATGAGTGGTAAATGGATGATCAAATGGGTGTGTGAGAGGTGTATGGATAGTAAAATGACTGCTTGCATGGTGCATAGATGATTGAATTAGTGCATAAACAGTGCATGAATATTAGAATGAGTGCATACATAGTGTATAGGTTATTGATTGTTTACATGAGTGCTGATTGAATCGGCAACTAAATAGATGCAATAGTGGATATATAGCTGAAAAAATTGGCATTTTAGTGCGGCTAGTGTAACTTAATTAGTATATGACTACATGCATGGGTGTAGTAGTGCATATAAGAGTAAATGAATGTGTTTATCAGTGTCTATTTGGGTGAGTGAATGGGTGATTTTGTTTATAGAAGGGTAAGTGAGGCAGTGGATAAATGCCTCTATGGGTCAGTAATTTGCTGTGTGTGTACCTACATAAGTGAGTGAATGGGTGCATTTATGAGTGCATAGGTGTGTAAATGGGTGTATGAGGGCTTGTATGTGTGAGTGAATGGCTGCAATCATTTACTTATAACTATAAATCTGTCTATAGTAGAAAAGTGATTTGACACATACATTCTTGCTGAACTCCATCCACTCTGGAAAAAAAACCAAAGAAAAAATATGTTAGTATTTGGCCTTATACCAACATACATTACTAATACTGTAGCATTTTAATACAGCATAGCAAAATATTATTTTTTCCTTTTTACTGTTCCCAGCTTTCACACTTGTTAAGTATAAACAGTGGTCTATACGAAGCATCATCAATGAACAGTAGAGAAAAAAATTATCAATGGATTGTAATAAAAAACTCACTGCTGCTTAGTACATTTTTATAAATACATTATACTATGCATAACACACTACAATACACTAATTATAGTCGTTTTAAAAAATGACTGCAATAATCTCAAGAAACGTTGGATTTAATTGTTTTTTATATTGTTATATCTGGTACAATTTGGCATATTATTATGAAGCAGATGCTGTTGAAAACATTGTTTTCTATAGCCAAATAATAAGGAAAATGGTGATGATCCATATACACTAAATATCATACAGTATTTTGTAGAAGTTCTTGTTAGAGAAACAAAAAGGGTTATTTTATTTTTCAAGACAGCTTTAGGTGGTTAGTTAAGACTGATGTAATCATAGTATATCCACTCAGAATTTTAATGTAATAAGAGGCTATAGCATTTCGATGTTATATAGTCTTTTGTTGAATGTAAAAGTGCTGTTGGATTTTCAGAATTTTAAAGACAGTACCCCCAATAGGCTGAATAATGTCTAATAAACCATAAATACTGTAATAAAAAAATACTGTACACCACTCGCTATCTAGAAATAATTCTCAGAACTTTGGTTGAGGAAACAACATATATGAGTTTGGTAATTTCTTAGGTAGTCTTGGTTTTAATTTTAGATTAGTGTCATTGCATTCTGTCCATCCAGATTGGTATCTTAAATACACAGTATAGTGTTCAGACATTGCATTTACTCCTTCATGAAAGATGATTGCAAAAGTAGTAAAAGTTCTTCCTGAAGTTGATATTTGTCCAGCTACAAAGTTTGTTCTTTCAGTATTTAATTTTGAACCATCTGGCTTACATCATTGTAACATTATTATAATGTATTTTACTGTTCTTTGCAGAATTAATGTAGATAGAAGGTCTGATTTGCAGTTTGAGCAGGTCATATTTTCTTTGGCATTTTTAGTCTATTGCTGAAAAGGTACAGTTTTACAGTATGTATCTGTAAAATACAGGAAGTGTTCAAAATCGATTATACCAATGGAGATGAATTGACAATCTTCACATTTATGATACCATTTGTAACTTAATCCAAATAAATTATTAATATTTACTTCTTCTTCCTCCAATGCTCCTATCATCACCATGGCAAATTCTTGTGCATCTTTTTGAATATTGAGAGTAACTACTTCTGGTCCAGTAGACATATCTATAAGAGGTCATAATCCTGAAACAGAATGTATTCTAGTTCTGTCGCTGTGTGAACGTTGGAGCAAACCATAGATTGCATTACAAAATCTCTTATCTCTTCTTTGTTTGATTTCAGTAACAACAACTGGCAAATGGAATAGTACATTTACGACAACATTTGCGTAGAAGTTCACCCCTGTAGTGTCGAATTAGTAGCCTACAATTTCTTCATCATTTTCTAATTTCCTGTTATTTTTTTGTTGTGCACTTTCCTTCTGTACTTCCTTTTGTTCATCATCTTTCATTAAAACTCCTACTCTAATGTCCTTTATATATCCATACTCCACATCTGTTGCTTGGCACATATTTTAGACTAATTCTTTGTATTCGAAGCACTTCAAAATATTCACATTGCCAATCCTTGAAAGAGAATTTCTCGTTTCATCATGTAGACGTGTCTTGAAAACAGGTTGTTCTTTTACAGGTGTTAGTTGTAGTAGGCCACCAAATACAATTAAAAGTTTTGAACAAAAAGTACATCATAGTTTGTTTTCAATACCTGTTGTATTCTTAAATGTATGAAGGCAAGCCTTAGATTCAACATCTTGCTCACTTCATCAATAATGAGAAGCCTCCATTATTGTAATACTTTTGCTACCTCATGACAATTGTCACCTGATAATTTTTGAAATTCCAGTTTGTTGTCATGTTCCACGGGTAGTATTAGAATCCAATGAAGAGTAATTACTTTAATGTTATGTGCAGCTAATCCTGTTGGTGCAGTTACTACACATGATCAATTTGAATCTGTAATCTTTTGTAGGTAACTGGTGAGTACGTTAATGAAGAAAACTTTTCCAGTACCACTTTGACCACTTATGTACAGTAGAACTGGTTTAAATGAAGAACAGTGACACTCTTTCTATGCATGCAGGTATTCAAGCTGTATTTTATCTTTAACTTCATTAAAAATATCTTTCTGTTCTTTATTCAATTGCTGCAGTAGCTGTTCTAGGTCCTCAGCTTCAGCTCTTACATGCTGCATTGCACTATCCACTTCACACATAGCTAAAGCTGTTTCATTTTGAATAATTCCTTCTCCGAGAGGATCTTGATTTCTTGGTGCTGAACCTTGGCTACTCTGAGAACTGTCCTTGGCTATTTCAGCAGCAATTGTTTCCTCCTGTGCAAGCTCATCTCTCAACTTTTAAAGATAATTTGGAAATACTGAGCACTCTTCAGTGTCTTTGACAGCATTGAAAGAATCTTCATGACAGTCATATTGTCCAAGTAATTCTTATTCTGAACACAGTGGTCTAAACAACTGCAAAAGGGCTAGGTAGAAAAGCTCTTTTTTTCTCCGGTTTTTGGAAACTCAGCGTTCTGTGGTTGATTAGATTTCCTTTTGTATTTCTTAACAAACATCCACCACATCCAAGTAGTGCATATCTTCCTTCTTTTATGTTTTCAGTAGCATTACTTCTATTTGTATAGTGCTGAAGTATTTCATATAAACACATGTTTTCAAGATGCCTACTTCTTCTTGGGAGTATGTATTTAGTATTTTAGTTTTCAGAATGTCTGTACTCTCAGGTTCAAATTTTGCAAGATATCTGATTTCTGGGAAAGACTTTAATACTCTGTTAAGACTGTTTGCAAGCCCTAGGCTCACCCATACAATTCCTCCTGACTTACAGAATAAATTAGCTGAGCGTAACCTGTCCAAGCATTCATATGACCCTATTTCTCTATGGGAAAGGATTTTCAAACTAAAACTGCATAATTCGTTTGTAAGATTTATTTCAACTGAAATCTCCTCCCACATCTCTTTCATCTCTGTCTTCTCTGACTTTGTTATATATGAAGTGGCATAGTGAGCAACATCAATAGAGTTCTCTGCAACAAACTGTAGATCCGTATTCAAAATGACACAGTTCTAGTCAGTAATGGACTTGAAGGCCTCTGTTTTTCTTAGGTTGTATGTATTTTTCGGTGATTTCAATGTAAGGGTGTGTCTGACTGCTAACAAAAAGCTGTTTACTCTTCCTTGTGAGGTAAAATATCATTGGAATCCAAAACAACATCTTGTGTAAAATTTCCCTTTGGATCTGTATTTTCAATGGCAGTATTTTCCACACCTATGATTTAGGAATCATAGAACCTGCTGTCTTAAGATCTTGTCACCAGTGTCCTGTGGAAATGCACAAGTTACATATTGCTCCATGAAAGATAACACAAACTCATCACTATCCGTTCCAAATGTTGGGGCATTCTTTACCCATTTGACTATGTGGAGTGCCTCTAGCTTGGTACACTTTGTGCCAAAAGAAATCAGTCACTTCATCAAGAGGATTAGTCTTGCTGCAGATAAAAACCATCATGACTTGAAATCTGTGGTATAAATATCTGCAAACAGTTGCAGGGTCCAATGAGGAAAGTTTTCCTGGTGTCTTCAAATTTATGTTTTTTAAGCAGTTCATCTCATGCATACTCAGCATAACCGAATGTTAGAAACCATGTAGGTGAGGGTACATTTTTCAACATGCATTTCAACTAACCCTGACGAGAATACCAATATTTGTTGGTCCCAAGTTGAAATTGTATTCCAGCTGTTCATCTTTTCCATGAGTTTTCTCAACAAATTCTCTTGCTGATAGATTTTGAAGTTTTACAGCTGTTTTCAAAATGTGATTTATGGCATAAGACAATGCAGACAAGTCACTTTGAAATAGTAAATGAAACAAATAAGTAATACATAGACAAAATCTAAGGTCCTCTGAAGAAAGTCTAGTAGATCTGTACTCAGCCCCTGGTATTTATACAGGCCGATCATCATATCTACCACCTACTCCAGTAGGAAAGAGATGTGGGAAACAGTGAGCTTCTAAACTTTTTTTCCCAAACACTTAAGGGAGCTCCTTTTGCTTCTTTTAGCTGATATAGATCAATACCATCACCAACAATTTCTTTAGAATGTAGGGGATGGATGCTATAATGTTCATAAGTTTCTTCTACTCTGGATTCATCCACTGTTTCTATGTAACCTGTTGATGATGATGAGTTGTCCTCCATATGTGTGATATCTTGAATATCTGAATTGTTATAATGTATGTAATTTTATAGTAGAAATATAGTTGCCTTTTTAACTTTAGTAATATCTACTAACTCTTGCAATATTTATTTTCTCTTATTACGGACACCATATACTAGAATTAAAAGTTCCTCTTCCAAATTTGTCTATACCCCTATAGTTTCAATATTTTGCTTAAAATCTAATGGCAAGCATACAACTCTACCTTTCAGACCTTTCTAGAGCTCAGTTGGAGGTAATTTTCATGTCTTAGGCTCCATATGAACTATAGCTTGAAATGAATGTATACATTGTATTAGTATTGGTTCATAAACATTCAAATATTCTGGAATAGGTACTATTTCTAAGATTTTGTGTACAGCTCTAGCAGGCCTTTCTTTCCCATCTAACTTATTATAACAGTACTTACATATAACTTGTCGGGTGGACAAATCAAACCATTCCTCTACAAATAAGTAAAAAGCAAACTTATGCCACTTATCATTATTCTCGTTTTCAATTTTAATGTACAAATCAACATTATGAATTTGACTTTCATAGTGAGTGCATCAACAACATATACAAACACATTTTGGTTGCTCAGAACCCACTGTCTTAAAATTTGCAATCTCTTTTTCAAAACTACCAACACTAATACCTAAATCCTGTTCCTCAACTCCTATTGTTACCAACTCTTCATTTTCCCTACACTCCTGTTCAGGACTAAAAAAACAAAACTGCACATTTCACAAAGCTTGTCTACCTCTACTACAGTGCCATGCAAAAGAGCTCTATATATTTCTCCTAAACATAGAGCAGAAGTTTTAACATAGTAAACCTTTCTAATGAAAGGTCAAATTTTTGAGTGATATACACTCAACATTCTGAAATGGTGAAAGCTGCTTTGACACAATCTTTTTTGATAGACAGGCTAGTGAGTATCCTTGTAAATTAGTATGCTTTCTTACTTTGCATTGATCTAATCCTTGCAAAGTTGCTATTTTCTGCTTTAAACTTCTGCAAGGAGACATACAGAGGACATTTCTCAATATATTAATTGATTGTTTCTGAATACTACAAACACTACTATAATTCCATTTGTACACAAGGGCCTGGCTAAGCATCCCTTTCACCTCTTCAGCAATCACTTGCTCCACATTTCTAGGTATCATTACTTCTTTTGCAATAGGAGTAACATTTTTCATCTCATAATATCGTCCAGATTAATCGACTGCATGCACTAAATGTTGTCTTGCAAGTAGCCCTCTTCATTGAAGACAGGCTCAGTACTCAAAGCATGTGTTCATTCACCACTAAAAACTTTGAAAAAGTTACTTCTATTAACAAGTCTCTTCTTTTGACTCTGTCTCTACATAGACAAGACTATTTCGTCCAGTGTCTTCATTCTGTTTAAAATCAAGATAAATAGCTTCCTCTTCAGAGCAAACGCCTTATCAACTAAACCTTCAACATATTCCTTTTGTCTGATCGTTAGTGTTCTTCTTTTATACTTCTTCATAGGTGCTATGAAGTTGTGAATTACTCTAATATGGTACATTCTAACTCTGACTTCCTTGAACTGCCTCTGCCTTCTGGTTAAAGTCTCTCTTATTTTTTGATCATTTCTTACTTTTTACATGAACAACTTTTTTTCCTTTGATACTTGGTGTAATGCTTTATTTTTTGGTTACTTGTTTTTGCACTGTTTCCAGTTGTGCACATACAATTTTAAGAAATGTCTTTGTCCTCTTACCAGCAGTTCTTTTCTCTTGGACCACCTTTTCTGCATTTTACCTGTTTTGTTTCTCAGTTCTGAGGAGATGGTGTGTTTGTTGCTGCTTCTTTCTTCTCTGAGTTTTTGTTGGCATTGTAACTCTCTGTAGTTAACTAAATATTGATGTCTGAAAACAAAAAACAAAAAAAAAGAACATCTACCTGTTAATTTTGTAGTATGAGATTATATTTTTTAACTATTTAAACATTAGTTTCTATGAGTGCATATAGCTCAAATCTTCAGACTACATGTGTTACCTCTTAAGCACATACCAACCTCTACTATAGCCTAGCTGCAGAGTACCTCAGTGGTACCTTATACGTGGTAGAAGAGCACTTTATGCCTAGTATAGGAGTTTTAAATCAGACAGCTTGCCTAGCTGTAAAACAACATGCACTGGCTCTAGTCTAACAGGCCTGAAACATGATGGCAGGGCAACTTGTCTGCATGTTAAAGTAGAAAATGTCAGTTCTTGAGCCCATACCCGAATAAATGTCTCAGCCAATATGTCAGGCTGGGATTGCAGCAGCATGAAAGTTTGTGGGTAAATGACTGCTTCTGTTTTTCACCTCTCCGGTTCTCTAAAAGAGAATGAAATGGAATGCATGGTTTGCGTACTGGGCGAGTTAGTGAGTATTGGGTTTTTGGAGTGTGTGTACAACTACCTCCCTTAGCGCTAGATATATATTAGTTGTACATGTCTCTATGAGTGAATATTTAGGTGCTTCTATCACTATTTGACTGAGTGTTTTTGTGTCTTCTTGCTTTTGTAATTACGCATGACATATTAAGTGCTGACTTATATTTAGTTATGTCTTGTGTTACGGGTTTAAAATATGAAGGTTGGCGTAGGGCTAAACTGTACAAGGCCCAAAACATGATACAATGGCTACTTCTCTTCATGTTAGACTCGAAATTGTCAGTTCTTTAGCATATATGTGAATGAATATCTCACTTTGTATCTGCGGCTGTCATTGCAAAGCATGTGAGTTTCTCGGTAAATTAATGCCTATGTTTCTAACCTCTATAGTTCTCTAAATGTATCTCTAAGGAACTGCATGTTTGCCTCCTGGATGTGTTAGTCAGTATTTGGTTTCTTACGTATGTGTGCAACTGCCTAAAAGAAAACTGATATACAGCAGAGCAACACTTTTTGTATTGTGTAGGAATGTGAAGGTTGGCTTAGCACTAAAACTATTTGCTAAGCCTAAACTGTATAAGGCCCACAAGAGTACTTCTCTAGATGGTAGATAGAAAAGTATCAGTTCTTTTGCAGATATGTGACTTAGTGTCTCAGTCCCTATATAAGGTGTGATTGCATTTGTATGTAACTTTCATGTTAAATGACTATATGTTTTCATAACCTGTGTGCTTCTCAGAATATGTCTATAAGGCATGTATGGTTTGCCTCCTGGATATGCTACTGAGTATTAGGTTTTCGAGGTGTGCATGTAACTGACTCCATTAGCGGTATATAGATATCCCTTGTGCCTCTCTATAACAGTGAATGTTTAAGTACTTGTATCACTATGTCAGTGGGTGTTTTACAACCAGTCTGCTTTCCTACTAAGGTGTGTAAAAGTAAAGTCTGGCTGGCAGGGTAGATTTTTAAAAGGGCACATGAGTTTGTATGAGCGCATATAGCTCAATGAATCTTCAGACTGCATGTGTTACCTTTTGAGCACATATCAGCCTGCACTATGGCTTAGCTACAGGCTACCTCAGTACTGACTTATATATAGTAAAAGATCAGTTTATACCTTTTGTAGGAGTTTAAAATATGAAGGATGGGGTACAACAATACTGCATCCAGATGCTAAACAGTAAAGGGTCCAAAACATGATGCAAGGGCTAGTTCTGTGCATGTTAGACTTGAAAGAGTCAATTCTTTAGCAGATATGTGAATGAATATCTCAGTTATATCTGGGGCTGTCATTGCATGTGCATGTACGTTTGTGGGTAAATCACTGCATCTGTTTGTAAACTCTAAGGATATCTAAATGTGTCTGCAAGGAGCTACATGGTTTGCCTCCTGGATGTGTCAGTGTGTATTAGGTTTTTTAGGTATGAGTGCAACCGCCTTCATTAGAGCTACATACATATCGCTTGTGCCTGTCTATATCAGTGCATCTTTAGATGCCTCTGTCACTATGTCAGCGTGTCTTTTACTGCCTGTCTTCTTTGATGTATATTGAGGCACTTGAATTTCTATGTATGCATATAGATCACTGAATCTTCAAAGTACATGTGTTACCTTTTAAGCACATACCAGCCTGCCCTACGGTGTAGGTACAGCCTACCTCAGTGCTAACTTATATCTAGTAAAAGATCAGTTTATGCCTTGTGAAGCAGCTTAAATGATAAAGATTGGGACAGAAGTAAAATTGCACCCAGACGTTAAACTGTACAAGTGTCACGCTTGCCGGTCCGGGGGCCCCTGAAATACAATCATGGCTGCTAACTGATGGACGCGCATGCGCAGGCAGCGTAAATACCGGCTCCTTCCGTGCGACCGCGCTTCGCGTCTGTTGATTCCGGCTCTTGTGTACTCACCCACTCCTCTTCCGGTGCGTCGCGCTCCCTCACTTCCGCTTCGCGTCTGACGATCCCGGCGGGGCGGCTCGCTTCTTCTTTGACTCCGCTCCTGCCTGGCTCCTGGATACACCTGCACTACAAAAGAGATCAAATCTTTTACCTGCTCCTTCTCCGCCTGGATTCCAGATTTCCTCTCTTCTAGTCAATCAAACCGCACCGGCTCCTCTGTCTGGCTCCTGGAAACCCTACAAGGAGACAACAAGGCGGACTCTTAGAACACTCTCTCACCGTGGTTAAGGTAACAGCGCCGAAGCGCTGCCATTTACTTTCTATTGTTTTTTTAAAATTTATATTCCTCTCGCTTACTTGATGTGGGGACCGGACCTCTCCTAGAGTTGCTCACTCTCTCGAAGGTCCTGATAGTCCTCAAAGGAAGTATTGGAGAGATTCTCCTAAATGGGGAAAACAATTGTTAGGTTCATGTACATATTTCCACAAGAAGTTTAGCTTGAAGTAAGGTCTATTAAAAAGGTGGGCAAGGTGCACTTACTTAAAATTATAGTCTCTGGTGATACTCTTGTGTATATTATATAACTGTCTTACCTTTGCAGCAGTATATAGATGTTGGGGCACCACGACACTTCTCTACTTCCTGTGATAGAAGAAGGGATGTTTTAGGTAAAAGCGGAACTTACACAAAGAGTAGAAAAGAAGGTGTGTTTTGTTATAGCCTAATGTGTATTCCTTCTTATTCACAGCTTTTTGTTTCACTTGACGCACTCCTGCCGCTGCTGGATAGTGACAAAGCATTGTTTTCCCCTCCTTTCCTTGTTTTGTTTCCTTTCTTCCCCGGATCACCTTTTATTGCTTACTTATAAAATAAGCGTGATAGGTGGTTTAGGGACGTTGCGGACCATTCTTCAGTTTCACGGCGTTCCTGTGGAAATACAGGTGAGATCCTGACAGAACGCGAAGCCCAAAAAAGAATAGCCTTTTTTTCTACCCGAAAGCCATGGAACTCAGTCAGGTGACATTGGCTGATTTAGCCCACATGTTGGGGAGTTTGCAGGCTGAAATTCAAGCCCTGTCCACTAGGTTGGATGAGCTACAGCAAGAACGAAGACCTGAAACCAGGCGAGAGACACCGAGTACTAGCGTCCATAATCCTGTGATACAGGTGACAGCCCCTCAGTCCATTCCTTTGGCACCCCCTGAACGTTTTTTAGGGGATACCACTAGATTCGCAGCTTTCATTAGCCAGTGCCAGCTTCATTTCATGTGTAAGGCCAACTGCTTCCCTACTGACCAAGCAAAGGTGGCCTTTGTCATATCATATCTTGGGGGGTCTGCGGCTAATTGGACAATACCATTAATAGAAAGGAACGATCCTTTGTTACAGAACTATAACGCTTTCAAACAGGAACTCAGAAAGCTTTTTGATAGACACACGTTCACTCACTCAGCTGACACTGAACTACTGACCCTGAAGCAAGGCACCAAGGACTTAACAACTTACATATCCACATTTCATAGACTAGTAGCAGAAGCAGGGTGGCCCGAAGAAAAGCGTAGTGCTTTGTTTTACAAGAGGCTAAGGGACGACCTAAAGGATGCCCTTGCCCAGGTGGTAGACCCTCCCGAATCTTGCACTGCTCTTATTGATTTGGTGGTTAAGTTGGACCACCGAATCAGTGAAAGGAAGAGAGAGAGGGGCAGGTCAGAGGCCAGATGGGTGTCTTATCGCGAAAGGAAACCAGAGCCCGAAAAGACGGTAGAGGAACCTGAGCCCACGCAAATAGGGAGTATAAGAGGTCCTCTCTCCGATGAAGAGAGACAAAGAAGGCGTGAAAAACGATTATGCCTATATTGTGGTAAGCAGGGCCATTTTCTTAGGGAGTGTCCCGTCAAACCGAAACAAAGACGTTCGGAAAACTAGCAAGCCTGAAGTCTTCCGAGACAGAGACTTCGGGTAGTTCAGGATTGATTGTCTCATCCCTAGACATACCGTTAAGCCAGTCACGTCATTTCCTGCTTACCTCTCGCATAGTATGGGAACAGCATGCGGTGGAAGTGCAAGTAATGATAGATTCTGGTGCTTCAGGAAATTTTATGGACGCCCAGTGGGCGCAAAAGTGGAAAATTCCCCAAGTATCTAAGCCAATTTGGGAAGAGGTCACGACTATCGATGGTAGTACACTAAAATCTGGGCCCATCACACATTCCACCATTGAGCTGTTCTTGGTTATTGAGCAGAAACATCATGAAAACATAGCTTTTGATCTCATACAGTCTCCTCAATTCCCCGCCATCTTAGGGATACCATGGCTAAGCCGGCATAGTTCTTTAATCGACTGGAAAGCAATGACTATCATCTTCAATCATGACTCCTGTAGAGACCATGTTGTTCTGGCTGCAGAAAGCCCTATGAGCAGTGTTTCTCTAGCCAGTACTGACGACAGCACACTACCTACAGTTTATCAAGATTACAAAGCAGTGTTTGACGCAGAGCAGGCCACGAGCCTTCCTCCGCATCGGGTCTACGACTGCAGGATTGATCTGCAGCCTGGTGATCGCATACCCTGTAGTAGAGTGTATTCTTTAACAGAAAAAGAGAATGTGTATCTGCGAGACTACTTGGATGAAATGTTGAGAATTGGCTTTATTCGTCCTTCTAGATCCCCTGCATCATCCTCTCTTTTTTTCATACCTAAGAGGGAAGGGGGTCTTAGATGCTGTATAGATTACAGAGCCCTTAATGCAATCACCATTAAAAACAGATACCCGTTGCCGTTGATCTCCTCCCTCCTTGATCAGATCAAGGACGCACGTGTGTTCACCAAACTAGATTTACGTGGGGCCTACCATCTGGTGCGCGTCAAGGAGGGAGATGAATGGAAGACGGCTTTCTGCACCAAATACGGTTTATATGAGTACCTGGTGATGCCTTTTGGGCTCTGTAACGCCCCTTCGGCTTTTCAGTTTTTTATTAATGAGGTTCTGAAAGACATGCTTGATAAATATGTCATAGCCTATATCGACGACCTCTTAATATTTTCCCCGTCCTTGCAGGAACACAAGATACACGTAAAGAGTATTAGAAAGATTACAGGAGAACCATCTGTACTGTAAATTGGAGAAATGCCAGTTCCATGTACAACAAGTTGGCTTCCTGGGATTCATTATTTCTCCACAGGGACTTAGCATGGATCCACACAAGGTAGAAGCAATCCATCGTTGGCAGGCCCCACAGACTGTGAAAGAGATACAGAGTTTTCTTGGCTTCGGCAACTTTTACAGGCGATTTATATGTAATTTCTCCGACCTCGCTTCTCCTATCACCAAGTTACTGAGAAAAGGGAAGGTCTTTCACTGGACGCTTGAAGCAGAAGAAGCGTTTAACAGACTAAAGAAAGCATTCACACAGGCCCCGATTCTAAGTCATCCCGATCCCTCTAGCTCCTACGTGGTTGAGGCAGATGCGTCCCAAGTGGCAGTTGGGGGGGTTCTGTCTCAGGTAGATCGCACCACAGGAGTCCTTCACCCAGTGGCGTATTACTCCAGAAAGCTGACGTCTGCGGAGATTAACTATTCCATAGGGGACAAAGAACTACTAGCCATAAAAAAGGTCTTTGAAGAGTGGAGGCAGTACCTATTGGGAGCAAATCACACGATCACAGTTCTAACAGATCATCGCAATTTGCAATTCCTGAAGTCTGCGAGAGCGTTATCTATGAGGCAGTTGAGATGGACTCAGTTTTTTAGTGACTATGACTTTGTTATACAATTTCAGGCTGGAAAACAAAATGGTAAAGCAGACGCTCTATCTCCTTTAGGTTACGAACCTATACCAGTCTTAGAAGAACCACCCTCTATCATCCCCCGAGATCGGATAATAGGAGTTCTGTGTTCTGATGTAGATTTTGTAAAGCAGGTCCAGGAAGCACAGAAATCCCCAGTAATGGAAGAAGCAGTGGGTACACAGGAGGTTACCATAGAGCATCAATTGGCTTATGTACAAGGCGGGTTAGTACTCCCCTCTCAAAACTTGAGATTACAGGCTTTAGAATGGTGTCACACACATCCTCATTGGATGTGTGTGACACCATTGGACACAATTGGATACAAGAAAACCATGGACTCCTTAAAGAGGTCTTTTTGGTGGCCAACAATGGGAAGGGACACAAAACAGTTTATTCAAACATGTCATGTATGTGCTCAGGGGAAAGCCTCTCATCAAAGACCGGCAGGACTCTTACAACCATTACCTACCCCCCCTTGTCCCTGGCATACAGTCTCCCTCGACTTCATAGTAGAATTGCCACGCACAAAGAAAGGAAACACTACCCTCCTGGTGGTAGTGGATTTGTTCACGAAGACGGCACACTTCATCCCAATGACAGGGCTACCCTCCTCACGATTATTGGCCTCAATATTCCTTCAACAGGTGGTGCGCTTACATGGGCTCCCATCAGTCCTGGTATCCGATAGAGGGGCTCAGTTTATTTTGAGATTTTGGGCGGGGTTGTGTACCCTCTTACACATAGACGTACGTCTGTTGTCCAGTCATCACCCACAAACTGATGGGCAGACAGAGAGGGTGAATCAGTGTTTCAAACAATACATCAGGTGCCAGGTCTTACACTCTCTTGAGGAATGGGATGAATTAGTATGGCTAGCTGAACTGTCCTACAATAATAGCTATCACTTTTCCACGACACATACACCCTTCTATTGCACATACGGTTATCATCCCAGACTCCTACCTGTTCCCCGGCTTTCTTCCTGTTCCATACCGGCAGCGGTTGATATGGTGCAGAATATACAGGGTATTCACAAGTCCACACTAGTAAACCTCGACAAGGCTAAAGCTAGCTATAAGAAAGGGGCGGATGCTCATAGAACTTAGAACCAGCTTACAAGCAAGGGGACGAGGTGTGGTTGTCATCAAAGAACCTAACACTGAGAGGGTCTTGTAAATTTAAACCTAAATACATAGGGCCTTATAAGATCTGCAAGGTAATAAACCCAGTGGCAATGAAGCTGGACCTGCCTGACTCCCTAAAGTGTCACCCGGTCTTCCATGTGTCCCTCTTGAAACCTGTGATCCCAGGGACACAAATTCCTGCTGTTCCTGGTCCTGTCATAGTGGACGATGAACCTGAATACGAAGTTGAAGCTATCATCGATTCACGGAGGGTGAGAAGCAGACTCCAGTATCTTATACATTGGAAAGGATATGGTATCGAAGAACGCACATGGGAACCTGCTAGTCAGGTACACGCCCCTCGCTTATTGCGAGCTTTTCATAGACTGCATCCCGACAAACCCAAACCGGTAGGGGGTGCTGTGGGGGGGGTGTACTGTCACGCTTGCCGGTCCGGGGGCCCCTGAACTACAATCATGGCTGCTAGCTGATGGACGCGCATGCGCAGGCAGCATAAATACCGGCTCCTTCCGTGCGACCGCGCTTCGCGTCTGTTGATTCCGGCTCTCGTGTACTCACCCACTCCTCTTCCGGTGCGTCGCGCTCCCTCACTTCCGCGTCGCGTCTGACGATCCCGGCGGGGCGGCTCGCTTCTTCTTTGACTCCGCTCCTGCCTGGCTCCTGGATACACCTGCACTACAAAAGAGATCAAATCTCTTACCTGCTCCTTCTCCGCCTGGATTCTGGATTTCCTCTCTTCTAGTCAATCAAACCGCACCGGCTCCTCTGTCTGGTTCCTGGAAACCCTACAAGGAGACAACAAGGTGGACTCTTAGAACACTCTCTCACCGTGGTTACGGTAACAGCACCGAAGCGCTGCCATTTACTTTCTATTGGTTTTTTAAAATTTATATTCCTCTCGCTTACCTGATGTGGGGACCGGAACTCTCCTAGAGTTGCTCACTCTCTCGAAGGTCCTGATAGTCCTCAAAGGAAGTATTGGAGAGATTCTCCTAAATGGGGAAAACAATTGTTAGGTTCATGTACATATTTCCACAAGAAGTTTAGCTTGAAGTAAGGTCTATTAAAAAGGTGGGCAAGGTGCACTTACTTAAAATTATAGGGGCATATTAGCAAGACCGGCGATATAATTATCGCCGTTTTAGCGGCAGGAAACTGCCGCTAAAACGGCGATAATGGGCTTGCTAATATGCGTTATAGAATTCCAATAGAAGCCCAGGTTAGATGTGCAGGACATCTAACCTGGGCTTCTATTGGAATTCTATAACGCATATTAGCAAGCCCATTATCGCTGTTTTAGCGGCAGTTTCCTGCCGCTAAAACGGCGATAATTATATCGCCGGTCTTGCTAATATGCCCCTATAGTCTCTGGTGATACTCTTGTGTATATTATATAACTGTCTTACCTTTGCAGCAGTATATAGATGTTGGGGCACCACAACACTTCTCTACTTCCTGTGATAGAAGAAGGGATGTTTTAGGTAAAAGCGGAACTTACACAAAGAGTAGAAAAGAAGGTGTGTTTTGTTATAGCCTAATGTGTATTCCTTCTTATTCACAGCTTTTTGTTTCACTTGACGCACTCCTGCCGCTGCTGGATAGTGACGAAGGATTGTTTTCCCCTCCTTTCCTTGTTTTGTTTCCCTTCTTCCCCGGATCACCTTTTATTGCTTACTTATAAAATAAGCGTGATAGGTGGTTTAGGGACGTTGCGGACCATTCTTCAGTTTCATGGCGTTCCTGTGGAAATACAGGTGAGATCCTGACAACAAGGACCCAAACATGATGCAAGGGCTACTTTTGTACATTTTAGTCTTGAAAGTATCAGTTCTTTAACAGATATCTGAGTGAATGTATCAGTTATATCTGGGGCTCTCATTCCATGTGCATGTAACTTTGTCAGTAAATCAGAGCTTCTCTTCATAACCTCTAAGGTTATCTAAATGTGTCTCTAACGGGCTGCATGGTTTGCCTCCTAGATGTGTTAGAGATTATTAGGTTGTTTAGGTGTGTGTGCAACTGTCTTCATTAGCACTACATAGATATCACTTGTGCCTGTCTACATCAGTGAATCTCTAAATGCTTCTGTCACTATGTCAGTTGGAGTTTTAGTGCCTGTCTGCTTTCCTACTAAGGTATGGCAGAATAAACTCCGGTTAGCAAACTGGAAGTTTAATAGAGCATATAAGTTTGTATGAGCCCATATAGCTCAGTCAATCTTAAGAGTACATCTGTTACCTTTAGGCACATACCAGTCTGCCCTAAGGCATAGGTACAGCCGACCACAGTGCTGACTTATACGTGGTAGAAGATCAGTTTATGCCTTGTGTACAACTTTAAAATATGAACATTGACCTAGTAGTAAAACTCCATCGAAACGCTAAACTGTACAAGGCTCAAGACAAGATGCACGGGCTACTTCTGTGCATGTAATGCTTGAAAGTGTCAGTTATTTACCAGATATGTAAATTAGTGTCTCATTCTTTATCTAGGGCTGTGATCGCATGTGTATATAAGTTTGTTTGTAAATGACTGCATCTCTTTGTAAGCTGTATTGTTGTCTAAATCTGTCTGCAAGGGGCAGCATGCTGGGTATTTTAGTGTGTCTGCTTTTCTATGTAGCTCGATCAGATTGAAGTCCGGGTAGCATAGTGCATGTATAATTGGGAACATGGGTATGTAGGACTGCATATACCTCGGTGAATCTTCAGAGTACATGTGATCTAGCCAAGTCCCAAGATGGCTGCCAACACTTCCTGGTTGAAGTGTTGACAGCCAATCAAATTTTAGTAGGATTCGTGAGTCCACTGCAAGGACTCGGGTCGCCAGCTATCTCTATTTTTTAAAGATAGATATCTCAAAAACTACTGAACGAATTTACACCAAATCACAAAAACCACATTTTCTGTGCCAACATCAAGCTTTCTGCCAAATTTGGTTTCATTCCATTCAGCAGTTCGGGCTGTAGTCGGTTTCAAAAAATGAACAATCCCTATAGACTTAACATTGGGAAAAAGCATTTTGGGACCCCCCTTTTTTCTTGGCCCCTGCTTGACGGATCACCCCGAAACTCTCAACCCTTTAGCTGAACTTTTGTTTTGTGAATATTTTGTGGAAATTGGCATGACAAAAAACACTTTTCCTATAGAAACATTGGTCCTAACTATAACTACCTACTGGCGACCAGTAGGATGGATAGATGGATAGATGAATGGATGGATGGCAAACACAAGGAGACAATGGACGGAGCGCTGAAACTTTTCAGACACTCACCTCCAGTTACTTTTCGATCTGGGTTGAATCCATCATCATTCTTTAGCTCACTTCGCCACCTC
Organism: Calotriton arnoldi; assembly: GCA_963921515.1. Classification (NCBI taxonomy): domain Eukaryota; kingdom Metazoa; phylum Chordata; class Amphibia; order Caudata; family Salamandridae; genus Calotriton; species Calotriton arnoldi. Next base: position 766,500 of record CAWUFW010003172.1, on the reverse strand, counting down.
AGTTCAGACCCAAATATATGCAAATCAGTCTTGACCCTGTGCCTCATGGGAACAGTCCAGCCCGAACTGCCAAGCCAGGTCTTCCCTGAACCGGAAAAAAGCATCCTGGAACGGTTTCGGGCTAGCAGGCCTCATCAGCCAGGCTAGCTTGAATCCAGTGGCAAAGTGAGCAAGGGACCCACGTCTGGGCATACCCTGCCAACTTAGGGCGAACAAAGCAAACACAAGGAGATGATGGACGGAGCGCTGAAACTTTTCAGACACTCACCCCCAGTCACAGATCTGGGTTGAATCCATCATCATTCTTTAGCTCACTTCGCCACCTCAGTTCAGACCCAGCTATAAGCAAATCAGTCTTGACCCTGTGCCTCATGGGAACAGTCCAGCCCGAACTGCCAAGCCAGGTCTTCCCTGAACGGGAAACAAGCATCCTGGGACCAGATTCGGGCTAACAACCCTCATCAGCCAGCCTAGCTGGAATCCAGTGGCAAACTGAGCAAGGGACCCACGTCTGGGCATACCCTGCCAACTTAGGGCGAACAAAGCAAACAAAAGGAGATGATGGATGGAGCGCTGAAACGTTTCAGGCACTCACCCCCAGTCACAGATCTGGGTTGAATCCATCATCATTCTTTAGATCACTTCGCCACCTCAGTTCAGACCCAGCTATATGCAAATCAGTCTTGACCCTGTGCCTCATGGGAACAGTCCAGCCCGAACTGCCAAGCCAGGTCTTCCCTGAACCGGAAACAAGCATCCTGGGACTGGTTTCGGGCTAACAGCCCTCATCAGCCAGGCTTGCTTGAATCCAGTGGCAAAGTGAGCAAGGGACCCACGTCTGGGCATACCCTGCCAACTTAGGGCAAACAAAGCAAACACAAGGAGATGATGGACGGAGCGCTGAAACTTTTCAGACACTCACCCCCAGTCACAGATCTGGGTTGAATCCATCATTATTCTTTAGCTCACTTCGCCACCTCAGTTCAGACCCAGCTATATGCAAATCAGTCTTGACCCTGTGCCTCATGGGAACAGTCCAGCCCGAACTGCCAGCCAGGTCTTCCCTGAACCAGGAACAAGCATCCTGGGACCGGTTTCGGGCTAACAGCCCTCGTCAGCCAGGCTAGCTTGAATCCAGTGGCAAAGTGAGCAAGGGACCCACGTCTGGGCATACCCTGCCAACTTAGGTCGAACAAAGCAAACACAAGGAGATGATGGACGGAGCGCTGAAACTTTTCAGACACTCACCCCCAGTCACAGATCTGGGTTGAATCCATCATCATTCTTTAGCTCACTTCGCCACCTCAGTTCAGACCCAGCTATATGCAAAACAGTCTTGACCCTGTGCCTCATGGGAACAGTCCAGCCCGAACTGCCATATAAGAGATGCATGGTGCACTCTGTTGTGCTTCTGCTGTTGGCCCTCGCTCAGTCTGAGCTGTATAGAGGTTTATTGAGAGACATTTGAGAGCCACAGCAATGTGACCTTTTACATTGAGTGAGGAAACGCTCAGTTGAAGAAGGGTCTGAGCTGAGTATTTTTAAGAGGTGAGTTTGCACCACAGTGGTGTGTTCACAAAGCTTTGATGGTGAAATGCTCAGTCTAAGAAGGGTGTGAGCTGTGTGTATGTGTGTCAAGCGGTAGCTGAAGATCACGATGGTGTGCTCTTAGACAAGTGTTCTTTTCAACTGCATGGCATAGCACAGAATTCAGGGAGTTCAGCCTTGCTGCTTACTTCTTTAGACATGGTCCTCATAAAAACATTCTGTTTTGCATCCCTGTAGGAAAAACTTCCTTCAAGCAGACTATTTATTAAAAGACACAAACCATATCACAATCTTGAGGAGACCCCTACACCATTATGAGTCAAAATGTGTCGACTCATAGGAAAGACAATTATAGAAAATAATGACCATTGAATGCAGGGACATGAAATAGCACAAGGATTAAAGTGGATCCTATTATGTTTCTCCATAACCTCCTGTAAACTCCCATCGCCCACCTCCCCCCACAAAAAAGGACCCATCATTTGTTTCTAAGGTTGATCCTAACTAACTTTAATTTAATAGAACACAAGCATTTCTTTTTAACCATGTGGCAGATTCTTAAATGTTTGTATTATTGAAGATTGGGCTTGGTTCCCTTTGATATGCAGTTATGCATATCTATATCTGCCTCCTAAATGTACTTGTTCAAAGTGCAATTAAGTGTTTAAATGTGATTCTGTTCTTTAAATAGTATGACTAGGGTGGTGCATACTATGTATGTATTCACTTGAATGGAGCAGCCCTCCTTTTAAGCCTTACAAGTGCTCCAGGGTTTACATAGGCCCCTAGGCAGAGTCAGAAGAGGTTGGGTCCAGCCCATGTGATGAGGTGCAGTTTCTTAGTAGGTTTGATGTCAATAGAAGAGATGATTGTGAGACTGAGACTGGCCTGTTGATACAAGACTGGTTCTCGAGGTCTCATCGTGAGTCTTTTCTTGAAACCATATCTCAAATAATTTCCCCAATTCTGGTGGGCTAGGTTATCATGACGTGGTCTAGACCAGTGTGTACAGCTCTATAAGATGGCATCTCAGATATTGTGTTTAGTTTGTGGCAAGTATTTTCAAATATTGTGTTCAGTTCTTGGTGTCTCATCTAGGGTAGTGCGTCCAATTCTGAAGGCCTTATTTGAAATATTTGTCTTATTCTGGATATTTCATCTACAGAAAAATAAAGAGAACTTTGGGGTAATGTAGAGACAAGGTTTCCAAATTGTGAATGGTTTGAGTCACTTCCTGTATGGGAAAGGGTCAAATACTCAACTATGTATACCTTGGAATATGTAGACACAGGTAAATACCAACACTGTATTGGTTAGAAGTCACAGTGACAGCCTGCTTGGCTTTCAGGTGACAGCACTCTTCCTGTGTTAGAGGCCTCTGTATAAGCTAGTGTGGGAGTCAGCTGATAAAAGAATCCTAGAGTTGGGGGGGTCAAAGTATCAGCTGGCTGGTGGCTCAGGTGATTGAAGACCCCTAGTCTCGCAGGAAACACTTGCAGCTGCCTGGGGAGGGGCAGGGGTCAGCTTATAGAATGCACCCTGTGTTAGAGGCCACACTTTTAGATGGCTGGATAGGTCAGGTGGTAGAATGCCCCCAGGTTAAATGACAGAGGTCACAAAACGCTCCCAAGGTTAGAGGCCAGAGCCTGGGTGGCTCGACTCATAGGACACTCTCCAGATTAGAGCACAGAGGTCGCGGACTCAGACGTGGGAGCCCAGGTAATAGAACATACTCAGGATTAGAGGCTGCACAATTAGATCATGGTTCATGGCTCATGGTTACAGCCTGTGGTATCAGCCAGCTGAGGACTCAGGTGTGAAATCATATTTTTGGGATTGTACAGGGTGAAGTGAATGTATGCAGCTACTCACAGAATTTGTATAAGAGAAAAGGGACACCAGTGTTAAAACAGGCATGGTTTGGAAAATGGAAACACCCACCAGAGTAATGTAGAAACAAAGGTGACACTGGAGACAAAGCAGAAATAGTCTGATAACCAGAGATTAAGATATGGCACTGACTGTCTCCTATGGGTTCTCAGAGTCTGTCTACTTCCTATGTTTCTCTATTAATTGACTCTGCAATACTGAGACCAGGTGGGGTCTTTGAGTACATTTTGAATAATCCTTGTACTTCTTCACAGGAATTGCATCCATCACCAAGACTTGTGAGTCAGCCTGCACGGCGGCCTCGGACTCTTTTCTAGGTGTGACAACTACTACTACCTGCTGCCACCAGTGACCAGTGCAATGGAGCGAACAGTGCGAAGATCAGTTACACGCTGCTCTCCCTTGCAACAAGCATCAGTGCCCTCGTGGTCAGAGCTGTGCTTTGAGGTGAGGATCTCAGGACTGTTTACCTTTCACAGCCTCACCTGGGCTACAGGTGGGGCACCTAAACCATGGGGTAACCACAGAACCCCTGTAGACTTTCAGATATGTGGAGCCCTCCAGTAGTGTCAATATCCAAGAGGTGTCAGCTGCTTCTTCTCCCATGTGGCAGCATCTTTATTAATGGATTTTGTTTGTTCAATTCCATAGTGAAACACATGCCCCAGTTAGGAGCTGAGCATGTGGGGGCATGTGTCAATCCACATATGTATGAGTAAATTACCACTAAAAGCAGCAATATTAGAGTCATCTTAAAAAAGGGCCTGTTTCTCTGGGTTCTACTCAATTAATAAGGAAAGACAACAACCTACTCTCTCAGTGCTATGCTCAGCTTTCTTTCTCATGCAGATGTGCTGAATAGACACTAATCTTCTATGTCTGAGGCCATGCTCTACTGCCCTACAAACCTTAGAAAGCTCTACTGATTCTAGAAACCTCTTAAATGATAGAAACCTCTTAAATGAACACTAACCTTCTACATCTGAGCTCGGCAGAACTCTGCTGATCCTAGAAACCTTCTAAAGAAACACTAACCTTATATATCTGAGCTCGGCTGAGCTCTACTGATCCTTTAAACCTCTTAAACAAACACTAACCTTATACATCAGAGCTCAGCTGAGCTCTACGGCTCCTACAATCCTCTGAAAGATACACCAACTTTTCTCAGAACTCTGCTCTGCCATGAACGAATCACCCACCTATCACTGAGCTCTGCTGCTCCCTCCTACTCCTCCATGTCTGAAAGTGACACATTCTATCTGTGAGCTCAGCTTAGCTTTACTGCACTTTGAAACCTCTTAAAGTGATACTTATCATTTATCTCTTGACTCTGCTCCGGTCTCCTGCTCTTACAAACCTCTTAAGGAGACTCTAAGTAATTTCAATGCTCTGTTCTGCATCACTCTATGTCTGAGTTTTGCTGAGCTCTCCTTCTCCTCCAACTCTCTTAAAGAGGCAATAGCCCTCTATCTCCCAGGTCTACTCTGAACACTGACCCCTAGGCATTGGTTACTCAGCCAATAACCTTCAAACTAAGGGCTCTGTTCAGCTCTCCTCCTTTGATGAAATTCTTATGATTTCAAAAAGAATAATTGATGGTCAGAATGCAGAACAATGTCATACATTCACCCCAGTACAGAGATCTGGGCCTAAATCCATCGTTTTTTTGCTCACTACACCATTCAAGTTTGGACCCAGCCATATGCAAATCAGTCTTGACCCTGCGCCCAATGGGAACAGTCCAGCCCGAACTGCCAGGCCAGGTCCTCCTTGGACTGGAAACAAGAATCCTAGGACCGGTTTCGGGCTTTCAGCCCTCATCAGCCAGGATAGCTTGACTCCAGTGGCATGGAGAGCACAGGACCCACGTCTGGGCATACCCGTCCCACTCGGGGTGACAAATGCAAAAAGAACAATTGATGGACAGAATGCAGAACAATGTCATACATTCACCCCAGTACAGAGATCTGGTCCTAAATCCATCGTTTTTTTGCTCACCAGGCCATTCCAGTTTGGACCCAGCCATATGCAAATCAGTCTTGACCCAGCGCCCAATGGGAACAATCCAGCCTGAACTGCCAGGCCAGGTCCTCCCTGGACTGGAAACAAGCATCCCAGGACCGGTTTTGGGCTTTCAGCCCTCATCAGCCAGGATAGCTTGACTCCAGTGGCATGGAGAGCACGGGACCCACGTCTGGGCATACCCGTCCCACTCGGGGTGACAAATGCTAAAAGAGCAATTGATGGACAGAATGCAGAACAATGTCATACATTCACCCCAGTACAGAGATCTGGGCCTAAATCCATTGTTTTTTTGCTCACCATGCCATTCCAGTTTGGACCCAGCCATATGCAAATCAGTCTTGACCCTGCACCCAATGGGAACACTCCAGCCCGAACTGCCAGGCCAGGTCCTCCCTGGACTGAAAAGAAGCATCCTAGGACTGGTTTCAGGCTTTCAGCCCTCATCAGCCAGGATAGCTTGACTCCAGTGGCATGGAGAGCACGGGACCCACGTCTGGGCATACCCGTCCCACTCGGGGTGACAAATGCAAAAAGAACAATTGATGGACAGAATGCAGAACAATGTCATACATTCACCCCAGTACAGAGATCTGGGCCTAAATCATTTTTTTGCTCGCAATTCCAGTTTGGACCCAGCCATATGCAAATCAGGGTATGCCCAGACGTGGGTCCCTTGCTCACTTTGCCACTGGATTCAAGCTAGCCTGGCTGATGAGGGCAGTTAGCCCGAAACCAGTCCCAGGATGCTTGTTTCCAGTTCAGGGAACACCTGGCTTGGCAGTTCACGCTGGACTGTTCCCATGAGGTACAGGGTCAAGACTGATTTGCATATAGCTGGGTCTGAACTGAGGTGGCGAAGTGAGCTAAAGAATGATGATGGATTCAACCCAGATCTGTGACTGGGGGTGAGTGTCTGAAAAGTTTCAGCGCTCCGTCCATCATCTCCTTGTGTTTGCTTTGTTCGCCCTAAGTTGGCAGGGTATGCCCAGACGTGGGTCCCTTGCTCACTTTGCCACTGGATTCAAGCTAGCCTGGCTGATGAGGGCTGTTAGCCCGAACCGGTCCCAGGATGCTTGTTTCCGGTTCAGGGAAGACCTGGCTTGGCAGTTCGGGCTGGACTGTTCCGATGAGGCACAGGGTCAAGACTGATTTGCATATAGCTGGGTCTGAACTGAGGTGACGAAGTGAGCTAAAGAACGATGATGGATTCAACCCAGATCTGTGACTGGGGGTAAGTGTCTGAAAAGTTTCAGCGCTCCGTCCATCATCTCCTTCTGTTTGCTTTGTTCGCCGTAAGTTGGCAGGGTATGCCCAGACGTGGGTCCCTTGCTCACTTTGCCACTGGATTCAAGCTAGCCTGGCTGATGAGGGCTGTTAGCCTGAAACCGGTACCAAGATGCTTGTTTCCGGTTCAGGGAAGACCTGGCTTGGCAGTTCGGGCTGGACTGTTCCCATGATGCACAGGGACAAGACTGATTTGCATATAGCTGGGTCTGAACTGAGGTGGCGAAGTGAGCTAAAGAATGATGATGGATTCAACCCAGATCTGTGACTGGGGGTGAGTGTCTGAAAAGTTTCAGCGCTCCGTCCATCATCTCCTTGTGTCTTTGTTTGTTGTCCCTAAGTTGGCAGGGTATGCCCAGACGTGGGTCCCTTGCTCACTTTGCCACTGTATTCAAGCTAGCCTGGCTGATGAGGGCTGTTAGCCCGAAACCGGTCCCAGGATACTTGTTTCCGGTTCAGGAAAGACCTGGCTTGGTAGTTCGGGCTGGACTGTTCCCATGAGGCACAGGGTCAAGACTGATTTGCATATAGCTGGGTCTGAACTGAGGTGGCGAAGTGAGCTAAAGAATGATGATGGATTCAACCCAGATCTGTGACTGGGGGTGAGTGTCTGAAAAGTTTCAGTGCTCCGTCCATCATCTCCTTGTGTTTGCTTTGTTCGCCCTAAGTTGGCAGGGTATGCCCAGACGTGGGTCCCTTGCTCACTTTGCCACTGGATTCAAGCTAGCCTGGCTGATGAGGGCTGTTAGCCCAAAACCGGTCCCAGGATGCTTGTTTCCGGTTCAGGGAAGACCTGGCTTGGCAGATCGGGCTGGACTGTTCCCATGATGCACAGGGTCAAGACTGAAATGCATATAGCTGGGTCTGAACTGAGGTGGCGAAGTGAGCTAAAGAATGATGATGGATTCAACCCAGATCTGTGACTGGGGGTGAGTGTCTGAAAGGTTTCAGCGCTCCGTCCATCATCTCCTTGTGTTTGCTTTGTTCACCCTAAGTTGGCAGGGTATGCCCAGACGTGGGTCCCTTGCTCACTTTGCCATTGGATTCGAGCTAGCCTGGCTGATGAGGGCTGTTAGCCCGAAGCCGGTCCCAGGATGCTTGATTCTGGTCCAGGGAAGACATGGCTGTAATGGCAGCTGAGAGTCATGCTTTGCATTGTCTCACTCGTGGTGGCACTATCAGTACTTCAGTCCACGAGGGACACTTAACGTACAGGCCCTAGTTGCATCTGGTACCATTTACTGGGGACTTATAAGTAAGTTAACTTATGAAATTATGAAATTTTTTGTACTTGTAAAGCGCACTGTTACCCTAGGGTGTCCTGGCGCTGTACGCATACCGCTGTGGAACCCTTCCTGTCTTTTCCCTGTGAAATGTCCACTCCTGGGCACCCCCAAGGTGAAGCCAGGCATCCCAGCGCTGGTGGGGCCGTTGTGGAGAAGTCAATCGATCATATACCTCTTAAGGGTCAGAGCAGTAGCTCAGAGGCCTGGATAGCAGGTGTCCACACATCTCAGAGTCGAAAAATCAGCACCTAATAGTAAAAATGTGAAGGCAAAAAGCTTATGCATTTGTTTTAACACACTTATCAAATTTAAATATATTTAGTTTTTGCAGCACAAAAGATCATAGTTGTGGTTACATATGCAAAAGATGCACTCCTGAGGTCATACCACCTGACAGTCCCTCCATCCTTCCGAGCCAAGCGTCTTCCTATTTACTCTGGGAGACCAGTTCCATCATTCTCATGACCCTGCGCCAGCCTGTCCAAACTGCAAACCACTACCCTTTCTAAAATGTCGTTCACTCTGAAACTATACCTGATCATTGATAACATTCTCCCACAGAGGTTTCTTAAATACACAGATAAACCTTCTACAGGTATGCTCCTGCTACATCGCACTCTATTTGCAACATAAACTCTATGGCTATTGTGCCGATGGGAAAGTATGCTCGTAGTTTGATGTTACAGGTATTTCTTTTGCACTTTGCTGCTTAAACAACGTCAACTCTGCTCTGGAATTCTAGTGGCACCGTTGGCACTACTCTCTAAAGTATAGTATTCACTTTTGAGATAGTGATTGTATTGGGCACACACTTTTTGAAATTCTGTGCACTTTGGGTGCTTTTGGTACGTAGCGATATCCACCTTCCCTTCACTTTAAACTTTGCTTTTCTATCATATATAATTATGGAATTGTTAATATTTCAGACCATTGAATTGTTGAGCTTGGATGGCTTTCGTCACGATACATGTACTCTACATAGCGCTCTCATGAAGGTTGCATTATCCATCTAAGTGGCATATCATCAAGGGCTGGCGATATAATTATCGCCGCTTTAGCGTCCGTTTTTGGGCGAAAAGCGGCGATAATTATATCGCATTATTTCCAAGGACACGGTATCGCATGTTTCCTTGATTCAGCTCCCGTTTTGTTTACACTTCGCTTTGCATCTCTAATGAGATGCAAAGTAGGCGTTCCCTGCGAAAACGAATGGAAAATGATCGCTAACTGTCCTTCTCCGTATTTGCAATACGGCCCAGGACACCCATAGCGACATTAAAAACAGCGCTAACCGCTGTTATCGCCAGTATTGTACGTCTGCTTTTTTCATGACTACCCTATCTTTGACATGGGAGGTGGATTCAGTGGTTGAATCCACATCTCCCTATCATCAAGATTTCCCCTATTGGTGCGGGAATATCGCTGGATTTCCAGCGATATTCCCGCATAACGCCGCTTTTGCTGGATTATTTATCGCCCTGGAGAAACGCGTTGTTGATAACACGTTATCCGGGCGATAAATTCCTGCGATAGGCGGCGATAAATATAAAAGCGCTAAGCGCGCTTTGCGATATTTATCGCCGTCTGTTGCTGATATGCCCCTAAGTGTGTCATGTTTACCAGAATCAGCGCCGGTGCAACTTTGCTCTATTTCTTCTCTTTTTGAGTGTTAACATAATATTCTGAGTCAATTGACATATGTACTGTCCTTTAAAAAAAAAAAGAAAACATTGATTTATGTGCATATCTATGTTCTTTGATGTCAATAGAATATTGGCCAAGTGATATTATATTGGAACACTCTTGTTTTTAATGTCTGGAATGTATGGTCTCTCTTAGTACCAGTGGCCAGGATTGACTTGAACTCTGAGGACATGGCTGTGTTGTATTGGTTCTGATTTTGACTATGTAGGGAGCTCATATAATAGCTGTATATTTTAGTGAACATTGATCAATGTAAAATCTCATTAATCTATATTTTGAAAAAAATATATAAACAAAAACTGGTCCGACTTATGGCTCTAAATATTTAAGGGATTTTTCAAATCTCCTGGTTTTGAAAACACTTCTTGAACCTTAGCACTTTCCCCTAGAGGCACAGATGTCCATGAAACCTAATAGTGACCTAATAACCATGCTGGGGTTTCAGAAGGTGAATGAGCAATAGAGATGCCTTTAAATTAGTTTTTTGTCTTCCCACATTTCCTGAGTGTTCAAAGAAAGAGGTATACTGAGGCGGGGTAGCCTCACAAACAGATCCTTGGTGGCCAATTGGAAATAATCCTGCAAAATGTATAGAAAGTGATAAGTAGGCATCTCATGTGCTCGATCGCATTAAAGAACTAATGGGGCTCCATAAGTGCAATGAAAGGATAGGATCAAATGAAATGGGGTGTCATACAGCGGCTAGCCGAGTCCTAGGAGCTAAAAAAAAACGTGATAGCAATCTCACGGGGTAAATAAAAAGGAAATGCAGATCAGACGATACTAGACAGGATGCGCCAACAGCGAGTCAAGCATTAAGGTGATCTTACCTTTTAATATACGGAGAGGGTGCACCCACTGTAATGTTGTGGGGCCCTAGGCCCTCATGCATGAATAATAAGGACACAGACACAGTTGGTTACTTGGTAGAACTGGCTCAGGGCACGTGTGCTCGGCCCCTTTTCTTCTCAGGGTCACATGTCCTGTGACAACTGTGGTGGATGGGTGTGGGATGGGGTGTAAGCCAGCCCTCGGGGAGTGGCTGGTGCTGGCAACAACTAGAACAGTGACCAGCAGGTCACTACACCCACCTGCAAGGCAATCCGCCTAAAAGAGGTGGAGGATAGATATCCCATGGGTTCCCGACTCACAGGTACAACAGGCCACACCTTTTCCTTCAAATAGCGGCGAGGCAAAGTGTTCGCAGCAGCTTCCTCCGGCCCTGCATGTGAAGAGCAAAAATACTCACTACATCCACACTTCTGGTATGACCCCGGAAGCCCCACCTACAGCTGCTCGGAAGTGCCAGTGCGAGAGGAAGGTACACAGAACCACTTACCCACATATTTACAACCACACTGCTGCACCGACTGACATCAGCTCCACCAACAGCATTATCCATCCATGGTATACACCCAGTCCACCTGTTTAACTAGTTTGCTTTTAAAGTTCCTATCAAGCCTTTCTAAAAAAAAGAACCCTTGAAACTTAGGGCAAGATTTACTAGGCCCTTGCATTGCCGTTGTGGCATGCAAGGCAACACAAGGCACAGGCGTAAGGGAGATTTTTTAAGCCATGCAGAGTCACCATGCATGGCTCTGTGTGGCGTAGTTGATCCAGAGTAATGCATGGTAGCACAAATCGCTGCCTTGCATTACTCTGCATCGAGCTGGCATTCTAGGAGTGAAGCATGGCGTTCCTATGCATCCACCCATGGATTTTGCAGCATTCACAGATTTATAAAGACTTTTGAACCTGGGAATGTGTCAAAATGCTACACCTTCCCAACAGAGGCGTAACGGGGAGAAATATCTTTATATCTACTCGTTATTTCTTCTTTCTATGAGTGCTGCAGCACATGTAGAAAGAGGAAAATGCCTCACAGGATTGTGCGCCTTCTTGCACAAAACAATTTTGTCTGTAAGGAAGGGACCCACGCACCGTGGTGCACGGGTGTCTGCATTGGCGCACGACAGCACACAGTTCATGAGTGCAGGGGGAGAGCAGGAATGCGTCATATCTTAGTAGATATGGTGCTTTCCTGCTATCTCCCTGTCATGCAACTCAGCAAGTTGTCTTGCTGAATTGCGTGACATTATGAAAAACCTGACCATAGAATATTAAGCATTTCTACCTGTATGGTTGTGGCTCAGTGCTAGTAGTTAGGACCAGTCCAGTGCTCATCGATCAGGGCCAGGCCTACAGGGATAGACTCCACTTGCAGGCTGTGTCTGCTGTGGTGCACAGGAGGGCCAGAAATCCCCCAACATGCTGACCGCTGTGACAGTGATTATATCAATGGGTTCAACAGGGCTAAAAAATGGGGGTGCATACTCATGCAGCCCTTATGACTGTTGGGGACTGTTTATACCCTACAAGGGCATTTGTGTAAGGCTTGGACTTTCCTCTTCCCCAAAACTTGAGTCAGTATCTATCTAGGACCCTCTTTCTCGCTTTTTAGTTACTAAGGATACTGGAATAAGTGTGGTGAGTTACTAATCCCACCAAGTGCCATTGCTGACCTGAGGGTTGTATATTGCTGGTGTAGGGTGTGTTACACCGGTACCGGTCAAGGATCTCCAGTTAGATGGAATGGAGCTCCAGAAATCCCTATGGGGCATATTCACAAGGTCTTATCGCCGAGTTCTCGCCACCTTAACGCATCAAAAGTGGAGATAGATTTAACGCCCCATTCACAAGCGGGTGCAAACTGCAGACATCGCCAGTATTCCCGCGATAACTGCCCCAAAATTTATCTCCACGGGTGACACCACCAACTAACCCTAATGAGATGCAGAGTAGGCGTTCCCGTGCAAAAACACACGAAAACACCACTACCCCACTTTCACAACGAACTGTCAGATCTGCGATGCGAGTCAAAACCACGCGATAAGCCGCGGTAGCAGCAGGTATTTAACACCTGCCTCTTACTGGTGTAAAGCAGGACGACTACCTGCAGTAGGCAACGGAGCCCCGCGCACAGCCACACCCGAAGAACAACCGACGCCATGGAGCTACTCATCATGCAGCTCGGAGCCCCAACAGGGCCACAACACCCACCGCCACCACCCCCAGGACCACCACCACCCCAACATGCCCACCTACCAGACACGACAACACAACTCCATTGGGATCCTGGGCTTCCCTTGTACACAATCCAGCTATATCATGGCACCACAGCCACACAACAGCTGAACGTGTGGAGAGGCGGAAAGCCGGCATGTGCGAAGGATGCAAGTGACCCATGAATGGGAATGTACACAACGACAAGTGTGGCGTGAATGTGCTGGACAGACCTGAGTATGCAAACCACAAATATGTCCATGCAGACATTAACTGCTGGTGTCTGGAGAGTAGTGAAGAGTGGACGCAACCATGTCACCCCAGGCTGTGGGTCAGATCGCGGAAATGTCGCTCGCTGCGCCCCCCCCTGTGTGCGTGAGCGTAGTGGGTTGGCCCGGCTTACGCCAGGCCTGCGCAGGGGTGTGGACAAATACCCCATGGCGCAGAGCATGGTGCTCTCCCGGATTGGCCAACATCACTGCCAGGGCGGCGCCTCTCAGCCCGCCACGACACCGACACCATGAGCAGCGGGGCCTGCGAGCCTGTGCGCCTGCTGCACCCCAGGCCGCTGATACCCAGACCCGGCTTGCCCGCCCCAGCGCTCCAAGGCCGCACTGCTCACCTGCCGACACCGTCGTGTGTCAAAGAGGGCCCACCAAGTGCCGGTGCTAGCTCCAAGACCCATGTCCGTGACCTTGGCAACCTCCTCAGACCATCGCTGTCCTCCATGACACAGGCCCCCAGGAGTCCTCATTCGTTGACATACTCCACCGCTGCAGCCGGCCTACACTGCAGTCCAGTATGTCCCACATCTAGAACTGAGTCTTCATTAATTAATGGGAGAGTCCATGCCAGTGAACGCAGGGTGAGGAGTGAGTGAAAGATGCGTTTTAGTCCGGTGGAAATACGGATCACCGTTATGGAGGAGGTCAACCAGTAGCAAGGACTGATCTGGTGCCACTAACCCTGTGCACCGTGAGTCACCGTCAGCCTCTGGCAGAACATTGTTGGTGTCTGAGCCTGTGGCCTGGGGGTTGTCATCAGCAACGGGCATGTACGGACTTGGTGTTTGGCATGAGTCTGTGGCATTCATATCCTCCATGTTGCCGGACACAGCTGGTATGTGCCCTCTGCATCATGCCCTGGGGGTACACCTCCCACTCTCCCCCAAGACACTCAGCGAAAACCACCTTTGATACATACGAGACCCTGCTCTGCCCTCATGACCCTACCCCAGTCTCCCGCAAGTCAGCGTCCCGTGGCGGTAGGCCCGTGGCGGCCGCTGTGCATCCAGGGCCACTAACTCTGTGCAACTCAAGTCATGCTCCCTTGCTGTTCGAACATTGCATCCCTGAGTGCCTGATGTCTGTTGAAGTTGTTGCCAGCACCAGCTACTCCCTGAGGGCTGGCTTACACTCACCCCACACACAGCCAGCACAGGTGTCACTGGACTGGTGGGCCTGCCAACACATCATGCCGAACCAAGTATTGACTCTTTTCTCTCTGCACTGTCACAGGTGATCAAGGATATGCACTCTGCCCTTGGATGATGACACCCCTCCGAGACCCGAACACACCAGCCCAGAGGCAGTACAATGCGGCCCACATACGCACCAGGGGCATCGTGGAACGCACATTTGGCGTGTTGAAGTCACATTTCAGGTGCCTGGACGGCACAGGTGGAAAGCTCCTGTACTGCCCAGACATCGTGTGCAAGATGATCGTTGCATGTTGTGTGTTGCACAACATCTGTGTACGCACCAATGCCCCATGGATCCAAGTTCCAGAAGTACCGGACGATGATGAGGACGATGGGGCAGGTGGCCCACATCCCACTGCAGCTGCGGCAGGAATGGCCCGTAGGAACACCCTCATTGCCAATTTCTTCTCATGAGCACATCACATTGTGGCCATCCCTGGCAATCATGGGACAGTACAAAATGCCCACACGCACAGTATGTCTGAATAAAAATTATTTGCAGGTTACAGGTTGTACTTGTACATTGTCATGTCACAGTTTCCTGCTGTGCCAGATGTGATTGGCCATGTTGTGCACATATGCGGCACCAGTTGTGTTCTGTGTTCTGTTGTGGAAGTGTGGCTGTTTGTACCAGGATGTTGTCAATGTCGAGGTGCACTTATTCTTATGTGCGTATGCTGCACGGTGGGTGAGTCGCTCCTGCGGCTCTGATTTGGCTGCCACTTATCCCTTTCATGCGGTGTGCCTTTAAGTTCTGTGCTTCCACAGTGCTGAGATGTTGCAGACTTGGGTAACTTGTGCTCTTTGTCAAGTTGTGACTCTTGGGCATCGTTTGTCTGCGGATGTGTCGTTGATGTCAGGGGTTGTTTGTGCAGGTGGTTGTGTCCGAGTGTGACCTGCTCCTTTCCGGTTGTGGTCCGCACTCAGCCACCTCAGTGTCGTGCCGTGTACATTGTCATGATGATTGGACTGCAGCCATGCTACTCGTCATATGGTGTCTCTTGCGTCTGTGTGGCTGACGTATATGCATGTTTGCTGTGTTTCGCACGTGTGCATGTGCTGGTTGTGTGATTGTTGATGTGTTGGGTGAGTGCCCCTTTGGGCACATGCTGTACGTGGGACTACTTGGTGTTTGTGTGTGTGTTGAAGTGTTCCCGTGGGATCAGGGACATGATCCTGAGTCATTGTGGGTGTGCAGTGTGCTCTGCTTAATTGTGCATGAGTGCCATTGTGCCCATCTCCCCCCGTCCCCCCACTCCCTGGTCGGTAAGCACCCTGTTGTTGTAGTGTCGGGTCATGTTGGGCAGTGTCTGGATCCCCAACTCCTGTCACCTTCTCCCGACTGGTGACTGTGGCCACCATCTTCTCCATGTCATTCAGCTCCTGGTGTTCTGCTGGCCCCCCTCCTCCGAAGTGCGTTGCTGCTTTCGTGTTGACAGCGAGTTTCTGCTTGGTTTTGCCATTCTCATCAATCCAGCGCCTCTTGTCCTCTTCCATTGTCCTCCTCAGCGCTGCGACGGCATTCACATGGTCCGAGATGGTGTGCCATCTTTGCCTCTTTGTTGCCAATGCCACGTTGGAGGTGACGTACAGTTGGTGGTGGTGTTCTATCTCATCCGTGGCGATAATCGTGTTTTCCTGCAGACTGTGCCCCGTCTTCCTCTTCCTCTTCTCATTGCCCTTCCACGACCCCTGGATTCCTGGGTGTTCCTCCGTGGGGATTGTGGGGTTTATGTTGTCCTCTGCAGTCGGTCAGGGTGCATCCGTGGTACTCCGCAGTTGATTTCCTTTTTAGTGGCATTTTCCGTATGATGTTCTTGTGCTTTTTCCCGCATTACGCGTGGGTATTGCTGGCCTCTCGCAGGTTATCACTGTTTTCTTATCGCGTTTGGGCCCATCGCGTCTTTTTACGCGTTGGGGTTTGTGTTTTTATCGCCGTCGCGGTGGTTGTATCGCGGACTTTGGCCGCGGTTTCGGGAGGCTATCGCATGGTACCGCCGTGTTGTGAATTCCACGTTAACACAGGGATATTTTCCCGCGATAGACTGCGATGTGTAAAGATGCGTTAATATTTTTTGGGGATGTTTAGCGCACGTTCTTGTGAATATCCCCCTATGACTTGTTAAGTGTGTGATGAGGTGTCACATGTGCTGATGAGGCATTGGAAGTACATCCCTGCAGCAATGCTCAGGACAGGGCAGCCTTGAACTTTGGGGCTAAATTCAATGAGCTCAGCTTTAAACATCAGGAGGAGGTTTGTGCTCATCACCCTGACTTTACACAGGAAGCAGTGTCTTGGAAATCAGGACCATATTGTTATGTGAGCTTGTTGTACTGCCTATCATTACTGGGATCGATTAAAGGGCTCATCTCC
Organism: Calotriton arnoldi; assembly: GCA_963921515.1. Lineage (NCBI taxonomy): Eukaryota > Metazoa > Chordata > Amphibia > Caudata > Salamandridae > Calotriton > Calotriton arnoldi. Next base: position 749,846 of record CAWUFW010003172.1, on the reverse strand, counting down.
ACCCCTGACCCTTTACCATCTATGCTAAAGTCAACCCATCACTCCCTGAGGTGCTGACAATTTATTCTAAACTGGAAGTGTAAGGACTACGGCTGATCTAACACGGCCTCAGGAGACCTCCAAGGAAATTATTTCAATCGAACCACTAGAGTATCCGGACATTGCAATAAATAAAATCATCAATAAATCCCACTCAGACCGTGCTGCCGGAACCAAGAAGAATCACCCAAGCTATCCTCAAAGAGCTTACCATGTGGAGGACTAACTTCCTGGCTGGTATTTTAACACAATTGTGGCAGAAGGGTCTATCCTGGGAAGTTGGAAAGGGTCAATCATCCATCCCATCTTTAAAGGAGGAACCGCTACTTCCCCAAGTAATAATAACCTAATAGCACTACTGGACACAAATCTCAAGAGCTTCTCAACATTACTGCTACAGGACCTAGAGGTATGAGCGTCAAATTCAGGTAGGCTACCACTGAACTAGATCAGGTTTGTGAGAAAGCAAGGTCCGTTACCAACCTCAACTGAGCAAAGGCCACTGGCACGCCCTATATATGTGTGTTGTGCATTTTAAGGCAGTATTTGATAGCATCCCACGTGATAAACTATGGCAAAGCTCCAGCAGTGGGGAATACTCCTTAACCTAATAAAATCAAGTTGCTCTATATGGATAACTGGGTCAAAATCAAGGTTGGTGATGGCACCCATCTATCAAGAGCAGTGAGGGCATCCATTGGGTTAAAGCAGGGGTGCGTCCTTGCACCTTTCCTATTTAACTTATACATCTCTGACCTCTCCCCGGCACTGGATGCATTTGTATCACACTGCCCGAGCCTTGGTGTCACCCCGCTGTCACACATTCTGTATGCGGATGACTTGCTTTTACTCAGTAACACCAGGGTAGGCTTGCAGAATTAGTCAATTGTCTGGCAACATATACCATTGATAATGGCGTAGTGATTAACCTAAAAAAAACTAAAGTAATTTCACTAACCGCCGCATTTTAAATCAACGTAAATTGTATCTAAACAGAGATACAATAGATGAGACACCGACATACACTTACTTAGGCTTCGAAATAGACTTCAGGAACTTGTCTACTCCACAAAGGGAAGTGATTAGGGGAAAAGCCTTAGCACAACACTTTGCATTTTTAACCCTGACAAAAACTCTAGGGGTCATAATCTTCAACCACTGGCGGCAGCTATAGAGGCAAGATTAATTCCAACTCTTTCATATGGTGTTGAAATGATGGCGGTCACAGACACCAGTTTATTAGATAAAATCATAACAAAAATCTATAAAAAAGGTCTTCCGGCTTTTGAGATCAGCACCACCCGCCAAAGTCAGGTTGGAGATTTCTATGACCAGACTGGACTTGGCCAGGCCTGGGGCATTCATGAAAGGCTGCCATAAGTTGAGAAGGGCTCATGAAGGATCGCTAGCCAGCCTGGTTTGGTCTGGAATTAATCTCCAAAGAGAAAAGGACGTCTACAAGAAATACCTTGATGACAGCATAAAGAAGTTAGGGCTGGGTGAACTATGGTCTTTGACACAACTACCCAAGTATTCAAAAAGACAGTAAATAAAACCATAAAGTTGAAAAGCTGGATAGCAGATAAAGTAGTAGTTTCCAGATATTCACACGGATGGCTGGTACTGAACTCTTACAACGATCGAAAGGTCGCCCGCCTCCTCGAAGCTACCTACTCTCTGATAGTCAAACAGAATTGTCTGTCATTGAAGCTGGGAGTGATCCCCACATTGCACTTTTTTCCAAAATGGCAGGAAAAAGATCACCAGGGGGACACGTAATGGCGTTTGTGACAACAGTCAAATGAGTCGTTGCTGCAAATCTTATACATTTGTCCCCAATTAGTCCATCGGCGGGGGACTCTGTTAAGAAATAAATTCAAGTCACTGGGGATCAGATTGTGCAGATTCGCAGTAATTGAATCAATCAATCCCCTGAATGTAACATCAAATATCCGATTGGTGCAAGTCCTTGACATTTTTAAGGACCTTGTTAAAGAGAACCTTGCCACCCAGTCTGAGGATAAGGCTGCTAGCTAAGCTTGGGTTCTTGAAGGGTTCATGGAATGATTGGGTTGCTAGGGAGTGGTAAGTTCAATCTAGCCCCTATCTCTCCTCACCATTTTAGGGTCAGTAAGCTCAGACCAGTTCTCTGAAGGGCCCATAGACATGACGGGCTGCTACGGGCTATGAGCACCACCCAGCCATGACCCCGTCTTACTGTTTTGGGGGCACTTAGTAAATCCTTAATTTTTAACTGATAGGCACCATTTGCACTTTATTCACAGCATCATTTGAGCAGCCAGTTAACCTTTGACAACTTTTAAGGTTTGCATCCAGCACTTTCTGTTATTTTACTAAATGTCATGGTATGCTGTGTTCATAAATCGATTTTATTGGTGGCATGTTTAGGTACAATAACTATGCAAAGTTTATGGTTTTAATTGACTAATTGGCATTCTGGGGAAGCCAGCCAGTTAGCCCAGCGTAGGGAGGCATTCTAGTTTTTTATAAGTGGAAGGTGCCTGGGCTCATAACAATGGCGGTAATACAGATAAGGAGTGCTGGTTACTTAACAAATTTCATCAACATTGTGTGCTATTAAATTGATTTTATTGGCAGCATGTTTATGTATACTGTGCAATGTTTATGGTTTTAATTGACTAATAAACTAACTTCTGACTGACTGATTTTCAACTGATGCCAGTTCCCTGGAAAGCCACGCTGGGCTTTTATTCCCAGTTCTGTTTAACATGTACACACAGCCTTTCCTGGTCATCAATTGTTTCTCTTGGTGTGGTGCCAGCTTCCTAAGTATGGGGGCTATGTGGCGAGTACAAAGGCAGTCAATGTGATAGTGTAAATGTGGCAAGTGTGAGGTGATGAGGGCTATGTGGTGGGTGCCATGGCAATCAATGTGATAGAGTAAATGTGGCAAGTGTGAGGAGATGAGGGCTATGATGAGCTTGTCTGCAAGAAATGCAGGGGTTCTTTTCATAATTCCTTTATAAATTCTGCAGCTGCTTTTGGATTTGGTGTTGAGGGACTGGGGGAGCCAATGGAGTTCCATCAGGATGGGGGTGATGTGAACATGTTCAACATAAGACGTTAAGTGCAAGTGCTAGTCTGGGAGAGCACAAGGGAGGAAACTGTTTCATTTCTTTAGAAGAGAGACCTGAAAGAGAGAGAGCAGGTTTCCTGCTCTCTCTTTCAAAATGCAAACCAAGTTTGCTATGACAGGACGGGAGCCGCGAGGCTCCCGTCCTGTCATAGCAAACTACAGTGTCCCGGGGGTAGGCACCCCAGGACACTGCAGGAGCCGGCCCTGGGGGTGGCGGTCCCCAGGGCCATCAAGGGCTCCAGGAGGGGGCCGCGCGGCCCCCTCCCAACCATTTCACAGCCCCGGGAGGTGGTGGTCCCCGGGGCTTTGGGGTCCGTAACGGACCCCCATATTCAAATCTTTAGTGCCCCGGGGAGGTGGCGGTCCCCGGGGCATGTGGTGGGGCTGGAGCCCCCCACACAGGTAAAGGTAATTAAAAAAAAAAAGCCCCGGGGGTGGTGGTCCCCGGGGCTGCGGGAGGCCAAGAGCCCTCCCGCACCATTATTTTTTGAAAGCCCCGGGTGTGGTGGTCCCCGGGCTTGGGGCCTTAGAGGCCCCCACATTAAATTTAAACCCCCCCACCATGCCCCCGGGACTTGGCCCACCCGGGGGCAACATCGAAGCGCGGGAGACCGCGCTTGATTTTTTTATCGGCGGGATCCGCGCACCCTGAGCGCATCCCGCCGATATTTTTTTTTTTTTAAATGCTTTTTCTGCCCAGGGGTCCTTGTGGGACCCCTGAGCAGACCTAGGGGTCAGGGTGTTTCTACCCTGCCCCCTTGTTGCGTTTGGCGACGTGTTTCTTGTGCTTTTTTTTTTTTTCTCGGCGGGATTCGCGCACCCTAAGCGCATCCCGCCGATTTAAAAAAATGCTTTTTCTGCCCAGGGGGTCCTTGTGGGACCCCCTGAGCAGACATAGGGGGTCAGGGTGTTTCTACCCTGCCCCCTTTTTGCGTTTTGCGCATTTGTTTCTGTGCCTCGGTTCTACCGAGGCATAAAATGGCTGCCAACACTTCCTGATTTGGAGTGTTGACAGCCACTTGACAGCCAATTAGCATACAGCTCGTGATCGGGAGGGTACGCGGACCCTACTCGGCCATAGATATATATGTGACTTTACTTTTGATTTTCTCAGGAACTACTGAACGGATTTACACCATTTAAGCAAAAGGCACGACACTGAACCAAGGGCTACCTCTTTGCCAAATTTGGTGTAATTCCGTTCAGCAGTTCGGGCTGTAGCTGCAACTAAAGGTTCCTATGGAAAAATGAATGGGGAAAACGCGTTTTGGGACCCCCCTTTTTTCTCGGCCCCCGCTTGACGTATCACCCCGAGACTTTCAGGATAGGAGCGGACCGGAGCGCCCCAACAAGTTGGAAACTTTCACGAAGATTCGTCAACCGGCGCCAACGTTATTTCAAATAGAATGTCGCGGATTTCCTATGGATAATAGTTCCTAACTATAACTATCTACTGGCGACCGCCAGTAGATAATATATATTCATTACCTAATATAATATATATATTCATTACCTACTGGCGGTCGCCAGTAGGTAGTTATAGTTAGAACCTAGTTTCCATAGGAAAAGAGTTTTTGTTTTGCCAATAACTTTGGCGCCGTTTGACGAATCTTCACGAAATTTTCAAAACTAATGGCCCGCTCAGGTCAGCTCCTGTCTTGAAAGTTTTGGGGTGATTCATCAAGCGGGGGCCGTGAAAAAAGGGGGGTCCCAAAATGCGTTTTCCCGTTGTTAATTTCCATAGGAAAAATTGGAACAGGCTACAACCCGAACTGCTGAACGGAATTACACCAAATTTGGCAAAAAGGTAGGTCTTGTTTCAGAAAGATGTACTTGAAAGACAAGAAATTAAAAAAGATTAAAAGGGATGACAAAGATTACAGGGATGGACGTGTATACACGTTCGCCCGAACATTTGATAATATCCAGACCAACGAAGAAAAAAAGAGAATACGTGATGAGAGAGAGGATAGTGAAGAAGTCCGTTCTGATATTAGTATATCCTCCGCCTCCATGAGCAGTGTATCCTCCAATGTACCACAGGAGACCCCTTTAGGGGAAGGAGCTTCTTCATTTCAGAAGGAGCTCACCAAAGTCAGAATCAGCAGCAGACTTCAACAGAAAAAAGAGCCACCAAAACAAGGAGGGGAGGGAGGAGGTCAAAGGGTAGGTACAGGACGAGGGGCAATCAACAAATGGAATGCAGTGGTGAAACCCAAACAATTAATGCTAATGCACCTGGTCACGATGTGTTATTTGATGACTGTAACGATGATTTTGACCTAAAAATTGTTAACTTATCTAATAAAATCCTTGATGATGACGAATTGGCAGTAATAAGTAAAGGTTTGAATTTTTGCCCTACCCAAGGTGGGGACCTGACTGAAGTACATATAGATTTGTATAAATTTATAAGAATATTGAAACTCACGGATTATTTTTCCCAGCAAATCCCTAAGACTACTACAAGGCCTACTGACTTAGAAGGTATGACTCACACTGTTGCAGATATCCGTAATGTGCAGCTTTTACTCACTTTGGATGATGATGGTCACAATGATATACCAACCATACTGAGTGATTTTGATATTGTACAGGATTGTAATATAGATAGTGGGTTTAAACCTAAATCCAAATTTGTACCATCCTATAATTACCATCCTAATATTGATATCTTCTATGACAAAGTCAGCAACGACTTGTACTAATTGGAAAGACTAACCACAACATTACACTACACTAACCACAACATTACCGCCAAAGAACGACAAGCATTGAACAGACTTAAACTGGACAAGACTATTGTCATAAAAGAGGCTGATAAGGGTGGTAATGTTGTGGTTATGAACCATTGTGACTACATGGCAGAAATTGAACGGCAGTTGGGTGATACCCACTGCTACGAGCGTATTTCCACCAATCCAACAAAAGAACTAACATGTGAATGGAGAGACATTGGTCTCCTCTCTGAGGATGACTTTAGGTATCTTAAAGTTGATCACCCAAAATATCCATGTATATACATCTTACCTAAAATTCATAAGGGGGGTGCTTTTCCTCCGGGTCGCCCTATTATTTCAGGGATTGACTCTCCAACTGAAAAACTTTCTGAATTCGTTGATCACAGACTACAAAAATATGTAACTGACCTTCCCTCGTACATTAGGGATACTAAAGACATCTTGATCAAGTTCAATGACTTCAAGTGGTCTGATGACCTCTCGTTCGTCACCTTTGATGTAGAGAGCTTGTACACCTGCATACACAAGGAGTTTGGCATACGAGCTGTTCGAACTTTTCTGGACAGGGAACGTGCGGAGCACTATGATTTTAATGTGATGCTAATAGAAATGACTGACATCATCTTAAGTAACAACTTTTTCCTACATGACACTACTTGGTTCCATCAGGTACTTGGGACCGCTATGGGTTCGAAATTTGCTCCCTCTTACGCCTGCCTCTTTATGGGGTGGTTTGAGAGGGAGTACGCCTGGCACAGACGCGCCTCCCCCTGGACCGAACATATCGTGTTCTGGGGGAGGTATATTGATGACATCATTGTTCTGTGGTCAGGGACCACTGACCAATTACATCAATATCACACTTACCTTAACAGTAACACCTTCAATGTTAAACTAACTATGACACATGACAAAGAAAAAATTAATTTCTTGGACATACATTTTTATGTCAAAGATAACACTATTCAAAGTACCCTCTATCGGAAGGAGACTGCCTGCAATGCCGTTCTACATGCTGGTAGCGCCCATTCACGCTCAGTTATTAACAACATTCCGTATGGTGAAATGGTCAGGCTGAGAAGGAACTGCAGTGAGGAAGATACATTCCAAAGGAATATTTTGGAATCTAAGAAAAGATTCCTCAAAAGAGGGTACAATGGAGAGGTAGTCGACAAAGCAATTGCAAAAGCACAACACCTCAAAAGGAAGGACACACTTTGCAACAAACCACAGGAGAAAATCATAACACCAGAAAACAGGGCTGTCAGTCTAGTTACTGAATATAATCTAAACAGCAGTAAAGTATACAACATTCTAAGGAAGAATTGGAGCATCCTTAAAAACAACCCCGGTCTCAATGACTACATAACTGATAAACCATCCATCACCTATCGTAGGGGCAGGTCTCTTCGCAATGCCCTGTGCATCTAGTCATGTGACCAATTATCATGAAACCTGGTTACCACCTAAACCTCTTGGTTTTTATACATGCAGTCCCTGTAATGTTTGCCCTTTTGGGAGAAGCAAAACTATGGACTTCATTTATAATACTATCACCAAACATAAGATCACACACTTTATCAATTGCAACACCACACACGTAATATATGTTTTAGGCTGTAATTGTAACACCATATACGTGGGAAGTACAGTACGCCCACTCAAAATTAGAATTGAGGAACACCGAAGGGCTATATTGAATAAGGATAGCCGATACCCTGTGAGCGAACACTACGCTAAGGTGCACCCTTCAGACAACTCCTTCTGGTTTCACGGCATTGACCATGTACCTTTGGGAAGCAGGGGTGGTAACCGGGAGCTGTTGGTCAGACGTAAGGAAGCCAAATGGATTTGCTGCCTGAATGCTACCCAAATGGGTCACAATACAGCTAGGGAGCTTCATTACTTCCTGGGCTAACAATTTATGAACAAGATAATGGTCGCTTTGGGGTATATACCCCTACCCTGGTAATAACAACACTCACCTCATCAACACCAAGTTATGCATGGCTGTAAATACTGATCTTTGCGGTTACTTCCTTGTGGTGATGTTAATATTAAGGCTAATGTAATGTTGTAGCCCTTTTGAACACTATAATGTCTTTACTGACCCTTGTGGTTACTTCCTTCATGGTGATGTTAATAGTACCGCTAATGTAATGTCTTAGCCCTTTTGGACACTATGATGTCTCTCCTATGATATCTGTATGCTCTATCCTGTCCTTTCGACTCATTTCCAGAATCGATTTTTATCATCCAGTTATAATCAAGGTTTGCTATATCTGCCATTGCCCCACTTGCTTTATTGGTGGCATGAATTTCCTACTACCAAGCTATGTCCAAGAGCCAGTTATATCGACTTTGCGGGGCCCTATATACATCATAAGATGGCCACTATCTAGCTACTCACTTTTACTGACCTGTCTTCCGTGCCAATCCCGCACTACATGCCGATGACGTTATTACTTCTAATTACGGCTTCTCGGGTAGTTACTTTTTACCAGATTCCCCACTATTGTTGAATACCAGCTTTTTTGTTCTATGTTGCCCGTTAATCCATCTTTTGGGCTAATATGGGCATTTTTTCATAATATTTGTAATATACCGGTACGTATTGGTTCTACGTTTTTTTTTTTTTTAACCACAGGCAATCTATGGGGCCCGTAATACATGATAAGATGGCCGCCATCTAGCTACTCACTTTTTCTAACCTGTCCTCGTGCTAGTTCCGCACTGCATGCCGATGACGTTACTACGTCCAATCACGACTTGTCGGGTTTTTGCTTTTAACCCGGTGGCGCGAACGTTTCTGTTCACTTCCCGTTGGTTATCACGCTGTGCGGTTTCGGTGTCTTGCATGATAAGGTAAGGCCTTGGCGTTTAATATTGCATGCTTCTTTCCGTCCAGTCAGTATCTTAGTGGGCTTTTTATTTTCACTTCATCCGACAAACTAACTTTGGGGGCAAGGCATGTTTATCGACGGCTTGCACTGTTTCTGAGTATCAACCCTGCTATATTCAATGCCCCGCATATAATTGGGACATTGATATCGACAAATCGATTTTTACCCGTGATTACCATTACTTTCTGCAATGTTATATGCGGCATTGGCAGTGTGCTGCGTGATTTATAGTTGCCACGTCTTGGACAGATTGCCTGTATTCCATTAACTACCGTTTATTCATATGATGTAGTTGCCCCACTCCTGATATTGTTAATGTTACTATCCCCATATTAAGTAATGCTCCTTACAGGACTAGGGGCTAATTTGGATAGACCTATGATCACATGGTATTTTAACGTGACATACACAGTTTTAATGACTTTGGCCATGTGTTATTATTTTTTATGGTTACATGCACAGCCACCCCTCTGCAATATATTATCGAATATGATGTCTAGATTTTAGACACGAGCAGCTCCACATGGGATATATTTCTACCCTCATTATATATTTTTTTCCACCTTAGATCTTGTTACTTTTGCCTCACACGACTGCTGATTATGTGATATCGATGTGGACATTGATTTGTTTTCTGACACTACCAGATGTCTTTCTACACTTGTCTAGGTGAGATTTACTATGGTTATATATTTAAACAATATATGGTCCCTATTGTCGAGTAACCGGGCTTAGTATTCACGTAGCTTATTTGAACGCTTGGTTGGTTTGCAACCGGATAATCGCTACGGGGAGTTTCCCCCCCCCTATTCTTGAATCACTTCTGGAGACGCACATTATAAGATTGGGATGTGTTAGTTCTTCTTTTCCTTTTTGTGCATTTACAATGATGGCAATTAGTTATTTTTCTTCTTTCATTCTTTAGATTGGAATATATCTTATCTTGATTTCATCCGAGAGCCATAAAAGGCGACCCAACACCCTTATGATTGCCTAGGGGTGTTCTATTCTACCTTGAACTAGGTGAATTTTTATCTTTTTTTATACATAATTTTAATATAAGTCCTTTCGGCCCTTGCTTCCCCTTCCCCCCTTTTCCCCCTACTTCCCACCCCCTCCCGCCCCCCCTCTCCGTCTTTGAATGCTAAACTAGAACTATCTTCCACTGCGGTGTGGTATTATTTTGTATCATCTACCTTTCCTTCATATCGTCTCTCTTCCCACCTTTCAACATCTTTTTAGTTTATCATGTGTTCTTAAAATGTATATGTGGAGTGTGTTCATTGGCGTCTTATTGTCATTAATTGATTTCTTTTTAATATTGTCTGTCTGAACTCTTGAAACACCTTTGGGTCATCTTTGGTTCATATTTGGCTAATGAAGCAAAAAAAAAATTTTTTTTTAAATACTCCCGTCTTTTTGTTTTGTTTTGTTAAATTATGTCATTTTTATTGTTTAAATGTGTACTTTGTAATTGTTGTGGATTCCTATATATGTATATTCATGTTAGTTATATTATGTTTGTTACAGCCCTGACGAAGTTCCCCTGGCACAAGGGAACGAAACGCGTTGGCTGTGTGACTGTTTCATAGTTAAAGCAACATTAATAAAAAGAAGATTTTTTTGCACTACAGATGTCTTTTGAGTGACCTCAATCAGAGTACGCCTTCCTTCCTATGAACTCTTGTTTCAGAAAGAGACCTTTTGTTAAATGGTGTAAATCCGTTCCGTAGTTTCAGAGAAATTAGAAAAAGAAAAATATCGATATCTGAGCACCGAGGAGGGTTTGCGAACCCTCCCGGGCACGAGCTTCACTCCGATTGGCTGCCAACACTCCAAACCAGAATGTGTTGGCAGCCATATTGAGACTCGGTAACTGAGTGCCAAGAAAGCAGTGAAAAAAACATTAAAAAAGAAGAAAAGGGGGCAGGGTAGAAACACCCTGACCCCCTAGCCCTGCTCTGGGTGTCCCACAAGGACCCCCAGGGCTAAAAATAGCATTTTTTTTTTAAACAGCAGAAGTCGCGCTGGGTTCGCGAATCCAAACGAAAAATAACAAAAATAAAATGAGGCGCTTTGTTTTCTATAAGCCCCCGGGTGGGCCAGGTCCCGGGGGTAATCAGATCTGAATTTGCAGGGGTCCGCTGGGGGCCCTCGCAGCCCCAGGGACCGGGGCAATTGTAATTGAAAGGGGGGGCTCGCTGGATCCCCCCAAGCCCCGGGGACCACCACCTCCCCGGGGCTATGTAAATAAGGTGAGGGGGGCCGCGTGGCCCCCCTTGTGGAGCCATCGATGGCCCTGGGGACCGCCCAGGGCCAGCTCCTTTAATGTCCCGGGGTACCCACCCCGGGACATTAATGTTTGCATTGACAGGGCAGGAGTCGTGTGGCTCCCGCCCTGTCATTGGCAACACTGCTTTGCTTCTTGGAAGCGAGAGCAGGAAACCCGCTCCCACTTCCAAGAAGCAAAGCAGTATTGGTTTTGGGCAAGGGGAGCTGCATGTTAGCAGCTCCCCTTCCCAAAAGCAATGCCGGCTCCCGCAGGAGGTGGAGAGCTGGCAGGGGCCGTGGGGGCATTGGGCCACGGTACCCAAAGGTATGCCTCGGGGGATAGGGTCCCAGAGGCAGAATTAAACAATATAGATTAGGGGGCATTTTTTTTATTTTGTGCGCTTGGAGACGCAACTCCATCTCGTCCAGCGCGGCCCCCCAGTGTAAACGCGCTGGGTTTCTTGAATCCAAACGATAAATAAAAAAAATTAAAAAACGTGACGCTTTGTATTCTATAAGCCCCCGGGTGGGCCAGGTCCCGGGGGTAATCAGATTTTAATTTGCGGGGGTCCGCTGGGAGCCCCACAGCCCCGGGGACCGCCACCTCCCCGGGGCAGTTTTAATTGAAAGTGGGGGAGGGGCGGGGGTGGCTGGACCTCCCCAAGCCCCAGGGACCACCGCCTCCCTGGGGCTTTATTAAATAATGAGGGGGGCCTCGCGGGCCCCCCCAAGCCCCAGGGACCACCACCTACCCGGGGCTGTGTAAATAAAGTGATGGGGGCTGCGTGGCCCCCCTCGTGGAGCCGTCAATGGCCCTGGGGATCGCCACCCCCCATGGCCGGCTCCTGTAATGTCCCGGGGTGCCCACCCTGGGACATTAATGTTTGCAATGACAGGGCGGGAGCCGTGTGGCTCCTGCCCTGTCATTGCAAACACTGCTTTGCTTCTTGGAAGCGAGAGCAGGAAACCCACTCCCGCTTCCAAGAAGCAAAGCAGTATTGGTTTTGGGCAAGGGGAGCTACATGTTAGCAGCTCCCCTTCCTAAAAGCAATGCCGGCTCCCGCAGGAGGCGGGGAGCTGGCTGGGGCAGTGGGGGCATTGGGCCACGGTACCCAAAGGTATGCCTGTGGGGATGGGGTCCCTGAGGCAGAATTAAACAATATAGAATAGAGGATTTTTTATTTATTTCACGCGCTTGGAGTCGCAACTCCATCGCGTCCAGCATGTCCCCCCAGTGTAAACGCGCTGCGTTCGCATATCCTGCCCTGTCATTGCAAACACTGCTTTGCTTCTTGGAAGCGAGGGCAGGAAACCGGCTCTCGCTTCCAAGAAGCAAAGCAGTATTGGTTTTGGGCAAGGGGAGCTGCATGTTTGCAGCTCCCCTTCCCAAAAGCAATGCCGGCTCCCGCAGGAGGCAGGGAGCCAGCTGGGGCCGTGGGGGCATTGGGCCTCCCCCCACGGTACCCAAAGGTATGCCTCTGGGGATGGGGTCCCCGAGGCAGAATGAAACAATATAGAATAGAGGACATCTTTTTTTATTTTGCGCGCTTGGATTCGCGACTCCATCGCGTCCAGCACGGCCCCCCAGTGTAAACGTGCTGGGTTCGAGAATCCAAGCAAAGTTGTACAAAAAAGAATATCTATGTTTTTAATATGTAAGATTCACTGTTGGGTTATAGGGTGGCTCTAAAAAGAGCCGTTGTGTTTATTATGAGTGTCTTGTAGCTACATGTAAGTGCGGATGCAGAGCTTTAGGTTGTTGAGAAAGACTCTGTTTCCCTCATCTGTAAAGTGTACTCCGTCACTCCTGTAGATGTTCTCCATATGAAAACGTAAATTGTTGTCAAATATGGAGCCCATTCTATGGTCTCTAAGATAAGCAGAAACAGCTTTATTGACATTTTTTCTAGCTTTCTCAATCTGTGGACAGAATTGATTTGACCACTTCCATTTTTGTCTTTGGCATATGTTAGAGTAGACAAAGACAGTTTGAGGCAAGAGCAACATCAATTGTGCAAAGGTGTCCTTCATTAGCATTTCCAGTCCTACCCCAGTCAATGTGCCTAGGTCATTGCCACCACAGTGCACAATCATAAGGTCAGGGGGTTGGAGATGAAAAGAGGTTTTAACCAAAGGCATCAATTGGTGCCACTTTAATCCTCTTTGTGCAATCCATTTAATGTTCACATTTTGCAAAACTAGGTCCTTCTTAATACCTCTGCAATCAGCATACCTTTTGCACCAGAAAACATAGCTGTGCCCAACAATCCACACTGTCAGCATCTTGAAGGGATGTCTGGAAGTAATGAAAAGATGTCTGTAGCTGAGGTAGTCAGTTGGTAGAATGAGAGGTATCTAAAATGGTGGACAAGATGCTGTTTTTTTAAAAGTAGAGAATTGATTGGGTGTTTAAGAACATTGTACATTCAAAGTAAGGTGCATTTAAGTTTTTTTATAAGCATATTTCTTATTGGTTAGTAAAAAAATGTTGGAAAGGTACAGTAGAAAGGAAATGCTCATATTTTGGAAATGTCAACCACACCTGCTATTTGCATGTGCAACATTGTGTGGTGTACTTGAAAATATGGTGAAATTGTGACCTGTCAGTTCAGTTGAGTGTTCCATGAACTGTTACTATGGAAACTGGGATTAAGCAGAATGGGGGTAGGGTTAAAAGTTAACTGTGGCATTAAAATGTGATTTTGTAATTTATAGAAAAGTAATAAGTTATTACAGTGACATTTCCCAAGTCAGTGCTTTCTTTAAAAGTGATATATTTTTGAACTTGGCAGTGTGAGAATGACTGTACCCAAGGTGCGGAGGGCCAGAGCTGGCGGAAGATCCTTTGGTTTCCTGGCAGCTAAGGCCTGGAATAAGCTCCCTTTGGATTTGAGGATATCTGAGTCAGAACCTTTGTTCCATAAGAAACTAAAAACCTGGCTCTTCCGTGATTTGGGGGGCGGTCTTCAGTAACTCTGCTGCCTTCCTTGCTGAGAGGTATTTGCAGGTAGTTGATTAGTGTGGCAGGGTTACGGGGCTCTTAGATGTCCTAGCGCGGGGACACTCCATTGGAAGTAACCATTGCGCTTTACAAACTTCCTAATAATAATAATAATAATTCCTAATAATAATAACTCCTGTATAGATTCACGGTTCCATCGCTTTGCTGCACGGTGGAATCGCGATTCCAAAAAAAATCCAGAAGCAGTTTGGTTACTTTTAGAAGTCAGTTGGTAAAGGTTGATATGTCTAACCAATAGAAATGTGTTTTAGAATTTGAAATATCTGGGAAGCAATGTTATTTGTTACTTACATGTATATGTGTAGAGAAAGAGAGGGAAACTTTGCCATTACTGGTTTTGCCTTGCTGAGAGCAGTGCATTACATTGATTGTGTGCATAAGAAAATCCATTCTGAGTTTCTGATATTTCATATTCTACAAATCAATTGTAAGGTGAGTTATAAATTTGTAAGGTGTATTATGTGTTATTTAAAAAAATAATCATGAACTTTGATGTTTGAAATATATTATTAAATGTAGAGATGTTTCTTATAGTTTGTTGTAATGTAGTTAAATGTTGTTTGAAATAGATTTTGTATAGTATTATGTGTATATTGGAATATGGATTACTGATTATGGTAGTTTGTTTTAGTGAGTGGATATGTATATTTGTACTATACCGCATAATTTTAGCTGTTCCTTTAAGTTTGGAGGTGGACTCTGTCAAATATTAAGGAGTGCATAGAGTTCTGTCTCATGTATCTTTATATTGTTGTATATGTATTTTCATATGTCTTATACATTATATGGTGCATGATGTATAAGAAAGAGCTGTTGTTGCTTTAATTGTGGTAGGGTCAAGAGTGTGAGTACTAGTAGAATGGTGCAGATGCAGCACAAAACTGTGCTTTGAAGGATGTACACATAAGGTATTGTTAATTAGGCTTATTATTTGTAGTTTGTACAAAGGTATAGTTGAATGATGCAGCATAATTTTAGATAGAATGGTGAAGATGATGCACAAATGTGTGCTTTGAAAGATGCTCATATAAGGTGTTATTAATTAGGCTTCTTTTTTCTAGTCTGTAGAAAAGTATAGTTGAATTATGCCGCATAATTTTAGATAGATTTGTGTAGATGAAGTAGAAATATGTGCTTTGGAAGATGCTCATATAAGGTGTTTTTAATTAAGCTTTTTTATTCAAGTCTGTCCAAAAGGTATAGTTGAATAATGCCGCATAATTTTAGATAGAAAGGTGAAGATGCAGGCGCTACATATGCAGTGCTGTAATCACTCAGGCATTACTTCAGCACTGATGCAATCATTTAGGCACTATCTGTGCACTTATGCAATCACTAAGGTATAATCACCCAGGCACTACTGTTGCACTCCTTGAATCACGGAGGCACCACTTTTGTACTCTTGTAATCACTCAGCCAATAGTCATGCTGTTATGAAATCACCCTGGCACTACTTTTGCAGTCTTTTATTCACTCAGGCTCCACTTCAGTAGTCCTGCAATCACTCAAGAAGTACCCATGCACTTATAAAATCACTCAGTCACTTGCTATGTAGTCATTTAAATCCCCAGACATTATCCCTGCAGTCATGAAATCGCCGACGTGTTACCCATGTAGTCCTTTAATCCCCTTGTACTGTTTCAATCACATACGCACTTTTCTTGTACTTATGTAATCACTCAGCCACTAGTCATGTTCTTCTAAATTCATCCAGTCACTACCTTTCCACACCAGTAATCACTCAGGCAGTATCTTACTAGATCGGTAGTCACCCAGGCGGTTCTGAAGAACTTATTAAATCACCCACTCACTTGCTATCTGCTTCAGTAATCCCCCAGATATTACCCTTGCAGGCTACGAATCCCTTGGGGTCTAGTTACGTAGTACCCCTACAGTTATGCAATGATGCAGGCTGTTGCTGTGTAGTCATCTCATTACCTACACACTATCCTTACAGTCGTCAAATCACCCATGCCTTTCTGTTGCAGTGATGTATTCACCTAATCAGTACTCAATGACTCATAAATCCCTTCAACTGCTATTTATACACTTATCCATGCACTAAATGTGTATGTTTGCACTCATGAAATTAGCCAGTCACTTTTCATGTTGTCCTGTACTTACCCAGTGACTTATAGTTGACCTATGTAATAGTGTGCTGCTTTATTTTTGAGTAGGCCGAACTGTCATGCACTTATAAAAACACCCAAATACTCACCATGCAGTCTTGCAATGATGTAGGCGCTACATATGCAGTGCTGTAATCACTCAGGCATTACTGTTGCACTGATGCAATCATTTAGGCACTATCTGTGCACTTATGCAATCACTAAGGTATAACTCATGTAGGGGCATATTAACAAGGGCCAGCGATAATTATCGCTGGCCCCACATAGCGATAGAAATATTATCGCCGGCTATCGCTGAAAATTATCGCCATGATAACGCTATATTTACAATGCATAGCGCTATGGCGATAATATTTCAGCGATAGCGGTGTTTGCCATGGACCATCGCTGGTTTTCCAGCAATCTTCCATGGAAAACAGCGATAACATTGCTGATACGACCCTGTGGTCGTATCAGCATAATCCACCTACCATTATTAGTATGCCTTAGTCTGGAATTTAACAGACGTTAAATTCCAGCGTTAAGGCCGAGGTAGCGCGATTTTTTTTATCGCTACACCTCCTTGTTAATATCGCGAAGCTGCCTTCGCGATATTTTCATGTGTTGTTTTCACAGCCACGCCTTCTTTGCATCTCATTAGCGATGCGAGGCGAGGCTGTGAAAAAACGGGCTCTACATCAAAGAAACACCCGCTAGCGTGTCCTTGATGATATTGCAATATAATTATCGCCGCTTATCGCCCGAAAACGGACGCTAAAGCGGCGATAATTATATTGCCAGCCCTTGCTAATATGCCCCGTAGTTATATAAGCACCCAGGCACTACTGTTGCACTCCTTGAATCACGGAGGCACCACTTTTGTACTCTTGTAATCATTCAGCCAGTAGTCATGCTGTTATGAAATCACCCTGGCACTACTTTTGCAGTCTTTAGTCAGGCTCTACCTCAGTAGTCCTGCAATCACCCAAGAAGTACCCATGCATTTATAAAATCACTCAGTCACTTGCTATGTAGACATGTAAATTCCCAGACATTCTCCCTGCAGTCATGCAATCGCCGACGTGTTACCCATGTAGTCCCTCAATCCCCTTGTACTGTTTCAATCACATACGCACTTTTCTTGTACTTATGTGGAGTCATCTCATTACCTACACACTATCCTTGCAGTCGTCAAATCACCCATGCCTTTCTGTTGTATTGATGTATTCACCTAGTCAGAACTCATTAACTGATGAATCCCTTCAACTGCTATTTATAGAGTTATCCATGCACTGAATGTGCATGTTTGCACTCATGAAATTAGCCAGTCACTTTTCATGTTGTCCTGTACTTACCCAGAGAGTACCCTATGTTGGTTCTTTCTGTACTGCTCTATCTTCTTCATGCACCTCTGTTTCAAATTTCTTCAGTTCTTTTTCCTTTTTTCTGCACCTGTCTTCCCTCTTTCTGCACCTCTCTTGCCTCACTCTGCCCCCCTGTTCCTCCTTTCTGTTTGTCTTTTGCCTGCTTCTGCAACTCTCTTCCCTCTTTCTGCACCTCTGTTGGTTCTTTCTGCACTGCTCTTCCTTCTTCCTGCACCTCTGTTTCAAATTTCTTTATTTCTCTTGCATATTTTTTGCACCCCTCTTCCCTCTTTCTGCACCTCTCTTGCCTTACTCTGCTCACCTGTTTCCTCTTTCTGTACCTTATTTGCCTCTTTTAGCACCTCTGTGGATTCTTTTGCACTACTGTTGCTTCTTTCTATGACGTCTCTTGCAAATTTCTGCACGCCTCTCATAAAGATATAAAAACACCAAAGTAGTCGCCATGCAGTCTTACAATGATCCAGGCACTAGATATGTTATGCTGTAATCATTCAGATATTACTGTTGTATTTTTTTTCTGCACCTCTTTTCACTTATTGTGCAGCTCAGGTGTAATTGTTACCATATTCAAAAAACCATATATCCATATGTAGCTTTTAAAATAGAAAGGGTTTCTTTAGTAATAGATAAGTATATATGTAAATAATTATTTTAATAATAGAAAATTATTTTAAAAATTCTTTTTTCAGATATTCTGCATTATTATTAAGAAAGAATAACCATGACAAGAAAAGCGCAAAGGAAAAAACAACAAAGAAAACAGAACTATTTAAAGGAGAAAGAAACGCACAAATTTGATCAACTACAACATGTGGCAAAAAAGAAAGTCTTGTGGTAAGAGAACAAAGGAATTTATTAAAAGAATTTCAAGGTGAGGAAAGGATTTTGGAAATGATGAAAATAGAAAGAATACTTGTAGAATGAAAAAGAATGAAATGAAAAAAAGACAAATTAATAGAAATTCAGGAAATGAGAAAAAAATCTATGTTGAAAGAAGAAAAAAATAATTTTATGAAATTAGGAAACGTATGTATAAAAGTAGAGTACTACAAAATTTGTTGAAACATGGCAAGAAATATAAAAAAAGATCTGCATTTTATAAAAAGAAAAAAAGATTGAAAGTATAGTCGGAAAGGCTTTTGAATTGAAAAGAAAATTGTTCATTTTAGTTTTAAAGAGAATGCGAACATTAGATAAACCAATGCATTCTATGAAGAACAAAACTAAAAGGAAAAGACTAATCAACAGAACTAACTTTTGTAAAAATAATTTGGGTGAATGGAAGCATACTTCTAGTTCAGAACCTTTTTTAATGAAGAGAGCTATTTTCAAAACAATACATTAGTTCACGCAGTTGATACCAGTGGTCGTGCTTATGAAGTGAAGAACGGTTGTGCAATTGACAAAGAAAAGATGGTTCCTAGAAATGTGGAAGAAGTGATAGCTGAAGAAGTTCAAGGTAAACGTACACAAGCTCCAGTGTATACATGGGATTGAAGTAGTATTTGTATACAACAGGAGTCTATTGATATTTTACGAAATTTCTTACGAGGTTATACTAAAAAAGTATTAAACAAAAGATTAAGATGTTGCAAGGACTAGATCCTTGTAAAGTGAGAAAAAATACTGGTTTGCAGGGTCATTCTCTGGCTTGTCTTTCTAGAAAAGTGTGTCAAAGTGTGTTTCATCATTTGAGAATGTTAGCAGTACATCACTCTGCAATGTGGAAGTTAGTAAGAAGATTGTACTATGTAAAAAGTCCTGCAATAATTTTAAGTGACTTAAACACTGCTCTTTTGCATGGGTCAGTATCGGATGTAAAAAAGTTTGTGATGATATAGAGTTTTGTTTCTTTGGTCCTGAACAGGAGTGTACAGAAAGTGAGAGTTTGATAAGTGTAGGTGTTGAAGAAGAGGTGGAAGATAGTAGTACTGAGAAGTTTGAAGAAGAGATTACGAAGTTTAAGGTAATTTGTTGTGAAAGACCAAACTATGGGGCACATTACGATGGCAGGCGGACAAAGTCCGCCCGCCATCGCAACGGAATACGGGACCGCCCGCAAGGGGTGCGGCGGTCCTGCCATGGCGTATTAGGATGCCACCGCATCTCCGTATTGTTCGCATTGCGGCGGGCGGTGCTGATCACAAGCACCCGCCGCAATGTCGAAAGACGCAGGTTGTGCATTTGAATGCACAACGTGACAGGCACCGCGCGGTGCCTGCCACCTTGTGCATTCAAATGTAGGGGGGTACCTGCACCCCCCACCCCCCCAAATCCTGGGGGCCCACAACGGGCCCCCAGAAGCAATCTCCACATGCCTTTCCATGGCAGCAACACCGCCATGGAAAGGCTGCTTCCGCCAACATCCTAATATGGCTGGCGGTGCCTGCAGACACCGCCACCATATTAGGGTCCTCTACCACCCCGTCCACCTGGTGGGACCGGCGGAAAAGCGGCGGACGGTCTTTCCGTCCGCCGTGCTCCCCCCCGCCATCGTAATATGGCGGGGGGAAATGGCATGCGGGCGGTGGAAAATGGCGGGCGGATCGCCACCGCCATATGGGCGGTGGCGATCTGCCCGTCATTGTAATGACCCCCTATGTTTGTATTTGTTGTCGACGTACTCACTATAGAATTCAAACTAGGAATGTTGATCTGTATTTAAAAAGTGAAAAAGAAAACAATGATAAGTGGAAGGAATTTGGAGCTTATTTGTTGGTGGAAGATTGTTTTGAGTTGGGTAGTGATCAACGTATTTGTAAATATTGTTATAGCAAATTAGAGGAGAACAAAATGCCAGCTAGAGCTGTACATAATAACCTAGAGTTGGTAGCTATTCCTCCAGAACTGGTAGATTTAAATACGTATGAGTCCATTCTGATTCAATCTGTGCACCCATTTCAGGCTATAGTTCGTATGGAGCCTAAAACAGGTAAGTTGCCTCCATCAGATTTACAAAGAGGCTTAAAAGGAAGAGTTGTGTATTTACCTTTAGATTTAAAGAAAAATATTGAAACTATTGATGTAGAGAAAGAGGAAACTGAACCTGTAGTTATTCTAGTTAACGGTGTTCCTACGAAGAGTCAGAAAATATGGCAAGAATTAGTAGATGTGAGCAAAGTGCAAAAGGCTACGTTATATCTCATAAAAAACAATGTTTATTACAAAAATGTGTATGTGGAAGAAGAAGAAATAGTTTTAGGAGATGATAGCGAAATTTCAAGTGGCCAAATTGAAAAAGTGGACATCTCCAAAAGTGAAGAAATTTATGAACATTATAGTGTACATCCTTTACATTCAAAGGAAGTGATTGGAAATACTATTGAATTATTCCAAATGAAGAAAGCGAAGGGAACTCCTATGAGTGTTTGGGAAAGAAGTTTGGAAGCTCGTTGTTTTCCACAGCTCTTCCCAACTGGAAAAGGTGGACGATATGATGAACGACCAGTACAGATTCCAGCGTCAGAATATCGTACAACAAGATTGTACTCAGAAGATCCAAGATTTCGACAATGTATTCCATATATATTTCATCTTTTGTTTGAAAGTGACTTGTCTGGACTTTCATATGCAGTGAACCACATATTAAAAACAGGAGTTCATCTTCAACATGTTTCTGCAAAGGAATTCATGGACAAAGTACAACAGAGAGACGATCATTTAGAATCTCAATTGATTACTTTGATGGCGGGTCAACATGGTACTAATGAGTATTGGTATCGTCGTCATGGAGAACTTAAATGTATGTTAAGGAACTTAGGAACCCCTACATGGTTTGTTACGCTAAGCTGTACTGAATATGCATGGGACGATTTACTTGAATTTCTTTCGTGAAGCAAATTCAAATATTAAAAACATTCAATTCAAGACAGCTGGAGAACTGTGTTCCTTGGATTCTGTAAATGTGTGCAGATATTTTAATCATAGATTTCAAGCTATGATGTCTTTTATCTGCAATAAAAACAACCCACCTCTTGGTGAAGTTATTGATTTCTTTTGGAGAAAGGAGTACCAAGCTAGAGGTGCTCCTCATATACATATGCTTTTATGGATCAAGGATGCACCTAAATTTGGAACTGATTCAGATGAGACTGTTTTATCTTTCATTGAAGACTATGTTACATGTGGTATTCCAAAAACAGGAAAAGAAAATACCTTAAGACAACAAGTTTTACGGTTTCAAACTCATCGATGTGGCAAATACTGTCGACGGAAATACAAGTCAAAAGAAAAGTTTTATACAAAATGTCGTTTTGGATTTCCACGTCCAGTAATTTCCAAAGGAAGAGTCGACAGTTTCATGTCAGCAGTGAGGCATACTATCACTCAAAAATCTCCCAAAAATACTTACAATTTAAAAAGAAGTGAACTTTCAAAGTATATTAATGATTACAATCCAGTGATTTTGTCGATGTGGAATGCAAATATGGATATACAATATGTTGCAGATAATTCGATTGCTGTTGCTCGCTATATTACATCATACATACCAAAATCTGAAAAGACGGAGTTGAAAGAAATGTGGCAAGAAATTTCACAAGAGAAGACTCTTAGTAACAAATTGTACAGCTTTAGTTTGAAGATGCTGTCCCATCGAGAGATTGGATCCCACGAATGTTTGGATCGGTTGACATCTGCAAGTTTATATTCAAAGTCAAGAGGAATCATTTGGGTTAGTCTAGGTCTTGCTCCAACACAAAATCGAGTATTGAAATCTGTACAAGAAATTGAATATTTAGCATTAAATGAACCGGAAAGCACAGATATTATTAAAACAAACA
Source organism: Calotriton arnoldi (assembly GCA_963921515.1). Lineage (NCBI taxonomy): Eukaryota > Metazoa > Chordata > Amphibia > Caudata > Salamandridae > Calotriton > Calotriton arnoldi. The sequence continues at coordinate 727,478 of CAWUFW010003172.1, read as the reverse complement.
TGTTGGATACGTACTATCCTAAAAGAAGTCCCTATCTTGAAAACATATGTCTCTATGAAGTACTGCAATATTACAGCTTTAAGAGAAATATTACAGAGAACATAAATGAAGAAAAATATGAAGTCATTGGCTGTGATGGATGTTTGGTGAAACATACCAAAGGAAATCTCATTAATCACAGGAAACTCAGTTACGAAACTCCAGATAAAAGGGAATTTTACTATTTAGCACTTCTACAACTGTTCAAGCCTTGGCGTACTGAAATGGAATTTCTCGGAGATTTTCAGTGCTATGAAGATTCTTTGAATGCATGTAAAGATAGCATTGAATGCACAGTTGTTCCAAATTATCTACAAATGTTGAATGAAGAAATTGAACAAGAAACTACTATTGCAGCTGAGATTGCTAGAGACAGTTCTCAAGATAGTCAAAGTTCTGCTCCACTGAGTCAAGATCCACTAGGAGAACCAATTCTTGAAAATGAAGCTGCAATAGCCATGAGTGAAGTAGAAACAGCAATGCATCAAGCTCAACAGGATATTATGGAGTTGAGAAACTTGGAAGAACAACTAAATATTGAACAGAAAGAAATATATCAGCAAGTTACACAACAGATAGACCATGGTTTACTTCATGAAAATAAAGAATGCAACTGCACATCATTTAAACCTATTCAAATGTATATCAGTGGTCAAGCTGGTACAGGAAAAAGTTACTTAATATAAAGTTTTGACCTGTTATCTACAGAAAACCACTGAATCACATTTATCTTGTGTTGTAACCGCTCCAACTGGGTTAGCAGCACACAACATTAAAGGGATTACATTACATCGTTTACTGATGCTACCTGTTGAACATGAAAACAAGTTGGAATATCACAAGCTATCTGGAGAAGCTTGTTATGAAGTTTCAAGAGTACTAAAGAAAATGAAACTTCTGATAATTGATGAGGTGAGCATGGTCTCAAACTTAATGCTTGCCTTTGTACATTTAAGAATGCAGCACATTTTAAAAACAGATTATGATGTGTTATTTGGAGGAAAACATGTGATTGTTTTCGGCGATCTACTGCAACTTACTCCTGTAAAAGGGGAACCAGTTTTTAAAACACTTGTGCATGAAGACACCAGGAAATCTTTGGGAAGTATTGGAAATGTCAACATTTGGTCATATTTTGAATACAAAGAACTTATTAAAAATATGCGACAGGCAAGTGATGAAGATTATGGAAGCATTCTTCAAGATATAAGAATTGGTGTATTGACAGAACATGGTAAAGAAGCTTTGCAAAGTCGGCTACTTACAAACTTGTTTCCAAATGAAAATGTTACTCTGGAAATAATATACAAAAAAATTGGAGAAAAGAAATCTATAATTTGCCTAATGCCAACACTGCGAGAGTGTTCTACATACAATCAAGAACTTTTGAAGTTGGAAAATCAAAAATAATTAAAATCGAAGCTATTGATAAAATAGAACACAAAGAAATTACTATTATTTTGTCTGAAAAATTAAAATCAAAATTGGATTCTTTGGAAAAATCTATATCTAAGACTGCTCGTTTAGAAAAGAATTTATATGTATGTGAAAACTGTCGGGTAATTTTACGGCGTAATTTGGATGTGGAAAAAGGTAGTGAATGGAGCAATGGGAAAAGTTGTTGATTTTGTTAATTATCCAAATAGAGATGGAATTTAATTTTTGAAGATTAAATTTGATCAGATTGAAGAGGTAAAACAGATTGGACGTTGTGCTGTTCGTTTTTTGCTTGTTAAAGAATTGTATGTTCGTAGAAAACAGTTTCCTCTTTCTTTAGCATATGCGGTGACCAGTCATAAATCTCAAGGTTTAAGTGTAGACAGTGCTTTGGTAAACATTGGAAGTACCGTGTTTAAAGAGGGCATGGCATATGTTGCATTGTCCCAAATCAGAACTTTATCTGGATTGCATTTGATTGATTTTGATGAGAGAAAGATTAGTCCAGATGAAAATTGTGTAAGAGTATAATCGGTTAAGAAGACTGTATGCTCCCAACTTAGGTGAATATCGTGTATATGAAAAGCGTGTAGTATGTCGAAAACGAACATATGAGAAACTCTAGTGAGGTTGGAAATAAGAAAAAAAATCAAGAGAATGTTGAGGTTCCAAACAAAAATAAAATGGACACTATTGAAGATATTGTAGGATATCAGTTAGAAAATAGTTCAGGTATCAACTGCTATGCTAATGTAGTTGTGAACGTCATATTTTTTCTAGAAAATCTTCAACAACAAATTATGGAGAATCGAGAAAAAAGGTTTTGTTCTTTGCTGCATTCTATTTTTGAAAACTTGACAACCGATAACACTAAAATCCAAAGTGCTTCTGGCATTCGGCATCTTCTGGATATATGTTCTGGTTCTTCACAATTTACACTTAATGTACAGCAAGATGCTCAAGAATTTCTTATGCTTATGCTTGCAGTATTGGAAGGTGAAGGAATACAAATTGCAAATCTGTTTGGAGTACGTTACAGATGGGATCATAAATGTGAAGATTGTTAATTTTCATCTACCACTGAAATAGACACAGAATGATTCATATATTTGACAATACCAGATTGCAAAACAGTGTCTTTTAAAAATTAGTAAAATCTGCGAATCAAAATATGGAATGTAGTCACTGCAAATCTGAAATGTTATCAACATTATTTATAGAAAGATTTGGGCAATATATCATTTTAATACTACAACGTTGTAGAGCAGATGGAAGAAAATTGGAAACTAAAATTAAACATTTTGTGGCAAGTCAACTGTCAATTTCAGGAAGAACTTTCAAAGCAGTGGCAATTATTTTCCATGATGGACCATCTACAACATCTGGACACTATACCGTGTATTTAAATTGCAATAAAGGATGGACACATTGTAATGATGCCCATTTGGAATTCAAATGTCGGTTGCCTTATGAATTACCAAATTCATATCTAATATTTTTGATGCCAAAGCTCTGAAAACATCATTCGGCCTATTGGGAAGATGTCAACATGAATTAATGAGTTTATTTTGGATGTTTTCAATACAAACGATTTCAGAAACATCATTCGGCCTATAGGGAAGATGTCAAGAATTATTGTTTCAATTATCTTTTCTGTTCTTTGAAATTGTATTTAGAAAATTGTTTTTGAAAGGAGCAGTTCATATATTTGATCTTTGTAATATATGCAATGTAAATGCGAGTGTTTTAAAAAAAAAATGTAAACAGATAGTTTAGTTTGTTGTAAATATTTTAAACACAGATTTGTTTTTTTTTAACAATCTTATTGATTGTATTTTTTTACCCGCTGTCACATGATGATCAACATTGAAATCACTGTGTATGGTGAAATTCAATAGAATCTGAAAACAGCAAACAAGGCAAACTGAATATGTTATATAATTGTAAAATTATGTTGTGTTCTCAAAACTATAATATTATATGTAATAACAGTATTTTTTATTCTCTTTTACAGACACTAATTCTAAAGTTTGAAAATATTTTAAATTTGGATTATAATAAAAGAACTGAAAAAATAGTTTCAATGACTTTCATATCTACTTCAAAAAAGGTAAGATTAAGTCACCCAAGCACTATCCATGCACTGCTACTATGACCTGTGCACTACCCATACAATCCTCTAATCACCTACACACTACTCATTCACACCTTCAATTACCCAGGTACTACCCATGCACTCCAGCAATCACCCTGTCAGAACCCATTGTCCCAGGCCTGAATGTATCCTCAGGATCGATCCGATGCTCTTAGGGGTCCACCTCTCGACAGCCCCAAGTCTGGATACAATGTACACACAGACGTTAGGATGGTCAAGCGGGGGAAGGGAAGGATGGGGACAGCGGGGAAGGAGACCTAAAATGAGAGAGAAGAGAACATCACACACAGTTCGATAGAAATACACTACTACTATGTTTGAGTGACACTCTGTCTTACACTAACCTGTAAAGAAAGAAAATACTGCGGTGCAGACACGGGGGAGAGCAGGCTATCACAATGTCAGTTTAACGAAGGCTGCAAGGGGATAAACATGTATCAATCATAACGTGTTCTATACTGTGCAAGTGCTAAGATCACGCTACCCCCTATGTCCTTATATTACCTTTGCATGAAAACACTTTTCTTAATGGTAGAAGCGAAGGTGACCACCTGCCATCAACACCCCCTGTACCAAATGATAGGAGAACGAGCAGGAAGTGTGAACATAACGTTTGGTAATCCTCAACACTATCTCTGATATAGCACTCTCCAAGGAAAGAGGTTTAGTGGAAATGTTGTTATAAACAAAGAATTAAAGTATGAGTTCAATATCACTCTTCAACTGATATTCAAATTCAAACTCCGGTACACACATTGTCTTCCCTACCGGGCTCGCCAACAGGGAAGAAGTAGCCGGAATGCTAGGGTGCAAGCAATGTCAAGGGTTCACCACGTTCTCCCCTGCAAGAGCCGCTGACCAACTGGGCTCACCAACAGGAAAGAAGTAGCAGTGTTTAAGGAAACTTGGTTACTACCAAGCGCCAATAGTTCGCATTAATATGCGTGGTTTTACTTGGGGATTCCTTCGCATGAGACCGCTATACACAAGGGAAGTAACCACGAACTCTCCAACCAGGAAATCACCCCAAAGAACCATGAAGAAGTCAAGGAATAAAGGTAAAGATAAGTGGTGTCTTCCGACACCCCTACCGGACCAAGGAAGTTCCCAAGAAGCGAAGACTCGGACTGGGTCAGGTTACGAGATACCGGTTCCTCTGAATAATCGGCAGCGTCTCTTGCCATGACTGCGTCTTTTCTGCCTTCCCGGAAGTCACGTGAGACGTTGCGTCTCACGTCCGACGTCCTCTGAGGCTGCCGGAAGTTGTAGTTCCCGTCAGCTGTGCCTTGATCCTGCCTGGGAGTGCGTGTCTCCTGTGACTCCTGACAGTACATCCCCCTTCTGGAGAGCACTGACAGGCACAGGGCTTGTCCGGATGACGTCTGTGGAAAGCGGAGACCAACCTAGGAGCATGCACAGCAGATCCAGGTTCCCAAGAATTTTCTTCGGCATCATATCCTTTCCAAGCCACTAGATACCAGAGGCGTTTACGCCGGATCTTTGAGTCCAAGATACCTGCCACCTCATATTCCTCCTCTTGATTAACCCACAACGGAGCAGGGCATCCTTGGGCTGTGCAATAAGACGGCTTTAACAAAGAGATGTGAAAAACTGGGTGTATTCTCATGTGTGAGGGCAGTGCAAGTTTTACTGCGACTGGATTAATGTGTCTCACTACTTTGTATGGACCTATGTATCTGGGATTAAATATACTGTACCGCTTGAACCGTATGTTGCGTGTGGATAACCACACCAGATCCCCTTCTTTATATGTAGGCCCTGGTCTACGATGCCGATCTGCATGCCTCTTATACATCTCTTTGGCATGTATTAGCTGTTGTTGTGTGTCTTTAAGCGTGTTGCGTATGTGCACTAATCCCTCCTGTACCTTCGGAATTCGTTCACTACACCCAGGCGTTAAAAAGGGAATGAAACGAGGGTGATGACCGTATGTGCTATAGAAGGGAGAGTGTTTGGTGGAGCTATGCTGAGCGTTATTATAAGCTATTTCTGCAAGCCACAACCACTCCACCCAACCCTCGGTATTTTTATCTACATAGCATCGCAAATACTATTTCAATGTTTGATTTAGGCGTTCAGTTTGTCCATCCGTTTGTGGGTGGAAACTGGTGGACATGGTGGAGGAGATCTGCAGAGCTGAACACCATACTCGCCAGAACTGGGCAGTGAACTGGGCCCCTCGATCTGACACGATGACTTGGGGAAGTCCATGAAGTCTTACTACATGTATCAACAACAGCTTAGCTAACTGCCCGTCGGTAGGCAATCTTTTGCATGCGATCAAATGTCCTAATTTCGTTAAGTAGTCGATCGCCACTAAGATGACTGTGTGTCCCTGGTCTTTGGGTAAACCCACAAAGAAGTCCAGTGAGAACCTTTCCCAGGGCTTGTTTGGTGTGGGTAACGGTTGTAAGAGACCCTGAGGTTTTCCTGTGACTGGTTTGTTTTGAGCACATACTACACAACTTTTAATCCATATGTGTATGTCTCTTCGAAGAGAGGGCCACCAGAACTGATGTAGTATCTTTTCACATGTTTTATCGTTTCCGTTGTGTCCTGCACTAGGATTGACGTGACACCATTGAAAAACCATGCGTCGTAACTTCATAGTGGGGATAAGAACCTGATTGCCTTTAACTGGGATGCCTCGTCGTATCTTCCACTCTGGATGTCCTTTCAGCCAATCCCTCCACCGGAAAGTCTGAATACCTTTATCCACCTCTCGCAGAAAGGTGTTAGAATGGAGGGCTCCGATAACTCTGGTTGGTTCTATTATAGCTTTTTCAGGTCCCTGTAACGCTACAACCGTGGATTCCTGTCTGGTCAATGCATCCGCCTTCTTGTTCATCGCGCCTGGTCGGTAAGTCACTATGAAGTCGTATTCCTCAAAAAACATCATCCAGCGTAACAACCGGGGCGAGAGCAGTCTGGTGATTTTCAGAAATTGTAAGTTACGATGATCCGTATATACGGTGACTGTGTGTCTGGCTCCCAACACCCAATGCCTCCATTCCATAAAAGCTTCTTTTATTGCCAGCAGCTCCTTTTCGGCTATGGTATAATTTTGTTCGGCATTGTTCAGTTTTTTGGACATGAACGCCACCGGATGCAACTGTCCTGTGGTGACTTTTCTTTGAGACAGCACCGCCCCTATAGCCACGTCTGAGGCGTCTGCCTCCACTATGAATGGCAATGTCGGATTCGCATGCATGAGGACAGGAGCGGAAATGAAAGCTTCCTTTAAGACGCTGAATGCCTTTTGTGCCTCGTCGTCCCAGAAGAACTGGGTGTCCTTCTTCGTTAATTTGGTTATAGGAGCTGCTTTATGGGAGAAATGCGCAATAAAACGTCTGTAAAAATTAGCAAACCCCATAAAACATTGGATATCCTTCACATTCTTAGGACAGGGCCATTCAGTGATGGCCTTTACTTTCCTTGCTGCCATTTCCTGACCGGTGGGGGTAAGCATCACACCCAGGAATTCCACAGTGGACACATGGAACTCGCATTTGCTGATCTTACAGAAGAGGTGATTGTTTCTCAAGGCTTGAAGAATCAATCCCACGTGTGTGGTATGTTCCTTTATACTGGTGGAATAGATCAGGATATCGTCTATATAAACGACCACAATTCGATCTAGGTAAGCTCTTAGGACATCATTAAGAAAGAACTGAAAAGCAGCTGGCGCATTACATAAACCAAACGGCATGACTTGGTATTCATATAAGCCATACCTAGTCTTGAAAGCCGTTTTCCATTTGTCTCCCTGATGCATTCTCACCAGATGGTATGCTCCACGAAGATCCAGTTTTGTGAAGATTACTGCTCCTTTGACTTGTTCTAACAAGACAGAGATCAATGGGAGAGGATACTGATTACGGATGGTGATGGCATTCAAGGCGCGAAAGTCAAAAGTTCTGCGTTCGCCAGTGGCTTTGGCTATAAAAAACAAAGGAGAAGCTGCTGGGGAATTGGAATGACGTATGAACCCTAAGGCTAAGTATTTATCCAAGTACTGACAGAGGTGTTGGTTTACGGGTTCCGTCAGAGAATACACCCGGCCACAGGGAACCACCGAACCGGGTATCAGGTCTATCCGACAGTCGTAAGGTCGGTGAGGAGGAAGGATTTCAGCCATTTGTTCGTCAAAAACGTCTGCATATTGTTGATAACAGGAAGGCAGGTCTATCTCTTTTTCTGCTGCGGTGGCGATATGATGGCGATGAGCTAGTGCTTGTGTTGGTTTACTGAAATATTGGATACAATTCTTTTTGCAATACTCGGAGTCCATAGAAAGGGTCTTATGTTCCCAGTTTATTGTAGGGTTATGCGTGCTCAGCCAGGGCAATCCCAGGATTATTCTGTATAACGGAGCTCGTATTACGTTGAAGGACATGGTTTCTTGATGGTTCTGGTTGTATTCCACTGAACAAGTCTCCGTGGTGTGACTAATGGGTCCCGACTCCAATTGTTTCCCATCTACTGCGACAACCTCTTCTGGTACTGCTTTGGGTAGGAGTATGACCCCCAGTCTACTGGCTTCGTCCCGATCCATGAAACCTCCAGTGGCTCCAGAATCCACCATAGCTTGGACTTGATAAGGTTTCTCTTTGATATATATCACCAATGGTATAAAGAAATGTTCTTTGGAAACGTAAGTGTCTTTTCGAATGGAAGGGATATATCTAACGCTCGAAGACTCCCCTTCTTCCCGTCTTGAGCTTGTTAGTTTTCCATCACTGGTTTGGGTATTGGGACCGCCGCTGATCCTGATCGCGTGCGGTTGAACTTGGGTTTCACTGGACATTCACGTAGAAAATGTCCCTTCTTCCCACAATATAAACACAATCCATTCTTACGTCTATGATCTCTCTCATTGGAAGTAAGCGAAGCACGGATTGTTCCTATTTCCATGGGTTCGGCAGCGGAAGTACTATAGTCATGAGTTCTCGGGCGTTCAAAACGAGGAGTGTATCTTTCCTTCCTCCGGACTTCACCCTTTCTCTCTCCCAATCTATGGTCCAATCGCATTGCCAGGTCTATGAGATCCGCACAGGAATGAGGTTGGGGATCCACTTGGGCTATGACATCTTTTATGTCCTCCTTAAGTCCTTGATAAAATATCGCAGCTTGTTTACTCTCGGGCCAATCAGTCTCTGCCACTAATCGTCTGAAGGCGTTCAGGTATCTGATCAAGTCTTTGCTCCCTTGCCTCAGGTCTAGTAATTCTCGGTCTGCCGAGAACGTATCCCCCCTCCTGTCGAAGGTTTTCTCGAACTCCTCTCGGAAGGCGTCCCAGTCATGTAACATGGGATCATCTCTTCTCACAAAAGGAACGGCCCATTGAGCAGCATCCCCCGCTAAGTAGGATATCAGGAATGCGACTCGAGATTGATTGGTAGTGAACGTCTTTGGTTTGCAACTGAAATGAAGAAGAACCTGTGACAAGAACACCTGTATCCTACGCGTGTCCCCTGTGTATTTCTCGGGAGGGGCAAGGGGTATAGGAGTCGGTATTTCCACCACCATAGTGCTAGATGCGGGTTGTGACTGACTACCAAAGTCAAAGGGATTTCTTTGCATCCTGTCTACTCTTGCCTGTAAATCAGCGGTTTCACTACGGGAAGCCTGAAGCTCAACCTGGACAGCTGCTAAGGCTGCCATGACGTCGTCTAAAGTGGCCATGTTTGAATAAGCTCGACCAGGAGGATTAATCTGTTCGTGGGCCGATTATTCTGTCCCAGGCCTGAATGTATCCTCAGGATCGATCCGATGCTCTTAGGGGTCCACCTCTCGACAGCCCCAAGTCTGGATACAATGTACACACAGACGTTAGGATGGTCAAGCGGGGGAAGGGAAGGATGGGGACAGCGGGGAAGGAGACCTAAAATGAGAGAGAAGAGAACATCACACACAGTTCGATAGAAATACACTACTACTATGTTTGAGTGACACTCTGTCTTACACTAACCTGTAAAGAAAGAAAATACTGCGGTGCAGACACGGGGGGAGAGCAGGCAATCACAATGTCAGTTTAACGAAGGCTGCAAGGGGATAAACATGTATCAATCATAACGTGTTCTATACTGTGCAAGTGCAAAGATCACGCTACCCCCTATGTCCTTATATTACCTTTGCATGAAAACACTTTTCTTAATGGTAGAAGCGAAGGTGACCACCTGCCATCAACACCCCCTGTACCAAATGATAGGAGAACGAGCAGGAAGTGTGAACATAATGTTTGGTAATCCTCAACACTATCTCTGATATAGCACTCTCCAAGGAAAGAGGTTTAGTGGAAATGTTGTTATAAACAAAGAATTAAAGTACGAGTTCAATATCACTCTTCAACTGATATTCAAATTCAAACTCCGGTACACACATTGTCTTCCCTATAAGAGCCACTGCCCACCGGGCTCGCCAACAGGGAAGAAGTAGCCGGAATGCTAGGGTGCAAGTAATGTCAAGGGTTCACCACGTTCTCCCCTGCAAGAGCCGCTGACCAACTGGGCTCGCCAACAGGGAAGAAGTAGCAGTGTTTAAGGAAACTTGGTTACTACCAAGCGCCAATAGTTCGCATTAATATGCGCGGTTTTACTTGGGGATTCCTTCGCATGAGACCGCTATACACAAGGGTAGTAACCGTGGACTCTCCAAGCAGGAAATCACCCCAAAGAACCATGAAGAAGTCAAGGAATAAAGGTAAAGATAAGTGGTGTCTTCCGACACCCCTACCGGACCAAGGAAGTTCCCAAGAAGCGAAGACTCGGACTGGGTCAGGTAACGAGATACCGGTTCCTCTGAATAATCGGCAGCGTCTCTTGCCGTGACTGCGTCTTTTCTGCCTTCCCGGAAGTCACGTGAGACGTTGCGTCTCACGTCCGACGTCCTCTGAGGCTGCCGGGAGTTGTAGTTCCTGTCAGCTGTGCCTTGATCCTGCCTGGGAGTGCGTGTCTCCCGTGACTCCTGACACCCATGCACTGCTCCAATCACCCAGCCAGTACCATGTACTTATCCAATCACTCCGCCAATACCCATGCACTTATAATTTCACCATGCACTCTCCTTGCAGTACTCTAATAATCCAGTCAGTACCCATATACTCATGCTATGACCCATGCACTAACACATGCTCTGCTACAATCACTTTTGCACTACTCATGCAGTCCTCTACTCACCTAGACACTACTCATTCACTCCTTCAATTACCCAGGTACTACCCAGGCAGTCCAGAAATCACCCTGTCACTACCCATGCACTCCTCCAATCACCCAGCCAGTACCATGTGCTTATCCAATCACTCCGCCAATACCCAAGCACTTATAAATTCACCATGCACTCTCCTTGCAGTACTCTAATCATCCAGTCAGTACACATGTACTCATGCAATGACCCAGGCACTAACCATGCACTGCTACAATCCCCTGTGCACTACCCATACAGTCCTCTAACCACCTAGACACTACTCATTCACTCCTTCAATTACCCAGGTACTACCCATGCAGTCCAGCAATCACCCTGTCACTACCCATGCAGTCCTCCAATCACCCAGCCAGTACCATGTACTTATACAATCACTCTGCCAATCCCCAAGCAGTTATAAATTCACCATGCACTCTCCTTGCAGTACGTTAATCTTCCAGTCAGAATCCATGTACTAATGCAATGACCCAGGCACTAACACATGCACTGCTACAATCCTTGTGCACTATCTATACAATCCTCTAATCACCTACACAATACTCATTCACACCTTCAATTACCCAGGTAGTACCCATGCAGTCCAGCAATCACTGTCACTACCCATGCACTCCTCCAATCACCCAGCCAGTACCATGTACTTATCCAATCACTCCGCCAATACCCAAGCACTTATAAATTCACCATGCACTCTCCTTGCAGTACTTTAATCATCCAGTCAGTACCCATGTACTCATGCAATGACCCATGCACTAACACATGCACTGCTACAATCACTTTTGCACTACTCATGCAGTCCTCTACTCACCTAGACACTACTCATTCACTCCTTCAATTACCCAGGCAGTCCAGCAATCACCCTGTCACTACCCATGCACTCCTCCAATCACCCAGCCAGTACCATGTACTTATTCAATCACTCCGCCAATACCCAAGCACTTATAAATTCACCATGCACTCTCCTTGCAGTACTCTATTCATCCAGTCAGTACCCATGTACTCATGCAATGACCCAGGCACTAACACATGCACTGCTACAATCCCCTGTGCACTACCCATGCAGTCCTCTAATCACCTAGACACTACTCATTCACTCCTTCAATTACCCAGGTAGTACCCATGCAGTCCAGCAATCACCCTGTCACTACCCATGCACTCCTCCAATCACCCAGCCAGTACCATGTGCTTATCCAATCACTCCGCCAATACCCAAGCACTTATACATTCACCATGCACTCTCCTTGCAGTACTCTAATCATCCAGTCAGTACACATGTACTCATGCAATGACCCAGGCACTAACCATGCACTGCTACAATCCCCTGTGCACTACCCATACAGTCCTCTAACCACCTAGACACTACTCATTCACTCCTTCAATTACCCAGGTACTACCCATGCAGTCCAGCATTCACCCTGTCACTACCCATGCAGTCCTCCAATCACCCAGCCAGTACCATGTACTTATACAATCACTCTGCCAATCCCCAAGCAGTTATAAATTCACCATGCACTCTTCTTGCAGTACGTTAATCTTCCAGTCAGTATCCATGTACTCATGCAATGACCCAGGCACTAACACATGCACTGCTACAATCACTTGTGCACTATCTATACAATCCTCTAATCACCTACACAATACTCATTCACACCTTCAATTACCCAGGTACTACCCATGCAGTCCAGCAATCAGCCTGTCACTACCCATGCACTCCTCCAATCACCCAGCCAGTACCATGTATTTATCCAATCACTCTGCCAATACCCAAGCACTTATAAATTCACCATGCACTCTCCTTGCAGTACTCTAAACATCCAGTCAGTACCCATGTACTCATGCAATGACCCAGGCACTAACACATGCACTGCTACAATCACTTGTGCACTACTCATGCAGTCCTCTACTCACCTAGACACTACACATTCACTCCTTCGATTACCCAGGTACTACCCATGCAGTCCAGCAATCACCCTGTCACTACCCATGCACTCCTCCAATCACCCAGCCAGTACCATGTACTTATCCAATCACTCCGCCAATACCCAACCACTTATAAATTCATCATGCACTCTCCTTGCAGTACTCTAATCATCCAGTCAGTACCCATGTACTCATGCAATGACCCAAGTACTAACCCATGCACTGGTACAATCCCCTGTGCAGTACCCATACAGTCCTCTAACCACCTAGACACTACTCATTCACTCCTTCAATTACCCAGGTACTACCCATGCAGTCCAGCAATCACCCTGTCACTACCGATGCAGTCCTCCAATCACCCAGCCAGTAGCATGTACTTATACAATCACTCCACCAATACCCAAGCACTTATACATTCACCATGCACTACCCTTGCAGTACTCTAATCATCCAGTCAGTATACATGTACTCATGCAATGACCCAGGCACTAACACATGCACTGCTACAAACACCTGTGCACTACCCATGCAAAACTCTAATCACCTACACACTACTCATTCACACCTTCAATTACCCAGGTAGTACCCATGCAGTCCAGCAATCACCCTGTCACTACCTATGCACTCCTCCAATCACCCAGCCAGTACCATGTACTTATCCAATCACTTCACTAATACCCAAGCACTTATAAATTCACCAAGCACTACCCTTGCAGTACTTTAATCGTCCAGTCAGTACCGATGTACTCATGCAATGACCCAAGTACTAACACATGCACTGCTACAATCCCCTGTGCACTACCCTTGCAGTCCTCTAACCACCTAGACACTACTCATTCACTGCTTCAATTACCCAGGTACTACCCATGCAGTCCAGCCATCACCCTGTCACTACCCATGCACTCCAGCCATCACCGTGTCACTACCCATGCACTCCAGCCATCACCCTGTCACTACCCATGCACTCCAGCAATCACCCTGTCACTACTCATGCACTCCTCCATTCACCCAAGCACTACCCATGCACTCATGGAATCACCCAGGTACTATCCTTGCACTTATACAATCACCCACATACTAATGAACCACTTACAAAATCACTCATATTCTATCCAATTCTTCAATTCTTCAATCAGTCAGGCAACAATTCATACAACACTCAGAATATTTTTCTTCTTTAAACCAAATAGGCGGTTCTGAAAAGAACAATTTTTTTTCTTCTTTTGCTGTTTTCTTGTTTTTTTGTATTTTTTAAACTATGTTTTACATTTTTTGGTGTTTATTTTTTTGAAAATCTGAAAAGAAACCAGAGTCAACAACAAAAACATGGCAAAAATATGCAATTTAACATCATTGCATAAAGGAACAGAAAAAAAAATTAAAAGTTGTGACTCTGGATTGCAGTCAGGATTGCATCCATCGACTGCTCCCTCAATGCAAACAGTCTTTCTGCATTTAATGCAGACCTGCTCTACTCTAGCCAAATCACGATGAACGGTGATGGTGGCAGATGTTGTGCCACTGGAAGAAGTACTGGACCCATCATGTGCTTCCTTTTCTTGTTGCCGCCTTAGTTGCTCTCGGGCAAGCAGTCTTGGGTGGATCGTTTGGAGATGCTTCAGCATAGATGATGTGCTGCAAGAATACTTTTTCTCCAATCCACGTGAAAGCACTTGCTCACAAATTGAGCAAGTGACCTTCCTCGCATTAACCTTCTTTTCACCAGCAGGTATGGTGAAAAACGCCCACACAACACTTTCGTACCATTTCTTACGAGGTTCTTCCAGATCCTCCTCTTCCTCTGGTGGAAGTTGCTGTGATGGTGGTGCAGCAGCCATTTCAAGAAAAAGGAACATAAACACCAAAATGATGTAAAAACACACCTAACAGAGAACAGGTCTGTCTCTATAGATGGTCCTGAAAGAATGAAAGAAAAATGGGTGGGGTCCTTCAACTTCTAGAATATAAAGCCTGTAAACCAATGAAAACCTTTCTTTTGAAGTCACATGGGATTCGCGCAGGGCGCGTGCCGCAGCACGGAACGTGAACGCACCCGACGCGGTTCCGCAAAAATACATTTATCTTTAATCTAGTTACAAATACATAACATTTATAATTGTCTTAAATCATGTCTTGGGGTAATATATACAATAAAGTTATATAAACATACTTTTAAAGGTTAAAAATTTACGATGGAATCGCACACCCAGCGCGACATCGCAACTCACGTACGTGACGTAACGCGGGGCCTGCATTGCGCACCCGTCGCTAATGATACGCGGAACGTGCACGACTTAACCAATATGGCGGCGAATTACTTGAATTCGCTCAGGGATCATGACAGGTGCACAATGGGTGCGCAAATCTTTTTTTAAGTGTTTCCTTCAATTTTATAAAAGAAAAAATATATGTTTTACAAAAATATTAAAAACAAAAAAAAACATTTCTTGCAGATTATAGTTTGATATTAGCATTTAAAAAACCTTTGAAATTTACTGAAAAAACCATAGGTTTCAGGGACGTTATGGTTACAAATTAGCATTTAAAAAACCTTTGAAATTCACTGAAAAAACCATAGGTTTCAGTGACGTTATAGTTAGAAATTAGCATTTAAAAAACCTTTGAAATTCACTGAAAAAAACATAGGTTTCAGGGACAGGGACTTGTTAGTTAGACATTTCACTCGTACAAAAACCAGAGAAATTCGGCCGTTATAGTTAGTAGAGCAAACTATAACTCGCGCCCCCGCAATGCACTGCTGATGACATCACTGATGACATCTCAAATGACATCACTGATGACATCATTCAGTGAATGTGTACTTCTTTAAAGTTTAAATATGTTTTATATATATATATATATGTATATATATATATAAATTCACTGAAAAAACCATCGGTTTTAGGGACAGTTATAGTTAGTTGGACATTTCACTCGTACAAAACCATAGAAATTACCCCGTTATAGTTAGTTCAGCTAACTATAACTCGCGTCCCGGAATGCACTGCTGATGACGTCACATATTACATCACTCATGACATGGTCAGTGACATCACTGATGACATCACTGATGACATCTCAAATGACATCACTGATGACATCACTGATGACATCATCCAGTGACTGTGTGTTTCTGTAAAGTTTAAATATGTTTAATATATATAGGGAAAGGCGTATTGAAGAATGAGTGGGTGTATAAGTGTCTGAATGGATGATTTAGTACGTGAGTGACTGACTACAAGTGAGTGATTAAATGTATCTTACTGAATGCATGGGTTAGTGACTAAACTGTGTGAATGTCTGTATCCGTCTGTCTGTTGGTTTGTAAGCGGCTGCATGGCTTTCTGAATAGCTACATGAGTGTCTACATGGGTTATTGATTGATTGTCTGAGTATCTGTATGGGTGCCTGAGTGTTTGTATGGGTGGGGTGTGTGTGACTCTGTGCATAGATGTGTGAGTTGGTGATTCACTGGGTGCATGGTTTCAAGAGTGCATCTATGATGGACTGTATGGGTGGGTGAGTGTGTGTATGGGTGTGTTAGTGATTGAATGTATATCTCAGTGGTACATGTGTGAGTAACTACAAATGTGAAAGGCAGTATATATGTGTGTTGGAGTATATAAATGGCTATAAGTGAGAGTGTGTGATTGTGAGAGTGGCTGTATGGATGAGTGTGTACTTGTATCAGTGATTGTATAAGAGCGTAAGAATGTGCTAGTATTTGTATGAGTAAGTTAGCTGGTGTGTGTATAACTGTATAGGTGAGTAAATGGGTGTGTGATTAAGTTTTTTGCATGACTGACTAGGTGTGTGAGTACCTCTATGGATGAGTGGCGGTGTGTGAGTGTTTATATAGGTGTATGAGTGCATATGATAGTCCTGTACTGAGTGACTAAGTATGAGTGACTGTACGGGTGAGTGAGTGGATGTGTGTGTAGACCTAAGAATCAGTGAGTGGGTATGTAGTTTTTGGTGTTGGAGTGTCTATGGTTTTGAGAATGGGAGTCTGTAATTTAGAGTGGGTGTATCAAAAGTTATATTAGGGTGTGAGAAGATGCATGAAATTATCATATGGATGATGTCATCAGTGATGTCATTTGAGATGTCATCAGTGATGTCACTGACCATGTCATGAGTGATGTAATATGTGACGTCATCAGCAGTGCATTCCGGGCGCGAGTTATAGTTAGCTGAACTAACTATAACGGGGAATTTCTATGGTTTTGTACGAG
Organism: Calotriton arnoldi; assembly: GCA_963921515.1. NCBI lineage: Eukaryota > Metazoa > Chordata > Amphibia > Caudata > Salamandridae > Calotriton > Calotriton arnoldi. The sequence continues at coordinate 710,471 of CAWUFW010003172.1, read as the reverse complement.
TGAAATGTCCAACTAACTATAACTGTCCCTAAAACCTATGGTTTTTTCAGTGAATTTCAAAGGTTTTTTAAATGCTAATTTCTAACTATAACGTGCCTGAAACCTATGATTTTTAAGTGAATTTCAAAGGTTTTTTAAATGCTAGTTTCTAACTATGCCTACAGAGGTACGACATGTGAAGAAAAGAAGAAAAAACGCACAGAAAGAAGCAAAAGATGTGCAGAAAGAACCAACAGAGGAGCAGAAAGAGGCCTTGTTGCAAAATCATCCTGTGCCCACAACTTTTTCAGACGGGTACTGGTGGTAACTGACTCTGACTAACCAGAGCCAGTGCTATGCTAAAAGACACTTAGAATACAGTGAAAACACCTACATACACTAGGGAACACTATGCGTTGGGGTACCCCTGTGATTAGCATGACCTCCTCTGCAAGTCCCTAGTACATAATAGGGCAGGGGGATTAAAACTACCTCTTAAAACGTGCTACAGGGCGCGTTTGCACAGTGGTGAAGGGAGGGGGCCTGAGGTGACATGTGTGCAAGCGCACTCCGTGGCGCGTTTTAAGTTGCAGGATTAAGTCCCCTTGAATTCCTGAGGGTCCCTGGGGCCCAACTAGCCCCCAGGTACCTACAGTTAGGACCACAGAGCTGAGTTGCAGAGAGGCGTTCGAGGCCACGCACCTTTTTCACCTCTCTGCAACGCAACTCTGTTGTGCTTACTGAAGGTACCTGGTGGGCTAGTTGGCCCCCAGGGTCCCTCAGGATTCAAAGGGAATTAATTCCCCAACTTAAAACGCACCACAGGGCGAGTTTGCGCACATGTCACCTGAGGCCCCGCCCCTCCCTTCACCACTGTGCAAACGCGCCCCGTGGTGCGTTTTAAGTTGGGGGATTAGGTCACCTTGAATCCTGAGGGTCCCTGGGGCCCAGCTAGCCCACTAGGTACTTCCAGTAAGCACCACAGGCCTGCATTGCAACGCCTGTAACAAATTGTGCAGTTGTGTTTAGGTAGTGAAGAGGGTCGTGCTGGGGGTAGTGTTTTAGGGCTTAGGGTAGTGCAGTGGTGTTTGTGTAGTGTAGGGGGTCATGCTGGGGGTAGATTTAGGGTTTAGGGTAGTGCAGTGGTGTTTGGGTAGTGTAGGGAGTCGTGCTGGGGGACTGTTTTAGGGTTTAGGAGTAGTGCAGTGGTGTTTGGGTAGTGTAGGGGGTCGTGCTGGGGGTAGTGTTTTAGGGTTTAGGGTAGTGCAGTGGTGTTTGGGTAGTGTTGGGGGTAGTGATTTAGGGTAGTGATTTAGGGTAGTGCAGTGGTGTTTGGGTAGTGAAGGAGGTACTGCTGGGGGTAGTGTTTTAGGGTTTAGGGTAGTGCAGTGGTGTTTGGGTAGTGTAGGGGTACTGCTGGGGGTAGTTTTTAGGGTTTAGGGTAGTGCAGTGGTGTTTGGGTAGTGTAGTGGTTCGTGCTGGGGTAGTTTTTAGGGTTTAGGGTAGTGCAGTGGTGTTTGTGTAGTGTAGGGAGTAGTGTTTTAGGGTTTAGGGTAGTGCAGTGGTGTTTGTGTAGTATAGGAGGTCGTGTTTTAGGGTTTAGGGTAGTACAGTGGTCTTTGGGTAGTGTAGGGAGTCATGCGATAGACTGTAAGAACTGTTAGTCGACAATTTTGAGTGCTGCTGTGATAGGGAAAATTTAGCGGGGAAAGCAAAGCGTGTTTTCTGAGCGTTTCATTTTAAGCGCGATCGGGGCTAAAGGGGCCGTTTTTAAAAAGAACCGAATTGATGATCTGTCTATTTTAGCCGTTTTAAGTTGCTTTTATGATTATGTGTACTCAGTATTGCTAAAGACTTGAATTTTAACAAAACACACCTACCTCTTTGCACTTTGCACTTTCCGCCGGCCAAGGTGTGCTGGTGTACCCTGCCTGTAAGAGCGGGTCACCGCGATGACGCCATCTTGGTCAGCGTTCTAGACATTTAGATTTGCATACCCTCCCCTATATCACGAGGGTGATGCAAGCGCGCAGTCTACAATAGACTGTAAGAACTGTTAGTCGACAATTTTGAGTGCTGCTGTGATAGGGAAAATTTAGCGGGGAAAGCAAAGCGTGTTTTCTGAGCGTTTCATTTTAAGCGCGATCGGGGCTAAAGGGGCCGTTTTTAAAAAGAACCGAATTGATGATCTGTCTATTTTAGCCGTTTTAAGTTGCTTTTATGATTATGTGTACTCAGTATTGCTAAAGACTTGAATTTTAACAAAACACACCTACCTCTTTGCACTTTGCACTTTCCGCCGGCCAAGGTGTGCTGGTGTACCCTGCCTGTAAGAGCGGGTCACCGCGATAACGCCATCTTGGTCAGCGTTCTAGACATTTAGATTTGCATACCCTCCCCTATATCACGAGGGTGATGCAAGCGCGCAGTCTACAATAGACTGTAAGAACTGTTAGTCGACAATTTTGAGTGCTGCTGTGATTGGGAAAATTTAGCGGGGAAAGCAAAGCGTGTTTTCTGAGCGTTTCATTTTAAGCGCGATCGGGGATAAAGGGGCCGTTTTTAAAAAGAACCGAATTGATGATCTGTCTATTTTAGCCGTTTTAAGTTGCTTTTATGATTATGTGTACTCAGTATTGCTAAAGACTTGAATTTTAACAAAACACACCTACCTCTTTGCACTTTGCACTTTCCGCCGGCCAAGGTGTGCTGGTGTACCCTGCCTGTAAGAGCGGGTCACCGCGATAACGCCATCTTGGTCAGCGTTCTAGACATTTAGATTTGCATACCCTCCCCTATATCACGAGGGTGATGCAAGCGCGCAGCGCGCGCGCAGCGTGCCGCTGGCGCGGAGCGCGCCAGAGGCGCGCCAGAGGCAAGCCCGTCTGCGCCCGTCAGCGCACCGGATGCGCACAGCGCCAGCTACGCTGCCGGCTTTCCCTCAGAAAGGAGAAGAGTGTGTTATTCAAGGGAACAACTACTCCATCTAGGTAAAAGGTATAATGGAGGGACACAAAACGCTATCATGTGCGGAGTTAAGGCCCCAGTAATTGATCATTTTGCTGGCAGTTTAAAATGTGGCTTACTTAACACCAGATCTTTAGTTAAACACTTCCAGGAAGTATTTACTTTATTGGAGGATTCTGATCTGGATGTGTTGTTTTTGACGGAGACTTGGACGAGAACTGACTCGACAATTGAACTAGGGTTAGCCTGCCCAGCAGGGTTTAAAATTTTTCATAAACCAAGACTAGAAGGAAGAGGTGGGGGAGTGGGAATAATTTTTAAAGAAAAACTGAACTTTACACCCCTTCACATTGATGATGTAGCGGGTATAGAACTATTAGGCTTCGCACTGAACGAGGCTAAAGGGCAGGTGTTGTCAGGAATAGTGTGCTATAGGCCCCCGGAGGGATAAACCCCCAGTACCAGGCTATGATTGATATCTTTACTAACTTGGCACTATCACACTCTAGGATAATTATAGTGGGTGATTTTAACTTATGGGACAATGGGAATCTTGGCACCGCCCTAAAAGATCTGGAGTGTGCATGTGAGAGTCTTCACCTGCACCAACTTGTACATCAATCAACGCACCAAGGCGGCCATATACTAGACCTAATATTTGGCAACCAAATGGACACAAAGGTGGTGGATATTCAGCCCCAATGTTGGACTGATCACTCTCTGATCTACTTCCTGATAGCTCTACCTAGTGCTAGTAGGAAGCTGACGCATACCTCAACCTTCCGGCAAGGAAGGGACTGGGCTAAAATTTCAAGTAGTAAACAGACGCCGCTGCTATCAGAACATAATATATTTCAATCTGATAAACCTGTGGAAGTAAACTATCAAGTCTTCTGTGATCAATTAAATCTGACGTTGGATCAGATAATACCGGTAAAAAATTAAGAAACAGGAAGAAACCGTCTGCTCCCTGGTATAGTGAGGAATTAAAGATACTGAGGAAAAACTGTAAGCAAGCGGAAAGAAAATGGAGGAAACTCTATGCAGATGCAGATAAAAAGCCTTGAGAATACAACAAATTTTGTATAAGGAAGCGATCGGAAAATCAAAAGCTGAATACTATGCCCAAATTATCTTACGAGCACCGAATAGTACAAAAACCCTGTTCACTATAGTGAAGGAATTATCCAGCCCGGCGTGTGTGGGTAATAAGATCAGAGCAACTCAAACATTGTGTGATGAGCTTGCGACCCACTTCGATGAGAAGATAAAAAAGATAATTAGTGGGCTGAAGCCTAATAACAATATCAGTCCGGAGCCGGAAAAAGTACTACTGGATACATCAGTGACAAAGCCACAGGTCAAAGACAGTGATAATGACTGTCCTGCGGTACTTTGGTACTTTCAAACACCCACAGAAGAAGTTTTTAATTTATTAGCGCTGAGTGTCTCTTCTGGTTCACCTCTGGACCCTGTCCCGCAGAGGATATGGAAAGAATTTAAACTTGACCTCCTCCCACGACTATGGCATATCTGCTGCCAATCCCTTGAACAGGGAGTGGTACCTGAGGGGTGGAAGCAGGCAGTGGTGACTCCACTGCTTAAGAAACCTACACTGGACCCTCTCTGCCCAGCCAATTTTAGGCCTATCTCCCTCCTCCCCTATCCGGTTAAGATACTGGAGCGGGCAGTTAGCAAATCTCTCTCTCTTTTTCTTGAAGAAAACTATCTGCTAGACGAGGCCCAATTTGGGTTTCGCCCGGGACACGGAACGGAGACCGCTCTAGTGACAGTACTAGATAACCTGAGGATGCGTGCTGACAATGGTAACTCGAGTATATTGGTACTACTGGATATGTCAGCCGCATTTGATACGGTGAACCACAGCATATTGCTGAACAGACTAGAGGAAATTGGGGTAAAAGGCCTGGCACTGAAATGGCTACGATCATATTTGACTGATAGACAACAGGCAGTTTCAATGCCCCCCTTACGTCTCCAAAAATCCCCATGTGTCATGGGGTGCCACAGGGTTCGGCGATAAGTCCGATTCTGTTCAATATTTACTTGCGCCCTCTCATCTCCATTATTAGATCCTTTGGCGTGGATCTTGTAAATTATGCAGATGACACGCAATTGGTGTTTTCTTTAGAAGGGAATCAGGCAATCACCCTGGATATATTTCAGGAATGTATGCAGAATACCGCAAATTGGCTCAGGAATAATTCTCTACAATTTAATGGAGGAAAAACGGAGATCGTATATTGCTCCACGTCTAGGATTGCTCGGCCTTTTCCCATAGAGCTCCAAATAACACCAACAGATAAACCTGTAGTGCCAGCTAAAACGGTGCGTAACCTGGGAGTTCTGCTGGATGATGATCTCCAGCTAGAATCACAAGTCACCAAAGTAGTTGGTACATGTTTCTCTCTGCTCAGAGCTCTGAGGAGAATTTTGCCGCTACTACCAACCACCATCAGACCCCAAATTGTGAGGTGTATAATCCTGAGCAGACTAGATTACTGCAACTCACTATATTTGGGGGGCCAAAGTCACTACTTCAGAAGCTACAAAGGATCCAGTCAATTGCAGCTAAGTTGGCTTTAAACAGGCAGCGTAGTTCTTCACTCTCTTTGGCCTTGAAAGATCTCCACTGGCTACCGATCTGCCAAAGGATACAATTTAAATCCATGTGCATCGTGTTTAGAGCACTGCACGGAATGGGCCCTAAACCCTTACAGAGGAAATTTTTATGGTATGTCCCTGCGAGAGACCTTCGGTCAGCAAATGCACACTTAGTGAGCATCCCAAGGATTAAGAAAATGAAGTCGGGGGTAGAGCATTCGGTGTAGCAGCCGCTCGGCTGTGGAATGAACTTCCCTTAGATATTAGGCAAATTCAATCTTTGCCCCTATTTAGAAAGCAGCTAAAAACCTGGCTGTTTCCCAGGTAGGGTATGACCCCCAAAATTGCTTTCCTGGGTAAGATGCTCACAGGCTCCAATGTTGATTTTGCCAGTCTCAGCGCCAGGATACCCGTAGGGTGACAGTATGCGCTATATAAGAATCATTTACATTACATTACATTACATTACATGCGGGGGTAGTGTTTTAGGGTTTAGGGTAGTGTAGGGGGTCATGCGGGGGTAGTGTTTTAGGGATTAGGGTAGTGCATTGGTGTTTGGGTAGCGTAGGGGGTCATGCGGGGGTAGTGTTTTAGGGTTTAGGGCAGTGCAGTGGTGTTTGGGTAGTGTAGGGGGTCATGCTGGGGGAGTGTTTTAGGGTTTAGGGCAGTGCAGTGGTGTTCGGGTAGTGTAGGGGGTCGTGCTGGGGGAGTGTTTTAGGGTTTAGGGCAGTGCAGTGGTGTTCGGGTAGTGTAGGGGTCGTGCTGGGGGGAGTGTTTGAGGGTTTAGGGCAGTGCAGTCGTGTTCGGGTAGTGTAGGGGTTGTGCTGGGGGTAGTATTTTAGGGTTTAGGGTAGTGCAGTGGTGTTCGGGTAGTGTAGGGGGTCATGCTGGGGGTAGTGTTCTAGGGTTTAGGGCAGTGCAGTGGTGTTTGGGCAGTGTAGGGGGTAATGCTGGGGGTGGTGTTTTAGGGTTTAGGGCAGTGCAGTGGTGTTCGAGCAGTGTAGGGGGTCGTGCTGGGGGTAGTGTTTCAGGGATTAGGGCAGTGCAGTGGTGTTCGGGCAGTGTAGGGGTGGTGTTTCAGGGTTTAGGGCAGTGCAGTGGTGTTCGGGCAGTGTAGGGGGTCGTGCAGGGGTGGTGTTTCAGGGTTTAGGGCAGTGGTGTTCGGGCAGTGTAGGGGGTCGTGCTGGGGGTGGTGTTTCAGGGTTTGGGGCAGTGCAGTGGTGTTCGAGCAGTAAAGGGGGTCGTGCTGGGGGTGGTGTTTCAGGGTTTAGGGCAGTGCAGTGGTGTTCGGGCAGTGAAGGGGGCGGTGCAGGGGTGGTGTTTCAGGGTTTAGGGCATTGCAGTGGTGTTCGGGCAGTGTAGGGGGCGGTGCAGGGGGTGGTGTTTCAGGGTTTAGGGCAGTGCAGTGGTGTTCGGGCAGTGTAGGGGTCATGCAGGGGGTGGTGTTTCAGGGTTTAGGGCAGTGCAGTGGTGTTCGGGCAGTGTAGGGGGTCGTGCTGGGGCTGGTGTTTCAGGGTTTAGGGCAGTACAGTGGTGTTCGGGCAGTGTAGGGGGTCGTGCTGGGGCTGGTGTTTCAGGGTTTAGGGCAGTGCAGTGGTGTTCGGGCAGTGTAGGGGGTCGTGCTGGGGCTGGTGTTTCAGGGTTTAGGGCAGTGCAGTGGTGTTCGGGCAGTGTAGGTGGTCGTGCTGGGGCTGGTGTTTCAGGGTTTAGGGCAGTGTAGTGGTGTTCGGGCAGTGTAGGGGGTCATGCTGGGGCTGGTGTTTCAGGGTTTAGGGCAGTGCAGAGGTGTTCGGGAAGTGTAGGGGGTCTTGCTGGGGCTGGTGTTTCAGAGTCTAGGGCAGTGCAGTGGTGTTCGGGCAGTGTAGGTGGTCGTGCTGGGGCTGGTGTTTCAGGGTTTAGGGCAGTGCAGTGGTGTTCGGGCAGTGTAGGGGGTCGTGCTGGGGGTGGTGTTTCAGGGTTTAGGGCAGTGCAGTGGTGTTCGGGCAGTGTAGGGGGTCGTGCTGGGGCTAGTGTTTCAGGATTTAGGGCAGAGCAATGGTGTTCAGGCAGTGTAGGGGGTTTTTCTGGAGGTGGTGTTTCCGGGTTTAGGGCAGTGCAGTGGTGTTCGTGCAGTGTAGGGGGTGGTGTTTCAGGGCTTAGGGCAGTGGTGTTCAGGCAGTGTAGGGGGTCTTGCTGGGGTTGATGTTTCAGGGTTTAGGGCAGTGCAGTGGTGTTCGGGCAGTGTAGGGGGTCGTGCTGCGGGTGGTGTTTCAGGGTTTAGGGCAGTGCAGTGGTGTTCCAGCAGTGTAGGAGGTCATGCAGGGGGTGGTGTTTCAGGGTTTAGGGCAGTGCAGTGGTGTTTGGGCAGTGTAGGGGGTCGTGCTGGGGGTGGTGTTTCAGGGTTTAGGGCAGTGCAGTGGTGTTCGGGCAGTGTAGGGTGTCGTGCTGAGGGGTGGTGTTTCAGGGTTTAGGGCAGTGCAGTGGTGTTCGGGCAGTGTAGGGGGTCATGCAGGGGGTGGTGTTTCAGGGTTTAGGGCAGTGCAGTGGTGTTTGGGCAGTGTAGGGGTCGTGCAGGGGGTGGTGTTTCAGGGTTTAGGGCAGTGCAGTGGTGTTCGGCCAGTGTAGGTGGTCTTGCTGGGGGTGGTGTTTCAGGCTTTAGTGCAGTGGTGTTCGGGCAGTGTAGGGGGTCTTGCTGGGGGTGGTGTTTTAGGGTTTAGGGCAGTGCAGTGGTGTTCGGGCAGTGTAGGGGTCTTGCTGGGGCTGGTGTTTCAGGGTTTAGGGCAGTGCAGTGGTGTCCTGGCAGTGTAGGGGTCGTGCTGGGGCTGGTGTTTGAGGGTTTAGGGTAGTGCATTGGTGTTCGGGCAGTGTAGGGGTCGTGCTGGGGCTGGTGTTTCAGGGTTTAGGGCAGTGCAGTGGTTTTCGGGCAGTGTAGGCGGTCGTGCTGGAGCTGGTGTTTCAGGGTTTAGGGCAGTGCAGTGGTGTTCGGGCAGTGTACGGGGTTGTGCTGGGGCTGGTGTTTCAGGGTTTAGGGCAGTGCAGTGGTGTTCGGGCAGTGTAGGGGGTCGTGCTGGGGGTGGTGTTTCAGGGTTTAGGGCAGTGCAGTGGTGTTCGGGCAGTGTCGGGGGTCGTGCTGGGGCTGGTGTTTCATGGTTTAGGGCAGTGCAGTGGTGTTCGGGCAGTGTAGGGGGTCGTGCTGGGGGTGGTGTTTCAGGACTTTAGGGCAGTGCAGTGGTGTTCGGGCAGTGTAGGGGTCGTGCTGGGGCTGGTGTTTCAGGGTTTTGGGCAGTGCAGTGGTGTTTGGGCAGTGTAGGGGGTCTTGCTGGGGGTGGTGTTTCAGGGTTTAGGGCAGTGGTGTTCGGGCAGTGTAGGGGTCTTGCTGGGGGTGATGTTTCAGGGTTTAGGGCAGTGCAGTGGTGTTCGGGCAGAGTAGGGGGTCTTGCTGGGGGTAATGTTTCAGGGTTTAGGGCAGTGCAGTGGTGTTCGTGCAGTGTAGGGGGTCGTGCTGGGGATGGTGTTTCAGGGTTTAGGGCAGTGCAGTAGTGTTCGGTGCAGTGTAGGGGGTCGTGCAGGGGGTGGTGTTTCAGGGTTTAGGGCAGTGCAGTGGTGTTCGGGCAGTGTAGGGGGTCGTGCTGGGGGTGGTGTTTCAGGGTTTAGGGCAGTGCAGTAGTGTTCGAGCAGTGTAGGGGTTCGTGCTGGGGGTGGTGTTTCAGGGTTTAGGGCAGTGGTGTTCGGGCAGTGTAGGGGTCTTGCTGGGGGTGATGTTTCAGGGTTTAGGGCAGTGCAGTGGTGTTCGGGCAGTGTAGGAGGTCTTGCTGGGGGTAGTGTTTCAGGGTTTAGGGCAGTGCAGTGGTGTTCGGGCAGTGTAGGGGTCGTGAAGGGGTGGTGTTTCAGGGTTTAGGGCAGTGCAGTGGTGTTCGGGCAGTGTAGGGGGTCGTGCTAGGGTTGGTGTTTCAGGGTTTAGGGCAGTGCAGTGGTGTTCGGGCAGTGTAGGGGGTCGTGCAGGGGCTGGTGTTTCAGGGTTTAGGGCAGTGCAGTGGTGTTCGGGCAGTGTAGGGGGTCGTGCTGGGGGTAGTGTTTTAGGGTTTAGGGTAGTGCAGTGGTGCTTGTGTAGTGTAGGGGGTCGTGCTGGGGGTAGTGTTTTAGGGTTTAGGTTAGTGCAGTGGTGTTTGTGTAGTGTAGGGGTCATGCTGGGGGTAGTGTTTTAGGGTTTAGGGTAGTGCAGTGGTGCTTGTGTAGTGTAGGGGTCGTGCTGAGGGTAGTGTTTATGGTTTAGGGTAGTGCAGTGGTGTTTGTGTAGTGTAGGGGGTCATGTTTTAGGGTAGTGCAGTGGTGTTTGGGTAGTGTAGGGGTCGTGCTGGGGGTAGTGTTTTAGGATTTAGGTTAGTTCAGTGGTGTTGGGGTAGTGTTTTAGGGTTTAGGGTAGTGCAGTGGTGTTTGTGTAGTATAGGGGGTCATGCTGGGGGTAGTGTTTTAGGGTTTAGGGTAGTGCATTGGTGTTCGGGCAGTGTAGGGGGTCGTGCTGGGGCTGGTGTTTCAGGGTTTAGGGCAGTGCAGTGGTTTTCGGGCAGTGTAGGCGGTCGTGCTGGGGCTGGTGTTTCAGGGTTTAGGGCAGTGCAGTGGTGTTCGGGCAGTGTACGGGGTTGTGCTGGGGCTGGTGTTTCAGGGTTTAGGGCAGTGCAGTGGTGTTCGGGCAGTGTAGGGGTCGTGCTGGGGGTGGTGTTTCAGGGTTTAGGGCAGTGCAGTGGTGTTCGGGCAGTGTCGGGGTCGTGCTGGGGCTGGTGTTTCATGGTTTAGGGCAGTGCAGTGGTGTTCGGGCAGTGTAGGGGTCGTGCTGGGGGTGGTGTTTCAGGACTTTAGGGCAGTGCAGTGGTGTTCGGGCAGTGTAGGGGTCGTGCTGGGGCTGGTGTTTCAGGGTTTTGGGCAGTGCAGTGGTGTTCGGGCAGTGTAGGGGGTCTTGCTGGGGGTGGTGTTTCAGGGTTTAGGGCAGTGGTGTTCGGGCAGTGTAGGGGGTCTTGCTGGGGGTGATGTTTCAGGGTTTAGGGCAGTGCAGTGGTGTTCGGGCAGAGTAGGGGTCTTGCTGGGGGTAATGTTTCAGGGTTTAGGGCAGTGCAGTGGTGTTCGTGCAGTGTAGGGGTCGTGCTGGGGATGGTGTTTCAGGGTTTAGGGCAGTGCAGTAGTGTTCGTGCAGTGTAGGGGTCGTGCAGGGGGTGGTGTTTCAGGGTTTAGGGCAGTGCAGTGGTGTTCAGGCAGTGTAGGGGGTCGTGCTGGGGGTGGTGTTTCAGGGTTTAGGGCAGTGCAGTAGTGTTCGAGCAGTGTAGGGGTTCGTGCTGGGGGTGGTGTTTCAGGGTTTAGGGCAGTGGTGTTCGGGCAGTGTAGGGGTCTTGCTGGGGGTGATGTTTCAGGGTTTAGGGCAGTGCAGTGGTGTTCGGGCAGTGTAGGAGGTCTTGCTGGGGGTAGTGTTTCAGGGTTTAGGGCAGTGCAGTGGTGTTCGGGCAGTGTAGGGGGTCGTGAAGGGGTGGTGTTTCAGGGTTTAGGGCAGTGCAGTGGTGTTCGGGCAGTGTAGGGGGTCGTGCTAGGGTTGGTGTTTCAGGGTTTAGGGCAGTGCAGTGGTGTTCGGGCAGTGTAGGGGGTCGTGCAGGGGCTGGTGTTTCAGGGTTTAGGGCAGTGCAGTGGTCTTCGGGCAGTGTAGGGGGTCGTGCTGGGGGTAGTGTTTTAGGGTTTAGGGTAGTGCAGTGGTGCTTGTGTAGTGTAGGGGGTCGTGCTGGGGGTAGTGTTTTAGGGTTTAGGTTAGTGCAGTGGTGTTTGGGTAGTGTAGGGGGTCGTGCTGGGGTAGTGTTTTAGGGTTTAAGGTAGTGCAGTGGTGTTTGTGTAGTGTAGGGGTCGTGCTGGGGTAGTGTTTTAGGGTTTAGGGTAGTGCAGTGGTGCTTGTGTAGTGTAGGGGGTCGTGCTGGGGGTAGTGTTTATGGTTTAGGGTAGTGCAGTGGTGTTTGTGTAGTGTAGGGGTCATGTTTTAGGGTAGTGCAGTGGTGTTTGGGTAGTGTAGGGGGTCGTGCTGGGGGTAGTGTTTTAGGATTTAGGTTAGTGCAGTGGTGTTGGGGTAGTGTTTTAGGGTTTAGGGTAGTGCAGTGGTGTTTGTGTAGTATAGGGGGTCATGCTGGGGGTAGTGTTTTAGGGTTTAGGATAGTGCAGTGGTGCTTGTGTAGTGTAGGGGGTCGTGCTGGGGGTAGTGTTTTAGGGTTTAGGGTAGTGCAGTGGTGTTTTTGTACTGTAGGGGGTCATGTTTTAAGATGCAACGCTCCAATACCTGACCAGTCTGCACTACATAAAACTGCAAAAAAACTAAAAATAAAAAGTGTTTTGCACACTTTTGTCATTGGGCTACATGTGGGCTACATCTGGGTAATATTTGTGCTACATTTGGGCTCTTTTTTCACTGGTGGCCATCTTGGAAGACTTCTTTGTTATGAAGTTTCCTAAGTTCCTCATTTACTGCAGTCTCTTCAGTAGGAAATGCTTTCAGTTTTTACTTTGATTCCATCAAGAAGGCATTCAGATGTGTCACACATTTGCCATAAATTCAGAATGTTAGCACTCTAGTTGTTCATTAGATCACTGTAGTAAAGCTACTGCTCACCAAGGAGTTAACTGGAAGTCTACTGCTGGTATTGAAAGTGATTGTTTCAGTCTGCATGTCAGAATTTTCTAATGAAATAGAAGAGGATTTGAGATCTCACTTAAAACATGCACTAAATTTTCTTTTGCAGCACTAACCATAATTTCTATTGCAAAATGAACCCCTCATTTTGTTCCTTTTTAAATTAAATGTTTTAAGTGTTACCAGTTTATTCCAATCAAGATGGCTTCAGGTGTGCCATACTTTTGTCATAAGTAAGGCTGTTAGCACTCTAGTTGTTCTTTAGAACACTCTGGGAAGCTGCAGTAGAACACAAAGGCATCAACTGACAGGCTGCTCCTGTTGAAATATAACAGGAAGATATTTGAGATCTCACTTAAAACATGTCCTAATTTTTCTTTCTACAGCACTAACCATAATTTCTATGGCAAAATGAACCCCCTCATTTTGTTCCTTTTTAAATTAAATGTTTTAAGTGTTACCAGTTTATTCCAATCAAGATGGCTTCAGGTGTGCCATACTTTTGTCATAAGTAAGACTGTTAGCGCTCTAGTTGTTCTTTAGAACACTCTGGGAAGCTGCAGTAGAACACAAAGGCATCAACTGACAGGCTGCTCCTGTTGAAATATAACAGGAAGATATTTGAGATCACACTTGAAACATGTCCTAATTTTTCTTTCTACAGCACTAACCATAATTTCTATGACAAAATGAACCCCATCATTTTGTTCCTTTTTAAATTAAATGTTTTAAGTGTTACCAGTTTATTCCAATCAAGATGGCTTCAGGTGTGCCATTCTTTTGTCATAAGTAAGACTGTTAGCGCTCTAGTTGTTCTTTAGAACACTCTGGGAAGCTGCAGGAGAACACAAAGGCATCAACTGACAGGCTGCTCCTGTTGAAATATAACAGGAAGATATTTGAGATCACACTTGAAACATGTCCTAATTTTTCTTTCCAGAGCACTAACCATAATTTCTATGACAAGATGAACCCCATCATTTTGTTCCTTTTTAAATTAAATGTTTTAAGTGTTACCAGTTTATTCCAATCAAGATGGCTTCAGGTGTGCCATACTTTTGTCATAAGTAAGGCTGTTAGCACTCTAGTTGTTCTTTAGAACACTCTGGGAAGCTGCAGTAGAACACAAAGGAATCAACTGACAGTCTCTGCCCTTGTTGGATGTACATGTTTTACTGAGAATGTCAGACTTCATTCTCACATGACTGAGAAAGATAATGTGAATTTACAGAAAATATGCTTTCATTTTAGCTTCTGGAGCACCTTCCAAAACTGTATGGGACAAGCATGTGAAAATAGTTTTCTCTCAAACATGATTCATGATATCCCAGCAGAAGGTTTTTCACAGGGTAAAATCACCTTAGAACACACCACAATTCCTGAAATTAGTATGGTACCATCAACAAATGAATTCTAATGTAACTAAAGTCTGTTATCACCCTTTATAGTTCTCCTTTTGGTAACCCTCAAAATCTTCGATTCACTACAATGCATTTCAATGGGGTACTATCATTTATATTGGTCCCAAGATGGCTGCCAGCAATTCCAGGATGAAGTGCTGACAGCCAATCAGATCTCACGATGACATGTGTGGTTAGGCTCCGCCCAGAATATATATGTGTTTTTACTTTTGATTTTCTCAGCAACTACTGAACGGATTTACACCATTTAACAAAAAGGGTTCTTTCTGAACCAAGAACTACCTCTTTGCCAAATTTGGTGTAATTCCGTTCAGCAGTTCGGGCTGTAGCCTTGCATAAAGTTTCCTATGGGAAATTGATTTTTTGACTCTTATTTTTTAATTTCTCCAGCAACTACTGAACGGATTTACACCATTTAACAAAAAGGGTTCTTTCTGAACCAAGAACTACCTCTTTGCCAAATTTGGTGTAATTCCGTTCAGCAGTTCAGGCTGTAGCCGTGTCTAAAGTTTCCTATGGGAAAATGAATGGGGAAAACACGTTTTGGGACCCCCCTTTTTTCTCGGCCCCCGCTTCACGAATCACCCTGAGACTTTCAGGGTAGGAGCGGACTGGAACGGGCCATAAAGTTTGAAAATTTCGCGAAGATTCGTCAACCGACGCAAGAGTTATTTCAAATAGAATGTCGCGGATTTCCTATGGAAAATAGGTCCTACCTATAACTATCTACTGGCGACCGCCAGTAGATAATATATATATATATATATATATGCCAAGCTGTTTTGAAGAATGAGTGGGTGTATAAGTGTCTGAATAGATGATTTAGTAGGTGCGTGACTGATTGTATAAGTGACTGACTAAGCGTATCTTACTGAATGCATGGGTTAGTGAGTAAACTGTGTAAATGTTTGTATCAGTCTGTCAGTTGGTGTATAAGTGGCTGCATGGGTTAGTGAGTAGCTACATGACTGTCTATATGGGTTATTGATTGGTTGTCTGAGTATCTGTATGGGTGCCTGAGTGTCTTTGTGAGTGGGTGGGGGGTGGATGACTCTGTGCTTAGATGTGTGAGTACGTGATTCACTGGGTGTATGGGTTCAAGAGTGCATCTGTGAAGGGCTGTATGGGTGGGTGAGTGTGTGTATGGGTGTGTTGGTGAGTGAATGGATGTCCCAGTGGTATATGTGTGAGTAACTACATATGTGAAAGGCAGTATATGTGAGTGTTGGGGTATATAAATGACTATACGTGAGAGTGAGTGATTGTGAGAGTGGCTGTATGGATGAGTGTCTGCTTGTATGAGTGATTGTATAAGAGAGTAAGTATGTGTTAGTATTTGTATAAATAAGTGAGGTGGTCTGTGTATAACTGTATAGGTGAGTAAATGGGTGTGATTGATTCTTTGCATGACTGAGGAGGTGTGTGAGTAAGTCTATGGATGAGTGGCGGTGTGTGAGTGTATGTATAGGTGTATGAGTGCATATAATAGTGCTGTATTGATGAGTGACTGCATGTATGAGTTACTGTATGGGTGAATGAGTGGATGTGTGTGTAGACCTAAGAATCAGTGAGTGCGTATGTAGTGACTGGTATTGGTGTGTCTATGGTTTTGAAAATGGTAGTCTGTATTTTAGAGTGGGTGTATCAAAGGTTATATTAGGGTGTGAGGAGGTGCATCAGATTATCACATGGATGATGTCATCAGTGATGTCATCAGTGATGTCACTGACCATGTCATGAGTGATGTAATATGTGACGTCATCAGCAGTGCATTACGGGGGTGCGAGTTATAGTTAGCTCTACTAACTATAACGGCCGAATTTCTCTGGTTTTGTACGAGTGAAATGTCCAACTAACTATAACGTCCCTGAAACCTATGTTTTTTTCAGTGAATATATATATATATATATATTCACTGAAAAAACCATAGGTTTCAGGCACAGTTATAGTTAGAAATTAGCATTTAAAAAACCTTTCAAATTCACTGAAAAAACCATAGGTTTTAGGGACAGTTATAGTTAGTTGGACATTGCACTCGTACAAAACCCGTGAAATTCCCCCGTTATAGTTAGTTCAGCTAACTATAACTCGCGCCCCCGCAATGCACTGCTGATGACGTCACATATTACATCACTCATGACATGGTCAGTGACATCACTGATGACATCACACTGACATCTCAAATGACATCACTGATGACATCACTGATGACATCATCCATGTGATAATCTGATGCACCTCCTCACACCCTAATATAACCTTTGATACACCCACTCTAAATTACAGACTGCCATTCGCAAAACCATAGACACTCCAACACCAATAACTACATACCCACTCACTGATTCTTAGGTCTACACACACATCCACTCACTCACCCGTACAGTCACTCATACTTACGGTCACTCAGTACAGGACTATCATATGCACTCATACTCCTATATAGACACTCAAACACCGCCACTCATCCATAGAGGTACTCACACACCTACTCAGTCATGCAAATAATTAAACACACTGCCATTTACTCACCCATACAGTTATACACACACCAGCTCACTTACTCATACAAATACTAGCACATTCTTACGCTCTTATACAATCACTGATACAAGCACACACTCATCCATACAGTCACTCTCACAATCACACACTCGCTTATAGCTATTTATATACTCCAACACACATATATACTGCCTTTCACATATGTAGTTACTCACACATGTACCACTGGGACATACATTCACTCACTAACACACTCTTACACACACTTACCCACCCATACAGTCTATCACAGATGCACTCTTGAAACCATCCACCCAGTGAATCACCCACTCACACATCTATGCACAGAGTTGCACACACCCCACCCACACAAACACTCAGGCACCCATACAGATTCTCAGACAACCAATAAATAACTCGTATAGACACTCATGTAGCTATTCACAAACCCATGCAGCCACTTACACAGCAACAGACAAACGGATACAGACATTCACCCAGTTTAGTCACTAACCCATGCATTCAGTAAGATACGTTTAATCACTCGCTTACAGAGTCAGTCACGCACCTACTAAATCATCCATTCAGACACTTATACACCCACTCATTCTTCAATACGCCTTTCCCTATATATATTAAACATTTTTAAACTTTACAGAAACACACACTCACTGGATGATGTCATCAGTGATGTCATTTGAGATGTCATCAGTGATGTCATCAGTGATGTCACTGAGCATGTCATGAGTGATGTAATATGTGACGTCATCAGCAGTGCATTGCGGGGCGCGAGTTATAGTTAGCTGAACTAACTATAACGGGGGAATTTCACGGGTTTTGTACGAGTGCAATGTCCAACTAACTATAACTGTCCCTAAAACCTATGGTTTTTTCAGTGAATTTGAAAGGTTTTTTAAATGCTAATTTCTAACTATAACGTGCCTGAAACCTATGGTTTTTTCAGTGAATTTCAAAGGTTTTTTAAATGCTAATTTCTAACTATAACATGTCTGAAACCTATGGTTTTTTCAGTGAATTTCAAAGGTTTTTTAACTGCTAATTCCTAACTATAAAATGTCTGAAACCTATGGTTTTTTTCAGTGAATTTCAAAGGTTTTGTAAATGCCAATTTATAAATGTATTAATTGTTATTTTTATTTTTTTCGTACTGATTTACTACATTTTTTTAAACTATTTATTTTTAGATATTTTATTTTTTAAATTACATTGTAATTACATTATACATTACATTACAAAATATACTTTCTCAGAATGAATTAATTTACTTTAAATACTTTGCAAATAGGCAACAGACTTTTAAGTACAGTAGTTACAGTTGTTGCAATGGGCAACACAATTTCAAACACAATGCAACATTGAGCTCAATGTGAATTTCTAGCTAAATGCAATTATTTACTTTATGGATTACTTTTCTAACCACAGGACTGAATCCTAGATTCAGTCCAGGGACATCTCCTGTAAACAGTTGAGTAAAAGCGTTTTGGTTACAGTAGTGATTTTTAAGGAATATTATTGTATTTTAAAAGTTGACACTTAGAAACATTTTCACATAGAATCACCAATGTTATCCTATGGGAGGAAATTAACTTAGCAGGTAAGTAGTGTTATCGTGACTTTTTCTCACTCAGTGGTGGATCCTGGATCCAGCACTGGTGCATCTCCTGTAAACAGTTGAAAGAATGCGTTTAAGTCATACAGGCGATTTTTAAGGAATATTTGTAGTTTGTGAAAATCGACACTGAAACTTTTCTGCTGAAAACCAGACAATGGATTCCTATGAAAGGAAATACAAGTTACTGGTAAGTACGGTTAAAATTACTTTTCAGGGTCAGTGCTGGGCTAAAAGATGCAGCACTGGGTTCTCTCCTGATAACAGGTGAGTAAATCGGAATTCGTATTTCGGCTGATTTTAGAGGAATATTTGTATGTTTCAAAAATCGACACAGAAACTTTTTCAGCAAAAAGCAGGCAATGATATCCTATGGAAGGAAATTCAAGTTACTGGTAAGTACGGTTAAAATTACTTTTCAGGATCAGTACTGGGCTGAAAGATGCAGCACTGAGGTCTCTCCTGATAACAGGTGAGTAAATCGGAATTCATATTTCGGCTGATTTTAGAGGAATATTTGCACAATGGTGAAGGGAGGGGCAGGGCCTGAGGTGACATCTGTGCAAATGCGCCCCGTGGCGCGTTTTAAGTTGGGGGATTAAGTCCCCTTTAATTATGAGGGTCCCTGGGGCCAACTAGCCCACCAGGAACCTCCAGTATGCGCCAGGGGCTGCGTTGCAGAGACGTGTACAGAGGCCACACCCCTTTTACACCTCTCTGCAAGGCAGCTCTGTGGCGCTTTTGGAAGTACATGGTGGGCTAGTTGGACTCCAGGGACCCTCAGGATTCAAGGGGACTTAATCCCCATCTTAAAACACGCCACGGGGCCTGTTTGCACACATGTCACCTGAAGCCCCGCCCCCTCCCTTCACCACTGTGCAAACGCGCCCCGTAGCGCGCTTTAAGTCGGGGGATTAACTCCCCTTGAATCCTGAGGGTCCCTGGGGGTAGGCACCCCGGGACACTGCAGGAGCCGGCCCTGGGGGGTGGCGGTCCCCAGGGCCACCACAGGCTCCAGGAGGGGGCCGCGTGGCCCCCTACCATCCAAATGCACAGCCCCGGGAGGTGGTGGTCCCCGGGCTCGGGGTCCTAACGGACCCCCATTTTCACTTCTGTTAGTGCCCCGGGAGGAGGTGGTCTCCGGGCGTGTGGGGGCTGGAGCCCCCCACACATGTTAATTTAAAAATAAAGAAGCCCCGGGGAGGTGGTGGTCCCCGGGGCTGCGGGAGGGCTCTGAGCCCTCTCGCTACTTTTTCAAATAAAGCCCCGGGGGGTGGCGGTCCCCGGGGCTTGGGGAGCCCTTAGAGGCCCCCCATACATAAAATAAACCCCCCAGCATGCCCCCGGGACTTGGCCCACCCGGGGCAAGTCACATCGAGCGCGGAGACCGCGCTCGATTTGCTATCGGCAGGATCCGCGCACCCTGAGCGCATCCTGCCGATTTTTTTAAAAACAAAAATGCTTTTTTTGCCCAGGGGTCCTTGTGGGACCCCCTGAGCAGACCTAGGGGGTCAGGGTGTTTCTACCTTGCCCCCTTTGTGCGTTTTGCGCACTTTTTTTTACTGCTTTCTTGTTCCTGGTTTGGAGTGTTGACAGCCAATTATCAGACAGCTCGTGATCGGGAGGGTGCGCGGATCCTCCGTGCCCATAGATATATATGTACATTTACTTTTGATTTTCTCAGCAACTACTGAACGGATTTACACCATTTAACAAAAAGGGTTCTTTCTGAACCAAGAACTACCTCTTTGCCAAATTTGGTGTAATTCCGTTCAGCAGTTCGGGCTGTAGCCGTGTCTAAAGTTTCCTATGGAAAAATGAATGGGGAAAACGCGTTTTGGGACCCCCCTTTTTTCTCGGCCACCGCTTAACGAATCACCCCAAGACTTTCAGGGTAGGAGCGGACCGGAGCGCCCCACAAAGTTTGAAAATTTCGCGAAGATACGTCAACCGGCAAGAGAGTTATTCATTTATATTGATATACAGGTTTAGTAACTAGCTTAACAACCCACTTACCTTGAACTTAATATTATTATTGTGTATATATATATGAAAAATATATATGTGAAAAATCACGCTGGAGCCACGTTTTGAACGCAAGGCAATGTACAGAGATTCGTGTCCGGTGCGCGACTCCAACTTTTTATTTAATATATATATATATATCTAAATACACATATTATATATGTATGTGTATGTATACATTTATTTTAAAAAAGTATATATTTTAATTTTTTTTTAAATGTAATAAAAAAATGAAATATATTTTAAAAATAATACATATGTATTAAAAGTTTTTTTAATAGTAATTTCAGGAGTCGCGCAACGTCCGTGTACATTGCGACTTCCGGATTCGCATACAGGACGTGAATCTAACTTTTTTTTTTAAACAATATTTAATATTAATATAGCTTTATTTAATTTATTTAAAATAAAGAGATACAGTTATGTGTAATTAAAATATTTTCAGATAGTCCTAAATACTCCTGAAATGTAAAATCTAAAGAAGTTGCAGAATCGTGTCCAGTACACGGTGGTTCCACGTAGGGATCACGTACCCCATGTGACATAAAAAACACATTTCATTGGCTAAAGATCCTGTCATCTTTAAGTTTTCTAGAACCCACCCTCTTTCTTCTAATGGGTGTGGTTGGCAACAGCCATACTTTTTTCAGGAGCAACACAATTTTGGAGTGTTTTTTGGTGTTTTGAGGATTTCTAATCATTATTTGAAAATGGCAAGTGCACAGGATCTGCAGGAGGAGGAGACCCTGCTGGAAGAGGAAGAGGAGCCAAGGTGCAGAAAGAAGGACAGTGTGGTATGGGAATTTTTTTCCATACCTGAAGGATAAAAGAAAGTAAATGCACGCAAGGTAACTTGCAACATTTGCAAAAAAGTTCTTTCTTCTGGTTCTGACGAAAAATATTTGTGTGGTACATCCTCGATCTGCAAACATCTCAGAACCATGCACGAAAAAAGGCTTGCAAGAGCTGAACTTGCAAGACAGGATGAAGGAACTGATGATGCACAGCCTTCCATTTCATCAGTTGGTGACAGGTTGCAGTCTAGCCCACCAACTCTTCCTGATTTCTCTAAGGCAGGACTTTTTGCCCAAAGTGTATCACCGTTTTAAGCATTGGTGAACAGGTTGTGCGAACAATGTTGGATACAATTAATAATCATAAGTGTTACTTTTTTTCTGCATTTCTGCATTTTATGTGCTTGTTTTTTTGTTTCCATTTTTAAAAAAAATCGAAAACACCGAAAAAACACAAAATTGTTAAAAAAAAAATTATACAAAAGTTTTTAAAAAAGAGGGAAAAAAATGGTTCTTACGAAACCAACTATTCTGGTTCAAAAAAGAAAAGCTATATGTTGTGTGATTATATGAGTCAATGGATAGTGTCTGTGTGATTGCATGAGTGTGTATTTAGTGTCTGAGTGATTGGATGAGTGTTTGAGGGAATGGTTGAGTGCAAGAGTAGTGCCTGGGTGATTGCATAAGTGCATGGACAGTGCCTGAGTGATGCATAAGTGCAGGGATACTGCCTGGGTGAATGCATGAGTGTATGGGTAGTGCCTGACTGGAAGGATAGATACAATGCTAATGCCTGGGTCATTGAAAGTGTGCATGGGTAGTGCTTGAGGGAGTGAATGGATGCATGGCTAGTACTGAGTGAATGGTTGAGTGCAAGAGTAGTGCCTGAGTGATTGCATGAGTGGATGGGTAGAGTCTAGATGATTGCATGAGTGCAGTGGTAGTACCTGGGCGATTGGATGAGTTTATGGGTAGTGCCTGAGTGGAAGGACGGATGCAATGCTAGTGCATGGGTCAAAGAAAGAGTGCATAGGTAGTGCTTGAGGGAGTAAATGAATGCATGGCTAGTACCTGAGTGAACGGTTGAGTGCAAGAGTAGTGCCTGAGTGATTGAATGAGTGGATGGGTAGTGTCTGGGTGATTGCATGAGTGCAGTGGTAGTGCCTGGGTGATTGGATTAGTGTATGGGTAGTGCTTGAGTGGAAGGATGGATGCAAGGCTAATACCTGGGTCATTGAAAGAGTGCATGGGTAGTGCTTGAGGGAGTGAATGAGTGCATAGGTAGTGCCTGGGTGAGAGGATGAGTGCATGGGTACTGCCTAAGTGAATGGCTGAGTGCAACAGTAGTACCTGGGGGATTGCATAAGTACATGGATAGTACCTGGGTGATTGCATAAGTACATGGATAGAGCCTGGGTGATTGCATGAGTGCAGGGGTAATGCCTGGGTGATTGCATGAGTACATGAGAAGTACCTGAGAGAAAGTATGAGAGCAAGGATAATGCCTGGGTCATTGAAAGAGTGCATGGGTAGTGTTTGAGGGAGTGAATGAGTGCATGGGTAGTACCTGAGTGAATGGTTGAGTGCAAGAGTAGTGCCTGAATGATTGCATGAGTGGATGTGTAATGTCTGGGTGATTGCATGAATGCAGTGGTACTGCCTGGGTGATTGGATTAATGTATGGGTAGTGCCTGAGTGAAAGGATGGGTGCAAGGCTGATACCTGGGTCATTGAAAGAGTATATGGGTAGTGCTTGAGGGAGTGAATGTGTGCATAGGAAGTACCTGAGTGAATGGTTGAGTGCAAGAGTAGTGCCTGAGTGATTGCATGAGTGGATGGGTAGCGTCTGGGTGATTGCATGAGTGCAGTGGTAGTGCCTGGGTGATTGGATGAGAGTATGGCTAGTGCCTGAGTGCAAGGATGGATGCAAGGCTAATGCCTGGGTCATTGAAAGAGTACATGGGTAGTGCTTGAGGGAGTGAATGAGTGCATGACTAATACCAGAGTGAATGTTTGAGTGCAAAAGTAGTGCCTGAGTGATCGCATAAGTGGGTGGGTAGTGTCTGAGTAATTGCATGAGTGCAGTGATCGTGCCTGGGTGATTGCATGAGTGTATGGGTAGTGCCTGAGTGGAAGGATGGATGCAAGGTAATGCCTGGGTCATTGGATGAGTGCATAGGTAGTGCCTGAGTGAATGGATGAGTGCATGGGTACTGCCTAAGTGAATGGCTGAGTGCAACAGTAGTACCTGGGTGATTTCATAAGAACATGGGTAGTGCGTGGGTGATTGATTGAGTGCAAGGCTAATGCCTGGGTCATTGAAAGAGTGCATGGGTAGTGTTTTAGGTAGAGAATGAGTGCATGGATAGTACGTGAGTGAATGGTTGAGTGCAAGAGTAGTACCTGGGTGATTGCATAAGTACATGGATAGTACCTGGGTGATTGCATACGTACATGGATAGTGCTTGGGGGATTGCATGAGTGGAGGGGTAATGCCTGAGAGATTGCCTGAGTACATGAGAAGTACCTGAGGGAAAGTATGAGAGCAAGGCTAATGCCTGGATCATTGAAAGAGTGCATGGGTAGTGTTTGAGGGAGTGAGTGCATGGGTAGTACCTGAGTGAATTGTTGAGTGCAAGAGTAGCGCCTGAGTGATTGCATGAGTGGAAGGGTAATATCTGGGTGATTGTATGAGTGCAGTGGTACTGCCTGGGTGATTGGATAAGTGTATGGGTAGTGCCTGAGTGAAAGGATGTATGCAAGACTAATGTCTGGGTCATTGAAAAAGTGCATGAGTAGTGCTTGAGGGAGTGAATGAGTGCTTAGGTAGTACCTGAGTGAATAGTTGAGTGCAAGAGTAGTACCTGAGTGATTGCATGAGTAAAGGGGTACTGTCTGCATGATTGCATGAGTACAGTGGTAGTGCCTTGGTGATTAGATGAGTGCATAGGTAGTGTCTGAGTGAATGGATGAGTGCATGGGTAGTGCCTCAGTGAATGATTGAGTGGAAGAGTAGTGCATGAGTGATTGCATGAGTGCAGGGGTACTGCTTAGGTGATTGGATCAGTGTATGGGTAGTGCCTGAGTGAAATAATGACTGGAAAAGTAATGTCTGGGTCATTGGATGACTGCATGGTTAGTGCCTGAGTGAATAGATGAGTGCATGTGTAGTGCCTGAGTAAATCAATGAGTGCATAGGTAGTGTTCGAGGGAATGGTTGAGTGCAAGAGTAGTGCCTCAGTGATTGCATAAGTGCATCAGTAGTGCCTTGGTGATTGCATGAGTGCAGGGGTAGTGCCTGGGTGATTGGATGAGTGCATGGGTAGTGCCTGTGTAAAAGAAAGAATACAAGGGCAATAACTGTGTTTTTCTATTAGTGCAAAACTTGTGCTTCAGAGAATGCATAAGTGCATGTGTAGTGTCTACATGAAAGGATGACTGCCTGCTTGATTACATGGACAACATAATGATAATTTTCAAGAAGTGTAAAGGATCAACATTATTTATATTAAAAACAAATAACATAATTACACTTTAAACATTTTTTCACGTTATCGTGCATATTATATGATGTATTCTTAGCTTTAAAGTAATTTATATACATTACTCAGTAGAAATATTTTAAAGTAGTATTGTCCTAAACAGCATTAAAACTCTTCTCAAACTTCAACAGTACCTGCTATAAAAAAGAAAAGGAAAAACTGTTATTTAATGATAATATATTACAGAAATTATAATATTATATTTTTCAGAATTCAACATAAATTAAGAATTATATAACATTTTCAGATTCCCTTTTTTGCTGTTCACAGATTCCACTTAACTTCACCAGACACAGTGATTTCATTGTGGTATCTTCATTGAATAGTGGGGAAAAAAACTATCAAATTGATTGTAGAAAAAAACCAAAATCATCATAAAGCATCATTTTCAATATGTGTAGCTATGTCTTTTTCTAGCTACACTTTGATAATTACTTTCTTCATCTATATAAACTCTATTATTTATCTCAAATACATTTGCCTAAATATACACTTTCATTTATATTGGTACAAAATAGACAACAAATATATAAAATATTTCCTTTTAAACAGAATTTTCCAAATGCAATATCAATTAGCACAAATAATAATCCAAACACTAATTATAAATAGTAATTATTTCAATCCTGTCCACATCTTCCAAATAGGCAGAATAATGTATTTAAAACTTTCGCTTACAAAAATCTCCAATATAAATTTGTTAATTTGTGTTCAGATCTTCCCAATAGGACGAATGATGTATTCAAAACGTTGGCTTCAAAAATATCAAATAAGAATTTGGTTATTCGTAAGGCAATCTAGGTTTGAATTCCAAGTGGGTATCATTGCAATGTGTCCATCCTTTATTACACTTAAAATACACAGTATAGTGTCCAGCCACTGCTATAAAAGTTGTTCCTGAAATAGATATTTGACTTGCAACAAAATGTTTAATTTTCATTTCCAATTTTCTTCCATTTGCTCTACAACGTTGAAACATTAAAATGAGATATTTTCCAAATCTTTCTATATGTAATGTAGACAACATCTCTGATCTACAATGTGAAAATGTCATGTTCTGATTGGCTGTTTTAATCAATTTCTTAAAAGGTACTGATATGCAGTCTGCTATCATCAAATATATGAATCGTTCTGTTTGTATTTCAGTGATAGTAGTAAATGAACAATCTTCACATTTATGATCCCATCTGTAACTTAGTCCAAATAAGTTTTCAATCTGTATTTCTTCATGTTCTAACACTCCAAGCATAAGGATTAAAAATTCTTGTGCATCTTGTTGTACATTAAGAGTAAATGTCAGTGAACCAGTACATATATCCAAAAGATGCCGAACGCCAGAAGCAGTATGGATTTTACTTCTGTCAGTTACCAACTGTTGAAATAGATGATGTAATAAAGAAAAAAATATTTTTTCATGATTTCCCATGATTTCACAATTAAGCTCTTCTAGATAAAACACAACATTCAGAATCACATTAGCATAGCAGTTGATACCTGAACTATTTTCCAACTGGTATCCTACAATCTCATCAACAGTTTCCATTTACTTTTTCTTTCCGCCTTCAAGTTTCTCGTCTCTTCATTTCTTTTCATTATTTCAACATCAATTCCAGCTTTGACATATTTCCGTTTTGGACAGACTATACGTTTCTCATAAATAGGAGCATAGAGTCTTCTTAAACGATTATACTCTCTTACACGATTTGCATCAGCACTAAACTTTTTCTCATCGAAATCTATCAAATGCAAACCACATAATGTTCTTACTCGAGATAATGCAACATATACCATTATCTCTTTCAACACTGCACTTCTGATATTTACAAAAGCACTGTCTATACTTAGACCTTGGGATTTATGAATAGTTACTGCATATGCTAAAGACAGAGGAAACTGTTTTCTGCAAACATACAAGTCTTTTACAAGCAAAAAACATAAAACACAATGCCCAATCTGTCTTACCTCTTTAATCTGATCAAATTTTATCTGATCAAATTCTATTCCATCTCTGTTCTGAAAACTAACAAAATCAGCAACTTTTCCCATTTCTCCATTTACTAAACCTTCTTCTACATTCAAATTACGCTGTAAAATTACCCGACAGTTTATACATACATGTAAAGTTTTTTCTAAGCCTGCCGTTTTAGATACAGTCTTTTCCAAAGAATCCAATTTAGACTGTAGTTTTTCTGTGAGAAGAATAGTCACTCCTTGGTGTTCAATTTTATCAATAGCTTCAATTTTCACTATTTGTTGTTTTTCCAGTTTCAAAACTTCTTGATTAAAAGTAGAACACTCTTGCAGTGTAGGCATTAGGCAAACTATAGACTTCTTTCTTCAAGCTTATTGTACATTATTTCAGCTGCTGTGTATCCAGTTGTAAAGAAGTTCCTTACTAGCCAACTTTCTAAAGCTTGTTTACCATGTTTTGTCAATACACCAATTCTTATATCTTGAAGAATGTTTCCATAATGTTCATCACTTGCTTGTCGCATATTCTTAGTAAGTTTTTTATATTCAAAATGTGACCAAATGTTTACATTTCCAATTCTTCCCAAAGTGTCTTCATGGACAAGTGTTTTAAAAACAGGTTGTCCTTTTACAGGAGTAAATTGTGTACAATTACATGTTTTCCTCCAAACAGAACATCGTAATCTGTTTTTAAAATCTGTTGCATTCTCAAGTGTCCAAAGGAAAGCATTAAGTTTGAGACCATGCTCACCTCATCAATGATTAGAAGTTTCATTTTCTTCAGTACTCTTGACACTTCATAACAAGCTTCTCCAGATAGCTTCTGATATTCCAATTTAATATCATGTTCAACTGGTAGCATAAGTAATCGATGTAAAGTAATCCCTTTAATGTTGTGTGCTAATCCAGTTGGAGCTGTTACAACACAAGATAAATGTGATTCTGTAGTTTTTTGTAGATAACTGTTCAAAACTTATTTAATTAAGAAACCTTTTCCTGTTCCAGCTTGACCACTGATATACATTAGAATAGGATTAAATGATGAACATTGGCATTCTTTTTTTTGTGTGCAGCAAACCATGTTGTATCTGTTGTGTCACTTGTTGATATATTTCTTTTTGTTCGATGTTTAGTTGTTCTTCTAACTTTTCCAACTGGATAATATCCTGGTGTGCTTGTTGCATTGCAGTTTCTACTTCATTCATGGCTATTGGTGCTTCATTTTCAATAATTTGTTGTCCTAGTTGATCTTGACTTACTGCAGCCGAACTTTGACTATTTTGAGAACTGTCTCTAGCTATTTCACCTGCAATAGTAGTTTCTTGTTCAATCTCATCATTTAACATTTGTAGATAAGTTTGGAAAATTGTGCATTGAATGCTATATTTAAATGCATTAAAAGAATCTTCATAGCAGTCGAAATCTGCAAGTAATTCCGTTTCACCACGCCAAGGCTTGAACAGTTATAGAAGTGCTAAATAGGAAAATTCCCTCTTCTCTGGATTTTCGCAACTCAGTTTTCTGTGGTTAATAGGATCTCCTTTGTTATGTTTAACCAAACATCCGTCACATTCGATTACTGCATATTTTTCTTCATTTATATTTTCTGTAACATTTCTTTTAAAGCTGTAATGTTGAAGTATTTCATAGAGACATATTAGTTTGAACAATATCTGTACTTTCTGGTTCATTCAATGCTAAGTATTCGATTTCTTGTAATGTTTTCAATACTGTATTTCGTTTGCACACAAGACCTAAACTCACCCAAATGATTCCTCTCGACTTTGAATATAAACTGGCAGAGCTCAACCGATCCGAACATTCATAGGATCCAATCTCTCGGTGGGAAAGCATTTTCAAGCTAAAGCTGTACAATTTCTTGCTAAGACTCTTTTCCTGTGAAATTTCTTCCCACATTTGTTTCATCTCTGTCTTTTCAGATTTGCTTATATATGATATAATATAGCAAGCAACAGCAATTGAATTATCTGCAACATATTGAATATCCATGTTTGCATTCCACGTTGTCAAAATCACTGGATTATAGTCATTCATATGCTTTGAATCTTCAGTTCTTTTTAAGTTGTATGTATTCTTCAGAGATTTTTGAGTTATTGTATGTTTCACATCTGACATAAAACTATTTACTCTTCCTTTTGAAATTATTGAACGTGGGAATCCAAAATGACACTTTGTTAAAACTTTTCCCTTAGACTTGTATTTTCGTCTACAGTATTTTCCACATCGATGACTTTGAAACCGTAAAACTTGTTGTCTCTAGCTGTTTTCTCCTCCTTCTTTTGGAATGGCACAGG
This sequence comes from Calotriton arnoldi, assembly GCA_963921515.1. Classification (NCBI taxonomy): domain Eukaryota; kingdom Metazoa; phylum Chordata; class Amphibia; order Caudata; family Salamandridae; genus Calotriton; species Calotriton arnoldi. Next base: position 682,063 of record CAWUFW010003172.1, on the reverse strand, counting down.
TTACATACTCTTCGATGAAAGACAAAACACTTTCATCAGTCTCAGTTCCAAATTTTGGAGCATTCTTGATCCATAATAGAATGTGTATATGAGGAGCACCTCTGGCTAGGTACTCTTTTCGCCAAAAGAAATCAGTAACTTCTCCAAGAGGGGGAATATTTTTATTGCAGATAAATGACATCATACTTTGAAACCTATGGTTAAAATACCTGCACACATTTACAGGATCCAAGGAACAGTTCTCCAGGTGTCTTCAATTCAATATTTTTCACATTTGAATTTGCTTCTCGTAGAATTTCAAGAAAATCGTCCCACGAATATTCACCACAGCTAAGGGGCCGATTCTGATTCGGGCCGGAAATCTCTCCGACCGAGCCGGACCCGGAGAGATTTCCGACCGAATCGGACCCTAGCAGTCCGACCGGACGAGTACGATGCATTCGCATGCTATCGGACTCGAGTCGGTCGGACTCCCATTGAAGTCAATGGGAGCCGGTCGTACAACGCGTACGCGGGCTCCCATTGACTCAATGGGTGCGAGGCGAACGAGGGCGCCCCCTACAGAGGGGACGCGTCCATGCGCATCGCGACGTGCATGCACAGATAGGGGGGACCCATGGGTCCCCCCTGTGTGCGACTCGCATGGCTACGCGTACAGGGGGGTCCGACGCGGACCCCCAAAGTACGGCTCCGACTGCTCTTTCGAGCCGGACGGCGCGAGTCGGTCGGACTGCTCGCGGCGCGCATCGTACTTACCCGGCCGGGAAACGTCTCCATAGCGCGGTGCGAGTCGTGTCCATGCGAGTCGGTCGGAGCGTGTTGAAGCCGCGTACGAGTCGGTCGGCGATTTCGCGGGCGCTTGCATCGTACTCGCTCGGCCGGACCCGCGTACGATTCGGTCGGGAAACAGGGCTCCGAATCGGATCCGGTAAATCCGAATCCGATTCGGAGCACTACCGGCCGAGATCGGAATCGGCCCCATAATGTTACAAATCATGTAGGAGAACCTAAGTTTCTTAACATACATTTAAGTTCTCCATTACGATGATACCAATACTCATCGGTACCACGTTGACACACCATCAAATTAATTAACTGAGATTCTAAATGTTCATCTCTTTGTTGAACTTTGTCCATGAATTTGTTTGCAGAAACATGTTGAAGGTGAACTCCTGCTTTTAATATGTGGTTCATTGCATATGAAAGTGCAGACAAATCACTTTCAAACAAACGATGAAATAAATATGGGATGCACTGTCGAAATCTTGGATCTTCTGAGTACAATTTTGTCGAGCAGTATTCTGAAGCTGGAATCCGTACTGCTCGTTCATCATATCGTCCACGTTCTCCAGTGGGGAACACCTGTTGAACACAATGTGCTTCTAAACTTTGTTCCCATACACTCATGGGAGTTCCCTTTGCTTTCTTCATTTGAAATCATTCAATACTGTTTCCTATCACTTCTTTTGAATGTAGAGGATGTATACTGTAATGTTCATAAATCTCTTCACTCCTGGACTTGTCCACTTTTTCTATTTGGCCACTTGAAATTTCGGTTTCATCTCCTAAACATAGTTCTTGTTAATCCATATTTACATTCTATAATAAATATTATTCTGTACCAGATATAATGCAGCCTTTTTAAGTTTGTTAACACCTACAAACTCTTGCCATATTTTTGACTCCTTGTTGGTACACCATTAACTATAATAACTACAGGCTCACTTTCCTCCCTGTCTATACCAACATTTTCAATATTTTTCTTCAAATCTAAAGGTAAGTACACAACTCTTCCTCTCAGACCTCTTTGTAAATCTGTTGGAGGCAGCTTACCTGTTTTGGGCTTCATACAAACTATAGCCTGAAACGGGTGCACAGATTGAATAAGAATGGGCTCATATGCATTTAAATCTGCAAGTTCCGGAGCAATGCCTTCCAACTCTAAGTTGTTATGTACAGCTCTAGCGGGCATTTTGTTCTTTTCTAATTTATTGTAACAATATTTACAAATACGTTGATCAGTAGCCAACTCAAAACGACCTTCCACCAACAAATTAGCACCAACTTGCTCCCACTTATCATTGTTTTCCTTTTCACTTTTTAAATATAGATCAACATTCCAAGTTTGACTTCTATAGTGAGTACGTCGACAACAAATACAAACATAGTTTGGTTTTTCAGATGAAACTATCTTAAACTTTGAAATTTCTTCTGCAAACTTGTCAGTACTAATCTTCCACCTGTTCTTCAACACCTACACTTATCAAGCTCTCACTTTCTTTACACTCCTCTTGTGAACCAAAGAAACAAAACTGTATATCAACACAAACTTTTTTTACATCTGATACTGAACCATGCCAAAGAGCTGTGTTCATTTCACTTAAAGACAATGCAGGACGTTTTACATAGTAGAGTCTTCTTACTAACTTCTGCATTTCTGAGCGGTGTACTGCTAACATTCTTAAATGATGGAAAGTACTTTGACACACTTTTCTTGAAAGACAATCCAGAGAATGACCATGCAAGTTAGTATATTTTCTTACTTTACATGGATCTATCCTAATAATATCTTAATCTTCTGTTTAAGACTTTCTAGGCATATCCTCGTAAAAAAATTTGCAAGATGTCAATAGATTCCTGTCGAATACTGCAAATAATTCTACAATCCCACTTATATACCGGAGCTTGTGTAGGCCTCTCTTGAACTTCTTCAGCTATTACTTCTTCCACATTCCTAGGAACCATCTTTTCTTTTGGAATAGGACAACCATCATTAATCTCATAGCATCGACCACTAGTATCAACTGCATGAACTAATGCGTTCGGTTGAAAATAACTTTCTTCATTTAAGAAAGGTTCAGTACTAGAAGTTTGCTTCCATTCACCAGTGAAAATTTTACAAAAGTTCTTTCTATTAACCAGTCTTTTTATTTTGCTTTTCTCTTTTATAAACAGCATTGTTTTATCCAATATTTTCATTCTCTTCAATATTAATATAAATAATTTTCTTTTTATTTCAAAAGATTTTTCTACTACACTTTCAATCTGTTGCTTTTTCTTATAAACTACTGATCTCTTTTTATATTTTTTGCAATCTTTCAATAAATGTTGTAGTACTCTTCTTCTTTACATTCTCTTCCTTATGTCTTTATATCCTTTCAGCCTTCTTTCAACATGGATTGTTTTCCCATAACTTGATTTTCTCTTTTGATGTCCTTTTTTCATTTCCTTCCGATTCGTTGTTGAACTTTCCTTTCTCTTTTCCACATTTTGAAAATTCTTTACATTCTTTGAAAGTCTTTTAACAAACTCTTTAGTTGTCTTACCAGAAGTCTTTTTCTTCAGTGTAACATTTTGCACTTCATCTAATTTCCGCTTTTCTCTTTCCTTTAAATAGTACTGTTTTTTTCCTTGTCTTCCCTTTTGATCTTTTCTTGCCATACTCAATCTTTCTTACCAATAAATGTAAATATCTGAAAAAAAAGAAAAGTTTAAATAGTTTCTAAAAAAAATTTATTTCTAAAAAATTATATACAAATAGTCATATCAATAAACTAACAAATACTTCCAAATACATTGCAAATGTCTTGTTAACATAAATAATAAGAATATTAAACTTTACATATTATCAAACCTATGATAAGAACACACAAAATTAAATAGTAACTTGTCAGAGCGCATGCTATCTAAATTTGTATAAAAAAGTGTATGTATTCATTTCTGCTTATAAAAGATGGCACCTGGGTATTGAACAAGCTATGCCAGACACTGTACAATTCCTTCATTCAGAAGACATCACAACCTCTGCAACAAAATGACAGAGCAGAACTAAAGGATTTCTCTACTAATAGCCAAACCAACCAGGTTCAGATACATAATACATCAGACAATAGATGTAGAAGTAGACACATACGTCATTCACAACACCATAAAGTCCCTTAAACTTCACAGACTGCCGTTCCCATTTCAAAGTAACACCTAGACTGTTGGGCTTAGCCAAATATAAAGCAGCAACTTTTCGCATGTGTCTGTTGTAACTCTCACCATATTCCTGAAAACATATATCCATTTGTCTGTGCCTTTTGCTAGTGGAATCATAAATAAAACAAACACACAAATAGATGCATACCTGTGTTTTATACATCTAGCATCTTCAGATGCATAACACGTATGAGAATATATGTGGACGTACACACATACCTAAATCACAAGACCATGCATACCATAAAACTTCAGAGAACACACTTCCCATTTCCGCACATCCAAAAATTATGCGGCATATTTAAGTGTACCTCACTAGAGACTTATACACAGTAGCCTAATCACTAATCCCTCATGTCAACATGTCTTAAACCTTACTTTTGTGCTGCAGTTTCACCATTCTAGTACTACTCACAGTGTTGGGCCAAGCCAAATACAAAGCAGCAATACCTGTCTTTTATACATCTTGCATCTTCAAATGCATAAGACATATGAGAATACATGTGCAAGTAGAGACATACCTCAGTCACAAGTCCATGCACACCTTAAAACTTGACAGACTGCACTTCCAATTTGAAAGCGACACCTAAAATTATGCAGCATGCTTCAATTGTACATTTCCACACACTCATACAAACTATCATAATCGCTAATCCATCTACCAATGTACACAAGTTTCAAGTTTAAGTTTATTTGATTTAGTTCTGAACTGAGAACAACAAATATTTAAAACCTTTAAAATTTACCTTTAAGATAATAAAATATCATTCTAGTACAAAGTTCAGAACCAAGTTAATTTTACATTTTGTTCGAATTTGTTGTATAAACCTCTTTCTAGCTTCTACAACTGTCAAATTTGGACAAGCGAATAACACATGTTCCAAGTCTTGCACCCCACCATTACACAGATCACAGGAGCTACTAGCTTTTTCTTTTGGGTACCACTTAAAAGTGAATGATTTTAGAGGAAGTATCCCGAGCCGGAGTAGTATAATGCTTCGCCTGACTCCATGCTTTAAGTTAAAATGAATATACTGCTGCGTTTTCTTATATACAATAGTTTCAGCATATGTTTTATACAGTGGCAATTTGGAACAGGGTTGGATGTCAAGATTGAAGCTTAACCTTGGTGTTAAATGTTTTAAAAAGAGCTTCAAATGAGCGGGAGTCCAAGATTGCAGCAGATCAGTATTAACATCTGATATTTTAAAAACGATAGATACATTCCTACAAAATACATATTTCGGCGATCCTTGTTCAAATGTCTCTATTCTTAATAAGGATCGTAGGGTTCCTTGTTCCACATGGATGAGATTGTATGTCCATCTTATAATATTAGTGATTCCTCTGGCATAAGAACTGACTAATGAGAGTTCAAGGCGAAGAGCTTGTACCGGTACAGCTTGTGACGTCTTAGTTAGTTTCCGGAGGACTTTCCCTTCTTTCAGATCCAGATGTTTCCATTGGCTTAGTGGAATATATTCCAGTGCATATGATAGTACTGGAGGGATCTTAGAACTATATACTTGAAGAAAAGTGCCTTTGACCAGTGGAGGCGTATAATCGTAGAAGTGCCCCAATGTGGACGTCAACTTTTCGGCTCAGGTTCTGCAGGTGAGGCAAGTTTTGCAGGGATTGTGAAGAAATTCTCCCTAGGTATGTGTATTCCTTTACAACTTCAGCGGTTTTCCCCCTAAAGTCCAGTTGTATTTAGCATACCGTTTCCTTCCTGCAAATGGAACAATTTTTGTTTTAGTGATGCTTGGTATTAAATCATTTTCTTCCGTGTATTTATTAAGTGCTTGCAAATTCCTTTGCAGACCAAATGGCGTTAGATCTAAGATGACTACGTCGTCTGCATACAACATGGTGTAAAGTTTATGAGATGCGATTTTAGGTGGAAAATTGCTAACTTGTTTAAAACTGAGATATACAGAGAACAGTATGGGAGCTAGAAGGCATCCTTGCCTGAGGCCGTTAGGTGTAGCTATTGGGCTAGTAAGACCCTTCTCCCTCCCCATTTGAACTTGAAACCAAGTCCCTGAATACAATGATGTTATTAAATGAAGGAGGTTATCCGGAATTCCCATTTTTCGTAGTTTCCTCCAGAGCGTTGCTCTGTCCACCCAGTCAAATGCAGTCGTAAAGTCGACAAAAACTGCGTACACAACCTGAGACTTTAGGGTTACATATTTGTCAATTATTGTTTGCAGCACTGCAATGTTGTCTGTGACAGTGTTTTAGTCTAAACCCAGCTTGATATAGGGAATTGAACCTGGTGAGAATGCCCAGTCTTTGAGGTGTTCTAATACAGTTGCCGCAAACATTTTACCTGTTGCGTCCAGGAGAGCTATCTGCCGGTAATTGCAGGGGAGCATCCTGGAGCCCTTCTTGTAAATTGGGATTACACTGCTCCCCTTCCAAGATTTTGGGATTTCTATGCGCAATCTATTTCAATCATCATTTCAGTACAATAAAACAAACTTCAATACACATCTCTACATTTCATAACATATTTCAAACATCACTGTTCTCAAAAAATTTCAAAAGTTTGAAAATAAGCTTTTCAAATATAAAAATATCACTACAAAGACTAAAGCACTACTACATATTGCATAATACACCTCACAAATTTGTAACTCAACTTTCAAATAGTATTGCAGAATATGAATTATCAGAAACTCATAAAAGATTTTCTTTTGCACACAATAAATGTAATGCACCACTCTCAACAAGGTAAAACCAGTATTGGCAAACTTTCCCTCTCTTTCTGCACACAAATAAATGTTAACTAGGGTTGGCTCAGATTCGCTACTTATCTCAGGCGGGAGCCTAGGTACATTAGTCAAGTATATTGTCCGCTGCCACCCAGGGGAAGTGTTGGTATTGATCGCCTGCGGAGGATGGATACTTGCTTGGGGGCACTGTACATGATACAGAATTGGATGGTGATAAAGGGAACCTCCATTATAAATTTCCCCACCTTGGGGCTCAGGTGCTTGTTGGCCTCCTTTGGAACTCCCTATGCTAGCAGTACTACCTCTAGCATTAGTTTCAGCCTCCTGGGATTTACCTGATCTGAGGCACAATTCTACTGGTCCCACCTTGTCATTTACTAGGCTATTGGGCTTAGAACATAGAGCTTTTTTGAGGGATTGTATGTCATTATGTACCCTACTAAAGGATTCAGAAAGGCTACCTACGGCTACCTTGAGCGCTCTAATTTCTTCCACAAAATTAATTATCTGCCCTGCAAGTGATTTTTGCTAGGGCATCTCGCTGTGGGTGGAGCTAGTGTGCATAGGTATGCTTTCGTTTACGTGGGCTGCTTCCTTACTAGCATGGTTGATATGACCTGGGGGGGGAGGATTCCCCTCGTTAATATACATTGTCATAGTTCCCCCTTTATGTGCCTCATTACCCATGTTGGTGCGCTTATCTGTGCCATCATTGTTATCCATAAGGGGAGCAAAGCTGTTGCTGCAGGGGAAGACTAGAAGTTCATCTGTTAGTTCTTGGACCTCTGTTTCCTCGTTGTTATGCTCTGCGTGACTAGAATTTGGGACAGGCGCAGGTGGTTTCTTTCCCTTTGCATTATTAAATAGCAATGGAATACGACTTTGATAGATGTTGTGAGTAGGGCTGCCCTGGGGCTGCGCACTATGTGCTGGGGTCAATGTGCTGTTGGAATCAAGGAGACCTTCGCATTCTGACAATAAAATATCGATACGATCCAAAACCCCATTTAGTGGCAGACTTTGGACCTTCCTCAATACCCTTTCTCTTTCCCATTGTATCATAACACTCTACGCAAAGAGTTTAGCTAAGGGTTAATACATACACCATAAGACAGGATTCGGATTTAAACAGTCGCTTGTGTACACAATCAGGTGTTGTAGTAAGACAGTACCTTTATCATGTAGTAGACGTCATATAAAGAAAAAGGGAGAAAATGCGGGGCTGTCGAATGTCAAATGTCAGAGAGCTGGCCCAGTCCAGCCTCTTCCAGGCTCTGACGGGTGCAGATGGGCCCGCCCTTGGCCTGGGCTTCACCCGGGCACGGCCCTGGCACGCCCGCACGCGTCCCACACTGTGGGAGCCCACAGTAGATTATAAAGCGCCTCCGGGCGCCAAAGACTGACGTCGGCGGCAACAGCCGCTTGAGAGGCTGGGACTTGCGGTCCTGGTCCCCCTCTCCCCTCGTAGCACCAGGCAGCGGCAGCAGGAGCAAGACAGGTGTCCCGCACTGCAGGAGTCCACAGTAGATTATAAAGCGCCTCCAGGCGCCAAAGACTGACGTCGGCGGCAACGGCCGCTTGGGAGGCTGAGACTTGCAGTCCTGGTCCCACTCTCCCCTCGTAGAACCAGGCAGCGGCAGCAGGAACAAGACGGGCATCCCTGTGGGACCCCCTGACCAGGCACAGGGAGTCAGGGTGTTTCTACCCTGCCCCCTTTTCTTTTTTTTATCGTTTTTTTACTGTTTTCTTGTGACTCGGTTCAATCCAGTCACAAGATGGCTGCCAAACTTCCTGGTTTGAAGAGTTGACAGCCAATCAGAAGTCAGTTCGTGATCTGGAGGGTTCGTGGATCCACCGCGTCACCAGATATTGATATTTTTTTATTTTTGAATTTCTAAGGAACTACTGAACGGATTTACACCATTTAAAAAAAGAACTCTTTCTGAACCAAGAGCTACCATTGTGCCAAATGTGTTGTAATTCCTTTCAGCAGTTCGGGCTGTAGCTTTGTCTGAAGTTTCCAATGGAAATAAAGGTAGGGAAAACGCATTCTGGGCCCCCCCTTTTTTCTCAGCTCCTGCTTGACGAATCACCCCGAAACTTTCAAGACAGGAGCTGACCTGAGCTGGCCATTAGTTTTGACAATTTCGCAAAGATTCATCAAACGGCGCCAAAGGTATTGGCAAATCAAAAAACGCTCTCCCAATGGAAAATAGGTTCGAACTATAACTTCCAGTGGGTAATATATATATATATATATATATATATATATATATATATATATATATATATATATATATATATATATATATCACCAACAGACTCCTCCACAAGAAAGAGCAGAGGCCACACAGGGAAAACCATGGAAGCGCTTTATTTCAATTCTGTGGCGAATGCATTTTGGCTTTAAATTCTGCCTTCGTCAGCGCCCAGGTGTTTAGCAGGCTTCCATCATCACGGTAAATTTGTCCTACTGCTCTTTTGTTGGTAGAGGTCAGCTCCGCCCCCACAATTTCACCTTGCACCAGTTCCAGTTCACAAGGTTGCTGTGAACTGCAGGCCCCAGAATGTATTGTTCCCCATCTAGGTAAGTGATACATGGAATGATGAATCAAACCAGAGTGGCTGGGCGGTAGCGCAGAGGATTCCGCAATGAAAGTAACCAGTTTTTACCTGCTACGAAAGAAATGCAGCGCCTCCTCGAGTCCCCAAACCGCTTCAGCCATCAAGTCCAGGAGTGCTTCTGACGGGGGCAATAATGGCAGTGCATCTCACCCAGCATGAGGTCAATAACCTCACAACCGCCCTTTCGCCTCCTGAACAGCGAGGCGTGCCCGGACCATCCAATCCCTTGGAGTTAGAAAAACTGCCGTAGCAGAGCCAGCGATGTCCGGGCCAACTTACAAAGTGGGGCCTCTGAAGCGCGTCTCTGGCTGACGCGAAATTAATCACCAACAGACTCCTCCACAAGAAAGAGCAGAGGCCACACAGGGGAAAACCATGGAAGCGCTTTATTTCAATTCTGTGGCAAATGCATTTCGGCTTTAAATTCTGCCTTCATCAGCGCCCAGGTGTTTAGCAGGCTTCCATCATCACGGTAAATTTGTCCTACTGCTCTTTTGTTGGTAGAGGTCAGCTCCGCCCCCACAATTTCACCTTGCACCAGTTCCAGTTCACAAGGTTGCTGTGAACTGCAGGCCCCAGAATGCATTGTTCCCCATCTAGATAAGTGATACATGGAATGATGAATCAAACCAGAGTGGCTGGGCGGTAGCACAGAGGATTCCGCAATGAAAGTAACCAGTTTTTACCTGCTACGAAAGAAATGCATATATATATATTACCTACTGGCGGTCGCCAGTAGGTAGTTATAGTTACAACCTAGTTTCCATAGGAAAAGCGTTTTTTGATTTGCTAATAACTTTGGCATCGTTTGTTGAATCTTTATGAAATTTTCCAAAAAGTTGCACTTTTTAGTTCAGCTCCTATCTTGAAAGTTTGGGGGTGATTTGTCAAGCGGGGGCTGAGAAAAAAGGGGGGTCCCAAAACACGTTTTCTCCATGTTAAATTCCATAGGAAATTTTGCGACGAGCTACAGCCCGAACTGCTGAACGGAATTACCTCAAATTTGGCAGAAAGGTAGAGCTTGGTTCAGAAAGTGACCTTTTTTTAAATGGTGTAAATCCGTTCAGTAGTTTTTGAGAATTTCAAAGAATAAGAGTCAAAAAATCAATTTCCCATAGAAAACTTTGTGCAAGGCTAGAGCCGAAACTACCGAACGGAATTACCCCAAATTTGGCAAAAAGGTAGTGCTTGGATCAGAAAGCGACCTTTTTTTAAAATTGTGTAAATCCGTTAAGTAGTTGCTGAGAAATTAGAAAAATAAAAGTTTCGATATCTGGGCGGAGCCTAAGTCCTGTGCATGAGCTTCACTGTGATTGGCTGCGAACACTCCAAACCAGGAAGTGTTGGCAGCCATCTTGTGGCTCGGTAGAAGCGAGTCACTAGAAAACAGAGAAACAAAGGTATAAAACTAGAGAAGGGGGAAGGGTAGAAACACTGTGACCCCCTAGGCCTGCTCAGGGAGTCCCAGAAAGACCCCAGGGCCCAAAAAAGCATTTTTAAAAAAAAAAAAAATATCGGCGTAATTCGCGCTGGGGTCGCGGGGTCCCGCGTTTTATTTTAATGAGACCCCGGGGTGGGCTAGGTCCCAGGGGCATTTTTTAAAAAATAATAGCGGGGGCTCGGTGGGGCTGCGGGGGACCGCTGGGGTCCCCGCAGACCTTAGGCTTCACTCATGTTGGGAGGGGGGTTGCGCGGCCCCCCTCCTGGAGACCTCCATGTGCTTATAACTTTGGCGTCGTGTGACGAATCTTTACTAAATATTCCAGAAAGTTTCTCTTTTTTGATCAGCTCGTATCTTGAAAGTTTAGGGGTATATTGAGCTGCGAAGACATATTACAGGGTGATTGGTGAAGGGGGGCTGAGAAAAAGGGGGGTCCGAAAAAGTGTTCCATAGGAAACATTTTCCATAGGAAACTTTAGACAAGGCTGCAGGTCAAACTGCTGAACGGAATTATGCCAAATTTGGCAGGGAGAAAGGTCTTGGTGCAGAAAGCGCGGTTTTGTAGAAATGGTGTAAATCCGTTCAGTAGTTTTTGAGATATTAAAGGAAAAAAAGATATATATATCTGGACTGTGCCTAACTCCTGAGCACGAGCTTGCCTCTGATTGGCTGCTAACAATTCAAACCAGGAAGTGTTAGCAGCCATCTTGTGCCTCGCATCGAGTGAAAATATAAAAGAAAGGTCCCGGGGCAATTTAATATACCGGAGCTCTGTCTGTGCGAGATACCGCTTTCACGCTGCGTCTCCCTACATCAGCAGGTAACGCACCCTTTTCCACCATCAACAGCATACCTCCAACAACATACTTGGGCCCGCAAGTCTGCCTCTGCGAACCACTTGTCGGCTCACAGCTCTTCGGGTGCGAGTTCTCGGGCCGGCAGTTGTATCTGTGAAGCCAATACTGGAAATATACCGGATGTGTCTCTCTGCGAGATACGCTCTTCACGCTCCCTCTCCCCACATCAGTGTTCCGCAGCTATCCCTTTGGAAGCCGATGGCCCGCACCTTTCCCTATACTAGTCGGCCCGCAGGTGTTCCTCTGCGAGCTGGCCCACAGCTCTTCCTCTGCGAACTGACGGGCCGCGGATCTCCCTCTATGAGCCTGCTAGTCGGCTCGCAGTTCTTCATCTACGAGCCAGACCGCCGGCTCTTAAGTCTCTGAGAACAGATGTAATGGAGGCAACGATCATGCAGGTCGGACACCCAACACTGCTCCGACATCCCCCAGTAGGAGCTCCTTGTCCGCCATCTCCCTCACCCCCACCCCCCACAAACAAATGTGACAGTCACGTTAGGTTGGACAAATAAGAATCTTAGTCATGTATGGATTTACATATAAAACATTTTATTAAAACAAAACAACAACAAATAAAACTATGTACAGCCATGTCGTGTCATCGCTGGACCATTTGTGAATCACAGCCTGTAAGACAAAAAGAAAGATAAGATGGTGCATCATGCATCCAGCAAAGGAGAAAGAGAGAAAGAGTGAGGGAGAAAAAGAGAAACAAAGAAAGAGTGAGAGAGAGAGAGAGGAAGACAAAGAAATAGAGAAAGAGTGAGAGAGAGAAAGAGAGAAATAGTGTGAGAGAGGAAGAGAGAGAGAAAGAGTGAGAGAGAGGAAGAGAGAGAAATAGTGAGAGAGAGGAAGAGAGAGAGGAAGAGTGAGAGAGAGGAGAGAAAGAGTGAGAGAGAGGAAGACAGACAAAGACAGAAAGAGAACGAGTGAGAGAGAGAAAGAGTAAGATACAAGGAAAAGAGAGAGAGAGAAACAGTGTGAGAGAGGTAGAGAGAAAGAGAGAGAGAAAGAGTGAGAGAGAGGAAGAGAGAGAAAGAAAGAATGAGAGAGGAACAGAGAGAAAGAGAGAAAGTGTGAGAGAGAGAAAGGAAGGAAGAGATGGAGAGGGAGTGTTGACACTGGAGAAAATCTTTGCAGCTTACCTTTGTGCCACCGGTGTGTCTCCAACCAGGTGCCGGGATATAGTGCACCCTTAAGTTTAGTGATCTGAAAGATAGTATAGAATTAGTAATTGCAGAGTACATACAATTGCACATGCCTAATTATCTGTTTCGGCAATGCGCACTCAGGCTGCTGCAGCCCATCCATTCCTACTGCTCGGAGGTGTCTGTGTGCTCTTGTGCGACCACGCTGCTGCACACTATCCACTCCCACCGCCCAGAGGTGACTGCCCGCTGCTGCGGAAAGAAGCATCTCTGCTCACCTTCCGCCACCGGCGTGTGTGTAAGAGGGTGCACCACGTGCTGAAGCAACTTTGTCAGGCGTTGTCAGGATGGGCACGCATCATCGCAGTTTGTACACGCATTCAGCTGTGGTGGTGTGGGGGGGGCATCGATTCATGAATCACAGCCTGTTAGATAAAAAGCAAGATAGGATTGTGCGTCATTCGTCCATCAAAGGAGAGAGAAAGAGAGAGAGAGAGAAAGAAAGAGTGAGAGGAAGACAGAGAAAAAGAAAGGAGTGAGCGGAAGACAGAGAGAAAGAGAGAAACAGTGGGAGTGACAGGAAGAGAGAGAGAAAAAGAAAGAAAGAGTGAGAGGAAGAGAGAGAGAAAGAGTGAGAGAGAGGAAGAGAGAGAGAGAAAGAGTGAGAGAAAGGAAGAGAGAGAGAGAAAGAGTGAGAGTGAGGAAGAGAGAAAGTGTGAGAGAGAGGAAGACAGAGAAAGAGAGAAAGAGTGAGATACAAGGAAGAGAAAAAGAGAGAAACAGTGTGAGAGAGAGGACGAGAGAGAGAAACAGTGTGAGAGAGAGGAAGAGAGAGAGACAGAGAGAGAGGAAGAGACAGAAAGAAAGAATGAGAGAGAGAGGAAGAGAAAGAGAAAGAGAGAAAGAGTGTGAGAGAGAGAAAGGAAGAGAGTGAGAGAGAGAGAAAGTGTGAGTGACAGAAAGGAAGAGATGGAGAGGGAGAGTGAGTGTTGACACTGTGGAGAAAATCCTCACAGCTCACCTTTGTGCCACTGGTGTGTCTCCAACCATGTGCCGGGATATAGGGCAGCCCTCAAGCTTAGTCATCTGAAACATAGTATGGAATCAGTAATGGATGAGTACATACAACTGCACAATTTGTGAATCACAGCCTGCAAGACAAAAAGAAAGATAAGATGGTGCGTCATGCGTCCAGCAAAGGAGAGAGAGAGAAAGAGAGAAAGAGTAAGAGAGAGGAAGCGAGAGAGAAAGAAAGAAAGAGTGAGAGGGAGAGGAAGACAGAAAGAGAGAAAGAGTGAGAGAGAAAGAGTGAGATACAAGGAAGCGAGAAAGAGAGAAATAGTGTGAGAGAGAGGAAGAGAGAGAGAGAAAGAGTAGAGAGAGGAAGAGAGAGAAAGAAAGAATGAGAGAGAGAGGAAGAGACAGAGAAAGAGAGAAAGAGTGTGAGAGAGAGAATGGAAGAGATAGAGAGTGAGAGAGAGAGAAAGAGTGTGAGTGACAGAAAAGAAGAGATGGAGAGGGAGAGTGAGTGTTGACACTGTGGAGAAAATCCTCACAGATCACCTTTCTGTCACCTGTGTGTCTCCAACCACGTGTCGGGATATAGGGCAGCCCTCAAGCTTAGTCATCTGAAACATAAAAATGGAATCAGTAACGGATGAGTACATACAACTGCGTATGCCTAAATCGCTGTCCCGCGTTTGTGTATCCAGGCTAGTGTACCCCATCCACTTCCACTGCCCAGAGGTGTCTACCCGCTGTTGTACACCCAGGCTGCTGCACTCCATCCACTCCCACTGCCCAGAGGTGTATGACAGCCGCTGCGCACCCAGGCTGCTGCACCCCATGCACTCCCACTGCCCGGAGGTGACTGCGTGCCGCTGCGCACCCAGGCTGCTGCACCCCATCCACTCCCACTGCCCGGAGGTGACTGCCTGCCACTGCGCAAACAAGCCTCTCTGCTCACCTTACACCACCGGCGTGTGTCGAAGAGGGTCCACCACGTGCTGAAGAAACCTCCTCACCCATTGTGTACACGCGGAGAGCGGAGCTCACAATTCAGGTTGAGTGTTGATTGCAGGATGGCCGCGCTTCATCGCAGGCCTGCAAGACAAAAAACAAGATAAGATTGTGCGTCATGCATCCATCAAAGGAGAGAGAAAGAGAGATAGAGAGAGAGAGAAAGAAAGAGTGAGAGGAAGACAGAGAGAAAAAGAAAGAAAGAGTCAGAGGAATACAGAGAGAAAGAGAGAAACAGTGAGAGGAAGAGAGAGAGAAAAAGAAAGAAAGTGAGAGGAAGACAAAGCGAAAGAGAGAAAGAGTGAGAGAGACGAAGAGAGAGAAAAACAGAGAGAGAGGAAGAGAGAGAAAGAGTGTGAGAAAGAGGAAGAGAGAGAGAAAGAGAGAAACAGTGTGAGAAGAAGAGAGAGAGAAAGAGTGTGAAGGAGAGAAAGGAAGAGATGAAGAGGGACAGTGAGTGCTGTGCCTCCAACCACGTGCCTGGACCTAGTGGAGCCCTCAAGCTTCCACATCTAAACATAGTACAGAATTAGTAATGGAAGAGTATATACGACTGCGTACACCTAAATCGCTGTGCCGCCTTTGTGTATCCACTCCCGCCGCCCAGACGTATTTGCCCACCGCTGCGCACCCAGGCCTCACTGCTCACCTTTTCGTGGACAGGGACCCTCCGCATCATGCAGTCCCGCTCCGCAGGCCAACAGGTCTCACATTTGGTGCTGCGTCTTGATTTTGCCATGGCAGAGGACATACTAGTGCACCTATCATCATCGCAGGTTGCACACCCGCTCAGTCCTTGCGGTGCCACTAACTCAGTGAACAGTGAGGCCACGCACGTGGTGGTAGGCCTCCCTGTTCGGTGGCTCAGGCCTACATGAGGTGTCCGAACCACCGAGACGGGCCATCACAGTGCATGAGGTGGGAGCAACTCTAAAATGGTTTAGAGCACGTGTGCCCGGTCTTTTTTATTGGTAGGGTCACGTGTCCTGTGACACCTGTGCTGGATGGGTGTGGTGTGGGTGTATACCAGCCGTGAGGGAGTGGCTGTGGCATACTGACAACTAGACTTGTGAGCAGCAGATCACTACAATGAAAATCTGGGCCATGTAGCGTTGTTGTCTTTCTCTGTAAGCGTAAGTAGAGTGGGCTGGCCTGCCAGTCCTGCGTGAGGCTGTGAAGAATGATTCCGGAGCTATCGGCGTGGCTCCATCGTGAGCTGTATGAGGAATCAACTGTTGCGGCACTGTTTCCAGATTGGGCTAGATCACGCACAATTGGGCTATATTTTTCCCGGTTGTGCGGTAAAATTTTGGTTTGTGCTAGTTGCCAGATTATAAATATATATACAGCGCTCCAGCAAACTAGTATGTTAAAGCGCTTTATTAGACAAATATTTACTTGGCAGCCTGCTGCAACATCAATTCCAATCCATTCACCGACTGCTTGACGATGTCCCTGCCCCTCCTTCCTTAAAGTAGCAATATTGGGCTAGTTTGGGCTACTTTTTGGTTGTCTTTGGGCTAGAGAATGCTTAAAAAATCTTGCAACACTGGCATGCGGGTGTTCTTGTTGTAGTGCTGCCGTCACCCGGGTCGCAAGCGGCAATGTGTCACTCTGTGAGCCAAGTCCCTGAACATGGCCAACATGGAAGGTACGGGGAATCACTGACCCTACATTCATCCATAGTTCCACACAAGAAAGATGGTAGACATGACACATCTGTGTGGGTGTGAATGTTTATTGCACATTCAGTGGAGTATTGCAGCTGTAGCAATACTGGGCCATGCAAATTCCAAATTTCAGTTTTTGGGACATGGAGGGCAGCCAATTAGAGACAAGCTCGTTGTCGGAGTTAGGGTGCGCCAACATATGTACTTATACAATCACTCCGCCAATCCCCACACACTTATAAATTCACTATACACCCCCCTTGCAGTACTCTAATCATCCAGTCTCTACGTGCGTACTTGTACAATGACCGAGACAAAGTTACATAACCAAAGTTTTCTCCCACTGTCAAACGTAAGTTGGTTGCATACGCTGTCCAGAGCACAATGTAATGTGGTAGGGCCCAGGGGCATCATGTTGCATACATAATGAACACACGGACACAGATAGATAGTGGAACTGGGTACGAGCACGTGCACTCGACTCCTTTTTATTACCAGGGTCACATGTCCAGTGACGTCTGTGCTGGATGCGTGTGGGGTGAGTGTAAGCCAGCCCTCTGGGAATGGTTGGTGCTGGTAACAAGTACAACAGTAATCATCAGATCACACACAGAGATTCAATCATAAAGCGTCCATGACTTGTGCTACACTAAGTTAGGGGCACCAGATCTGAAATCATACACAAAAGATTCTGTCATAAAGGGTCCATAAGTTGTGGTGGACTGAGGTAGGAGAATCAGAAGCATTCCGCTTGTGCACAGCTAGCAATGATGCGTGGTCCGGGAGGGCCGCACTGGTAGCAATGTCTGTTGCCTACTGGACTGCGTCATCTGCAATCGCAACTCCATCTGAATTGTGAGCCCTGCTGTCCGCAGTATAGATCGAAGGCAGTAGTCAGCACAGACATCGAGGAAAGCTTTTTGTCACTTCCTCGAGAAAATCCAACGACATAGAGTACAATTCTCTGTCCAATTAATAAATCAAGGCTGAATTTGAATGGTGAGCTCTGCTGACCGCAGTGTAGATCGAAGGCAGTAGTCAGCACAGACATCGAGGAATGCTTTTTGTGACTTCCTCTTGAGAAAATCCAACGACAGAGTACAGTTCACTCTGCAGTAAATAAATCAAAACTGAATTCGAATTGTGGGCTCTGCTATCCCCAGTGTAGACTGCCATTCAGTGTTCCTTTGGACTTGCAAGATGAATTTGGTCATTGTACTAAAGCTATAATTGATATCAAAAAAGTTCTTGAAGCAAGGATACTAAAAGGATATTATGTAGGTTTAAGAGTACGTGGCGATGACTTATGGTGCAGTGAGCTAGTGGCACCTGAAGCACTCAGCGTGTGCGCATCCTGCGATGATGCGTGGTCCGTGTGGGCCGCACTGGTAGCAATGTGTTTTGTTTAATGAATTCTGCCTTAATAAGGCCACGTGGAGTTTACTTGTGATGCACTGAGTTAGTGGTACCTCTGGCGCTCAGCGTGTACGCAGCCTGCGATGATGCGTGGTCCGGGCGGGCCGCACTGGGAGCAATGTGTCTTGCCTACTGGACTGTGTCATCTGCAATCGCGACTCAATCTGAATTGTGAGCCCTGCTGTCCGCAGTGTAGATCGAAGGCAGTAGTCTGTACAGACATAACTCTGCAGTGCTGTGCCGCTGTGTTCGCAGGGGGCTTGTGTCGAGGAGGCCCGCGGTCATGGCGGCAGCCATGTGGCAGGGTGAGGGTCGCCGCTCTGGCAGACGCGTTGGCTTTCACACAAGTGAACCACGCCCAGAACCCCGGCCTATTTATTCACACTTCTACGCTGGAGTGGCGTACATTGGACCAGCCCACTGCGCTTCCGCTTACAGGGGGCGACGACACAGGTTCATGACCGAGATCTTCCCCACTGCCTGAGGTAACATGGTTGCGTCCACTGTCCACAACACTACAAGCACCAGCTTGTTTTTGGATCGCACAGCAGATAGGTTTAATAAACATTATAATTAGAAATTAGCATTTAAAAACCTTTGAAATTCACTGAAAAAACCATAGGTTTCAGGGACGTTATAGTTACAAATTATCATGTTAAAAATCTTTGAAATTCACTGAAAAAACCATAGGTTTCAGGGACGTTATAGTTACTTGCACATTTTACTCTTACAAAACCATAGAAATTCGGCCGTTATAGTTAGTTGAGCTAACTATAACTCACGCCCCCACAATTCACTGCTGATGACGTCACATATTACATCATTCATGACATGGTCAGTGACATCACTGATGACATCACTGATGACATCATCCACGTGAACATCTGATGCACCTCCTCATACCTTAATAAAACCTTTGATACACCCATTCTAAAATACAGACTACCATTTTCGAAACAATACAGACAGACACCAATACCAGTTACTACATTCGCACGCACTGATTCCTAGGTCTACACACACAGCCACTCATTCACCCATAAAGTCACTCATACATGCAGTGACTCATCAATACAACACTATTATAGGCACTCATACACCTATACAAACACTCACACACCGCCACTCATCCAGAGTTACTCACACATCTAGTCAGTCATGCAAAGAATCAATCACACTTCTATTTACTCAGCTATACAGTTATACACACACAACCTCATTTATTCATAGTGATATTAACATATACTTACTCTCTTATACAATCACTGATACAAGTACACACTCATCCATACAGCACTCTCACAATCACTGACTCTCACATATAGTCATTTATATACTCCAACTCTCTCATGCACTGCGTTTTACATATGTAGTTACTAGGACATGTAGTACTGAGATATCCATTCACTCACCAACACACCAATACACACAATCACCCACCCATACAGCTGTTTCCACATGCACTCTTGAACCCATACACCCAGTGAATAAAGAACTCGCACATCTATGCACAAAGTCACACACCTCCCACCCACTCACACACACACTCAGGCACCCATACAAATACTCAGGCAACCAATTAATAACCCATATAGACACTCATGTAGCTACTCATCAACCAATGCAGGAGCTTACACAGCAATAGACAGACTGATACAGACATTCATACAGTTTAGTCACTAACCCATGAATTCAGTAAGAGACATTTAATCACTCACTTATACAGTCAGTCACACACCTACTAAATCCTCCATCCACACACTTATACAATCATTCTACAATATACCTTGGCCAATATATTTATAAAACATATTTAAACTTTACAGAAACACACAGTCACTGGATGATGTCATCAGTGATGTCATTTGAGATGTCATCAGCGATGTCATCAGTGATGTCACTGACCATGTCATGAATGATGTAATATGTGACATCATCAGCAGTGCATTGGGGACGTGAGTTATAGTTAGCTCAACTAACTATAACGGCCGAATTTCTATGGTTTTGTACGAGTGAAATGTGCAAGTAACTATAACTTCCCTGAAACCTATGGTTTTTTCAGTGAATTTCAAAGGTTTTTAACATGATAATTTGTAACTATAACGTCCCTGAAACCTATGGTTTTTTCAGTGAATATATATATATATATATATAGGTATATGCATTTTATTTTTATTAGGATTCTTTGGAAAACTTGTGACACTGTCTCTAGGCCAGATTTAAAAAGGACGTTTACAAACTCACGTATCAGTTCATTGTCATGTGTACTTTATCTTGAGTGTTTTAAGGACTTTGGTGACAGTAAGAGGTTACCAGAGGTGCTGTAAAAAGAGCAAATATTTCTTGTGTAGCACGGTTAGGAAAAGAGGTATTTATGCAGTACGGTGCATTCTTGTCCCTTTCCCCTGCACTGGCGCAGTTTGGCAGCCTACTGCCAATGCAGGTACCCTTGCACCATGATGCAAGAGTGCCTCTGTTGTCCGCAGGATTGTTTTTGTGCAGAAAGGGGTTCACTGACAGAATATCAACACCTAAAATATCCCCATAGCACAATATTGAGTTTTAAATATCAATGTCAAAAATATTGACATCCTATATTTATAATGGTAAGTACAAAAATATAGAGAAAAAAATTATCAATGTCAAAAATATAATTGTACAAAATATCATTTTTTATATATGTATAAAATCAAATACACGTTAAATATATTTCAAATAAAATTAATTCGAAAAATACAATTCGATTTAATATACATTTTAACAAATATAACAAATAAACACCCATATATAACAATTAATAGATATAAATTTACTTTAAATCCATTAATAAACTATTAATTTAAATTTATTTTATAATTTTAACATTATATAACAATTTAACAAATAAATATATATATATATGACATAAAATCTATTAAAAACATTCTATTATAGATTAAAACATTACACTATTTAAAAATCTTTAAACTTACATTTCCGAGTCAGTGCAACAGTAGCGAAAGTGTTGGATAGCGGAGTGGTAAAAATTACTATTCCCACTCCAGTGAGTGCAACAATAGGGAAAGTGTTGGATAGCGGAGGGATAAAATTTACTATTCCCACTCCAGTCAATGCAACAGTAGGAAAAGTGTTGAATTGTGGAGGGGTAAAAATTATTGTTCCCACTCCAGTCAGTTCAAAATTAAAAACAAGGAAGATATCAACAACAACAAAATATTTAAAACACAAAATAATTTAAAAATATATACAAATATGTTACAAGGTAAAATACAAATATATTTAATTTTAAGAATAAAAAAATAAAAACATATTTTAATGTTAAATATATAGGACAAATACCTACAAATACATTAAATAAAATAAAAATAAATTTCGAACAAATAATTATATTTAGTTAGAAATTATTTTGAATCAAAAACATTAATTACATACATTTAGTTTATTTACTTCCTACCCTATAACACCACACAATTCACAATCCACATCTAAATTTAAAAAAAGTGTACTTCCATAATTAGCATATAAATTATCAATTAAAGCAATATTATTAATTAAAAAACAAATTAAAAAACATAAAAATTATTTAACTTCCCACCATTTACTCCTATAATCCCCACAGCTAAAATTAAACTGTAAAAAAAACTGAATTACACTATTAAAGTTTATTTTCAATTAAAAAACTAATAGTTTTTAACAACTAATTATAAAGTAAGTAAAATTAATTAACTCCCCACCCTTTACCCCTATAAAACCAAAACCCAAACATAAACACATTAAACAATTACCCTAATTAATTATCAATTACCTAATATTAATGATCAACTAATTATTAATAAATTAAACATAAATTAATTCCCACCCTTTACCCCTATAAACCCCACAACTCAAACCTAAAATTAATTATACAATTTCCATATTTAATTTTCAATTCATTGATTAAAATTAATTAACAACTAATTATTAATTAATTCAAAATAAATTACTTCTCACCCTTTACCCCTATCAACCCCACAGCCCGCACCTAAAATTAATTACACAATTACCATAATTAATTACCAAATAATTAATTATTAATAATTAACAACTAATTAATAATGAATTACAAATAAATTACTTCCAACAATTAACACTATAAAATCTCAATTAATAAATAAAAATAGTCATTAATTTATTATAATTAAATAACTTCCTCCCCTATTCCCCTATAAACCCACAACCAGCTACGGAACTAAAAAATGCAAAATTTAATTAAAATAAAATTGATAAGTACAAACAATTTAACACATACATTAAAAAACAAACAATACTCATACAAAAAAATACATCACATACATTTAAAATATAAACTAAAATAAATAACACTAATTAAAAAATCTATATTTTTGCAAACTGTATTATTGACTTCTATATTTAACAACGATATTTCTTACCTTAAAAGCGATATTCTTGACCACGATATTCTTGCTGTCGATATTTCTGTGTCACGATATTTACAACTCAATATTTGTGTCAGTCAACATTTCTAACTCGATATTTTGTCTATATTCCGCAGGAAGAGGCTCTTTCCTGCACAAAAACAATCCTAAGAAGTGTTTGTCCTCTTTCCATGTGTGCTGCAGAATACAGCACACATAGAAAGAGGAAAAAAATAGGAGAAATAAAGATATTTCTTCTTGTTACGCCTCAACTCAGGATGCATAAGGATTTAGCACTTCCCAAGGTTAACATGAGCTTGTAAATCTGGGGCAGCATCAAAATACATGGGTGCTGCATAGGAAAACTCACTGCAATGCTGATGACACGCCTTCCGAGCACAGAGGAAGGCAACATAGCGATTTGCGTTGCCTTGCCTTAATCCATTTCTATGAGGCCATCCATAGCCGCGCAGGGTGGCTTTGCGTGGCCTCATAGATATGAACTTGTAATTTGCACCACTGGAGCATCACAAAAAGGGACGCTTTGGTGGCGCAAGGGGCTTGTAAATAAGCCCCTTTGTTCTAGAGTCTATGAGCAAGCACTTAAGAGGATTCATTTAATTTAATCTCATTTGGTTCTTGCTGATTTGCCATCGGCTAGATATTGAGGGCCTGTTGGACAAGACATCTGGCTTTGTTGGAGTGGTGTCCTTGTTAGAATTTACACAAGACCTTGAAGATGATGAAGCAGTCCTTCAAGACCATGATGCAGCAAACCTTAAAGGCCTTGTCTTGTTATGTTGTTTTGCTACGCTGTTATTTTGAGTTGTCATGTTAGGTTGTTAAGTTATGTTGTTATATTATGTTGTTATGTTGTGTTGTTATGCTGTTAAGTTGCATTGTTAAGTTATGTTGTGTTGTTATGTTATGATGTGTTGTGTTATGTTGTGTTATTATAATGTTATAATGGTATGTTGTTGTGTTGTGGTGTAATGTTGTGTTGTTATGCTGTTAAGTTGTATTGCTAAGTTATGTTCTGTTGTGTTCTTATGTTGTGTTGAGTTGTTATTTTGTTATGTTATTGTGCTTTCTTGGGTTGTGTTTTGTTATGTTATGTTACGTTACATTAAGTTATGTGCATTTGTATAGCGCTTGACTCACCCTGGAGTGTTTGTTGGCGCTGAAGCAGGAGCTGTGTGGGTCGAGCCAGAGCTGGTTCTGGGTAAAGAGCAAAGTCTTCAGTTTCTTGTGGAATTAGTAGGTGGCTCTGATATGCAGGGGTAAGCCTTTCCAGTCTTTAGGAGACGGGTAGTAAAAGGCATGACTCTTGTTTTCGGTTCTTCATATGTGGGGTGGTGTGCAAGTAGGAGTTCAGATGAACAGAAGTGTCTGATAGGTTTGTGGAAGTTTCTGCAGTTGTTGAGGTAAGTAGGGCCAATATTGTGCAAAGAGACATGAGGAGTTTGAAGAGTGCTTGTTTGTTGATTGGGAGTCAATGGGGCTCCTTGAGATGCAGGATGATGTGAGTGCATGATGGAAGGATGAGGGTGAGCCTTGCTGCTGAGTTTTGTATGGTCCGGAGTCTTCTGGTCAGTTGAGGATTGATTCTGGTATAGAGTGTGTTGCCATAGTTAAGTTTGCTGCTGATGAAGGCTTGGGTGATGGCTCTGCCACTGTTGGTGGGGAGCCATTTGAAGATCTTCTTGAGCTCCTTAAGTGTGTGGAAGAAGGAGATGGAGACTGCATTCACTTAGCTGGTATGGTGAGCTAATTACCATTCCAAGGTTCTTTCTGTGGGTTGTCGTTAGGGATGTGAGTTTGAGTTCTGAAGGACACCAGGTGGATTCCCAGAGCAAGGTGTCTTTGCCAAAGCTTACTACTGCTGCCCTGTCTGTATTGAGATAGAGGCAGTTGTTTTTTATCCACCTGGCAACTTTGGCCATGCAGGTGGAGAATTTGATCCAGATGTGTGTCATCTTGCCGCAGAGGGAGAGTATGAGCTGGGTATCGTCAGCGTAGGATATGATGTTGATTCCATGGAAGAGATGATGCTGTCAAGTGAGTCATGCTGGCATTGAAAAGGGTAATGCTGAGTGAGGATCCTTGTAGAACTCCGCAAATGAGGTTGACGGCATCGTTGATGAAGGGGGCCGTACTGCCCGACTGGCTGCGGCCCATCAGGAAGCAGCATATCCAGCGAAGTTCAGGTTCTTGGATGCCAGCTTTGTGATGCTGTTGGATAAGGATGGGGTGGGAGATGGTGTTGAAGGCTGCAGAATAATCCAGTGGGATGAGGGATGCAATGTCAGCTCTGCCCATAGTTATATGTATGTGGTCAGTGGTGGCGATGAGGGCAGTCTCTGGAATGTGGTTTAGCCTGAAACCAGTTTGAGTGGTATTGAGTAGATGGTTGTTGTTGAGATGGGTGGCTTGGTGTCTGTTTATCATCTTTAAAATTACTTTTGCCATGTAGGGTAGATGGGAGATAGACCAGTAGTGGTTATTCGACTTTACCACGCAACACAAAAAGATGATGGATGGCATTCACTCACAGACACAGATCTGGGTTAAATCCATCATTTTGTTGCTCGCCATGCCAACCCAGTTTGGACCCAGCAATATGCAAATAAGTCTTGATCCTACTCCCCATGGGAACAGTACAGCCTCAACTGCCAAGCCAGGTCCTCCCTGGACTGGAAAACAAGCATTATGGGACCATTTTCAGGGATCACCCCTCATCAGCCAGGCTAGCTTGAATCCAGTGGATAGCAAGCAAGGGACCCATGACTGGGCATACCCTTCCCACTAAGGGCGACTATATTCACACAAAAAGATGATGAACAGAATGCTGAACATTGTCAAACATTAACTCCAGTCATAGATCTGGGTTAAATTAGCAACTGGCAGTCGTCACTCGGTAGTTATAGTTAGGACCGTGTTTCATAGGAAATGCCTTTTTTTTTGCTAATATCTTTGGCGCCCTTTTACGAATCTCCACAAAACTGTCCAAAAAGTTTCTCTTTTGTCTAGTTTGCATATGAAAAGTTTCTCGGTGATCCGTGAGGGGTTGAGAAAGAAGGGGGGTACCAAACCCCAAAATCCCAATGCATTTTCCATCGACTTTCTTAGGCAAATTTGGCAGGAAGCTAGATTTCAGTAAAGAAAGTGTGCTCTTTGTGATTTTGGTGTAAATCCGTTCAGTAGTTGTGGAGATATCAAGCTCCAAATATAGGGGCCCATTACGATGGAGGGCGGAAAAGCAACCCGACCGCCATGGTAGCGGAAACTCACCGCCCGCCGCTACCGCGGGAAAACCGACGGTTAGATTAGGATCCTCGGCGGTAAAAATCCAACCGCGGCGGAAAGGAGACCCGAGAAACCGCCCGTCGCGTGTGGAGAAGCCCGAAATCCGTCCGCGGCGTTCGGATTCGCTGCGGAAACAGGCCAAACCACCTCAACCACAGCGGAGACACCGCCATGTAAATTATGATATCCCCGACATGACTGCGGTGCAGAGCGTAGTTTACGACCGCCGCGGTTGACAATAGTGAGGAATGAGAGAGCCCGCGGAAGCGCCGTAGCATAGCCACCGCTGCATACGCTCCGTGAAAAAAATGGCGGTCGGAATAAATATTCACAACATGCCCACAAAGTGCATCAAGCATACAAGTCATGCTCCCAAAAACACCTAATACAGCCCAAAGACACACCCCCATGGTAAACTCAAAAACTACAAATCCCAGGATGACACAAACACCACACCTGCAACCAATTCCCCATCCTGACACACCCACATAGCCCAGTATAAATCCAGCCCCCTACCAGACCACAATCCTTTGCAAAACTCCAGAACTGAAGGGACATACACCACAGCTGACAGGAGAGGCAAATCTGCACAACACACACACACATCACCACCACCACTTCTACACCTGCACCTCTAACCCCTTTGCACATCACACACCATACACATCACCACCACCAACACCACCTCAACACTTGCACCTCAAACACCTTGGCACATCACACACCATGTCACCACAGAAAATGCCCAAATTCACTGACAATGAGTTGAGGGTCCTGGTAGATGAGATAATCAGGGTAGAACCCCAATTGTTTGGTAACCTGGTACAACAGACACCAGTAGCCACAAGAACGCTAATGTGGAGAAGGATAGTAGATAAGGTAAATGCAGTAGGGACCGTGCCACGCATTAGAAATGAGATTATGAGGCGCTGGCACGATCTGAAGGCAGTGGTCAAGAAAAAGAGAGCCAAGAACCATGAGCTGGCTCACAGGACAGGCAGTGGCACTCCCGTTCCACTCAAGACATTCACTGAATGGGAGGAGAAGGTGCTTGGCATACTGCATCCAGAGAGTCTCACAGGAATTCTCGGGGGAGTGGAGGCTGGTAAGTACAAACAAATGCCTAACATCACACTGATATGTACTGTCTTGCACCACTACTAAGCTATACCTCCCAGGTACAAATGCAGTCATGTGCACCACACTCTCACCAACACATCTCCAACACATTAATCCAACAGTCCCTCAGGTTCACCTCAAAGGTAGCTACATACATCACCATGGGTACATGTTTACATGCTGCCAGCACTACAACTCCCACCAGGCCCCCTTGTCCTACAACTGTGCAAGATTGAGGCCCTGACCCCCCCCCCATGTGGCAGCCATTGCATTGTTCACCTTAACCTAACAGGTAGTTAGCCATCCTCACAGGGAGGTGTGTGTGTGGTTTGGAAGTCTGCACTGCAACCCCCACCAGGCCCCCTTGTCCTACAGATGCGCAAGATGGAGCCCTGACCCCCCCCCATGTGGCAGCCATTGCATTGCTCACCTTAACCTAACAGGTAGGTAGCCATCCTCACAGGGAGGTGTGTGTGTGGTTTGGAAGTCTGCACTACAACTCCCACCAGGCCCCCTTGTCCTACAGATGCGCAAGATGGAGCCCTGAACCCCCACCCCCCATGTGGCAGCCATTGCATTGTTCACCTTAACCTAACAGGTAGGTAGCCATCCTCACAGGGAGGTGTGTGTGTGGTTTGGAAGTCTGCACTACAACTCCCACCAGGCCCCCTTGTCCTACAGCTGCGCAAGATGGAGCACTCCCCACAACCACAACCATGTGGCAGATATTGAATGTCCTCATCAAACTTACTGGTAGGTAACCATTTCAACTGGGAGTGGTGTGTGCAATTGGTGACACTGCAGTACAACCCACAACAGGCCCACTTCTTCAACAGATCAGCATGATGGAGCACTTGTCCCACTCATAGACATGTGACGTTTGTTCCCCCGCACATCACACCATACCACTTTGTCCACAGTCACCTACACAAATTATGCTAAACAGTCGTATTGTACTCAGCATGCACAAGACTCACTGCAAAAATTTCTCACATTGTGTCTACTGTGCCAGGCATCACACACTGCAACACTAACACCTATCATGCTTCCCTGCAGCAGTGTCTGGCAGGTTGGCTGTCAATGTGCTAATCACCCATGTCATACCACAGTGTTGCAATGTAAACAGTGGAAGTGCAGATTACCAGAAAACTCCACTGGACCTGGGACTCACATTGCTAAACTATGCACATCCCAACTGTCTTGCAACAGACCCAGCAGCCACAGTGCTGCACTGAATTGCATAACAAGAGTACTTTGTCTGACTAAAAGGCACAAATGTGTCTGCTTGGGACCAGCAATGTGTGTATGCATTGACAATGTCCACATCTCACACTGTCTGTCTGAACAGTGCTGGTATAGTCTGGCCCCGAAAGCACACATTGTCTGTACATGGATGGCTGTATCTTACACACACGCCACTGTTGATGACAACATGTAAGTGTTTGAATGCCCCGGAACAACTGCATCACCAGTACTTTGCTCATGTTCTCAGTTCCACAAATACCATGTAACCATGATAGTGTGGAAATGTTTGCTGGGTGAGATGTTCAACCTGCTGTATGTCACCACAGTGATAGGAGCCTATACCACATGCCCCATTGTGCCTTCAAATGTTGGGGGAGTGGACCCCACACCCAGATACTTGGGACAACAGTGATGGGGTGGATATACCCCATGCCCTATTTTGCCTGCAAATGTTGGGGGAGTGAACCCCACACCCAGATAGTTGGGACAACAGTGATGGTGGGGCCACACCCCATGCCTTTATGTGATGTGAAAAGTCTGGGTACTGAAACCCACACACACCTTCTGCTCACCACAGGCACGTTCCTCCCAAGAATGACTCTTAAGTCACATAGCCATGTCATTGCTCACCTTCACCTCAACCGGTAGGTAGCCATCTTCACACGGAGACGGTGTTGTGGGGTTGGCAAATTGTCCCACAAATCCCACTATGCATGCTGTCCCACCCCTGAGTAGGATGGCCCACTCCACCCCCAATCAGAATCATGTGGCAGGCATTGTATGCCACCCACTCAACTAACAGGTAGCTAACCGCATCTCACAGGTCGGGGTGTGTGGGGTGGGAAGCTTGCACAACAACTCACACAAGCCCACATGTGCTCCAGCCCCCAAGACTGATAACACCCTCGCACTAAGATGCATGTGTCAGCCATTGCAATGTCCACTTCCAAATCACTGGTAGGTAGACATATCATGCTGACTTGTCCCACACTGGATCAAGATGGAAGCCTCCTCACACACACACAGAGAGGTCTTACAAATACAAGCCAAAAACAGCAAACAGAACATATCAGCAGCCACTACATGAAGCCAGATATGCCTCACGACAAGCATGGTGGCTTAGGACACCAGGCCTCACATTGCACAACTGCACACCCAGATAGCATTGGCCACTATAGTGTGCACACACCTAAGAAAATGAAACAATGACAGCAACCAAAGTGTGACATTCAGATCCACATGTAGATGTAACTCAGTGCACAACCCTGCACACCACTGCATGCCATCTGAGAATGGCAGGGGTCCAGACCAGCAAGGACCAAATGAAAGCAAAGAAAGCATGGCTGGAAGTGCAAATACAGATATGTACACCACATGCCAAAGGTATGGCTGCAACTACAATGTTCCCACAATGTGCAGAGAAAACCGCTGCAAGGGCACAACAAGTGACATACATGGGTAACTGGATCACATATGATTAAACACTCACTAGATGCCAACATGAACCTGTCAATGTAAAAAATTTAAATTGTGCATGTCATGTCTTGCCAACTCCCAATATGGACGAGTAATGCATGTACCTCAACAGCTTGTAATGCATCACTGGATGTCGGTAACTGCAAATTTGATCAGTGAACAAACAGTTGATGTAACAGTGTGAACAGAAGCTTTGCTGGTTGCAACACAATGACCATTTCTCATCTGACCCACAGGTGACCAAGAACTCACTGCAGAGGACGACACCACCAACCTCCAGAGCCAGTACCCCACCCCGGAACAGAGACTACTGGATGAAGACTCCCTGGATTCCTTGGATGAGGAGCCCCAAGCCAGCACATCTGTTGTGGAAGGCCGCAACCAGGCCCAGGCACCCATTCTCCCCACAACCACATCTGCTGCAACCCATGACCTTCCCCAGACAGCTGTTGTCACGGCCTGTGTGGCAACCACTACCACCACCACCACCACCACCCCCACCACAGCTGCCCGCAACACCCTCCCTGCCCCAGGTGATGAGCACGCCACAACATCTACTGAGGAGGCCAGGGAGAGGATGCAGCGGAGCAATGTGGGGAGCCAACAGGCCCGTGGCAGCAGTGTAGGTGGGAGGGGCAGGGTCATGCAGAGGGGAACTGAGCCTGGGACGGAAGCCCTGTCCCACATCAACAGAGTCCTTGGGGCATACGAACAGGCCCAGGGACGAATGGACCGGTCTGAGGAAGATTCTCCGGAGCTCCTCCTGCTGATGAGGTCCATGGACACCCGCATGGGACAAATTGTGGACCTCTTTGGGCAGCTAGTGGCCATTCTGAGGGACAGGCCAGCGCAACATTCAATATCTCCGCCTCCCCCTGATGGGCAGCAGGATGACAGTTTGTCATCCTCCCCTGCGTCCACAGAGGAGGGTGAGTCATCAGACACCACTGCCCCTGCAGCACAGGCCCCTCCAGTCAAGCGCAAAAGGGGCCATCCAAGGAAAGGCCAGGAGGCATCACGTGCCAAAGCACCTGCCAAAGGCAAGTCCCGGAGCCAGCCATGATGGCAGACCACTGCACCACTGCATTTACCTTTTGGACTATCCTTCCCCACATTGCCATGTGAATGGCATCTGTCTGTTGGACTGGGTCTCCACATCACTGTGGTGACTACTCAATTATCTCATCTACCATGTCCGTCAACTCATTTCTTCAAATTTCCCCCCCCTGTACATTTTCTTGACCCTCACATGTCACAATTGTAAATAAATACACCTTACACACATGTTGTTGTGTCTGCTCCGTCTTTAATACAGGATGTGCAACCTTCACCGTGATGTAAATGTCCCAGGGAAATGGAATGTAGGTAGGCAAGGAGAGGCTGAAGGGACCTAGGAAAAACATTAGAACAAGAGTCACTTGTTTTGGTGTGGCATCACACACATCACACAACACTTGTCAACAAGGTACTCCAATCTTCACACATTACACAGAGCAACAGTCGCCATGGAGACATCCTGTATCTGTGTCAAACTACCCTATCCCCCAAACATTGCCAACCAGCAATGAGTGAACACAAGGCTGCAGTCACCAAGCTCACATACACCCTCACAGCAACTGCAACACCATCAGACCATGTGTCCCTCCTACATCGTCACTCACCTTCAAGTGAAGTAGCGGTTGATGAGCTGTTGACGCATGTCGACACCTTCCTCCTCTCCACTGTCCTCGTCACTGGACCCGGGTTGGTTTGCAGGCGGGGCCCTTGGCTGCTCATCATCATCCAGGATCAGGGGTATTGCCTTGCGTATGGCCAGGTTGTGGAGCATGCAGCATGCCACGACTATCTGACATACCTTCCTTGGCGAGTACATCAGGGCACCTCCGGTACGGTCCAGGCAGCGAAATCGTGACTTTAGGAGACCAAATGTACGCTCTATTACAAGCCGTGTGCTCCCATGGGCATCATTATATCGCACATCAGCTGCTGTCACAGGATTCCGCAGTGGGCTCAGCAACCACGGATGGTTAGGAGATGCAGAGTCACCTGGGTGTGAGAAACACAGATTAACCTTGATGTTCCACAATGCCACAGGACAGCATGTCACACACACACCACGCTACTCCACTATGCATACTCACCCACAAGCCATGCACGCTCAGGAAGCAGATTGGCCATCAGCTGCGGGACGATGCTGCTGCGCGAATCATGGGCTGACCCGGGATACCTGGCACACACGTGGGAGATGATCCTGTCCGCACGGCACACCACTTGAACATTTACTGAGTGGTAATGCTTCCGATTTCTGTAAACTTGCTCACGTGCCTGTGGTGGCACAAGCCCAACATGTGTGCAATCAATGGCACCAACAACATGGGGGATGTGCCCAAGGGCATAAAAATCTCCCTTCACAGCCACCAACTCTGGTCCCCTGGGGAATTGAATGTATCTGTCCTTGTAGTTCATCATAGCTGACAGTACATCCCTCAGCACCATGCTGAACATCGGTTGTGACATCCCACCTGCGCTTGCTACAGTGTGCTGGAATGAGCCTGTCGCAAAGAAATGCAGGCACGCCATCACCTTTGAAGTCGCAGTGAAAGCTGTTGGATATGTGCGACATGGCTGCAGGTGGGGCTCCAACATGGTACATAAGTTTTGTAGGGAAACTCTATCCAGCCTGAATTTGCGGATGATCTCTTCATTCTCCATGTCAGCCAGCACTGTGAATGGACGATGGATATTGGGCCTCCTCCTAGGTCAGATGAAAGTGCACATATGTCAATGAGACACACCATGAGATGTACAGGACATTTCACATTTCTACAGACACATTGCCAAATGTTACAGACTGCACCATCAACCAACAGTGCACTGCACAAGTCGGTACACGTCAGGCACACTACTCGTACACTTGTCCCCTTACCCGCAGCAATGATCTGTGCACACCTCCTGCTCATTGGCATGCACAGTGGGATATGGCAGGATGCTTGTTTCCGGTCCAGGGAAGACATGGCTTGGCAGTTCGGGCTGGACTGTTCCCATGAGGCACAGGGTCAGACTGATTTGCATATGGATATGTCTGAACTGGGGTGGCGGAGTGAGCTAAAGAATGATGATGG
This sequence comes from Calotriton arnoldi, assembly GCA_963921515.1. Taxonomy (NCBI): domain Eukaryota; kingdom Metazoa; phylum Chordata; class Amphibia; order Caudata; family Salamandridae; genus Calotriton; species Calotriton arnoldi. The sequence goes on along the minus strand of CAWUFW010003172.1, from coordinate 649,485 downwards.
ATTAAACCCAGATCAGTTGACTGGGGGTGAGTGCTTGCAATGTTCAACACTCCGTCCATCATCCCCTTTGGTTTTGCAGTGGGATATGGCACCACATGTGTGCACACACCTGTGAGTATTACCCCCAGCATATGTGTCAAACTACAATACTACCCTAGCACACCGTGCTGCTGTCCATGATACACCTCCCAACACAGGTTGCACATGGCACACATCAAGTACACTCTGACCACAGGCTGAGCGCGGTGAACACGTGTGTGCATGTGCAGTAGACAATGTGACAGTCAATGATGCCCCTAGTTCACACAATGAGACAGCATTGTGCGTTACATTGCACCTACACACATTGACCATTAGCTACATATGGTATGCAACACAAAAACTGTACAGTCTACATGCCCTTACACATCACATGTGACATATATGGCATGTGTAGGTGACATGGAGTTAAATGTCCCATTCGTAATGTTGGCCTCATGAGGGTCCTTCAATGTTGGAGACACTGGGCACTGTTCATGTTGGGCTATGGATAGAGATGGATGACTCCATATGTGCAGCAAACCTGCTCCGCAAGTCCACGGACGGTCACTACAGGCACTGTATGGCACCCATATGGCGGTGCCTACCGCCTGGCCCCTGCGGACTGTCCCCGCCAATACCCCAGACACGATCGCGGTAGTCTCAGCCATGTCTACATGTGTAGATGGCAGTTGGCATGCACCGCTACCCAGCTCACGGTCACTACAGGCACTGTATGGCACCCATATGGCGGTGACTACCGCCTGGCCCCTGCGGACTGTCACCACCATGGACCATGCCCTGGCAGCCAATGGGAAGCACCCTCGCGGTAGCCTGATGCAATTTTGAAAATAGCGGTGGGCGTGTTCCGCAACAGCGTAGCCGGTAATTGGAAGCATTCAAAAGATGCACCACCGCGGTAGCGCGCGCCTGGCCCCTGCAGTGTGTCACCGCCATGGTCCATGCCCTTGCAGCCAATGGGACGCACACTAGCGGTTGCTTCATATGGCTTGGAAAATCGCGGTAGGCGTGCACCGCCACCGCGGAGGCGGACATTGGATGATTTTAGAAATAGCAGACCTGGTACACCAATTGCAGCGGCGTGGGACCACTGACATAGCCCCAGGGGCCTATATATGTGTGGAGGGTGCCCCACATTTCCACTGCTACCAGGGACTGCTGCCTGCCACCCTCCACCTGCTGCTGCTGCCTCCAAGGACTGCTGCCTGCCACCCTCCACCTGCTGCTGCTGCCTCCAGGGACTGCTGCCTGCCACCCTCCACCTGCTGCTGCTGCCTCCAGGGACTGCTGCCTGCCACCCTCCACCTGCTGCTGCTGCCTCCAGGGACTGCTGCCTGCCACCCTCCACCTGCTGCTGCTGCCTCCAGGGACTGCTGCCTGCCGCCCCTGTACTCCACCTGCTGCTGCTGCCACCTGTCCACGATGATGTCTAGGACACAGAAGATCCGGGCCAGTCCCTTCACCAGTGAGGAGCTGGAGGTCCTGGTGGACGGGGTGCTTGCACAGTACCCAAGGCTCTATGGTGCCCCTAATGTCGTGGTAAGTCGACAACAGTGTGAGTGAGAGTGCAGGGGGGCACACGTGAGGTGGAGGTGCTGCAGTATGTGTCAGTGAGTGTGGGGCTCTGACATGCACTGCCTAGCATGTTTTCTCCAGGGGAAGGGCTGTGTAGCCTCTTTCACACGTTTCCCTGCATGCCCATCCAGATTTGAGGGACATGTATTGTCCTGTCAGCCATACAGTGAAGCAGCAACTTGGTAATGCAGGAGTCAGGCCAGTGATTGCTTGTGTGAATGGCTGTGTGGGTCCCAAATGTCTCTCTCAGTGTCAGCCCACCTGGCATGCACAGTCGCCGCACAATCCCACAAGTACACATCACTGCATGTACAGTGTGTTCCATGTATCTTTTGTTCACACATCTTCATCAAAGAGCCATCTCAGCCCTGTTGATTGCACACGACAAGCCTTGTGACAAGGTTGTGTGTATGAGAATTGATGTGACTGTATGTGAGCTCCATGACACAGTGAGCCATTCACAGGGCTAGGACATTGGGGGCTGCGCAGTGTTGGACACAGTGAGTCCACCAACAACCATGTGTTGCTATCTGATCTATGTGTTGCTCTAGCTAACAGCGGGCAGTAGATGTGGGCAGACTACACATTGCTTGATGTGCTGGCATCCTGCATGTGAATGGGATGTAGAGGTACTGTGTCCACCCTCCCACCTTCATGGATTCACGTGTGGTTCTCCAATGCGGTTGTACCATGTGCCATGCATTCTTGGCTCTGTTCCACATATCTGTTGATTTGCGATGAGTGAGTATTGTGCCACTGTATTGAGAAATGTTTGTAGTATACACTGTGTAACTGATGTATTACCCCTCTTGTCTCCCATGCCTGCAGCTGAAAGTCCACCAGCGTAAAGCCGTGTGGAGGGCCACTGCCTCCAAGGTGCGTGATCTGGGTGTGTCAAACCGACGACACAGCCACTGTCATAAAAGGTGGGACGACATCTGCCGGCTGAGCAAGAACGTGGCCGAGATGACGCTGGGGCTGATACCGCGGAGCGGCAGGTTGTCCCGACGCAGCATGACCCCACTAATGGCCCGCATCTTGGCCGTTACACAGCCCGAGTTAGATGCACAATTGAAGGAGCATCAGCAGCAAGCTAGGGGTGAGTATTTGTTGACGGGTGGCTTTGGCAGGGAGTGGCTGCATGTGTCCACAGATTGGACAAACTCTGAGCCATCTGACGTTGGTAGTGTGATGCAGTGGATTGTAAGTGGCGTCTGTGCTGGGTGCATCTGACATGCATGTGTCCCACCTGTACTCACTGATGTGATCTGCGCAATGTGCATTGCCATTGCATTCAAAGTTGGGGCATTCAGGTAGCTTGTGCAGTGGGGTACTGTGTGAATTCATATTGATGTTGACGTCAGTGTGCATAATCTGAGTGTGTTTCAATGAATGCGTGCAATGCCTGACAGCAGATTTCAGCTGCTACAACTTCTGAGGATAATGTGCTGCAGTACTTGTGCCCGTGCAAGCAACATGGTAGCTGGCATGCACTAATGACCATTGTGGGCTACTATGTTGTGGTCTGTGTGTGTGTGCTCCCCTACTGCTCCATCCATGTATGTAATTGACACCATGTTGTGGTGTTCATCCTTGCCATCCTTGGCACCCTGTGTGGTCATAGAGATTTTTCTGCCTGTGTCTGAAGTGGGACACAGGCAGGATGGTGTGCTGTGTGAGTCCCCGGGATCACTTATGGCTGGATTTGTTCTTTACATGCACTGTTGGGTTGATGATTGAGGTGGCAATGTATATTTAGTCAGGGTGATGTGCAACGCGGATAACACATCTTCTTGAATGGTTATTTACTTGCACATGTTACTTCAGTTGGTGCCACTCCACTAACACTACCTCTCTCTCCCATGTAGCATCTCCCGTGTGCGTTGAGGGACAGGGGACGGACACCAGCGGTGAGGCATCCAGTGCAACAGCCGCACCGGAGCAGAGTGACACAGATGTGACCAGAGCCGAGGAGGGGGACAGGAGTCTGCTGGAGGAATCACAACCCGAGACGCAAAGCTCTACGTCATCTGACGCTAGCGGTGACGCATCCATGTTGGGGGCCACAGGGAACGTGGACTCTGCCTCCTCTTCCGCCACACAGCGTCCAGTGCCCAGCCTCCCATCTACTTCCACTGGTGCTGCACGTGTTCGCACAAGTCAAAAGGGAAGAGTGTCCTTCACCCCAGGCACTGCTGCCCCGGCCCATATCAGCCCTGCAGCCCTCAGTGCTGAGTCAGTAGAGCTATTGCGCCAGCTGTGTGTGGGGCAGACAGCTCTCCTCAATGCCTTCCTAGACCACGATAAAAAGTTGGGCCAGGTGATAGCTTTCATGGAGGGCATACATTCGGATGCGGGTGGGCTACACCGGACTGTGCAGTCATTGTCCTCAACAGTGACGGCAGCCCTGCAACAGGCACATTCTCAGGGAGCAGCTCCTGTCCCTTTGTCCACCCCCCTGTCACTGTGCACCTCTGCCGACAGTGACAATGCTCAAAAAACCCCAAAGTCCAGATACAGCACACGCAGCCCACAGCAGCAGCAACAGCCCAAACGGTCCAGGCCGCAGACACCATCCCCACAGAAAACTAAGACCACCCCAGAGCACAGAGATAAAAGCCCGTCAGGCGACACCAAGGGCCAGAGGGGCAAGAAACAGGCCTCAGGGTCACAGGCCTCAGAGTCATCCCCCGCCAAGGACTCTCCTGTCTCAAGGACCGCTCGCAAAGCAAAGAAGGCAGTTTCCCTGCCCACTGAGTAGGTGTTACCTGCAAGGCTTACACTGGATGTGGGCTCTATGGCTGATCCACCCACAACCTCCACTCCCATCCCGAGCCCTGTGAAGCAGGCACAAGGGAGCAATGTAGGGGCTAAACATAGTAGAAAGGGTTTGGAAGGGCGGAGGCAAGCCCCAGGGAAGCGCACAGCTGGATCCAGCATGTCCCCAGAGGGGGCCCCAGAGTCAGCACCAAGAGCAGGTTTGGTGGTGGGGTTACCTGTTGTGGCCACACCAGTTCCCATTAGTCCCCAGACAGTGAAGCCTTTCAGGATCCCCAAAAAGTGGAAAGGCACCCCTCCACAATCTCCTGCACACACTGTTTCTCACCACAGCATCAGTCCACCTCCCCGTGCCACCACCCCACCTGGTCCAAGCAGCCCTCCAGCTTCCCAGGCCAGAGATGTCTCTTCCACAGATGTTCCTCACACTCCCCGGGGCAGTCCTCCACCTGACCGCGACACACAGTCACCTCCAAGTCCGATGGACAGCCACATCTGAGTGGTAGTCACCCTCACACACCTGTCTGTCCACAGCGGTGTCTGTGATGCCCATTGTTATCCCCATGACTCTGTTGCTGAGCATGGCACGGTATATTCGCACACATTCGCTGTGCAGCTTCTGATGTAACCACTCTGCACATTGTATTTGCCTTGTGGTTCACTGCTGTTTGCCCCTTGCCTGTGCAGCTTCTCATGTACCTCACCTGCACTTTGGACTGGCCACTGCCCTTGCTGTTCACTGCTGTTTGCCCCTTGCCTGTGCAGCTTCTCATGTACCTCACCTGCACTTTGGACTGGCCACTGCCCTTGCTGTTCACTGCTGTTTTCCCCTTGCCTGTGCAGCTTCTCATGTACCTCACCTGCACTTTGGACTGGCCACTGCCCTTGCTGTTCACTGCTGTTTGCCCCTTGCCTGTGCAGCTTCTCATGTACCTCACCTGCACTTTGGACTGGACACTGGCCTTTCTGTTCACTGCTGTTTGCCCTTGCCTGTGCAGCTTCTGATGTAACTACTCTGCACATTGTACTTGCCTTGTGGTTCACTGCTGTTTGCCCCCTGACTGTGCAGCTTCTCATGGACTTCATCTGCACATTGGACTGGCCACTGGCCTTGCTGTTCACTGCTGTTTGCCCCTTGCCTGTGCAGCTTCTCATGTGCCTCACCTGCACTTTGGACTGGCCACTGGCCTTGCTGTTCACTGCTGTTTGCCCCTGGCCTGTGCAGCTTCTCATGTACCTCACCTGCACTGTGTCCTGGCCACTGTCCTTGCTGTTCACTGCTGTTTGCCTCTTGCCTGTGCAGCTTCTCATGTACCTCACCTGCACTTTGGACTGGCCACTGGCCTTGTTGTTCACTGCTGTTTGCCCCTTGCCTGTGCACCTTCTCATGTACCTCACCTGCACTTTGGACTGGCCACTGGCCTTGCTGTTCACTGCTGTTTGCCCCTTGCCTGTGCAGCTTCTCATGTACCTCACCTGCACTTTGGACTGGCCACTGGCCTTGCTGTTCACTGCTGTTTGCCCCTTGCCTGTGCAGCTTCTGATGTAACTACTCTGCACATTGTACTTGCCTTGTGGTTCACTGCTGTTTGCCCCCTGCCTGTGCAGCTTCTCATGGACTTCATCTGCACATTGGACTGGCTACTGGTCTTGTTGCTCACTGCTGTTTGCCCCCTGCCTGTGCAGCTTCTCATGGACTTCATCTGCACATTGGACTGGCCACTGGCCTTGCTGTTCACTGCTGGTTTGCCCCTTGCCTGTGCAGCTTCTCATGTGCCTCACCTGCACTTCGGACTGGCCACTGGCCTTGCTGTTCACTGCTGTTTGCCCCTGGCATGTGCAGCTTCTCATGTACCTCACCAGCACTGTGTCCTGGCCACTGTCCTTGCTGTTCACTGCTGTTTGCCTCTTGCCTGTGCAGCTTCTCATGTACCTCACCTGCACTTTGGACTGGCCACTGGCCTTGTTGTTCACTGCTGTTTGCCCCTTGCCTGTGCAGCTTCTCATGTACCTCACCTGCACTTTGGACTGGCCACTGGCCTTGTTGTTCACTGCTGTTTGCCCCTTGCCTGTGCAGCTTCTCATGTACCTCACCTGCACTTTGGACTGGCAACTGGCCTTGCTGTTCACTGCTGTTTGCCCCTTGCCTGTGCAGCTTCTCATGTACCTCACCTGCACTTTGGACTGGCCACTGGCCTTGCTGTTCACTGCTGTTTGCCCCTTGCCTGTGCAGCTTCTGATGTAACTACTCTGCACATTGTACTTGCCTTGTTGATCACTACTGTTTGCCCCCTGCCTGTGCAGCTTCTGATGTAACTACTCTGTACATTGTAGTGACCACTGGCCCTGCAGTTGCCCACATTTGTTGTCTATCTATGCACAAGTGTGAATAAAGACAGTTGTTCCTGTTGTCAGTTCTGTCAGTGTATTTTCTCAATAAAACTGTTTGTGTGTGCATGGTTTACTGTGTCACATGCTCAGTATGGCACTTCAACATTGGCAATGGGTTGTCTCACATTTCCATGTTTTTGCAGGGGTGACAGGGACTTCAATTCTTCCTGACTCTTATACTTGTGGGTGCAGTGAAGGTGGTTTTTGACAATTTCTTGTTGTCATCATCCTTCTTTGTCCATGTTGTCTATGGTGTAGACATGTCATGTACGGAGGCAATGTCAGCACAGGGTGGGAGTTTATGCACAGGCTTTCATGCAGGTTAGCACGGGTCATGGTGTCTGTGTGAGCTTACTTACTGTGTGCCCAGCAGTGTATGTGTACGGTCCTCTTGTGGTGGTCAGTAATCCTGGTCCCATGCCTTACTTCCAAAGTGTACACTTTGGTGGTGGAGAAGTGTGTGGTGACTTTGTGGTGACTCTTGATGTGTGTGCACCTGCATTATCAAGTCAACTACACCCATGTGTCATCCTGGAGTGGTGTGCATGTATGTGTACTTGTTGTGCCCTGCAATTGTGATTTGGTGCACATGGGAGTGTTGTGTGCTGCTGATGTGAGAGGGGGATGTGTGACGTATCCTACTTGTGCTTCTCAATCATGGAGTGTGTGAATGGGGCCTGTGTGTTGTGGTGCAGAGATGCTCTTGTCAGGTAATTGCATACCTATGTGTGTCTGTTCAGTATTTGACTTCATGGCCTTCCTCTCATCCCTGTGCATTGACATGGGTGGCCTTGCTGTCTCCCTGAGTTGTTGGATTGGGCTGCTTGTGTTTTGGGTTGACTCACTGTGGCAGCCATGTGTGATTTGATGGGCTGTGGGTGTTCTCAGATGTCTGTTGTCTTGCATGTGATGTACACATGCTTGATAGTTGTGTCCTTGTCCTTCCATTTGTGGGCACATCACTTTAGCTTTCATGTATGTTGTCCTCCATTGCTGCTAGCATGTGGTCTGTGTATGTGGCTGTGAGGCAGGGTAGGGTGTGTCTGTGTAAGTTGGTAGGCTGTGTGTGCAGTGAATTATTTGATCATCAATATGTGTGTGTGTGTGTGTGTACATTTTGTGCTGGTGCTCAGTGTTCTTGGCATGTGTGTGGTGTTGTTGTGGTGTGTGTGTTGGCTGGGGCCTGGCCTTCTGTGGTATGTGTTCCTGTGCAACAACTCTGCAGTTGTTAGGGATGTGGGACAGGGTGTGTATTCACCTGTGTTGTTGTTGTGTAGGAGTGGCACATGGCAGGCACATGATATATCCCTTCAGGGAGAGGGCTAGTGTGTTGTGTTTTGAGTAGTGGTTTTGTGTTGTTTGTACAGTGGCCATTGCTGGCGCTGGCACTGGCCTCTGCGTTGTGTGCATGTTTTCCTGCACACTGACCGCGGCGGTGACGACACCGGGACATTTGTTCATGATCGCAGAACATGTGTAGCCAGGATGTTGCGAGGTGTTTTTGTGACAGGTGGGACATGTGTGGATGCAGTGATGGCTGTGTGCCTGTCCCCACAGGGGTGTCTGGTGTGGACATGCACCGTTTTCAAACCCTTGACTTGTGTATTGTGTTGCATGCACAGTTGTGTGTGTACGTACCTGCGGCGGCATCCGCGCCGGTGAATGACTTGCAGGTGGTGTATCATATACAGCACCGGAAAGGCGTGTAGAGCTGGATCCATCGCGGTGTGGGCCGGGTGTCTATTTTCTTGCTCTTCTGTGGTGTCTCCGCCATCTTTGACTATACGGTTGCTCCGCCACGGTGTGCTGCCCTTTTTCCGGCATCGTGATTTGTTCGGCGGATGGGACGTCATTCCGCACGGCGGTGAGTGCTCATTGGCTCACACCGCCGCGGTGGCGGGCGCACTTTGATGGCGGTCGGCGTCACACCGCAGCGGACGGGAAATGGGCTCTGTCTAGACATGCTAATATGGCGGGCATGAGGACCGCTGCCGGTGCGCGGTAAATGGCGTTTTCTCCCACCGCCAGCATTGCGGAGGTGCATCCGCCAGTCATCGTAATAGCCCTCATAGTTGTATACCTAGACGGTTGGGTCTGACTTTGTAGGACTCTCGCGAGATTCACTTAAACCCAATTTTAAAAAACATAAAGCCTTGTGATTGGCCATGGGGTCTTTTTTATCCTTGGACAATCTTGCTCCCATGGGAGCAAGGCTCTGATTGGCTGCCAGCAACAAGTTAAAAAGTAAAAAAAAGTATAAGGGGGTAGGATAAGGACACAGTTCCCCCCTAGGCCATGTGGGGATCCCCCCCCGGCCCAAAACGCACAAAAAAAACTGCAGTTTTTTCCACAATCCCGCAGAACTTCAGCTGATTGTGGCAAAAGCAAAAAAAAACAAATTCTCAGCTGTCAATTTTAAAAAAATATTTGAGGAGGGGGCGTGAGTGGTGACCTGTTCCCCTAGCAGATTAGGGTCCCAGGAAACCCTCCCACTGGATCAACTTTTACAAAAGATTAGGGGTGAGTTATAGGCCCCCAGCACCAGATATCCTGGGGCTAATTTGCATATTAGAGGGGCTGGGGGCCAAGTGGCCCCTGGGACTTAAAAGTGTCCAGGGAGCAAACCACAGGGTAACGATTGATTAAAAACAAGGGAGCGGGGTGCACAGCCACCCTCCCTGAGCCTTAGAAGGCCAGAGGTATCCCATCCCCGAGGTCTGCCTCTCTTACTCTGTCCTGGAGAGGCCACCCCTGGGAAAGTAGTAGTTTCCCTGACTGCACTAGCATGCGCAGAGAAGCATGTCTGGTCCCACCTGGTGGGAGCATTCTAAATCTCCTGCGGGGTGGGAGCAAACATGCCTTCACTACCTGTAGCAGTGCTGGCAGGGGTGGCAAGTCTGCTCCCAGTCTGCAGGAGATTTTAAAATGCTCCTGCCTAGTGGGAGCTCTACCCGCACTGCTGCAGGCAAGGAAGCAGATAATGCTCCCACCTGGAGGGAGCTTGCAAAGATAACTGCTCCCTGCAGGCAGGAGTAATGCCAGCTCCAGCTTCAGGGCATCCAGGCTTCTGTGTAAACCTACTCTGGTATGATCAAAAGTCACCAGGTTGTCCGAGTACTGGAGTAGGTGCAATCTGTGAGCCCCTATTTTTGGATTAACCAATGTTGCACCTTGAAGGGCCTTGCCTAGATCTGCTGTATAAAGGTTAAAAAGTGACAGGGCTAGGACACAGACCTGTTTCAGGCCCCGATCCGTGTACAGCCTTTTGAAGACTGTGCCCCAGTCAGTGGTATCCTCACCCAGGTGGAGGATAGTTGGATGATAGTCTTTAGAAGGTTATCTGAGATATTCCAGCTCTTCAGGTTTTTCCACAGCTTGATTCTGGAGACAACATCAAGTGCCGCTGAGTAGTCCACAAAACAGGCAAAAACGGGCAAGTTGTTATTGGAGTCTGCTGCTGGGCCAAGTATGATAATGCTACTATGTTATCAGTCGTTGAACCACCCTTCTGAACCCCTATTTAGAAGAATGGTAGAATACCTTTTTTTTGTATTCTGCCATTTAATTAATTTAAAAGAGAGCCGTTGTATGCTTTCCCTTCTATGTACAATAGGGCTAATAACCTGTAGTTCTTTAGATCCATTTTGTCATCTTTCTCAGTTGCAAAGAGTAGATAATGTATCTGCCCAGTATGCCAGGCCATCTTTGAACATGCCACCTGGGAGGCCGTTGGGCCCTTGTGCCTCATCTCTTCTTCTCTTTTTTATATTTTTTTCTACAACATGCTGTTCCTGTGTCTTACCATCCTCTGTCTTTGGGAGCCCTTTGCCTGCCATTATGCTTTCTGCTGACAGGTTTTCCCTGGCCCCTTGCCACAATACACTTGGATCAGGTGTACATATATTTGCTACATGCACTTGCCAAGCTTCCGCTGTTACTATATCCCGCTGATCTATCTTTTCATTTTCAAGTTTGGCTATCTAATCCCAGAATTGCTTCTGTTTGTTGTTTTTGCACAGCTCATGTATTTTAATCCATTCACCTTTGTTTTAATTTCCAGGTGAGGATTTTATGCTCGCAGTTGGCTTGCTTGTATGCCATCTCGGGGACATGTGTTCCAATTTTTTGGTGGATCCTTTTTGCCTGCCTTAGGGTTTGAATGCTATCCCATAGGCCTCTGCTGTGTCTTAAATTACTCCTGGCTTTCCAGTTCCTCTTATATGTTGGTGTCTGGACCCCTCTTAAGAGAGCAGTGTGCAAGTCTGCTATACAGATTCCCAAGTTTTGCAAGGACGGGATAAGATTTTCTTTTTTCCACCCATATCACTTCTCTAATACCCATTTCTATACTTTTACTGAGTTATCTGTATTCCACTTGATCCTCTTTAGCCACTTGTGTTCCTCTATGCCTCTGGTGTTGCTGAAGGCCTCAATTTGTCCTTCTGAGTCTTCTAGGCTCTCTTCCGGGCACTCTTCTGCGCAATTCATAAAGCAACGCTGTTCATAAAAGAGTCATAAAAGGCTCCTCTGAATGTAGTCTTGATTGAGGTTGCGTGAAGTTGCGTGAAGTTTTGCTCGATCACAAAGTCTTTGGTCGATCTGTTTCCTTATCTCAAGCTTTTCCACAATGGGCGTTGATGGGGAGGAGTATTTATTCTTAAAGACTTAACTGCCAAGCCTTTGGCCTCCCCACCTTAGCCATAGCCGCTTGCAGCTCAACTCCTTAATTCAGTTGCCCTTGGAGGTATTGGATGGCCAGGTGGACTTGATTGATTGAGGTTGTTATAGTGCTCCGTGGAGCCAAGGGGGCGGGGGGCGACAGAGGGGGGAGCCCACCACAAGCTGCACCCGGACCTAGGTGAGCCGCCTTCATGACCGGGGGGCTGTACGTGCCGCCGAGGCTCAATCGCCTCTACTCCCCCCTCCACTATACCTCTGTGTAACCTCTGCCCGTCTGCTTTGCTGTCTGCTCAGTGTGCCTCCAAACCTCAGCCCTGGGGAGCAAGAGCACTGCCGTGTACTGCCATTCTGGGGCAGGGGTGGGTTTGAGGCAGGTGAAATGCAGGGGTAGACCGTTCTGCAGCTGGGGCCAAGGAGGTGAGAGAGACTGTTGAAGGAAAAGACACAGGCATGCTATGGATGACTCACTGCCCTTGCGGTCCTGTGGTCCCATGCTCTTGTACTGCCGTTCTGTCCTTCCTGTGCCTTTTTTCCCTGTTTCCACTGGCTCTGGCGTGAGATACTTGCGGTCTTCCTCACCTCACCTTGCCCCTAGCCATCCACCTTCGACCTTCACTCTGCTTCTGCTTCCTCCACACACCAGGGTCCAGAACCTGTAGGTACTCCTTTAGCTTGAGTGTCGATGTTCTGAAGTTTGGAGCATCTGCATCGGCCAATAATACTCATACTTCCCCTGTGCGCTGCTGCTAGAAGCTTGATGTTTCCCCTCCTCAAATGTGATCATGGGAACCGATAAATTATGACATTAGAGGTATAAAAGTAAGTAGAAAATAGCTCACAATAATATAAAGCATCATTAATGCCATTACACATACAACACCCTTATGCACTCCGTTATGTGCAACACTGACACTATACTATACACTTCCTGGGTAACCGAGCTTATGATGACAATCAAACACACATAGATGAGTATCCCCTACTGCACATGGTGTTCAATTAGTATACAACTGTTCAGAGAAAACCAACTTCCTCCAGACACTCAAGCCTTGTTACATAACTAATGTTCAACTATGGACAGCCTTAAGGGTGTATCAAACCCTTCACATTTAGCGTACCTCTTGTGAGAATTGAAGCGGACATGGGAAGAAAAGTCGGTACTGTAAACAGTGTGTATTTTATTCAGAGAGCAGTGTTTACTCTATGCAAATCCCTCTCCAAAGAGAGATTATTCATTGTAAACTCCCAAAGTCTGAAGGTGCTAAAGGTCATACGACCCACACCCTTTATACTCAGCTTATCAACCACATGTAGATGGTTAAGTACCTGGTGCACACAGTCGTCCTTCCTATATAGAAGTTATCATGCTGAGACAATTCTCTTAATTTACTCAGGGGTACTTACAATACTTCGTATTTACTTCATACAATCATTGCACTGTTACAAACTTTTTTTCAAAAACAAAAAACCTGTTTGTGAGTCATCAACTGTCACCTGCACACAGTGTTAGTCCTGTACACAAACATTCATAATGTGCTCAATACCTCTACACACCTAAGACCCATTAGTAATATAAACATTTTGTAAACACTTACACTCATTAGGAGCAAAGAGGTTGTCATCAGTGATGTCATCAGTGATGTCACTGACCATGTCATGAGTGATGCAGGGGTAAGGAATAGCTAGCTCAGCTAACTATAACTGCTGAATTTCACTGGTGTTGTACGAGTGAAATGTAAGCCTAACTATAACGTCTCTGTAATATTTGGTTCTTTAAGTGAATTTCTAAGGTTTTTTAAAATTTTATTTCCTAACTGTAACCTGTAACCTTTGAGAGGGAGTGTGTGAGTGAGTGTATAAGTGTCTCAGTGGGTGTGTGAGTGTCTCAAAGGGTATGTGAGTAGGTGTGCAAGTGTCTGTATGGGTCTGAGAGTGGCTGCATACGTCAGTGATGACTCGCCCTGAGGAAGGTGTGGCCCGTGAATAGGGTTTCCACCGAAACGCGCGTCGGCGCTTGTCCCTTCAATATCTTTATTTATTCTTTATCCTCCAATTTTGGATTTGTATATAGAATATTTATTCATTCTGTTGGTTTTCTTTTTTATGTTGGATATTTGTATGTTAATGTTGGATGATTCTTGAGCATGTCTGTTGGATGTTTTGAGCTCATATGAATGATATGAGTGGGTTTGTATGAATGACGAGTGTTTTGTGGGGCAATGCATTCATTGTGTCTTTTTAGTATACTTTCATCTATATGCATCATTTTCTGCAATATAAAACATATTTTGTGATAATCTTTTGATACGTTGTTAATAAAAAAGACAAAACGATTTATTGTTTCTATTGTTGTTTTCTCCTTGCATGCATGAGATTGCTTTGTGTATTTAATTATCATCATAGGACCCTTTGCGGGCCTTTATTATCTTCAAATGGGTGGGTACTTCTCTGTTTTTGTAGTGGCTGCATACGTGTCTCATTGGGTATGTGAGTGAGTGTGTGTCTGAATGAATCTGTGAATGGGTGTCTGAGTGGTTGTATGAGTGGGTGCATGAGTGTCTGACTGACTGTCTGAGTGGGCCTGTGAGTAGGCGTGAGAGTGTCTGAGTGGGTTTGCGAGTGCCTCAAAGAGTGTGTGAGTCATTCTGTGAGTTACTGTATGAGTGTCTGATTGGGCCTATGAGTGGATGTGTGAGTCTCTGAGTGGGTCTGTGAGTGGCTGTCTGAGTGGCGTATGGGTACATGAGTATCTGTAAGTGGGTGTACATGGCTGAGTGGGTCTGTGAGTGAGCGAGTGGGTGCATGAGTGTCTGAATATCTCTGTGAGTGGCTGTGTGAGTAGCTGTATGGGTCTGTGAGTGGGTGCATGAGTGTCTGCGTGCGTCTGTGAGTGGGTGCATTAATGTCCAAGTGGGTCTGTGAGTGGGTATATCAGTGTCTGAGTGGGTGTGTCAGTGGGTGTGTGAGTAGGTGTCCAAGTGTCTGTGTGTCAGTAGTTGTGTGAGTTTCTCATCCACAAAGGAACCACACCTTCCCTTTTATCCAACAAGAGTCCACAGTTTTGCACTAAATATCTACCCAAGTGGAGTACTTTCTACTGGTTAATTGCTAAGTGCTACCTCTTTGGGTAAATGTCCAGCACATATTCTACACTACAGCTGCATAATGGAGCGCAAGGAAATGTCACCAGTGACTGTGTGTGAATTTAGGCAATGTGATTGTTCCTGGTGCACCTTTATCCAGAAATATGTGATAATATAAATCCTCCAATAGAGAAGACAACAAAGTAAATCCCTGCCAAACAGGGTGGTTCCTCTTAACTATATGAAGTAAGTGTTTCTTTGTTTGGTGGAGCTGTCCTCATATTCCTACGCATCAAGAACTCCTTGCCAAATTGTGTTGGAAACGTGCTGGGGGGGCGTTTCTTAAGCTGTGTATCATCCTGGCAAAAGGCAGGAAAACCTTTGCATACTACTGAGGTGGGCGGGGCCAAATAGGGGAAGCTTCCAAGTGATTTCCATACTCGTACTCATTTAAAGGGAGAACCATGAACTTTACTCTCACCAGGATAGGACAAGAAAGAACCCACTCATCACAGTCACATACATATTGCGCTCCAATAGATCAATGATGCATTCACCTCCATGAAGGATTTCAGATTGTTTTTTAATATGGAACACTTGCTTTGCCTTCACCAAGACCAAGAGTTAGGATATATCCTTTACAGGCCAAAACGTATTGGGGGAGGCGGGCCATATGGTGCCCCTCCCTGAGCCGATTTCAGCCCCGGGGACCTCATCCCCCAGGGCCCGGTCACAATTGAATAGGGGAGGGGGGCTGGGCAGCCCCCCTTCCTGGGCTGATTTCACCCTGTGGAGCCCATCTCCAAGGGCCCAGCCTTAATATAGATAAATTCAAAAGGGGAGGGAGGCCTCGCCCCCTTACTCCACTAGTTAGAACAGCAGCTGTATGTCGTCAGTGTGTAATATCACTTTTGCCCCCAAGGCTTCCACCAGCTGGGCTAGTGGCATGAGATAAATGTTAAATAGTGTGGTGCTCAAGGCAGAGCCGTTGGGCACACCCCTACTGTCAGCTCCAGGGATTTTGAAAAAACAGAGGGACCCATAACGCCTGTCCTCTGCCCTCCAAGAAAGAAGCAAGCCAGTCCAAAGCCTGTCCCACTACCCTGGTAGATTGGAGACGCGCTAAAATCTTGGAGTGGGGGCCCGTATTGGAAGCTGCTGACAGATCTAGCATAATCAGCACTGTCTTTTCACCAGCATCTAGGGTACCTCTGATGTATTCAGTGACCTCCATTAGCGCGGTATCCATACTAAAATTTGGTCTAAAGCTAGAGTGGCTAAGATGAAGCAGGTTGTTGTCTTCCTGGTACGGGGAAAGCCACTGATTTACAAACGTTTTCAGTACTTCTGACAGGGTTGGCAGTAGATAAATTTGTCAGTAGTCAGACCGCTCTCTTGGGTCAGCTGTGGAGGAATATTTTTGCCTGTTTCCAGGAAAGGGGCATCTTGTTATCCAGTGGGTTGATGGTAGTCACCCCTAATGCTAACAAGCAGGGAGAGCAAGGATCTGTTGGAGATCCTCATTTAAGGCTATGTATGGCTGCTTGTGACCCCTCCAAGGGATTGTGGTGGAAGCTTGAGAATGTGAACTCAACCGCAGTGGCCATACCTGAGTTCACTGTGTCCATCAAACCCTCTCCTAACTGGGTGCCCAAGGTTAGACGAGCTTTAATGACTGAAAATTTATTTTGAAAATAGGAGGTCAGCTGTTCACACCATCCCACCAATGATTGATGGACTCTGATGCAAGCCTCAAGGGACATAATGTTTTTTAATATTTTAAAAAATGTGCCTCAATTTATTTTTGCTCCCTCCATCTTTTCTTCGAGCTAAACTTCTTGACTCTATAAACCATGACATAGTAATTTTTTTGTGCTGCTTTATATATGACTTTGCCATTAGCTCCGTATTCTTTCAGCCATTGTCTTTCCAGAGTCTTACAATGATTCTTCTCTTCCCTGAGTCTATCTGTGAACCAGGGGCCTGACAGTTTATTTCTGCAGGGTGTAAGTCATGAGATGGGCACCAGCTTATTATCATATTATGGCTCCAGATGTCTAGCAAGCTGGTATCTTCCTCCACAGAGCTTGAGAGAGAGGGGGCTCTCTCTTCCAGGGAGTAAGTAAACTCTAATTGCTGGACTCTATGGAATGCTCTTGATACATATGGAACTCTTACTATAGGGGTTTGAGCTTTCACTAAGACAGGCCAGCTGAACTTGATCATATAGTGATCCTTCCAGACTTGCAGGATGGGTTCACCTGTATGCACATTGACATTAGGGAAGATTTGGTCCAGCACATGAGCTGCTTGATGTGTAGGACTGAACACGTGTTGGGTAAGTTCAAGAAATCACATGGTTTCTGATAGTGCAACCACCTTGTTATCTTCTACTTGGTCCATATGTAAATTAAGATCTCCCAACACCATGAAGTATGAGTATCTTAGGGCGAAATATGCATGAGCATTGCCCAAGAATTTAAGAAAGGGTCCTGCAGGACACGGGGGTCTGTATATTAATACCCCAGCAGTTGATTGATGAGGAGACAGAGTGAGACAGAAGCCTTGTGCTTCTGCTCTCTCTAGGTCTTCAATAGGGAACGTCAGCAAGTTATAATTTTCCTTGTAAACTATGGCCACCTTGACTCCCCTTCCACTAAGGCAGTCCTTATTATAAATTGTGTAGCCTTTAGGAATAGCTGTCGCAATTGAGGGGTTAGAGGTCTCAGATAACCAGGTTGCAGTCATAAACATCATATCCGGGCGGTCTTCACTAAAAAAATAAAAAATGTTGGTAACATGTTTCTGCAGTGAGCAAACATTGATCAGAGATGCAGAGAACTGCACATTGCTTTTAATAACCTGAAGGGTGCTGGTATAGGGTATTCTTGTTCATATTGTAGCAATTCTTGTGTTTGTAGTGTAGGGTCAAATACATAATCTACATCAGCAGCTGTTAAGGAGGTGGCCCTCTTTATCCATCTAGGATGTAAGGCTTTTGCGTAAGGAATGTTGGACTTTGTAACAGCCTCTAAAGCTGTGATGGGAGTCACAACAAATATGTTTTTCCCCTGACCCAAAGATCTTTCCATTATAACAAACATCTGGACTGCAGTCAGCATTTTTTAAGTAGGTACAAATCACATTTCTGCATTGGAATATAAATGTGATTTATATGCAATTGGTACAGTATCACCATCATTGAAAGTAACATAAGTGTAGCCTGTGGTCCCCACAATTACACAGATCACCAAATTTGTGGTGTTAACGTGTGTGAATGTTTTGAAGAAAGCAGTTAGCAGTGATCTCAAAATCTGTGTATGTTCTTGTTTCCAATGTGTGCTCAAGAAGGCTGGCCGCATTAAATCATAAATGAGTTTCACTGTTCTGCATAATCTGGTATGTGTGTTCTACCAAATTTGAGAAAGCCTAAAAGTGATTGTAGCTTTTTTATTGTATTTGGTCGTTGCAGGAGTGCCCATTTCTCTAGAAAATGTGGTGCTAGGCTGTTCCCTTCTTTTGATAATTCGCATCCCAAGAGCAGGCCACTGAGCTAGGCCATTTTTGATTTTTGGAAGTTGAATTTATAGCCATTTTCAGAAAATCCAACGAGAATGCGATCTACTCTGGCTAGATGTTTGTTTAAGTCATCATCTGTAAGGCATATGTCATCGACATAGAACAATACTTCTGTGTCAATTTCTTGTAGAATTGATGTTACACAGGCAGAGAAAAAGCCTGGGCTGTTCTTATATCCGTGTGGGAGATG
Source organism: Calotriton arnoldi (assembly GCA_963921515.1). Lineage (NCBI taxonomy): Eukaryota > Metazoa > Chordata > Amphibia > Caudata > Salamandridae > Calotriton > Calotriton arnoldi. The sequence continues at coordinate 631,170 of CAWUFW010003172.1, read as the reverse complement.
GCAAAATTGTTTTGTTACTTGAGCGCGGTGAAGGTGGTTAGATCCCTATCTTCGGGTGCTATGTTTTGGGAGAAAAAGGCTAATGTTGTTTTGTATGTTTTTTCTGCACAATGTTGTTTATTAAGGCTGCACTGTGTGCATTTTGTATTGCCAATGTACCTGTATGACTGTTTAAATGTCTGAAGTCTAAGTCTTATTAATATGGATGATCTGGTTTCGTTACTGGAATCAAAGGATTGTTCATTGGTGAGATGCGCGACTCAATAAAGCCTTGATATTCAAGTTGTGTTAGAATTTCTCTAACATGTCATTTTGCTTCATGGTCAATAGGATATTATGGCTGCACTTGCGAGCTGGACCGTATCGGTTTAACATGGTAAGGTGAATCTTGATCCCAGCCTACATGGTTGTGATAAAATGTTGGGCCTTGTGCAAGGGCCCACTCCATGGCATGTGCACGTTTATTTCCTTAAGGAACGAGGACAGAGCAGGACGGTTTTATTTGGTCTTCCCCTTGTGAGATTTTTCTAACAAACACAGGTGGTCAATCCCTTTCAGCCAACAGAATGTCATATGTAAGTGTTCAAATTTCCCCAAAAAAAGGGTTTTAATGGTGCGGGGTATATCACCCTCAATTTGGATGTCCAAATCATATAATCTACTTTGAGAGCTAACTCTCTCATCTGGTGTTTCCACCTGAACAAAATCCTAAGTTGCTCTTGCTACTAGAAACGATTGAAGATTCTGACGAACTATCGTAACCTCTGCCATGCTGTCTAGCAGAGTCTGTTCCCACTCCTTTTTCCAAAGCAGCATCCTCAATATGTGTGGCATATTTAGGGAAGTGCCTGCCACTTACTTCTTCTTAAATTGAGCCTTCTGTTGCAGATGTTTCTCTTCCTTTTTTATGACGATGTGAGATGAGCATTGTGAGTCCTTTTTCAGTTTCACATACTATTCCGATCTGTGCTCTGATTGTCCTCCTCACTCTGAGCACTTTTCGGAGGTTTCCTGAAATGAACGAGAAGGATGTGTATCAGTATATTGATAGCTATCAGTTTTTTGTTTATGCCAGCATTTTTTAGAAGACTCTGGTGCCTGTTTCGAGTTATCCTTTTTCAGAAATACTCTTCCGTTGTGGTTTATTTGGTCTGGCTCCCAAATTATCTCAACCTATAGATGATTAGGTCCCAGCAATCAATTTTGGTAGTTTGCGCTCCTGATCCACTAACGAAACCTGTGCTAATTTTTTTTTTTTTTTCGCGTGATTTCTAAAGCGCACGAATACCCGAAGGTGTCTTGGCGCTGGACCTTAATATAGCCTTGACAAAAAGAAGAAAAAAAGTTTAAGATGAAGTTTTGTTAAACAACCAAGTTTTCAGATTTTTTCTGAAGGAGATGAGGGAATTGGCCGCTCTTGTACTTGCTGGGAGAGTATTCCAGAGTTTGGCTGTACAGTAGTTTATACTTCGACCTCCCCAGTTCACAGTTCGAATTCTTGGTACCAGCATCAACCTTGCGTTAGTAGACCTTAGACATCTGCCTGGATGGTACCAGGAAAAAAATGTTTTTAGTGGTGCTGGTCCAGTATTGTTCAGTACCTTATAGGCCAGGCAAAGTACTTTAAACTTAATGCGTTGTGCCACTGGTAACCAATGGAGTTTCCGAATGGCTTCCGAGATGGATTGATATTTTGGTAAATTCAGCAAGAGCCTAGCAGCGGCATTCTGTACCATTTGTAATTTTTTCAGGTTTTGTTTCTGTAACCCAGGGTAGAGGCCGTTACAGTAATCTAATTTTGATAACACTAACATTGTTACCACCGTCCTCCTAAGGTTTAGGGGAATGTAGGGTGTTATCTTCTTCAATTTTCTTATCAAGTAGAATGCAGCTGAGACTGTGGCATTGGTTTGCTGGGAATAGGTAAGTTTGTTGTCGATCAACACCCCAAGATTTTTAGCCTTTTCTACTGGCTTTGGAAGTTCTCCGATTTCCACCGGCCACCATACGTCATCCCACATAGGTTGGAGATTGCCGAAAATAACCACCTCGGTTTTATCCGAGTTTAGTTTGAGGCAGTGCCTTCCCATCCAATGACTAATTTCCCTCATGCAATTCTGAAATTGTGTGGCAGGCGAAACTCGGTTTTTATGCACCTCTACCACAATCTGAGTATCATCGGCATATGATGTCAAATTGAAGCCAAAATGTTGAACCAATAGAGCCAGTTCAGACACATAAATATTGAACAAAGATGGGCTCAAAGATGAACCTTGAGGAACCCCGCACGGAAGTACGTACGGAGCCGCTTGAAACTGATCTAAAGTCACAGTCTGTTTCCTATTTTTCAAGAATGATGCTATTAGAGATAGGGCTAGGTTCTTTACCCCTAATTTTTCCAGACGCTGGAGCAGTGTGTCATGGTGCACAGTATCAAAGGCAGCTGACAAATCGAGGAGAATCAGAACAGCCGCACACCCTTGGTCCATTGCTGCTCTGATCTCCTCGGTAGCCTTGATAAGTGCTGTTTCTGTGCTATGCCCTGAGCGGAAACCGAATTGGGAGGGGTCAAGTAATTCTTTTTCATGAATGAACTGTGTTAGTTGATTGTTCATTATTTTCTCAACTATTTTTGCCGGGAAAGGTAGCCTAGCAATTGGACGATAGTTGCTTGTTATGGTTATATCCAGGTTTGCTTTCTTTATCAAAGGAAGAATGGCTGCATCTTTCCAGATGGCCGGGAATGTGCCTGATAAAAACATATTATTAAAAATGTTTGTCAGTATAGGACTCACCTCCTTTGCTATGCTTTTTAGTACTACAGGGGGGCAGGGATCCAACGGAGAGCCTGATTTTGTTTCCTGAATAAGTTTTTCCACAAGCTCACTTGGCACCTGTGAAAACCTAAAAACACCATTCTCTTCTATCTTGGTGGTAGGGGAAACTTTGTTTGATGTATTGGGGATAGCGGAGAAATTATTATATATGTCATAGACTTTATTCCTGAAAGCAGTTGCTATGTTGTCACAAAGGAGTTGACTACTCCCTGAAGTTGTTTTATTCGATATAGCCGTTAGCTTTTCTACCACCCCAAATAATTCTTTAGTTGAGTTTTTGGCTTGCTCAATTTGAAAGTCCTTTTTCCGTAATCAAAAGAGATTTATAGTTTGCTAATGCGCATTTGTAGCTATTTTTATCATCTCCCTCGTATTTTGTTCTCCAGCGCCTTTCTAATCGGCGACAGTTTTGTTTCTCTTGTCGCAGAGCTTCAGTAAACCATGGGGCTGATGGTTGAGTGCGATTCCCGGAGTTTTTCCCGGTTGGTACTGTAGTCTTGAAGGCGTCATTAAGCCATTTTGTATATTCCTTTGCAGCCTGATCCACCTGTGTGCTCGCAGTCGGCCGTGTCTGCTCCAGTTGGAATTCCAACGTGCTTTTATCTATCTTGTTCCATGCTTTATATGTGCTTTGCTGTATTTTATCAGCCCTAGCTTCCGGAACAGTTTGAACTGGGTAGTCAAATGTGATTAAAAAATGGTCTAACCAAACGAGAGGGTAGATTTCCTTCACTATTAATCCTAGTACTGAGGAAAATACCCCGTCGAGTGTATGGCCTGCCTCATGAGTGGGTTTATGTACTATCTGAGTTAACCCTAGCATACTTAGAGTTTCTATTAGAGTGGTTGTGTCCTTAATGCCAAGGCTACTGCTGCCCCTTTAATGTTACTTAAAATATTGTGGCATAGTTGCCCATACGTTTCATCTCCAAATCCAGGGCAAGGGCAGCCCTGTATTAATTTTGAATTTGCTATAGCACTTTAGTCAAAACAACTATAGATGGTGTACCATGCGTGATTGTATATATTGCAGCATAAACTGTGCCTCAAGTGGCACATTCATCTGCCGGGGGAACCATCACTAAAGGTGAGCACATTGTGAGACTTCAATGTTTATCTCAGGTTCCAATATGAGGAAATACTGCTTCAAGCTTATTTGTTTTTGTGCAATCCAGAACAGAATTTCCTCCTGTCTGGTGGGAACCTTACCCATTATTACATTAACATTAACTGGACTGATTGCAGGCATTGCTAAATGTGGCTGTGCTGCTTGAAAAGCCCATGCTGGGTTGGTTGTTATTGTTCGCGTAATGAACTGTGTTAAATGTCTGTATAGTCTAACTAGACCTGTGTAAAGTGTAAAAACTACTGTTAGTACTCCTAATTGTGGATATGGTGTGTAGTCGGCTAAGACTGGCCATGTTGCCTTGTCATTGCTGAGGGGACCTAGTCATACATTTGCTAGTGGATGTGTAGGGTGCCTTGGTACAAATATGTGTGTTCATGAAATGTTCTAAATCTTTATAGGCTCTGTATTGGCCTGGTATGTCTGCTTCTGTGTATGTATGAAATACACCTGTTTTGGCATCTGCTAGAGGAAAAGTGACACAAAATACACTACCTCTGTTTTATATGCTGTGTGTTCTCTACCACAAAGGTAACATCTCCTCTAGTCAAATCTGTGCTACTGCATGTCTGTAAGTTAGTGGAATGACCACTGATACTGCATTCGCCATTTTAATGAATGTAATTCAGAGAAGGGAACAAAACTATAGTGGGGTGATCATTTTAAAGGTTCAAGCTTGAAAAACCTACAGACAAAAATAGGGGTTCCCTATTTAGCTGAGGAGGATTATTCCCTAACACCACGGATGTCTCCGGTTAAAGTAACTAGGGGCTTTGGGCACGCATAAGAACTATTCAGGAGACACATTTAATAAGTACCTGACATAACGCTGGTGGTGCCATGTTCTATGCTCCTACTAAATATGAGGACTGAGTCCACACATATCATCAGAATTAGTTGGCCCAATTCATGGTTAGCTCACAGTGCACACTCTGGACCCCTAAATCTGACCGGGTACCCGATGGTGGCTGCAACCTCAGAACATGATCACTTTAATTCTCCCAGGGAAATTGTGGAAACAGACCTACCCTTTCATTGTTACCTTAGGCATGCCCAAAGGGATACACAATAAATGCAAAAACTGCCATTTCAAATATTTATTGAAGCAATTTGATTCTTATGTAAAAGACATGAGCTGCAATTTTTTAGTGGAAGTAAACACAGCATTGTTACCATCATTGCAAGAATGGTGAAGAAGATGAATAATTCAACCATTATAATTTTGCAGTGATTATATGAATATATTTCATAATAAGAACCCTACCTAATGTTAACTATATTATAGAGATCATAGTAAGAAATACATTCTGCCAGGTCTCTTGAAACAGCCTACCTCCCCATTTACCCATGTGTGATGTATCAGGAAACCAGTCTGGTGTACAACAGGCAGGCGTCCTTCGAGGGATAGTCATGGAAGTCAGCGGGGCTGGCAATCAGTTATGGGTGAACATCCAGGATAATCCATGGAAGTGCTCCTCTGGTGATTGAAGCTCAGAAGCAGTTTATATACTCAAAACTGACCCTGTTCACACTGTGTCTGCAGTTCTTTGCTAATGTTGTTTATTTGTCTTTCATATTCAGATCTGTCTCCAAACAGACAACAAAATACAAGGGCAGCATGCTCAGAGTACTTTACGCTTGAACAGAATGTAAAATGTTGTGATAAAATGCTTATAAAGAATTGTGCTGGCAAGAAGAACACCGTCTGAGTACGTTATCATGTGTGTATGAAGTATGTAAAAAGTCACTGTCTAAAAAGCAGTCAAGTTTAAAAGCGAACTTCTAAAATGGAAGCTTTTGTGCATGGGCCCTGATGAACCTTACTAAAATGAGACATGTTTTAGTGTGCATGCGCACCGTCGTACACGTGCACACCTGAGTGTTAGATTTGTCATACCTTTTTCTATTTTTTAAGACTCAGAGTACTTTACCACTAACCATTGCTAAAGTGCATGGGCCTGTTTCACAGAACTAACTTACGTCAAAAACGTAAACATAAACGTAAACGTAAACGTAAAGTTAGTACTTTTTGGTATTCACAGAATACACTTACTCATTTCGGTATTCACAGAAGTTAGTAGTCCTAACTTTAGGACTCCTAAAGTTACTAACTTCTGTGAATACCGAAATGAGTAAGTGTATTCTGTGAATACCAAAAAGTACTAACTTTACGTTTACGTTTACGTTTTTGACATAAGTTAGTTCTGTGAATCAGGCCCGAAGTGCTTTACCCCTAAAACATGGTAGCATTGGTGTATACCTGACTGGCATATTTAGTTTACCTGTAAGTCCTTGGTAAATGGTATAACAAATACCCAGGGCATGTAATCTATATGCTACTGGTGGCCCTGCAACACAGATTGTGCCACCCACACAAGTAGCCTTTCAAACCTGTCTCAGACCTGACATTGCAGAGCATGTGTGTGCAGTTTACTGCCACTTCAACTAGGCATTTACACCACTTGCTAAGCCTTAAACTGCCTTTTTATTACACATATGTCCCCCTAAAGATAGGCTGTAGTTAGCCCTAAGGGCAGGGTGCTGAGTAAGTACAAGGTAGGACATGTACTTTTAACTTTTATATGTCCCGGTAGAGACAAACAGCTCAATTTGTTTTTCACTTCTATGAGGCCTACTCCTCTCAAAGGCTAGCATTGGGAATCCTTTAAAAACACTTTTAAGCTGTAATTCCTGATTAGAAAGGAATAGCTAAATCATGTTTCATATCTTAGGAAAGGTAATGATAATTCCTCTTTAGTGGTAAAGTTGGATTTGCCATTACTATTTTAGAAATGCCTTTTTTAGAAAGTGGACATTTCTCTCCTCTTAACTTTGCTCTGTGGGCCTGCAGCCTGTCTCCAATACACGTCTGGGATGGGTGACAGCTACATTTTGTGCATTCGCTCTAGACAGCCACAAACACAGGAAGGGTAGGTGAGACAGAGGACTCATCTGCATTCATCTGCATGCTGATGGCCTTTCTGGGCAGTAAGAGCTGCTTTGAAGTCACCCTTCAATTAAAAGGCACATTTGGATATAAGCACTGCGGCTCTGACCCTACCAAATCACTACACGACAGTACCGTAGAAGAACTCTGCTGGAGTAAAGACTGCTGTGCTGTAAGGATTGCCACTTTGCCTTGACTGACTGTTCTGAAGATCTGATTCTCTGCTTTGCTGAGCTGACCTGCTGCCTGCTGATCTCTACCCTGCTGAGGACAAGGACTGTACCCTTCTCACTTGAACCTAGAGCGACTCAAATGGCATTCTGGCTTGCCTCCTGTTTTTGTAATCTCGGGCACACAAAAGACTTCCTACAATCCTGTTGGTGCTGCTGGACTATACCATCTGTGAGTCCCACCCTTTCCAGCAGCTGTTTTTCTACAGAACCGACCCTTAGTCACCACTGTGCCGGTCGGAACCGAAGCATTACCCTTCAATATCGACCCGCAGGTTGTTGAACAACAGCACTTATACAGCCTACGTGGCCCAACATGACGTTCGATGCTGTGCAAAGACAGCTCATTTCCTTCATCTCAACTGAGTTCAAAAGCAACAAAGTGACCTGATTACGTGGAAAAGATTGAGTCATAATGCTCTCAGCATCAACGCTTTTTTCCATCCTAGGTCCTTTTTCAGCAGGACCTGCATGAGTCTCGTAGCCAGCCTGCCCTCCATCAAGGTCGGCCTGATATTTGGATTTACCACGGTCCCTCGCAACATCAAGTAATCCTTTAGCACTATTGAATTCAAAGCACTGATTTAGCATTTATTTTTTAGTTAGCACGTTGTAGAAGGTGAAGGTAGCTACCAGTTGTTCTCACTTGGGCCACTGGGTGTGATATAACTGGTAGGCTTAGGCTCTTGATTTGTTATATAGGGTTCCCACATTGGTCTTATTTTTTAGTTAAAACCATTTTCTTAGGGACTGCTGGTTTCTTAACACTGGCAGGTCTAAAAGAAGTGAAGAGGTGGATTTTTCATTTCGACCGCTGGGTATCAGGCAGACAGTACGAACTAACCCTAGGTGTAATATAGCATGTAATTCAGACCTTAGGGGAAAATTCGGACCTTTGAAAATGAGGTGCATCTTGCGTCTGGCCACAGAGGACCGATAATTGTCAGGCTATTCCTTTTCTCTGCTCAAATCATTACTATTTTTGTCCACTGAGCTCATATTGACAGACTATTGGGCTCATGTAGCTCTGTGTATTACACTAAGCATGCCCTCTCCTTGGGCTGTAGGCTCTAGGAGAGGGCGAAGGGTTTTGGACAAAATAATTATTTTTTCTGTCAAACTTTTTCTCTTCTAGTCTCTATTAGATTTTCCATTTAGGCATTATTGATGTTGTGGTGCTGTAAAAGTTTTGCAATTGTGCTTCATGTTTAAATGTTTTGTCATGTTAGTCAGTTTATGTGTTTATGAAAAATAACTATTATTCAACAAATCAGAATTCAATATTTTCTATTTCACTGCTAAAATCAACTTGTACTGTTCTGAACTAACCATTGCACTTGGTAACAGGTTGGTATTATTTTATTGCATTTGTCTTTGTCAATTTGTTAAATGTTTTTTATCCATTAACTTTTATAGAGCTTATTTTAGAAATGGGAGTCACTAGTTCCAGGTTTGTACCTTGTCCAAGTAGAGACCCTTTATTCTTGTCAGGGTAAGGGGGTTACACTTCCATAATAACCCCTGCTCACCCCCTTGGTAGCTTGGCACAAGCAGTTAGGCTTATCTCAGAGGCAGTGTGTGAAGTATTTGCACATAACACTCAGTAATACAGTGAAATCTCTACAAAAGGACACCACACCAGTTTTAGAAAAAAAACAATATGTATCTGTGTAAAACAAAACCAAAATAATGAAAATCTTACATACAGTAATCAGCGTATGAATTTTGCAAGAATAGTCTTAAAATACAGCTCCTTGAAATCAAAAGCTCCGTCCAGGGCAATTACGACGTTGTGAACAAACAAATCCAACAGTTCAGGCTGACTGCTAAGTAGTGGCCAGCTATGGTGTCAGGAAGGCTTGCAAACAGTACCTTGGAAATGCAGGCATCGGGGACCATGCAATGAGATCCAAAGATGGGGTGGCTCCAGAGGTTGATGCAGGAGTTGTCGGGCCCTTGAAGTCTCACGGGTTGAGAATCGAACTCTGTGAGGATGAAGTTAGGAGTGCCAGCGGCATCGGGGTTGCAGTGAAGTGGAGAAGTGGGGTGTGGTGCCCTCCGGTCATGGTGCAGGCAGCGGCTCGGTGACGGCATCCAGCGGTGTTGGTGAGATCTGGGCTACAGTGTCAAGTGGGGCAGTGGTTTTCACGGTGCTTGCAGTTCAAGGGCAAGCAGTGTCATTGTCATTGCTAAATCGCTGTCATCGGTAGACCCAAGGCTGTGGTGTGAGACAGGGCAATTCGATGTGCGTGGTCCACATGTCGTGGTGCAAGTAGCAGCATCGGTTGACGATCTGGAGTTGATGGCGCCGGAGTCGGTGGGCCAAGGCTGCTGTGTGGGACAGTGTGGTGCGTTGAGTGACTTACGAGTGGTGACCCCAGGCCACCGTGCAGGCAGCGGCATCAATGTCACCATGAAGTGGCAGCATGGAGGATACCAGGGCAGTGACATGAAGTGAGGCGGTGTGATGTGCGGTGGCCTCAGGTTACGGTGCAAGCTTCAGCTCAGTACGGAGTTGGATGGCGGCATCGCTGAGACCTGGGTTGCGGTGCAAAGCAGGGCGATGCTTTCTACAGTGCCTTCAGGTCACGAAGACGGCAGCGACATCGTTGACACCATTGCAGTGGTTTTTCTTCTGTTGCAGCACAAAAAACACCGTTCCCCATGCTGGTAGCAGTTGATCTTGAACTTTTTACTGGTCCTGAGACTTCTTGAACAGGGAGCAAGCACTACTTCAAGCCCTTGGAGAAACTCAGGAAATAAGTTGTAGAAAGTTCAGCCCAGTCCTTTCACTTCCCAATACAGAAGCAGCAACTGCAGGTCAACCCAACTAAGCAACACACAGCAAAGGATCAGTACTCCTCCTGGTAGCTATTCCACCTCTTCTTTTTGGCAGGTTCCTTAGTCCAAAAGAGATCTAAAGTCCTCTGGTTTTAGGTCTAATACTTATACCCCCCTTTTTCCCTTTGAAGTCTTTGTTTAGAAAGTATCTCTGGCTCAGCAAAACCAGTTCTGTCCTCCTTGGTCCAGCCATACTACAGAGGGTGGAAACAGCATTGTGCAGAGCAGCAGCAGCCTACTCAGGTGTTAGTGACAACTCCTCCCACCACTCTAGCGCAGGATGACTCATCAGCATTTGCAGGGCACACCTCAACTCCCTGTGTGTGAGTGTCTGAAGTGAATGCACAAACAGCCCCTGTTAGTCTAAAACCAGGCGGTGAATCCACAGGCAGGCAGAGGCACCCAGGATGGTTAAGCAAGAAAACGCCCACTTTCTGAAAGTGGCATTTCCAAACACACAATTTAAAAACCACCTTTACTAAAAGGTGTGTTATCAAATTCTAAGCTCAAGGAGCCTAAACTCCATTTCTCTAACTTCTCCCAATTCGATTTTTTTAATTTTTTTTATTCATGATAGATTACTTAAAATCATTACATGTATACACCTAAAATCAGACTTAGCAATATATCATTTTAAAACATATTAATAAAATCACTTAAAATGATAATGTTCTGGGGTAAAGCAGAGTTGATCTGGTGCCTTACTGTCCTTTCCAACATTGCCGGTGTGAAGTCAGGTACTGATTTTTGTTTTCAAAATTGGACATCGGCGCAGTTGGATGACTGGCGCCAGACAGGTGAGTTCTGCTGTGTGCGATGTCTTGTGATTTGGACCCTTGTCAAATTGCTGGTTTGATGTGGAACGAGTACCTTTGTACCTTTCTGGGAGGTGGATGTTGTTTTTATAGCATAACTGAATACTGTCTGTATGCTTCTTACTGTGAAGCCTGTTTAGTTTCTTGTTTTAAAAATACTGTGATCGCTTAATTTGCTGGACTTGGACCCTTGTAGCTCTTGTAACTTTTGGACTTTTTAGGGACACGTACTGAGCTGGGTGTTACTGTTTTTTTGGGTATCTTGTGACTTGACCTTTGTCTCCATACTAATTTGGTTTTTAGTTTGTGGAGCTTCCATTTGGGGATAATACAGCAGGCTGGGATCAACAGCTTGATTTTTAGTGTTGGTGCCTTTTGTTGTCTTTGAGAGAGCGGTGCGAATTTGATCGATGAATTTCCCCAGTCTGGCTAGGGTCTGTGTAGTATTGGAAGAGAAACACAGATCAGAAGCTTCTCTACAGTGTCTGAGGCCATTAGTCCTGCATAACGGGGTTAGCAAGCGGCGTAGTTCGCTTAGAAGTTTTGGATAACAACACAGCAAGTGCAGCCAAGATTCTCAGTGATAATTGCATAGACGACAAGCAACTGTATCATCCCGCCGTGCCCAGGAAGGGTTAAAATCTATGATGGGCAGTGAAAGCAGCCCATCATGCGGAGCGGAGTTTTTTTCCTCGCTCGCGTTCGTCAACATCAAGTTGGCGATCGCGAGCGTGGAAAATCAACTTCCCGGCAAGATTTCTCAATGCGGGAGGTCAGATTTCTCATTGCGTGTGGTCACGTATGCTAGCGACCGCTCACCTTGAGAAATTGTCCGTTCGCGTTGAGAAAGCTACTGCTTGAGTAAAATTCTGCTCGATTAAAATTCTACTCGAGCTGCAGAAAGGAAGCAGCGCCCGCTTGCGCTGTGCATGGTGCCGTTCGCGATGATTGCACAGTGCAGACAAGCATCTGGCACTGAAAATCATTGTGGACAGCATTTATCTAACACACTCCGCCGCTTGCGGAGCTCCGCGTAGCCCAGCAGAGTTTTTTTTGCACTTTGCTAACTAATTTGGCTCTCAAGACTTATAGTATGGGTTCTGCGGTTGTCTAAGGCTTTTCAGTCTATGAATGATACCAGCTCCATTGCTTCTAAGATGTTAATTGGGCCCTTGGTTTGGCCCCTTCAGAGAGCCCGACACCTAAATAATTATAGCTTGTGCATGAATTAATTTGCATGTCGCCAAGTTGCCATTGAGCTGTTTTCTTTCTTGGGTATTTCCCAAAGGTGACTATCTTGGTCTTCCTCTGATTCACCAAAGATTTGGGTGTACCTATGGAGTGCATTCAGGGCTCTCTGTAAGCCAATTCAAGAGTGGTCCATAATTGCAATTTCATCAGTGTACTGAAGAATTTGAAGCTGCGCTTTCCTCAGGCTCGGTGTTATTAGGCTGGCGCCTTCCAAGGCTTTGCTCAGATCAGCCGTGTAGAGGTTGAAGAGGAGGGGGCCAGCACACAGCCTTGTCTGTGACCGTTATTGGTAGGCACTTTTGCTGTTGTGGTTGTTGGGCTGGATTTGATTTGAACCCACGTCCCTTGGTACATAGCTTTTATTCCCTTAAGGAGCTGGTGGCGGATCCCCGAGGTGAGTAATTTCTCCCACAGTTTTCCCATGTCAACCTGGTCGAAACTACGATGTGGTCTACAAAACAGCAGAATGGGGGGGGGGGTGCTTGGGCTTTGTGGCAAGGCGTGACAAGTATCCCAATGCTAGAATATTATCTTTGGTGGAGCTTTGAGGCCTAAATCCAGGTTAAATAAAGGGGAGATTGCTGTTGTCTAGAGCCCAGGCTTCCAGTTCTTCCATTAATATTGGGGCATAAGCTTTTGCTTCAAGATCTAATAAGGCGATGAGTGTAGGAGAGTAGGATCTGCTTCACATGGGTACCCCCACTTTTTGCTGATGCTTCACTGTTTTTCGACTCTAGTCTGGCTGGGGCCCTGCTAATCAGAACCCCAGCCTAGCTGCTTCCTCTCTAAAATGGTTTCCATGTGCCTTAGGCACATCTCTGATTGGAATCTGCAGTGCCCTTGTAAGTCCCTAGTATATGGTATACTATGTACCCAGGGCATAGGTACCTCAGAGGCCTACCAGGGGCTGCAGCATGTATTGTGCCACCCCTGGAAGGCCAGCCAAAAGGACACCACAGGTCTGCTACTGCAGCCTGGGTAAGGTGGTGCATGTACCCCTTACTGTGATATAGGTTACCTATATCACTACATACATACACACATATAAACCTATAAGTCACTCCTATGGCAGGCCTTATCAATCCTGAAGGTAGAGTGCGTGGTTCCTATGTGAGAGGGTGCCCCTGCATGAGCAGGGCCCCTCTGCAGCGTTCGGAGACCCTTCTCTGATGCTGTTTGTAGTGCAGCCTGACCATATACTCTTAAGCGCATTATAACCCCGCGTTAAATGCTAACTTTGGGATGGCTGCACGGAAACATGTCGTGTTTGGTGTCAAACATCTTGGAATACTACCCCCCGCCAGTTCTGGCGGCGGGGGTAGCATTCCACCCTTCTAGAGGGAGAGACATGTACACACCGGCCTGCCCGGTAACTTCTTTCCAAGCCCTGGCATCACAAAATGGATGCCGCTGCCACAGACACGAGTCTGGCCTCCTGCTGCTGACCGAAACTCCGGCAGGGAGGCCTGGACAATAGGTTTCCTGTCCCAGGGAGGTGTAACCACCTCCCCAGACAGGATAGTGTGTATTGGGGCTGGGCGGGAGCACTCTCTGGTGCTTTGAAGTCCTGCACTGGGGGCACATTTGGTGTCCCTGTGCATACCCCAGTTCAAACCGGCTCAGGGGCTTCCAGACCCTGCTCTGGCGCGAAACTGGACAAAGGGAAAGGGGTGTAACCACCCCTCTGCCCTGACCCTCCCATAGGTGGGTCCCCAGAGTATGTCCAACCCCCTACCTTAGTATAAGTATGGGAGCCCAGTCCTTAGGACTTTAGATTTACCTGGACGAAACTCTGACACAGAATCCTGGACCTTCGACGCTCTACTTTAAGATTAGAGGACTGAAGAATCTCCCTTGGGGTCAAGGAGTGACTCCCCTGCTTGGCAGGCACCAAAGAAGCAATTGTCCGGTCTGCATCGCCAAAGCTCCCGCCGGACGCCGAAGTCTTTGCATCACCAGAGGTAGATTTTCAGACTTCACCGAGGCTGCCCTGAGTCTCCAGCAAAGCTGAGGCCCGTAGCTGTCGTGGGTAACGTGAAACTGTGACCCCTGGACACTGAGCACATTTGCAAGTGCGTCCTCTTCCTGGGCTCCCACAAAGTTGTGCTTTGGGCTCCGAGTAGCCCCCGCCTCCAGCACCGACTGTACCGAAGATCACTGGCCTCCACTCCACGAGTGTCCCGTGAGCCAGCTCCAAGTGCGTCCACTCAAGGCTCCTTTGCAGTCGCTAGTCTGTTGGCTAGTAGGCCCTCCCGAAGGCCAATCTTATCCTGCTTGGGTTTTTCTGGTTGCTCCAGGCGTGCCCTGACTTACCCTCACTGAGTGAGTCCCTCAGACCTTGCTGGTCTGCACCACCGTCCTTCTTCTATTTCCACAAGACTTGCCGTTGCCAAGGCTTGTTGGGTCCAATCCGGTCTCCGACACCTCAGCAATCGACAGACTTCGTGGTACAGCTCGATTCCAGCTCCTGGTCATCGTCGACGCCTCCTGGACCTCGTGGCTGAAGAGTCAAGACGACCGTCAACCTACCTGAAGCACCCGACATCGGTGGGCATTCGCTCATCACCTTCCTGGTCACTGGCTAGTGACCCAGACTCTGTCCCCTCTGCTTTCAGGTTCTTCAGATCTCCGATCCACCTTTGACTTGGCCGCCAGCAGCACTTTGCAGCAGATCGCCACTGAAAACGACGACGAAACCCGACCCCGAAAGACACCTATGCACCCGGCTTCCCTGGGTGAGGTAACTCGAGTACTCCGGTGCTCCCGTGGGTATAGACTCTAGAACGACCCAGTTCTAAAGGGGTTTGCTCCAAGTCCTCCTCTAAGTGTCCCTTTTCTTTAAAATTCCAACTGCGACTTTCCCCATAGAAGTCAACGGCGATTCGCGGCTGTGTTAGCACACTGCACGCGTCCCCCGTGGGTCCCCTGTGTCACTACCTTGGGTGGTTCCTTGTGGTCCAAGCACTTCTACAGGCTCTAGGCCTTGTGTCTAGCTCAGTCGTGGTTCTTATACCACTTTATTGGTATATGGTTTGGTACGCCCCTAGGGCTCAAACGTGTATTTGTGCTATTACTGTTGATAACTAACTTATAACTTATGTACTTGAACTCTAGCCTCATAAAGAGACTAGAGGGGTGTGATTAGCAATAAATACATATATTTTGAATATATACCTGGTGTGGTCCTCTTTCATTTGGTCACTCAAGAGATTATAGACTGGTAAAACAAGCTGCTTTACATTCCTTCAAGACTTAGCCTGAAGGCTGCTCTCCATAGCTACCACTAGGATAGCTTTCAATAAAGGTTGTCTTTAACCTATCTCCAATAAGGGGTTGTTTGGACTGGTGCAAGGTGCCCACTATAATTAGTGGAGAGCATATACCAGGCCAACTTACCACAATGAACCTGTAGTTATTCGGTTTCAGGAGGTCCTCAAACTTCTCCCAATTGAAAGTTACACTTGTAAAATGTTACAAGGCAGCTCCAATCATCACCTATGGGAAAGATAGCCTTTCAAAAGGGAAAAATGAAATGCATTGTATTTCATTATTAGGACATGTAAAAACACACCACTACTACATGTCCTACCTTTTAACTACTCTGCACTCTGCCATGGGGGTACCTTGGGCCTACCTTAGGGGTCACTTAAATGAAGAAAAGGGAAGGTGGGTGCACTTGCCTGGTTGACATGGCAGCTAAAAACTGCATGCAGACACTGCAGTGGTAGGTCTGAGACACATTTGAAAGCTACTTGTGTGGGTGGCACAACCAGCACTGCAGGCCCACCAGTAGCATTTGATTTGCAGGCCTTGGCACGCACAGTGCACTTTACTAGGGACCTACCAGTAAATCAAATATGCCAATCATGGAGAACCATTCAGAACACAATTTACAGTAGGAGCACTTTAGCACTGAATAGCAGTGAAAAATCTGTGCAGAGACTCTAAACCAGCAAAAGTCCAGCATACCATCAAAAACAGGAGATCAGACTGCAAAAAGACAGGGGAAATACGCCAAAAGATGCCGAGTCTAACAGATCATAACCAGTAGATTGTTGCACATAGTTTCCCCACAATTAAAATAGAATTTGTAAACATTTAAAAATCTAGAGACAACCAAAAGTTTGTAAAATCCTTACACATGTTCCCTATCCATCACGGAGACTCAACTAGATCACATGCAACCTAGGCTACCCACACAGTCTCGGAAACTAGAAAAACACTTCTGTGAGTGGCACGCCCATACCAAAGCATAAGCATTCCCCTGGCCTGAGGGGGGAACATTCAACACCAACATCATAGAACACACAAAATCACACATACATACCAGGTATGCAGGACAGAAGAGGGCTAAACGAGAGTCCCTACTTGAATTATGGGCCATCTTCTAGGTGGCCCTGTCCTACAAGACTATCCCCGAACCTGCAATCAAGGCATCTGCACCTCCCCCACCATACACCCGCAGGAAAGTGCTCTTTCTGATGCCTACGATCCCAGCAACCCCTCCACTGGGTTACAACAAACCACTGGTCGAGGGGGCCAGTGTGCCACCCACCAGGCAGCAAAGCCACCAGACCCAGGTTAGGGAGACCACCAGGCCAAGCATCCCATGCGGAGCTGGCCACCTACCAGTCTGGTGTTAGGCTCTGTCAAAGCTCAGCCCTCATCCCTCGGTGACAGCCCATCGAGCACCAACGGGACAAGGTGCACATACTCCTAACTGCCTCTCCCAATGCCCTAGAATAAGAGGAATGTTCATAGCAGTTCTAGAGGAGGATACCATCAGTGGAGGGGAAGATAGGGGTCCCAGCCTCCCGAGGTCCGACACTTGGGGGAGAGCGGTAGGATACACACCCCAAGGGTATGCTTTGGCTGCGCAGGATGCATCCGGGAGTGAGCTTGAGGTCAAAATGCTACCCGAAAGAACAAACCATAGCCCTAAGCGAAGGAGGCAGCCCAGGCAGGAGTTAGAGGAGAGACGTGAGCTAAGGAATGAGAGAGAAAGAGCTTTCACCTGGGAAGGTCAACAGGAAGGGCCCCTACTCTCACCCACAGTCCTCTGGCTCACTCATCTCTGGTCTCAAACCCCACCCTGGACCCGTTCCCCCTAGCCAGTGCAGTGACTGACACTTGTCATCCCACCCAAAGCGCCAGCCCGGGGAACATGTGCACAAAGTGCTGCTCCTAAGGACTTGTGCCAGAAACCATAGCAACCGAGTGACTGCAAAGCAGAAGCTGTAATTTAATACAGGCCTGGATCTCTCCTTCTTTGTTAAAGAAAAGCAAAACTATGAGTGGAACAGTGTTTCCTTCTCATGTCCTTATTGTTGATTGTGTTACCACACCAGCTTTGCATGCCTGAATGGTTTTGTATTTAGTGGTAGTGACGAATTAAATGTATCTTTTGTAATTAAAATCTTTGGAGTATTGTAGGATAGGACACTGTCCGTGGGGGAGCAATTTGTGACATATAAGTTGTAGTGTACAAGTCATGGTGCATAATTGGTGGCGTACAAGTCATGGTGTACAAGTCATGGATTACAATTCATTGTGTACAAGTCATGGAGTACCAGTCGTGGTGTACAAGTCTTTGTGTACAAGTTATGGTTTACAAGTCTTGGTGTACAAGTTGTGGTGTACATGTTGTGGTATACAAGTCATTGTGTGCAAGGTGTAGTGTACAATTTGTGGTGTACAAGTTGTTGTGTACAAGTCTTGGTGTACAAGTTGTGATGTACAAGTCATGGTGTACAAGTTGTGGTGTATAAGTGGTGGCATACAAGTGGTGGTGTACAAGTCATGGAGTACAAGTGGTGATGTACAAACCGCGGTGTTCATGTCTTGGTGTATAAGTGGTGGTGTACAAGTCGTGATTTACAAACCGTGGTGTACATGTCGTGGTGTACAATTCATGGTGTACAAGTCATGGAGTACCAGTTGTGGTGTTCAAGTCTTTGTGTACAAGTTATGGTTTACAAGTCTTGGTGTACAAGTTGTGCTTTACATGTCAGGGTATACGAGTCATTGTGTGCAAGTTGTAGTGTACAATTTGTGGTGTACAAGTTGTGGTGTACTTGTCTTGGTGTAAATGTTGTGCTGTACAAGTCGTGGTGTACATGTCGTGGTGTATAAGTGGTGGCATACAAGTCATGGTGCACAAGCCATGGAGTACAAGTCATGATATACAAACCGTGGTGTACATGTCTTGGTGTGTAAGTGGTGACGTACAAGTCATGATGTACAAACCGTGGTGTACATGTCGTGGTGTACAATTCATGGTGTACAGGAAATGGAGTACCAGTCGTGGTGTACAAGTCTTTGTGTACAAGTTATGGTTTACAAGTCTTGGTGTACAAGTTGTGGTGTACATGTCGTGATATACAAGTCATTATGTGCAATTTGTAGTGTACAATTCATGGTGTACAAGTTGTGGTGTACAAGTCTTGGTGTACAATTGGTGGTGTACAATTTGTGGTGTACAAGTCATTGTGTGCAATTTGTAGTGTACAATTCATGGTGCACAAGTTGTGGAGTACAAGTTATGGTATAAAAGTTGTGATGTAAAAGTTGTCTTGTACAGGTTATGATGTACAAGTCGTGGAGTGCCAGTCGTGGTATACAAGTTGTGGTGTACAAGTCCTGGAGTGCCAGTCGTGGTGTACAAGTTGTGGTGTACAAGTCATGGTGCACCCATTAATTTTGCAGGTGGAAGGGTTCTTCACCACAGTGGTAGATAATGGCCACCAGGGCATTGAATCTCCATGCTCTGTCCAAGAGAACTTTTCCCATGTGCTCAGATTGGCCTCCTCTCCATGCCAATATATTCTCATTACTGTGCCAGGACAGTTCATCTCTGTACCAACACACATGCCAACAATGCTCCTGCCTTGTATCACTAGGGGTTTGATGACCAGAAAAGTGTTTCCATATTAATAAAATTATATAGCTATTATATTCTACATTTTGCTTCCAAAATCTGTGCATGAAAATTGATGTAAGTCTTACTTCCTGCTTGCTGTCTCAAGGTCATGGCGTCATGTGTTGATCCATTTTGATGCGTGAATTACTGTACAGGGGCCAGTGTGTGACATGCACTCACACTCCCCAGTTCACTTGAATAAATGAATGAATGAATGAGGATTTTCTAAAACACACAGCTACCTCGGCGGAGGTGTCCCGAGGCTAGCGGAAAACTCCAGAGAGGGGGGTTGGGCGGGCCAGCAGTCACTGCCTGAAGAGCCAGTTCTTTAATGCTCCCTGGAATTCTGTTTCTGATTCCAACATGCGGAGATGTGAAGGCAGGGAGTTCCATATTTTAGAAGACTGCATCACGAAGGACCTGCCACCCAGTCATGCTTTGCGGTAATCGAGGGACTTTCAAGAGTCGCAGATTGTTGGATCTTAAAACTCGAGTTGGCTAGTTTAGCTGCAACATTTTTGGGAGGCATCTGGGTCCCAAGCTTCTGGTGGCCCTAAATTCAAGGATTAATGATTTGAATTCAGTCCTCCTGCTTATAGGATGCCAATGAAGTTGCTTCAAATGTGGAGAGATGTGGTGGCGCCTGGGTACCCTCCTAATTAGCCTTCCTGCAGAGTTTTGTATAACGTGGAGCCTACGCAATAAATATGCAGGTAACCCAAGGTATAGGGTGTTTGCATAATCAAATTGAGACATGACTAATACATGGACTACTGTCTTCCGATGTTCCTCTGGCAGAAAGCATGAGAATTTCCAAATTGCCACCATCTTCCAGAAAGAAGTGGACGAGATATGTCGTATCTGGGCAGAGAAGGAGAGCTCTTTGTCCAGCCGAATACCCATATTCCTGGCAGATTTTGAGGGGGGTGGAGGTGGATTCAGTTCTGATGGCCACTACAAACTGGGAGGAGGAGGCTAAAAAACATCCAGCCTGAGATGTCTTTTGGGCAAGCCTTGAAGTTGTGAAATGCCTCCACCGAGTGTTCTTTAAAAGAGAACACCAATTGCTGAGTACTCAGCTGAAGCACAGTGCCTGGCCTCCGGGGACAGTAGCGCCCTACCTCACCAGATCAAGGGTAAATGACACAGAGCAGATTAGCTGATGAAAGGGGAGGGGAGATTAACATCACCATGGGAGAGGCAGACACACTTCTGAGGAAGAAACCCTGAAGGAGCTGTGACGTATATTGTGTTACATGCACACCTGTCTGAGCCCTAGGTGGAGCTCCACTTCTTTACTCCAAGTGCCCCACAAAGGTATCTTCACACAAAGCATGAAATATCTTCCACATGACATACTAATATAATCAAAGCAAAGTGCTTACTGGTAAATAGCTCACAGGGTTAATGTGCCTCACCACGAAGATATCTGTGTGTGTGCCTGATAGCCACAAGTCGTGGTGTGTCCTCCCAGCTTTTCATAATTCTGAAATAAATAGAAGGAGTTTTCTAGACCTGTTTAACAAGTTATTTACGGTGACAGGAAAACCCAATATGTGCAAATTGTTATCCAAGAAATTAGTTGTGTACTTTGAGTGAGAGAGTGGGATTCACTTTGTAAATCTGAGGCAGCGTCAAATCCCATAGGTGTTGCATGGGAAAGCCGACCGCAACACCCATGGAACGCCTCCGTGGTGCAGAGTATGGCAAAGCACCGATTTGTGCTGCATCGCCTTACTCATGATTTTTGAGACAAATCAAAGCCACACAAGGTGGCTTTGTGTGGCTTCATAAATCAAAATGAGAGCCCTGCATCATTTGTGTACCACTTAACGTGGTGCAAAAGTGATGCAGGATCTCATAAATAAGCCCCACACTGTATTATTGCTCATGATAATACGTACCTCTGACATCACACAGGTGCATTACTACTAGTGCCCTGCAGGTCCAGGCTCCTGGGGGCCCCTACCCTCACCCACAGTCCTCTGCGATCACTCACCTCTGGTCACATACCTCACCCTGGGCCCGTCCTCCCTAGCGGAGGCAGTGACCGACACTCGTCATCCCACCCAAGGCTCGAGCCCGGGGACATGTGCACAAAGTGCTGCTCCTAAGGACTTGTGCCAGAAACCATAGCAACCGAGTGACTGGAAAGCAGAAGCTGTAATTTAATACAGGCCTGGATCTCTCCTTCTTTGTTAAAGAAAAGCAAAACTATGAGTGGAACAGTATTCCATTCTCATTTCCTTATTGTTGATTGTGTTACCACACCAGCTTTTCACGCCTGAATGGTTTTGTTCTTAGTGGTGGTGACGAAGAAATGTATCTTTTGTAATTAATATCTTTGGAGCATTGTAGGATAGGAAACTGTCCGTGGGGGAGCATTCAATTGAAATTGTGAACAATAGTGTCAAAACAAGAAACGTGTGAGTTTTGTGAACATGTGTTGCCAAGAGCTTTATTTACACAACACTGCAATGCTATATAAAGGCAGCACAGATACCTATCGGACAGAGACCCCATATGAGACACAGACATCACATAGGAAACTGATGCACAGACCTCACACCTAGATCCCACACAGACATCACACTCAGACCTCACACAGAAACATCAAGCACAGGTAACACACACAGACACCGCCAGCATCCCTTCTTCCCAATCACTGCTCCATCACTTTGAGGGATGAAGGCTGTCTTGGGCTCTCTTCTGGCTGCTGCCATCCTTGTTGGCACAGGTAAGACTTTTAATAAATGACACACTATGGATGTAGACCTGTGTGTGGCTGTACATACCTGGTCACCTGTAGATCTACCTGTGTGAGACTGTGCATGTCTGGTTACATCTGAATGTACCTGTGTAGGGGGAGCTGTGTACACCTAGTCATTTCCAAATCTACTGGTGTGAGGCTATTCATGCTTGTTTTTCTTTCGATCTATCTGTGTGGGGCTTTACATTTTGGTCACCTTTGGATCTTCCTGTGTTGGGCTGTGTACGACTTGTCATCTTTACAACTACCTGTGTGGGGCTACACAAGCCTGGTCTTCTTTAGATGTGCCTGTGTGGGGCTGTGCATGACTGCTCATTTTCAATCTACCTGTGTGGGGCTGTTTATGACTGGTAACATCTGAATGTACCTGTGTACTAACAAGATGTGCATACCTAGTGACTTTCTATTAAATCCACCTCTGTAGAGCTGTCCATCACAGGCCATCTTTTGATCTACAAAACATAATGCCTGTACATGCCTGGTCACCTTTGGATGTACCTGTGTGGGCTATACATGCCTGGTCATTTTTAGATGTACCCATATGGGGCTGTGTATGACTGATCATCTTTCGATCTACCTGTGTGGGGGGTAGATGCCTAGTCATCTTTATATCTACCTGTGTAGTGTACAAGTCATGGTGTATAAGTGGTGGCATACAAGTCGTGGTGTACCAGTCATGGAGTACGAGTTGTGATGAGCAAACCGTGGTGTACATGTCTTGGTGTATAAGTGGTGGCGCACAAGCCAAGGTGTACAAGTCATGAAGTACAATTTTTTATGTACAAGTGATGTTGTACAATTTGTGGTATATAAGTGGTGGCATACAATTCATGGTGTACAAGTCATGGAGTACCAGTCGTGGTACACAAGTTTTTGTGTACAAGTTATGGTTTACAAGTCTTGGGGCCTGATTCACAGAACTAACTTACGTCAAAAATGTAAACGTAAACGTAAACGTAAAGTTAGTACTTTTTAGGTATTCACAGAATACACTTACTCATTTTGGTATTCACAGAATAGTACTAACTTTACGTTTACGTTTACGTTTTTGACGTAAGTTAGTTCTGTGAATCAGGCCCAAAGTGTACAAGTTGTGGTGTATATGTCGTGGTGTACAAGTCATTGTGTGCAAGTTGTAGTGTGCAAGTTGTAGTGTACAATTTGTGGTGTACAAGTTGTGGTAAACAAGTCTTGGTGTACAAGTTGTGATGTACAAGTCGTGGTGTACAAGTCGTGGTGTACAAGTCGTGGTGTACAAGTGGTGATGTACAAGTGGTGGTGTACAAGTGGTGGTGTACAAGTGGTGGTGTACAAGTCGTGGTGTACAAGTCGTGGTGTACAAGTCGTGGTGTATAAGTGGTGGCATTCAAGTTGTGTTGTACAAGTCATGGAGTACACGTCGTGATGTACAAACCGTGGTGTACATGTCGTGGTGTACCATTCATGGTGTACAAGTCATGGAGTACCAGTTGTGGTGTGCAAGTCTTTCTGTACAAGTCATGGCTTACAAGTCTTGATGTACAAGTTGCGGTGTACATTTTGTGGTGTACAAGTCTTTGTGTGCAATTTGTAGTGTACAATTTGTGGTGTACAAGTTGTGGTGTACAACTCATGGTGTACAAGGTCTGATGTCTAAGTCGTAGTGTACAAACTGTGCTGTA
Source organism: Calotriton arnoldi (assembly GCA_963921515.1). Lineage (NCBI taxonomy): Eukaryota > Metazoa > Chordata > Amphibia > Caudata > Salamandridae > Calotriton > Calotriton arnoldi. The sequence continues at coordinate 607,773 of CAWUFW010003172.1, read as the reverse complement.
GAAGTGGTGGAATACAAGTCATGGTGTACACGCCAAGTAGTACAAGTTGTGATGTACAAACTGTGGTGTACATGTCTTGGTGTATAAGTGGTGGCGTACAAGTCATGATGTACAAACCATGGTGCACAAGTGGTGGCGTACAAGTCGTGGCGTACAAGTGGTGGCGTGCAAGTCGTGGTGTGCAAGTCGTGGTGTGCAAGTCGTGGTGTACAAGTCATGAAGTGCAAGTTGTGATGTATAAGTCGTGGTGTACAAGTCGTGGTGTATAAGTGGGGGCATACAAGTCGTGGTGTATAAGTGGGGGCATACAAGTCGTGGTATACCAGTCAGGGAGTACAAGTTGTGATGTACAAACCGTGGTGTACATGTCTTGGTGTATAAATAGTGGCGTACATGTCGTGGTGTACAAGTCAAGAAGAACAAGTTGTGATATACAAGTCGTGGTGTATAATTGGTGGCATACAAGTCGTGGTGTACAAGTCATGGAGTGCAATTCATTGTGTACAAGTCATGGAGTACCAGTCGTGGTGTACAAGTTGTGGTGTACATGTCGTGGTGTACAAGTCATTGTGTGCAAGTTGTAGTGTACAATTCATGGTGTACAGGTTGTGGTGTACAAGTCTTGGTGTACAAGTTGTGATGTACAAGTCGTGGTGTATGAGTGGTGGCATACAATTCATGGAGTACAAGTCTTGTTGTACAAACCCTGGTGTACATGTCTTGGTGTATAAGTGGTGGTGTACAAGTCGTGATGTACAAACCGTGGTGTACATGTCATGCTGTACGATTCATGGTGTACAAGAAATGGAGTACCAGTCGTGGTGCACAAGTCTTTGTGTACAAGTTATGGTTTACAAGTCTTGGTGTACAAGTTGTGGTGTACAATTTGTGGTGCACAAGTTGTGGAGTACAAGTTATGGTGTAAAAGTTGTGATGTAAAAGTTGTCTTGTACAAGTTATGATGTACAAGCCGTGGAGTGCCAGTCATGGTATACAAGTTGTGGTGTACAAGTTGTGGAGTGCCAGTCGTGGTGTAATAGTTGTGGTGTACAAGTCATGGTGCACCCATTCCTTTTGCAGGCGGAAGGGTTCTTTGCCACAGTGGTAGATAATGGCCACCAGGGAATTGAATCTCCATGCTCTGTCCAAGAGAAATTCCCCCATGTGCTCAGATTGGCCTCCTCTCCATGCCAATATATTCTCATTACAGTGCCAGGACAGTTCCTCTCTGTACCAACATACATGCCAACAGTGCTCCTGGCTTGTATCACTAGGAGTTTGACGACTAGAAAGTGTTTCCATATTAATAAAATTATATAGCTATTATATTCTACATTTTGCTTCCAAAGCGGTACATGAAAATTGATGAAAGTCTAACTTCCTGCTCGCTGTCTCAAAGTCATAGCGTCATGTGTTGATCTATTTTGATGTGTGAATTACTGTACAGGGGTCAGTGTGTGACATGCACTCACACTCGCCAGTGCACTTGAATGAATGAATGAATGAGGATTTTATAAAGCGCACAGATAACTCGGCGTAGGGCCGATAACTCCGGGGCTAGCAGGAAACTCGCGAGAGGGGGGTTGGGTGGGCCAGCAGTCACTGCCTGAAGAGCCAGGTCTTTAATGCTCTCTGGTATTCTGTTTCTGATTCCAACAGGTGGAGATGTAAAGGGAGGGAGTTCCATATTTTAGAAGACTGCACCACAAAGGACCTGCCACCCAGTCATGCTTTGCGGTATCGAGGGACTTATAAGATTCGCAGATTGATGCTTTTTTGGAGGCATCTGGGTCCCAAGCTTATGGTGGCACTAAATACAAGGATCAATGATTTGAATTCAGTCCTCCTGCTTATAGGAAGCCAATGAAGTTGCTTCAAATGTGGAGAGATGTGGTGGCGCCTGGGTAGCCTCCTAATTAGCCTTGCCGCAGAGTTTTGTATAACTTGGAGCCTGCGCAATAAATATGCAGGTAACCCCAGGTATAGGCTGTTTGCATAGTCCAACTGAGATGTGACTCATGCATGGACTACTGTCTTCCGATGTTCCTCCGGCAGAAAGCGTAAGAATTTCCTAATTGCTCTCATCTTCCAGAAAGAAGTAGACGAGGTATGTCGAATATTGGCAGAGAAGGAGAGTTCTTTGTCCAACCTAATACCCAGATTGCTGGCAGATTTTGAGGGGGGTGGAGGTGGATTTAGTTCTGACGGCCACCTCAAACTGGGAAGAGGAGGAGACGTTTGGCTAAAAAACAGAACTTCCATTTTCTCAGCATTTAATTTCAGGCAATTTTTATGCATCCAGTGTGAGATGTCTTGTAGGCAAGCCTTGAAGTTGTGAAACGCCTCCACTGAGTGTTCTCTAAAAGAGAACACCAATTGCTGAGTACTCAGATGAAGCACAGTGCTTGGCCTCCGGGGACAGTAAGTGCCCTACCTCACCAGATCAAGGGTAAATGATACAGAGTAGATTAGCTGCTGATTAAGGGGGAGGGGAGATTAACATCACCATGGGAGTGGCAGACACACTGAAGGTGCTGTGACGTACATTGTGTTACATGCACACCTGTCTGAGCCCTAGGACGAGATCCACTTCTTTACTCCAAGTGCCCCACAAAGGTATCTTCACACGAAGCATGAAATATCTTACACATGATGTGAACATTTTATCAAAGCAAAGTGCTTACTGGTAAATAGCTCAGTAGGTTAACGTGCCTCACCATGAAGATATCCGTGTGTGTGTCTGATAGCCACAAGTCCTGGTGTGTCCTCACAGCTTTTCATAATTCTGAAATAAATAGAAGGAGTTTTCTAGACTTGGTTAACACGTTATTTATGGTGACAGGAAAACCCAATATGCGCAAATTGTTATCCAAAAAATGAGTTGTGTACTTTATGCTGGAGTGAGAGAGGGGTATGCACAACGATATACAATATGCACTAAGGTATGAGACATACACACAAAAGTGCATATTTACGAGTTTAGTGGCACGGGCAGCGCAGCAAGTCACCTTGCTCCGCTGTCCTGCATCACAAGGAAAGGGCAGGAATGCAACGCATTTATCCAATGTGGCGCATTGCAGTCCTTTCCCCTTGCGCCGGTGCTTTTTTGGCAGCCTAGAACCAATGCAGGCACCTTGGTACAAGGGCCCTTCCATTGCATGCAGGATTGTAGGATTGTTTTGTGCCGGAAGGGGAACCTGCACAGACTCAAACCGGAGAGGCTTTTTCCTCTTATACCGCACACATAGAAAGAGGGGAAAACAGGAGAAGTAAAGATATATCTCCACGTTACGCCTTCCCTGGGGAGGTGTACGATTTTTGGGCATTCCCAGGTTTACAAGTCCTTGTGAAACTGGGAATGCATCAAAATCCATGGGAGTTGCGTGGGAGCACCCATCGCAAGGCCCATTGAACGCCCCAATTGCGCAGAGTAAGGAAACGCAGCGATTTGCGCTGTCTTGCCTTACTACAGATTTTTGAAGTCGTTCAGAGCCACGCAAAGTGGCTTTGCGTGGCTTTATAAATTTGACTTTAGAGGCTTGTGTCACGCATGTACCACTTTGTGCGTGCAAACATGATGCAAGCCTCTCATAAATATGTCCCGAAGAGTGAGGCTGTGCGACAAAGTCGGGCCTATTGTCCTTGCCAATGCTTGTTTGAAATGCTGCCAGCTATCAAAATGATAGTTTTCAGGCTGATGTTTTATTTAATCTAATGTTTCAAACTCAATCTGTATAGATAGGTTTTATGCTATATTATAGGTTATCAAAATTCCAAGCGTGAGACGTAGCCAGTCCTATCTAATTAATATTCATTAGGCAGCTTGCAAATTGAAACAGACTCTAAGGGCCACAATCACAGGGATGGCGGCCTGCAAGGGTCAACAGACCACCAAGCCTCTGACTGCTTTTAAACAAAGATCACTTTTTTCTTTTGGAATAAGCAGCCCGATTTAATTTAAAGAAGATTGCACTGCTTTAGAAATAATATATTTTTTAGGTCTCGCCTACGCAGCGCGCATGCGCTGCATAGGAGAGACCTTTAGAAATCGGCACAGCTTTCCCTGCAAAAACGTGCACGCGTTGCATTGCTTCCAATGGCAACGCGTGCACGTCTGGCGATTCACTTGCGGGAGCGAGCAGCTGGCGCCATATGTTAATTATCGCGCCTTGCCGCTCGCTCCCGCAAGGGAATCGCGATGGCCCCCTCCTTTCGCCCCTCCCTCTGCTGACGCGCGAGGCGCGCGCTTGTGCTTGTTTCAGTTAGTCACCTTTGCAAGGAATGAAACATTGCGACTTGCACGTCACGCAGATCTCTGCCATGAGAACTTAACCCACTGAGATACTTTACCGACTTAAAGGCTTATCGCGCACGCTGTTATTTCAGCCTTCAACGTGTATACTACACGCACGTGTCAGTTGCCAATACTAATACAATCGTTAGTTGCCAATACTAATACATTTGATTGACGGATGTAGTAAAGATTTTTACGCTGAATCGTTTAGCGGTAATGCGGTGGAGCGAAGGAAAGGATTCTGGGTGAGCAGCTTTGCCTGGAAACATTACTCCTCTTTGAAAAACGGGTGGCCGTGCCCCTCTTTCCCGCGGCCCATCGTGGGTATCTGAGCCTGCGGCAGCCCGTCCTTGTGGTCTAGGGTACCAGCCGCAGCTCAGGTGCGCGCTCCTCTCTCCTCTCCCCGCCAGCGGCTGCAGCCCAGCCCCCATCTTTTCGTCTGGCTGCTGAGGAAACACATGGCTTCCACATGGAGACAAACCCCGCGCATCCCATTGGTCCTGTAAACTGAAGCACCTCCACACTTTTCGCCTATCAGAAACCGCACTCTGTACTGATGTCAGCCGTTGCTGAGCCTGGTGGCGCAGGGAGTTCATGGCCTGCTGGGAGTTGTAGTCGGGTGAAGTCATCGCTTTGTTCTTAAAGCTGCAGGGTGCATACGAAGAATGACCTACTGTCTGCCTCTCTGGATTCTTACACCCACACCGTTATTATGCAGTTTTATGCAAAGCGGACTACTGGGGCGCTTTACATGAGCTCCAAATTACATTAGCCAAGGTCAGTTTTTTTTAACGTTCGGGGAGATTGCGTGATTTTGCCCAGAATCACAGGATGATGAGCAGACGCCGGTACTCCTGTCTGGTTCTGTAGTTGCGACTCTCTTCCCCAACATCGTTTTGCCTGCAACACGAATGCGCAGCGGTTGCTTTCAGCTGCGAAGTTTAATTATACGCTTTATTTTTTAAGCTTCTTTATGGTGTGTAAATTGAATTGGGCAGGTAAAGAATGTTCAAAATTCAAGCAAGCCATTTATCAATTCTGCATTTGTCATAATACAATGCATGATGGTGTATTTTTGGACAAGGAGAGGGAAAAAGCCTAAGGTTTGGACCAAAAATTAGATGGGCCTGAACTGAAATCACAAGAGTTACTTAATGCAGCATGCCTTTCAACAAAAAAGAAAAAAACAAGATAATGGTAACAAAGCAAGCCAAGAGGCTGTCACGCATCAAACACGTGATAGTTTCAAACCAGCGACAGTAAGCTGCTATTTCAAAACATATCCATATTTCCGGTTTCCTGTAATAGTCCATATGGTTTTGCTGCCTCTCTTCCACTGGTACTCATGGATTCAAAAACCACCTGCCCTCTGATAGGTATGCATTTCTACGAATATTCCAAACTGCGCGTTTTTTTCACTTGTCTTGTTTGCTTTTTGTCATTATTTTTCTTGCGTTTGCCTTGCTTTAGAGCAGGCCTCCTATATGCTTTAAATGCAAAGGTCTCCTCAGAACAACCTTTCACTTAAACTCTCGACACACGGGAATAATTTACGCAGAGCATCAAAATTATGTGAATCTCCTCTAGAAAATCCTAACAGCGGGAAATAGTATTTCTTCAGCTAGTGGAGGATTTGGATAAATGCTCTACTCATAACTCAAAGTTGCTATACATAGGCCAACACTCACAATTCTGGGCAACAGCCAATCCTTGCATTCACTTGTTTTTCTGAATTCTCAAAAAAGGAACTGGAAAACAGTCTAACCAACCGCAGTACTGCAAGTGCAACCTTCCTTGATATTTAAAAGAGAAGGTAGAGAGAGCTCTTCTCATGCGGTACTATTCAATCTATTTATCTAGCAAATCAAATCACGGGTTTACTTATCTTGTTATCTGAAGAGTGGTCTGAAACACTCCTTTGTATGTGAAGCCCCTTCTAATCCTTTAAATAAATAGTCCGCCTCAGTTGTGTTTGCAGCACAGTAACGCAGTATGATAGTCCTCGCCAGCCCCTAGACCTAAACACGTAGTGAGTGGCCTGTTTAGCAAAGAGTAATGTCCTTGCAATGCTTCGAGGCAAAAGATTATAGATATGTGCATGTCACTAATACTCAACTGTTCTGGGGTGCCCATTGGCTACGAACAACAGCGGGGATAATATCAAGTTAAAAACGTTTCCAAACGAGCAGAAATAAGTTTCACCTTTGGAAGCTACTGCCTTTGCCAATGCTTTTTGGAAATGCTGGGAAGCCTTGGTAAAAGCACAGTTCTTTTTGCTGATGCTATCTTTAACATCAGGAAAACAAGGCACAACGGAGCAGCCGCTGTTGGCCGGTTCCCTTTTCTTTTAGATCGGCCAATGGAAGAAAAAACAAGCATTTGCAATGCAATAGGTCTCGCTTTTGGGACCTTATAAGTATTTAGTTATGCAGCACAATATCCTTGGTGCAACAACATTAACTGTTGCATGGCTAAACACTTATAAGGTCCCAAAGGCGAGACCTATTGGCTATGCCAATGCTTGTTTTAAAGTTGGACTGAAAACTATGGCCTCCTGGACCTCAGCCTTCTCCTCCTAAAACCTTTACCCCAATTCACATGGGGGAAGTGGTTCAAAGGGGCCCCTTGTCTTTTGTGAATAAGTTACTGCTCTAACTTGGGAGCTGGTAACTTTTCAATGGTTTGCATCTGTGATTCGGGTCGCCAGGGTTGCAAGTTATTACTGCAGCAAATACCGAATGGAAATGTGAAAGTGACGCCTACAACATGCCCCTTCCAAACCCTGATTCAGTACCCAATCACAAACCCACTATGCACTGCTTTTCTCCCATATTTGTGAACAACAATTTTTCTGACCAAAAGTTTCAAACTATGTGAAACTTTATTTAACAGCTGCCTCAGATTCTTGTATATTGATATCATGTAACATTAATACGGGTTCACAGAGGACCCACAGCATAAGCATCACAGAGAGCAGCATGCGAGGTTTATATGCAGAGCCACTGGAATTATGCGGTTGTGCAGCTGTGGTGATTTTCACATAATTATAGAATTGCCACATTTGCCACATAATTCATCATCTGCCACATAATCTGCAGACTTTAACCAAGACAAATCAATTGTTTCTAGCTCAAACGGTTCAGAAGTTAATAAAATGAGGTATGGTGTGTTACAGCTCAGTGGAAGGCCCTTTGCACAGCTGAACTGGTCAGCGTTCTGCAGCGTATTGATATATTTGGGTGTGAAACATGTACTAATGAGGTGAAACTAATACCCAGGCAGTGTTAACAGCTGTAAACGTGACAAAATAATGAAGTAATACTATTACAAAATGGGCCACATTATGCTGCATAATTTGGCTTTTCTTGCCGCATAATTTACCCAACACTGCCACCTAATTTGGCCCTCTCCTGCTTCATAATTCCAGTGTCCGTGCTTATATGTTACTATTACATGCATTTCATACAGCCTGAGGGAGGCCACAGAGAAGACCACACAGACACTGTTTCATGGCCTCAGAGTGAGAGGAAGTGCTGAGGGAATGGGACCCACCTCTTACCTGTTGTTTCTTCTTCCTCAGGCCATGCCTTAACTTGTTACACATGTGGTACAGTTACGAACAATGCAGACTGCATGACGTCAAGCAAATGCTACACTGGAATGGATTCTTACTGCATGAGCACCTACGCATCCGGCTCAGGTAAGGGAGGCTGACCACTCGGGTACAAACGTTGAGGTAAAGCGTCCTACGTCACTCGGGAATTTCCCACAATGCCCTGCCAATCCGAGCCCCAGCCTGGGGTTTTTATACAGATTCCAGTGATGATGGAAATACTGGGTGTGGTGTTAACGTGAAAAGTGATTTTATATGCAAGGGGTGTGTGTGTGCGGGTGTGTGTGTGTGTGCGAGTGTGTGTGTGTGTGAGTACTTGTGCTTCTAGGCGCAAGTGAAGTGAAGGTCACAATAAGACAAAGCCGGACAGTGACACAGACGGGCCCCATCCGCACCCCAGCCTGGGGCACTTGACCCATCTGAGATACTGGGGTACAAAAGGGAAACATAAAACAATGTCATTCATTTGAATACATTATTGCCAGCTTCAAAAAGTGTAAGCGTATACAAAACGTGGCCGGAGCTGCCACTGCATGCGTACTGGTGGGACTAAACATTGTTCAATGATGGCACATACAGAAATGGAAGACGGGTGGCTTTAATTTAAAATAAATAAACGGGGTCGTTGCTGCAGGTTGAAGCCCAGCATAAACCTTCAGCAAGAACTGTCACCCAGTGGGCGTCAAAGAAGAACCACTCACAGCCTCCTTGAAGTCTGAGCATATTGAATGATCAACAATATGAGCATGTGTGTAAGAAACTGGAATATTAAAACTGGAATATTATTTGGGGTGGGCTAGTGCCCACCCCAAAGAATAATCACAACCCTGTTCAGGGTGAAGCCTCAAAGTCACTATAGTAATCTGACCACAACCCCCTAGTAGCTATGCCTCCGAGCAGACAGGGGTAAGGGCGGGCAAGGTGTAAAGTGCCCAAACTGTAAGAAAGACAAAATGTAAAACAAACAATAAAAATCCCAAACTGAATTAGAAAAACAGAGTAACATTTAATAAACAGAATGACACCAAATGTCAAAAAGTCAATAGGGGCAACTGTTGATATGAATATTAAGTGGCAATCACACTGAGAAAAAGTATAGCGCCAATGATACACAATTGTCGTGGGAGACCGGGACTGAGGTGAGATTTCAGGCCGACCACAATGGTCAGATATACCAAGATCCTCATTTACAAGAACTGACGCATCACTGCATCGTGTCAGCGATGCGTCAAAATGACTTGCGATTTGCTACGTCATTTTTAAATGCCATGCATGGTCCATTTTTATGGTATGGAGCACCATAGCATAAGGATCAGGCTGCATCAAAAACAAGCATTTGCAATGCAATCGGTCTCACATTTGTGAAAGCAAGAGCTATTGACGTTGTAAATAACAATGTTTTTACTTTGCAGAAAAAGCGGTGTTGTGAGAGTAGTTCGAGAGAGTCGGTGGGCGGGGGGTCAGCATAGGGAGATTAAGTGGCGGCCTGAAATCGTACTCCTGATTGAAGGATGTGTTCATGTGCCACAAACAGCAACAATGTGCTCGGGACGAAGTGCCAATAATGGCTGAATACACCAGCCTTAGTGCACAAGTGCATGATGAGAATGCCTCTCGCGCCTACCGCAGTTCATCCCCTAACCCAAGGGATTATCAAAAACCTGCATTTACATTGTTGTGCTTAAATGTTCTGAGCATGTTGCTTTAGAGCTCGTAACTGCATAGAATACTATGTTACTGCTTTTTAGAAATCTTGTGTGTATCAGCTGTGTACCAAATAACAAGAAGCATTGGCAAATCATGAGTGAGATCTGCCTAGAAGGGGTGACCACGTGAAGAGGAGGAAAGAGGGAAGAACAGGATAGGAAGGAGCAGCGGTCAGATGTGGCGTACCGGCCACAGCGGCCGACTTTCAAGCTGGGGAACCACATTTGAATCTCAGCATTGGCTCAAGCATCCTGTAATTGTGCGCAAATCATTTAATCTCCGCACGCCTGAAAATTGAATGTGTCCATCTGTAATGCAACTGATGATCATGTAAAGCGCTCTGATCTCTTCCGATTGAATTTGTGCTGTATAATACTGAAAAAAAATTAAAAATTAAAAAAGCGGCCGCCATGCTTAAATATGAAGCAGTCACGCTGAAAATAATCAAACATAATGAATGAATGAATTTTAGCCGTATAAAGTGCAAATTTTGCCCAGAGGCGTCAAGGCGCTGCAGAAAGGGCCATCAGACAGAAATACACGTAGGGCTCATACTGGTGGGCTGGTAAAAAGCCAGGTCTTTAGGGCCTTGCGGAAGAGAGAGTGAGATACTTGTCCAGAAATTGAAGAAGGGAGGGAATTCCAGAGCCTAGCAGCGGCAACGGAGAAGGCTCTGCCCCCCCATCTGACTCTCTTAAACCTGGGAACTACCAACAGGTTTTAACTGGCATATCGTCGGAAGAGCCCTTTAATACCATCTTAACCTTGATTGTAGAAAGCCTTGTGAGTAAGACAAGGAGCATTAAACAGAATTCTCTGGTTTAGAGGGAGCCAATGCAGCTCACTGACAGAAGCCGAGACTGAATGGAATTTAGGAAGGTCCATCACCAGCCTGGCCGCAGCATTCTGCACCAGCTGCGGATGATGAACAAGCCCTTTGTTAATACCCAAATAGAGGGCATTGCAATAGTCCAGTCTCGATAACACCAGGGCAATGACTGCCTGCTTTTGGGAGGTCAAAGAAAGAAATTGAGAAATTTTCCTGAGAATCCTGATGATCCCAAAGCAGGTGGACATAGTTCTGTTAACCTGGGGACCCAGGGAAAGAGAATTGTCCTCTATAACACCAAGATTTTTTCCTTGGGACGCTGGGCAAGGGCAGGAGCCTAGCGTGTCAGGCCACCAAGCATTGGACCAAATATGCTGTTGGTTTCCAAAGATCAAAACCTCCATTTTGTCCCAGTTAAGTCTGAGATAGTTCTCTACCATCCAGGAGGAAACTGCCTGCATGCAGTTTTTAAAATTGGTGGCAGAGGCCTCTGTGCTGTTTGTGATGGACACCATAATTTGGGTGTCGTCAGCATAGGACAGCACCTCCAGCCCAAAGGATCTGAAGACCCTGGCCAGAGAGGCAACATAAATGTTAAAAAGGGTCGGACTCAATGAGGAGCCCTGCGGGACTCTACAAAACAGATGGTTAGGGGCCGAGTAAAATTGATCCATTTTTACTATTTGTGCCCGATCATTAAGAAATGAGGTAAGCAACTTAAGGGCAACGCACCCAACCCCAATTTCCTTAAGCCGGTCCACCAATCTCAGGGGGGATATAGTGTTGAAGGCTGCCGTAAGGTCAAGAAGAATTAATAGCGTGGTATGGCCAGCGTCAACCTGAACACGGATGTTGTTGAGTACGGAAGTTAACGCCGTCTCCGTGCTGTGATCACTTCTAAAACCATGCTGCGAGCCATCAAGCAGCTGATGTTCCCCCAGATAGGAGCTAAGGTGAAAATTCAAATGTTTCTCCAGAATTTTTGCTGGGACAGGTAATAGGGAGATGGGGCAATCATTTTTTAGTTCCGCAGAATCTAGAGAGGGCTTTTTTAAAAGAGGTTTGACCACCGCAGTCTTCCAAGAGGTAGGGTACTGCCCAGCTGAAATAGCTATATTAAGTATTGAGGGAAGGTGGGGTACAATAACCTCCCTCCCTAGTTTCATAATCTTCAGTGGACAGGACTCCAACGGGGAACCGGATGTGATTCCACCTAACAGGCGGTCCGTGTCCTCTTGGGACAGGGGGGAGAAGGTAAGTAAATTGCCTTCCTCCGCCAGAGTTACTGGATTATTAAAAGAAAAGGGGGGTTGACAAAGACTGATTTGGGGGTCCCAGTGTTAAAAGTTTCCAAGGAGGAATATATTTCTGTGATCTTAGAGCGGAAAAAACTAGCCATTCTGTCACAGAGGTCCTGGGAGGTGTCAGTGTGGGCAGGGACTGAGGGGGAGGAAAGAGACCTAATTACATTAAAAAGCTCCCCAGGAGGTCTAAGGGATTCTGCAAGCTTGGAATAAAATAATATTTTTTCCTCTATGATGGCGATTTTATATTCCCTCAATCTTTGTTTGTGCAAATCCCTTCCCGCAGGGTTGAGGTCTAGACGCCAAATCCTTTCCTGATGGCGGCAGGATTGTCTTAGTTTTCTCAGCCTATCAGAAAACCAGGGGGCAGAGGTCTTTTTTCTAGCCGCATAATGCTCCTTAGGGGAGCTAGGCTGTCCATGGCTACTAAAAGCCAGTTGGAAAAATCTGTGGCTGCCAAATTAGCATCAGAATGAGGGCGCCATTGATGATTATTAAGTGTGTTGAGAAGAGCCTCCTTGCTGATACGACTGAGGTTTCTCTTCTTCTCCATTATCTTTTATTATTTAGAGATGTATGAGATACCGGAATCTGGAGGTTGAAAGGAATGGCATAATGGTCTGACCAGGAGAGTTGTATAGGTTCTCTTACCATAATCCGGGAATCGTTAGAAAAAATACCATCTAGTATATGTCCTGCTATATGGGTAGGGCTCATAACCAATTGGGGTAGACCACAACAATTCATAGTTTCGAGAAAAATGTGCGTTTCCTTGCATAGGGTCCTGGCTAAACAACGCTCTCGGTCCAGGTTGGCAGTAGGTCACAACACCAGTAAAACTTTCGGTCGGATGAACTTTCAACGAAAAATATAATGCCTAGTATGGATCAAGAGACGTTGTGAGCGGCTCGGTGTGGCAAGAATAAACATCTTTATACAAAATGCCCACGCACCCACCCATTCTGCCTACCCTGTCGAATCTGGAAAAGGCATATCCGGAAGGGATTGCCTCCACCAGATCGGGATCGGAGCAATCCCTGGCCTACGTCTCGGTAATAAACACACAGTCCAGCTTGCGGAGAGAAACAAAATCCCTAAAATCTACTTTAACTAAACTATATAAACCGCACCCGCTGCGCACGTCGGCCCACCAATCGTAACAAGCAGTGGAGAAGAGAGAAACAACAAGCGGGCATGTGCAAAAGCAGCAGCTGCACTTAAACATGAAGCGCTGCGGTCATGGTGATTATAAGCAAACATATAAACCACACCTGCTGTGCATGTCACCTCCTTAATAATAACAAGCAATGGAGCATGGAAAGAGAAACCAAATAGCGTGAAAAATGCTAGGCGGCCAACCGCCAGAACACATGTATCAGAACACAATGAGGCAGGAAATTCAAAAAAAGAGTTCTCCAAACAACAGAAAAACAATGAAAGTGTAAGGAAACTGTACTTGGCCGGTGCTCCTCAGCTAAGAACAGAGGTGTAGTAAAGTGCCTCTTTTGAACATGATTAGCCCCCACTTTTTGCATGAAAAATTATGTAATTTCTACTGGAAGTGCACAGGGTCCATGCTAACCATGTCCTTTGTGCCAGATCTCCTTTCCTAAACTGCACATTTTGTTTCCAAAACTGGCACCCCTTTAGCTCATATATAAGGTCCCAGTGAAAGGTATCCCTGGTACCAAGGGCCTTGTGGTTAAAGAGGGTTTCAAAGTGCTGCTGCACAAATTGTGCCACCCTAAGGGACCTCTCACCAAGCACATGCACACAGCTACTGGAGCCTGCATGTCTTGGTGCAAACAAAACTGAAGAGTCAACATTGCACACATCTCTGTGTGCCATGCCCACATACACTGCATGGAATATAGGTAAGACACCCCTCTAGCAGGCCTAAGCCCTAAGGCAGGGTGCCCAACATCTCCTGTGAGGGCATATCTGCTCATGAAATATCCATGTTGATTCCTGAATATTGTAAGTGCCCAGGGAAGCCATAGTGTCAGATTTTTTTTTTTTTTTAAATGTGGACGGGTCCCCTTAAACCTATCAATCCTTAGCGTGGTCACCGATGGGCCTACGCCAGCCTGCTATCACCAGACCTGACCTCATGGGGAGTGTGCCTGTGCAAACTGAGGTCAAGAACAATGTCTTTCCTGGGTGGAGGTGGTCAAACCTCCCTCTAATCAGGAAGAGCCATCCGGGGCGAGGAGCTTCAAAGGCCTTGCTGCCTTTGTAATGCAACCCCAGCCTCTCCTGTTAGAGGGAGGAGGCCCCCTTCCCGTCCTCACCCCTTTTTTGACAGGAGGACAGGTGGGAAAACTCAGAAAGAATGGGAACGGGGATCACTCCAGCACTCCTTGATGTTGCCTGCAGCCTCTACATGGAAAACCCCCACCAGCAACATGCTCCGGTAAGCCGTTTCCGATGCCGAAAGACACCCCTGCACCCATCCGCCCTGGGCCTTGGTGAGGAAGACCAAAGGTCTATACGTCCCCGGGCATCACAATTTATCACTGCAGCTGTTGGTTCCCTTCGACCGGCCTCCTGTTCTGAGCCTGCAGCCTTTTTTTGATTTCACCGCTCTCCATTGCCTTGCATTGGGCACCTGATGCGGTGTTGGCATCCTGGACATGGGCGCCGGTGGTGTAGTGTTGGTGCTGCTTTGGGCCCCATCTAGTGGTTGCTTCAGCCCCTGGAGAAAGGTTCCCCAAGTCTCTGCTACTTACCTGTAAGCAGCCTCTGTCCAATTGCCCCCAATCCCCATTGGTTTGTATTGGGCTCCCGACCTCGAACTTGCACCCTGCTCTGGGCTGCCCGTGGTGCCGCTGGTGGTGCACTGTAGGTGCTGAACTGAACCTTGCCCTCTACGGACCTTAACTTCCAAATACTGGTCTCTTAAGTTGATTTTATCCCTATGTATGCTGAATGCTTTCTTCCTCCAATAGGTTAACGTTTGCAAAGTCTGAACATTGCACTGTGTCCATTTTTAGAACAAAAAAGTATTTCTATTGAAAAACGTATTTACCTAGGACGAAGTTCTGTGGTTCTGCAAAATAAATATAACCAAGTACTATTTTTATAAATTGGTCTAAGATTTATTCATTGAGCGTGTGTCTCATTTATTGCCACTGTGTGTGCAACAAATGCTTAACACCGCCCTCTGATAGACCTAACTGCTTGCCCACACTACCACAAAAGAGAGCACCAGTATTATCTATTTAAGCCTCTGCAAGGCCTGTGGGGATCCACTGGACTCTCTGCACTCTATACCTCTGTTTGGTATAGTATATAGAGAGCCAGCTTCCTACAGGTGGCCCAGCAGTGGGCTACACAACTTTGCTTTTGCTGCACCACTCTTACAATAAGTGACCACAGGAATAAATTGATAATTGACTGTAGTTAAATTGGTTTTTTTTGCAAATTGACTATTTTTCCAGTTTTTTTAAAATAATTGTCTGGGCCCTGGTGAGGTCACTTTAAGCACAACTGTTTGAAAAGTCCAAACCTTAATGTAGTTAGGAAACCAGCATTGTTAGGTTTTTTTCCTCACCAAAAAGGTTCCTAACTTAGTAAAAATAATGAGTACCAGAAACAGTACTCCATATGATCTGGCAGAGGTGGAAGAGCTCAAACTTACAACTTGCCTGCCCTGGTCAATGAAACAGCTTAGAGGTCTGTGTAAAACTTAAGGCCTCAAGACTGGGTCAAACCCTACCAAAGAACAGCTCCAAGAGCTTTTGGCAGAGTATGACAAAGAGCATCCAGAGGATGACTCTGACCTTGCAGAAGATCAAAACACTGACAATTGGAGTGACATGCTAAAACCCCAAGACAGAGAAGCAACCTCAGATGAGGAGCTTGCTCTGAAAAGACCAGCCAGGAGGGCAGCTCTTGAAGCCCAACTCCTAGCTATAGAAAGAGAGAGAAGCGAGATGGGCCTGGGACCCATCTCTGGTGGCAGCACAGTCATAAATAGGGAGAGAGTAGATTCTTTTGACCCTAAAATCCCCAAAGGGATCGTCCTAAAATTCTTTGAGGGTGATGATATCACCAAGTGGTTCATTGCTTTTGAGACGGCCTGTCTTAGCAGTCAGGTCCACAGGAAGCTGTGGAGTGCTATCCTGTGGGAAATGTTCCCAGGGAAGTCCTGGGATAGACTCCCAACACTCAATGAGAAAGAAGATGAATCCTATGACCTCATGAAGGGTACCCTGATTGAGGGCTTTGGAATCAGCACTGAGGAGTATAGGATCAGGTTCATGGAGACTCAACAAACCCAGAGCCAGACCTGGGTAGATTTTGTAGACCACTCAGTGAAATCACTAGGAGGTTGGGTAGATGGTAACAATGTGAATGGCTATGAAAAGCTTTATAATTTGCTAACGAAGGGGCATCTTTTTAATAATTGTTGCTAAGAGAAATTACATCAGTTTCTGGTAGACGTAGGTCCACTTTCTCCTCTAGAATTGGGCAAAAAGGCAGACCACAGGGTCAAAACAAGGGTGACCAAGGCTACCACTGGTGGGGGAGACCAAAAGAAAGAGGCCAAAAAGCCTCCCAAAGTAAAGAGGGTGAACCTAAAAACAAAAAGTCTTCTTCAGGCCCCCCAAAACATGTTCAGAAAGGTGGGCCCAGAGACTCTTCACAGCCAAAGGGTGGGTATCAGGGGAAGAACTGGGATCCCAACAAGGCTTGATGTCATGACTGTAGGTCACAGGGTGTTAGAAATGGGGTTCTCTAGTTGGCAGGTTGTTACCCTGTCCAAGTAGGGGCCCGTCTTCCTAGTCCGGATAGGGGGGGATACACTACTGAAATAAGCCCTGCTCATCCCCTTGGTAGCTTGGCACAAGCAGTCAGGCTTATCTCAGAGACAGTGTGTAAAAGTGTGGTGGTGACCTCTGCAGTGCCTTCAGGACACGGAGCTGGCAGCGGCGTCAGTGACGGTGTCGGATTGCTTTTTCTTCTGTTGCAGCACAAAACACAAAGTTCCCAGTGCTGGTAGCAGATGAACCTGAAGTTGATGCTGTTCCTGAGACTTCTTGAACAGGGGGCAAGCTCTACTTTAAGCCCTTGGAGAAAATCACACAAAGAACTTTCAGAAAGTTCAGTCCAGACCTTTCACTGCCCAAGACAGAAGCAGCCACTGCAGGCCAACACAGCAAAGCAATGAGCAAAGTGGTAGTCCCCTCTCGCAGCTTCTCCACCTCTCCTTATTGGCAGTTTTTTGGTCCAAGTTCTGGGATCTTGGCCCCCATAGTTATACCACATTTCCCTTTGTTCTCGAGTGGCAGAGAGTGTCTGTGCTCAGTCCAAACCAGTTCTGTCCCCTCTGGCCCAGCTTCCTAGCAGGAGGTGGAGACCGCATTATCCAAGGCAGACCAGGCCTCTTCAGGTGCAAGGAGATCTCCTCCCACTACTCTAAATGCAGCTCAGGTCTATTCAGCTCAGCCCTGACTCATCCAGAAAAGGCAGGACACACCTCAACCCCCCCAGTGGCCATCTCTTAAGAGAATGCACATCCCCAGCCCCTGTCACTCCAAAGCCAGACAGTCAATCCACAAACCAGCAGAGGCACACAGGATGGCTAAGCAAGAAAATACTCACTTTCTGAAAGTGGTATTTTCAAACACACAATATAAAAATCTTCTTTACTAAAAGATGCATTTTTATATTCTGAGTTCAGAGATACTAAACTCCATCTTTCTATCTTGTCCCCATGGGAAGTTATACTTGTAAGATGTTACAAAGTATCTCCCATTATATCCTATGGGACAGATAGCCTTTAAATAGTGAAAAACAAAATACACTGTATTTCACTATTAGGACATGTCACACATACCAGTAGATGTCCCTCCTTTGACATACACTGCACCCTGCCCATGGGAATAACTTGGGCCTACCTTAGGGGTGACTTGCATGTAATAAAAGGGAAGGTCAGGGCTTGGCAAGTGGGTGCACTTGCCAAGTCGACATGGCAGTACAAACTGTGTGCACACACTGCAGTGGCAGGCCTGGGATACTTTTACAGGGCTACTCTGGTGGGTGGCACAATCAATCCTGCAGGCCCACTAGTAACATTTGATTTACAGGCCCTGGACACTCTCAGTGCACTTTACTAGGGATTTACCAGTAAATCAAATATGCCAATCATGGAAACACCAATCCATAATACAATTTCCAATAAGAGCATTTGCACATTAACACTGAACAGCAGTGAAAAAGTGCACTGAGACACCAAACCATTCAAAAACAGAGTCAAAACCAGGAGGTCAGAAAGCAAAAAAACAGGAGAAACACTCCAAAAGATGCCAGGTCTAACACTGGGACACTGAACTGGAGACTTTGGCTGTAACAACATGATTTAAATGCCTCTAGTCCACCTTCAGTAAATGCAGTTGCCAACCCCAGATGGGATCTCAGGAGAGCCCTGCCATGTCAAGGAGCTCACTGAGCCGACTCTAGTAGGGGATTTGGTCTTAGCCACCTTAGCTGTCTGGCCCACTAACATGCAAAAATGCAGATAGCATCCTGTTATTAATGGGGTTAGGGTGGAAGCCTTGACAGACACTGGTGCCAGCATCATCACCAGTCACCATGACTGAGCAGCTGGTATCCTCAGAACAGTATCTGCCTGGAAGGACCTATCCAGTCACCAATGCTGACAATGTGACAAAAACTTATCCCATGGCAATGGTGTTTAACTGGGGAGGGGTTGCTGGAAAGAAAGAGGTAGCAGTCTCTTCATCCATACCAGTCGATTGTTTGCTTGGCAATGATTTGGAGTCCTCAGCATGGGCTGAGGCAGAACTGAGGATCCATGCAGAAATGCTTGGAATCCCACACTGGATGTGTGTAAACACCAGAGCACAGACCAGAGCCCGGGGTGAAAAGGAGGTGCTGGAGTCTGGAATAATGGCAGAGCCCTCCAAGAGAAAAGGCTGAAAGACTGGGGAGCCAGCTTACAATAAGACACCAGAACCTTCTCCTTAGAAAGAAGAAGAGTCAGCCCAAGAGGGAACTGAGCCACAGGAACTGGACCCTTACCAGGCTGTGCTTTTGGGCCCAGGGGGGCCCTTTAGGGAGAAGCTGTGTCAGGGGTAGAAAACTTGTCCCACTCTTAAAAGCCAGCTACAGCAAGCTGCTGCGCACGAGGGAGGTGATGTCAGTGGTTACCACAGAACCTATTGAGAGGTGGGAATCTTTCACATTGAGGTCCCTAGACCCCAAACCTGGTGCCACTAGGAGAGTGGTAGTGCCTCAGGCACTCCTCCTAACTCCAGTCAGGAATTCCTCCTAACTTTGGCCCATGACATCCTCCTAGCTGGACACCTTGGCCAGACCAAAACTTGGAGTAGGCTAATCAGCCACGTCTACTGGCCAGGGATGCACCAGAAGTGAAGGAGTTTTGTAACTCCTGTCCCACCTGCTAAGACAGTGGCAAGACAGGTGGGCACCCAAAGGCCCCCTTAATCCCATATCCAGTGGTTCAGGTTCCATTTGAGAGGGTAGGGATTGATATTGTTGGCCCTCTTGATCTTCAAACAGCATCAGGAAACCGATTTATTCTGGTGGTAGTGGATCATGTCACCAGGTATCCTGAGTCAATCCCCCATGGACCACTACTGCCTCTGCAGTGGCTAGGGCCCTCATTTGTATCTTTACCCGGGTGGGCTTCCCTAAGGAGGTAGTGACAGATAGTGGTACAAACTTCATGTCTGGCTACCCGAAACGCATGTGTAAGGAGTGTGGAGTGAACTACCGGTTCACTACCATCCACAGTGTAATGGCCTTGTTGAAAGACTTAACAAGACCATGAAAGGCATGATTGGTGGACTACATGAAAAACTCAAAAGGAGATGGGATGTCTTATTTCCATGCCTGCTTTTGCCTACAGGGAAGTGCCATAGAAGGGAGTGAGGGTCTCCTCATTTGAACTTTTGTTTGGTCATCCTGTCAGGGGACACACAGTGTTTTATGAAGGAGGGATATAAGAAGCCTCTCATTTAACCTAAGCAAGATATAGTGGACTATGTGGTGGCCTCTGCTCCAGGATGGCTGAATACATGGAGAAAGCAAGTAAAAATCTTGAGGCCAGTCAAGAGCTCCAGAAGCAATGGTATGACCAAAAGGCTGTTATGGTGGAGTTCCAACCAGGGCAGAAGGTGTGGGTTGTGGAGCCAGTTGCTCCTAGGGCTCTCCAATATAAGTGGAGAGGGCCCTACCCTATCCTAGAAAAAAAGGGAGGTCACCTATCTGGTGGACCTTGGCTCTGACAAGAACCCCAAGTGGGTCATCCATATCAACCACCTTAAATCCTACTATGACAGGGCAGAAGTGACAATGCTCAGGGTTACAGATGAGGATCAGGAAGCAGAGAGTGAACCTCTCCCTGACCTCCTGTCCAGCAATCCAAAAGATGGGGCAGTGGAAGGTGTGGTCTTGTCAGACACCCTCACTGCCCACGAGCAGACTGATAGCAGGCAAGTTCTTAATCCGTTTGCTGAGCTCTTCTCTTTTACCCCTGGACAGACAAGCTGGTGTACCCATAATATGAACACTGGTGAAAGCCTACCTTTCAAGAATAAAATATACAGGCAGTCTGATAACGTGAAAGACAGCATCAAAGCTGAAGTAAGCAAGCTGCTGGAATTTGGAGTCATAGAGCCATCTGAGAGCCCCTGGACCAGCCCAGTTGTTTTAGCCCCCAAACCTCATGTCCATGGTGGTAAGAACAAAATGAGGTTTTGTGTGGACTGTAGGGGCCTCAATGCTTTGGCCAAAACTGATGCACACCCAGATCCAAGAATTAGTGAACTATTTGACAGGTTGTGAGCAGCCAAATATCCGAGTACCCTTGATCTCACATCATGGTACTGGCAGATAGGCCTGACTTCAGGAGCAAAAGAAAGATCTCCATTTTCAACCCCAAATTGTAATTTTCAGTTTACTGTGATGCCATTTGGGCACCTGCCACCTTTCATAGGTTGGTAAACAAAGTCCTGGCTGCAGTGCAGTTTATCTAGATGATATTGCTATCTTTAGCTCCACCTAGCAGGATCACCTGATTCATCTTGGGAAAGTACTAGAGGCTCTGAGAAGTGCAGGCCTCACTATCAAGACAAGCAAGTGCCAAATAGGGCAGGGAAATGTGGTATAATTGGGCCACTTTCTTGGTGGAGGCTAAGTTCAGCCATTACAACCCAAGATCCAGACAATTCTGGACTGGGTGGCTCCTACTACACAGACTCAATTTAGGTCCTTCCTTGGCTTGGCTGGGTACTATAGGAAGTTTGTGAGGGATTACGGCACCATGGTGGCACCCCTCACAGAACTGACCTCCAAAAATGAGCTGTCAAAAAGCTTTTGACACTCTGAAGGAAGCAATGTGTTCTGCACCTGTTCTGAAAGCTCAAGATTATGCCAAGCAATACATTAGGCAGACTGATGCCTCTGAACATGGGTTAGAAACACTCCTATCCCAAATGAATGGCCAAGGTCAAGACTAGCCAGTGGATTTTATCAATAGACGGCTACTCCCCTGGGAACAGTGTTGGAGTGAGAGGGCAGTCTTTGCTGTGGTTTGGTCTCTGTAGAAGTTAAGGCCATACCTGTTTGGCTCTCACTTCCTTGTTCAAACTGACCACAGGTCTCTCAGATGGTAAATGCAAATAAAAGGTGAAAATCCCAAACTGCTATGGTCTTCCATATCCTTTCAGGGAATGGACTTTGAAGAGAAACACTGACCCGAGACAGCCCATGCCAATGCAGATGGCCTTTCCCGGTTCTTCCACTTAGATGATCAAGACTCTCTAGGTGAAGGTTAGTCTCATCCTCTTTCGTTTGGTGGGGGGTCATGTAGGAAAGTGCCTCTTTTGGATATGTCTAGCCCCCACATTTTTCCTGAAATATGATGTAATTTCGACTGGAAGTGCACCGGGTCCCTGCCAACTAGGCCCCCTGTGCCAGATCTGCTTCCCTAAACTGTACCTTTTGTTTCCACAATTGTCACCTCTCTAGTTCACATATAAGTCCCAAGTAAAGGTTACACCTGGTACCAAGGGCCTTGTGGTTAAAGAGGGTCCCTAAGGGCTGCTGAATGAATTGTGCCACCCTAAGTGACCCCTCATCAAGCACATGCACACTGCCACTGCAGCCTGCATGTTTTGGTGCAGACAAAACTGAAAAGTCGACATGGCACACATCCCTGTGTGCTATGCCCAGAGACACTGCATGGGATATAGGTAAGACACCCCTCTAGCAGGCCTTAGCCCTACGTCAGGGTGCACTACATCTCCTTTGAGGGCATATCTGCATAGGCAGATATGCCCCTGCAATATCCTTGTCGATTTCTGGATATTGTAAGTGCCCAGGGAAGCCATAGTAAGTATATGGGCTGGACACTCGTCATACTCATTACGAGTACCCCAGCTCCATGATGGCTTCACTGAAGTATGGGATTTTTGGTACCAAACATCTCAGCATAAAAAATCTGCACTGACTCCAGTGTCACATTTATTAAATAAATTGCACACAGTGGACCCTTTGGAGGGCTCCCCTGAAACCTACCAATCCTTGGTGTGGTCACTGACTGGCCTAAGCCAGCCTGCTACAACCAGACAGTGTTATGACCTCATGGGGAGAGTACCTGCGCACTCTGAGGTCGAGAACTATGCCTTTCCTGGGTGGAGATGTTCACACCTACTCATGGTCAGAAAGAGTCATCTGTGGTGGGGAGCTTCAAAGACCTTGCTACCTTTGTAATACAACCCCAGCCTCTCCTGTTAGAGGGAGCAGGCCCCCTTCCTGTCCTCACCCACCTTTTGGTGGGAGGAAAGGCAGGAAAACTCAGAAAGAATGTGAGGTGTGCCCCCCTCTGCCAACTCCACCCTCAGGTGCTGAAAGCGAGGTGAAGTACACTTTTCAGTGCCCACCATCTTGAAGATGGTGTGACTTTTTCAATCAGGGCTAGGTCTATCTCCCACTCCCCCAGGAGGTGGGCAAAATAGAGGGTGCAGACACCCCAGGTGAGGGGCCCATTGACCATTACCTGTCACTCTCTTGTAACAACCCTAAATCTAGGATTTAGGTGACATCCCCAGACCCTGAACTTCAGTTCCTGATGACCTAAGAAGAGCCAGACACTACAGAATTGCACCAGCAGAGAAGACCGCACAGACCAACTGACTTGTCCCCAGCCCTGCCGGCCCAAGCCCTACCTACCTACCCTGCAGCCCTTGAATATCCTGCACCAAAAGATGACTCGTCCTGCAGCCCAGTGACCTCCAGAACCCTGGGAGGACTTACTGCCTTCAACAAAGATCAAGACTTCTTAGAACAGCGGTTCTGTTCACCAAGCAACCATCTTCAAAGTAAAGACCTGATAAACTGGAAAGCCAGCCTCCGGTTCCACGTCTGTACCCGATCCCTTCAGCTTGAGTCCAAGTGACCCTCTGGTTCCACTGCGCTCCAGAGCCCAAGCTCACTGTGGGCTGACCGCTCCAGGACTCCTTGACATCTCCTGCAGCCTCTGTACAGAGAACCCCCCCAACTGCGACCTGCTCCGGTAAGCCGCTTTCAACGCCAAAAGACACCCCTGTACCCCTCTGCCCTGGGCCTTGGTGAGGAAGACCAAAGGTGTCTCTACGTCCTGAGAAACATAACTTACCTCTGCAGCTGTTGTTTCACTTTGACCGGCTTCCTGGCCTGAGTCTGCACTGCAGTCTCTTTTCGATTTGACAGCTCTCCATTGCCTTGCATTGGGCACCCGACGCTGTGTTGACACCCTGCACCCGGCCACCCCTGTGCCGCTGGTGGTGTAGTGTTGGTACTGCTTTTGGCCCTGTCCAGTTCGTGCTTCAACACCTGGAGATTGGTCTTTTAAGTCGTTGCTACTTACCTCTAAGCAGCTTCTGTCTAATTGCCCCCAATAGCCATTAATTTGTACGGGGCGCCCGACCTCGATCTTGCACCCTGCACTCCTGTCCTGCTAAACCTTGCCTTCTATTGACCTTAAGCTTCCGAAGACTGTCTTGTAAGTCGATGTTATCCCTATGTATGCTGAATGTTTTCTTCCTCCCATAGTTTAACATTGCAAAGTCTGAAAATTGCACTGTGTCCATTTTTGAACCTGAAAAGTATTTCTATTGAAAAACGTATTTACCGATGATGAAGTTCTGTGGTTCTGCAAAATAAATATAACCAAGAACTATTTTTATGAATTGGTCTGATATTTATTCATTGAGTGTGTGACTCATGTATTGCAAGTGTGTGTACAACAAATGCTTAACACTGCCCTCTGATAAGCCTAACTGCTTGCCCACACTACCACAAAAGAGAGCATTAGTATTATCTACTTTAGTTGCTGTAAAGTCGCTGGGGATCCACTGGACTCGATACCTCTTTTTGGTATAGAATTTACAGAGCCAGCTTCCTACAGGAAGTGACTTATCGGGTGTGCGAACCAGTTAGGTGGCAGCAAAGAAGAGCGACACTGGAGGTGTGGTATGGTAAGCAGCAGACGGGATCAAATTCCTTTTCCCTAATACAGCAGGTCTTGCAGACAGTGCATTAGCGCTGCGTAGGGTCAACCTAAAAAATGATGCTGCCGCAAGCGTGATCTCATACCGAAAACTGATTCATTGGGAGTAAAACTGACGTAAGGCGGGATAGCGGCACGTAAAGCGACACTAACCACCCTAGTGTAACTTTTCAGTAAGTGAAGCATAAAAAAAACCTATAAAAAATAACGCTTTGGAACAAAAATCTGGAAGACTTCATAGAAGGCAGCCATGGAGGTGTGAGAAGAGAGCAGCAGCCAGGACAACAACCCCGACAACCCCAGCACCACCTTGAACTCTACTGCATTGGTCCTGGATGTAAAGCATACAAATGTGAAGTATCGCTATGCGTCTCATTACAGTGGGCATAGTCTACTAATGTATACAATGATACCCAAGTATGTGTGACATATTAAGTGGCACTTGAATGTGAGTGGATACAAGTATATTTTGTCATGTAATGTGGCAATTCATGTGTTACCTACTTTATCGGTGTACTTTCCTTTTTGTGGTGTGGAGTATGCTTGGCTGGATTTGACAACCCTTTCCCATATTGAGATATGCAATCCTGGCCTGCCCCTTACATGCAGTACACAACGTCACATTGCCTTGCTGCAGTGGATGATGATGTCATAGGTACCATGGTCCCAGGATGGTCAAGGGGTCCTACAACGTCATTGTTACACGCGTACACCTACTAATAGATGAGGGGATGGTATTTAATTACTAATTATAGTGTGTTAAGTGACTTCAGCTGGTCAGATTCCTATTACACAGCCACTGCTTTATTTCCTTCTCTTGGGTTTTTGAGGCATAGGAATTGCGACACATTGCTGGCTCAGCGTGCCGCTTGCCGACAATGTGTGACTTTTGGAAAAACTCATAAATATCACAGCGTCAGTTTTACAGTGGATTTTAGGTGGGAACTCCTACCTTGCATATATTAATTCCTGTGTGCTGCAGCCGCTTCTGCTGCAGGTATAGTCTGATACAGGCCACCTAAAACTAATAGTTCTGCCCACATTTGATGCTTAATTGTTTGAAATGCTTAAATTACAAAGAGGCGAATTTAGATATGCTAAATCTATATTTATCACATAAAATTAGGTGGAATGAACCCAAAGTCAGATATGAAACGTGCTGGGTTTTCAGAAACCAAAAGTGGTTATAAGATTTAATAACCCAGATTATCAATAGAAATTCTCCAAAAGGTAGAAGATGAATGATTACATTCAGGCAATATTTTCCAAAAAATAATAATAATTCAGGGCACTAAGTTGACAGCAAGATGATAATTGTTATTCCAGTTGGCACAGCTGTCGGTTTCTGTTGCCACAGAGCCTAGACTCCAGTGTTATGCCAATGTCTGCAACTTATAAAAAGGCAGCATCACTGCTATGAAAACCTTTAAAATGTTGAAACTCTATCATCAAAACTTTTAAATTTGGCGGTTGCTTGTGACTTCTCCCTGACAAGGACTGTGGCTTGAATAGGGTTTCACCCCCTCAACCAATAACCCAATGTCTTACACATATTGAATCAAATGTAGATGTTCTGCGATGGGTGTCCTATGGTTTCCAATACTACTGCTCATGTGCAACAATTTATAACGTCTTGAAGTATAACAATCATGAGCCTGGTTTATCAAATTAATTAGAAACTTTCTTTCAATTTGCCCTGTGGTAAATTAGCATGTGTCTACAGTGTAAGGACACACACTCACAACATGTCAAGTCATTCTGTTTGTAAGAATGGTGTGCATCTTTGCTTCATCAGCAAATATATCTGCATACAGTTTTGAGACTACGTTTTTCAAGCATTTGATGACATCATCTTGGGTTTGCAGACAACATGAAGAATTGTTTGAAAATCCACTACTGGATTTATAAAATTGATTCTTCAATATAGGAAAGGATGTGGCTTAATGGCTAGAGCGGCCACTTTGAAGCTGCTGAACCAGGCTCGAGCCTGGGCGTCGGCTCAAATATCCTGTGATTCTGGGCAAATGAATGTGTTTGTCTGTAATGCAACTTGTGCTGATGTAAAGCGCTCCGATACCTTCAGGTCGAGTTCGCGCTATATAAAACTCCAAGAAAAAAAAAGCATAATTTTGTTCATTTCTATCATTATATCAATATTGATCAGCAGATCAGGTAAGCAAAGGAAAATGACTAAACCTCACCTGGTTCGATTTCTGGGATTTGTTTAAAATGTAGATGAAGTTACTATAGAAGGGCTCTGAGAAGTTTCCAAAGTCCTCTTTCACAGATCTGTATTGTAATTGGCAGACAAAGGGTTTGTGCAGCAGAGAGGTTGGCCTGCTTGTCCTTTGGACAAGGTACATATGAAACGAGTTGCACTAGACCTCAAACAACATTCCTGGATGTTTCCACATTCCTGACTAATATTCTATCACTGTCAGTACTGACTAAAAATGTTGTCCAGTCAGAGGATTATGGCTCGTGTCCTGAAACTCTTCATCTGCCATCAATGAGGTGAGTTAATGTGGCCCAGTCCATGGTAAAGAATGTGTACAGGACTCACAGGATGTGCAGCATCAGTAGAAAGGTT
Source organism: Calotriton arnoldi (assembly GCA_963921515.1). Classification (NCBI taxonomy): domain Eukaryota; kingdom Metazoa; phylum Chordata; class Amphibia; order Caudata; family Salamandridae; genus Calotriton; species Calotriton arnoldi. Next base: position 580,895 of record CAWUFW010003172.1, on the reverse strand, counting down.
TTGTATTACAGGGTGAAAGGGGTTTCTATTTAGATGTGAAATGTAGGTAATATGTTTGAGACTGTGGGAGGGAAGTGTTCAGTTTAAGAAGGGTCTGAACTATTTCTACATTTGTTGAGAGCTAACTGAGGACCATGGTAAACTGAACCCGGATTTAGAGTGAGTGAGTGCTATGTTTAAAGCTAACTGTGGACCACTGTGAACTGAACCCGGATTTAGAGTGAGTGAGTGCTATGTTTAAAGCTAACTGAGGACCACAGTAAACTGAACCCGGATTTAGAGTGAGTGAGTGCTATGTTTAGAGCTAACTGAGGACCACAGTAAACTGAACCCGGATTTAGAGTGAGTGAGTGCTATGTTTAGAGCTAACTGAGGACCACAGTGAACTGAACCCGGATTTAGAGTGAGTGAGTGCTATGTTTAGAGCTAACTGAGGACCACAGTAAACTGAACCCGGATTTAGAGTGAGTGAGTGCTATGTTTAAAGCTAACTGTGGACCACAGTGAACTGAACCCGGATTTAGAGTGAGTGAGTGCTATGTTTAAAGCTAACTGAGGACCACAGTGAATTGAACTCAGATTTAGGACGAGGGTGTGCTCAGTCTAAGAAGGGTCTGAGCTGTGTCGAGGTTTATTGAGAGACACGTGAGAGCCACAGCAGTGTGACCTCTTACAATGGGTAGGGAAGCGCTCAGTTTTAGAAGGGTCTGAGCTGTGTCTATGTTGAGAGATGGGTGAGGCCCACAGTGGTGCGTTCACAGAGCTTTAATGGCGGAGTGTTCATTCAAGAAGGGTCTGAGCTGTGTTCATGTGTGCCAAGCTAAAGATTACGATGGTGTGCTCTTGGACAAAAGCTCTTTTCAACTGCATGGCATAGTGCAGAATTCAGGGAGTTCAGACTTGCTGCTTAGTTCTTCAAACATGGTCCTCATAAAAAGATGCTGTTTTAAGTCCCTATAGGTACAACTTCCTTGAAGCACAATAGTTATTTAAAGACAAGAACCAAGGCACAGTGTTAAGGAGACCCCTAAACAATTACCTGTCGAAACGTCTCGCCTCATAGGAGGGACAATTATAGAATTAATGACTATTGAATGTAAGGACATCAAACAACACAAAGATTAAATTGGGTCCTAATATGTTTCAGCGTAGCCTCCTGTAAAGGCCCTGCACCCACCTCCCCACAACAAAAGGACCCCACATTTATTTCTAAGGCTGGTCCTAACTATTTTTAATTGAATAGGACTGTATGTGGTAAGCTATCACCAGGGGCAGCTCCTCCATTAGGGCGGAGGAGCGCCGCCCCACTGCTTTTTCGAAGTGCTAGAAGCACAAACATATTATGCTAGTTTAAATAACATTTTATGTTTCTGCTTCTCATGCTGATGGAAAGCAAATGACATAGGCATGCCTGGTTGGGGGTGGGCGGGAGGGTATGCCTGGTTGGGGGTGGGCTGGTGGGCAGGTCGGGGAGGAGTGGCTTGCAGCACTCTGAGTAGCCTGACTGTTTGGTCGGCCCTGGGGCCGATTAAAGCAGTCATGCGCACTCTACATTTTCTCTATGTAGGCTGCATGCAGCCTACATAGAGAATATGGCCTCCCTAAAGGTGCCCGGCTGGGCGCTGTCCGCGACTCCGCACCAATCACAACGCTGCCATTGCAGCGTTGTGATTGGCTTACAGAAGGGGAGTGAGCATGCCTGTTCCTGTTTCTGTTGAGGAGCAGGAAAACGCGGACCAGCCTAGGAGCAAAGGCGGCGGGGGACCCGGTCAGGTAAGTTTTCTTTTTATTTTAACCCCCCTCCCGTGGTAACCCCCGTGGTAACCCCTGTGCGCCCCCCGACCCCCCACCCGCGAGTATTGCGAGCCGCGACTGGCTATCACTGGCTCCAGTAACTAAAATATTAAAAAAAATATATGACTGTATCTCCCTTTACTTTCACCTTTTGAACAGAAGCATTTCTCTTTAACCAGTGGCAGATTCTTAAAATGTTTTATTATTGAAGAATGGCTTTAGATGCTCTTTCATGTGAAATATGCCTCTCTGTATCTGCCTCTGCATTGTGTTGTACTGGAGTTTTTATTGCTAGTAGAAGTACAATATACTTGTTCATAGTGCATTTAAGATTGTAAAATGCGTGATGTTGTTTACATGATATGACTAGGGTGGTGCATACTATGTGTGTCTTCACTTGAATGGAGCAGCCCTCTTTATAGGCCTTACTAGGGCTGCAGGTTTTACATATGGGGCAGAGTCAGAGGAGGTTGTGTCCAGCCCATGTGACCAGGAGGAGTTTCTTAGGAGGTTTGAGGTCAATAGAAGAGAGGATCATGAGACTGAGATTGACCTGTAGATATGAGACCGGTTCTCAAGGTCTCATCGTGAGTCTCATCTGGAGACCACATCTCGAATAGTTTGGCCACTTCCGGTGGGCTAGTCTAGGACATGAGGAAGAGCTCTAGATTATTGTGTACAGCTCTCTTCAGTTTGTGGTAACTTTTCTTAAATATTTTGTTTAGTTCCTGATGTGACATCTAGGGTAGTGTGTCCAATACTGAAGGCTTCATTTAAAATATTTGACTTATTCAGAATGTTTTATTTATAAATATAAAGACAACTTAGGTGTAATGTAGAGGCAAGTGTCTAAAATTGTGAATGATTTGAGTCACTTCCTGTATGGAAAAGGGTCAAATACACAACTATGTATACTTTAGAGCATGGACCAGCAGGTAAATACCAACCCTCTAAGGGTTAGACGTCACAGTGACAGCCAACTTGGCTTTCAGGTGGCAGAACACTTCCTGGGTTAAAGGTCTATGTATGAGCCAGTGTGGGAGTCAGATGATAAAGCTATCCCAGGTTTAGGAGTCTCAGTATCAGCTGGCTGGTGGCTCAGGTGATTCAAGAGCCCTAGTGTCACAACACACCTGCAGCTGGCTGTGGGGCTCAGCTTACAGAATGCACCCTGTGTTAGAGGCCACACTTTTACTTGGCTGCACGGGGTCAGGTGATAGAATGCCCCCAGGGTTAGATGACAGAGGTCACATATAGAACGCTCCCAAGAATAGGGCCAGAGCATCAGTTATTGAGTCGCCCGGGTCATAGAACACTCCGGATTAGAGCATAGAGGTCACAGACTCAGTCGTGGGAGCTCAGGAGATAGAACGCCCCTAGTGTCACCGGACACACCAGCAGGGGCCGGGAGGGAGGGGGGGTCAGCTTATAGAATGCCCCCTGTCTCAGAGGCTTCACTTTTAGCTGGCTGGAGGGGTCAGGTGGTAGAACGCCCCCAGGCTTAGATGACATAGGCCACAGATAAAACGCTCCCAAGGTTAGGGCCAGAGCATCAGTTGTGGAGGGTCATAGAACACTCTCTGGATTAGAGCATAGAGGTCATGGACTCAGTCATTGGAGCTCAGGTGATAGAACACACTCGGGGTTAGATGATGCACAGTCAGCTCATGGTTCATGGCTCATGGTTCACAGCCTGTGGTGTAGGCTATCTGAGAACTCTTGTGTGACATCAGATTTTGTTATTGTAGAAAGTGCAGTGAGTGTATGCAACTGCCCACAGAATTGGTGCAAGATAAAAGGGACAGTAGTTTTAAATCAGGGCTGGTTTGGAAAATGGACACATAAGAGGGTGATGTAGAGACAAAGGTGACACTGAAGACCAAGCAGAGTGAAGCTGATAAGCAGAGGTTAAGATATGGCATTGACTTGCATTGACTGCCTCCCAAGGGGTGTCAGATTCTGTCTCCCTCCTATGTTTCTCTGTTCATTGATTCTGTAATACTGACCTTTGAGTACATTTTGAATAATCCTTGTACTTCTTCACAGGGGCTTCAGCCGTTGCCAAGAGCTGTGTGTCATCTTGCTCAGAGGGCTCGGCCACTCTTGCAGGTGTAACAGCTAAAGTTACCTGCTGCAGCACTGACCTGTGCAATGGAGCGAACAGTGCCAAGATCAGCTACACGCTGCTCTCCCTGGCAGCAGGCATCAGCGCCCTCGTGGTCAGAGCTGTGCTTTGAGGTGAGAATCTCGGAACTGTTTACCTTTCCCAGCCTCACATGGGCTGCAGGTGGGGCACCTTAACCATGGGGTAACTGCAGAACCCCTGGGGGTTTTCAGCTATGTGGAGCCCTCCAGTAGTAGGTGGCAGGACCTTTGTGTCAATATCCAAGAGGTGTAAGATGCTTCCTCTCCCATGTGCCTTCTTCATCAAAGGATCATGATTGTTACATTCCATAGAGAATTACCTGCCCCAGTTAGGAGCTGAGCATGTGGGGCCATGTGTCCATCAATATATGTGTGAATAAATTGGTACTGAAAGCAGCAATATTATGGTTATCTTAAAAAGGGCCTGTTTCTCTGGGTTCTACTCAATTAACAAAGAGAGACAACAACCTCCTCTCTCAGAAGAGTCTGAGGTCTGTCGAGCTCTACTGCCCCTACAAACCTCTGAAAGAGAACATAACCTTTGTGGAGCTCTGCTCTGCATTGAAGAGGCACTGAGGCCCTCTCGTATGAGAAAGTCACACAGTGTAGTGCAGCAAGTCACCGTGCTGCGCTGCATTACAGGGAAAGGGCAGGAATGTGCTGTATTTATGGCAATACAGCACATTCCCGTCCTTCACCGTGCGCTGGTGCCCTTTTGGCAGCCTAGCACCAATGCAGACACCCTGGCAAGGGTGCCTGTGTTGTTGGCAGGATTGTATTTGTGCAGGAAGGGGCACCTTCCTAAACAAAAACAATCCTGGGAGGCATGTTCCTCTTTAGAAGAGGAAAAAACGAGGAGAAATAGAGATATTTTCTCCTCATTACGCCTCACCTAGGGAGAAGTAAGATTTTGGCATGTCCTCAGGTTTACAAGTTTTTGTAAATCTGGGGATGTGTCAAAATCCATTGGAGTTGCATGAGATAACCCACGCAATGCCAATGGAACTCCTTCCTAGGGCTGAATAACAAAAGACAGAGATTTCAATCAATCAATCAATCAATCACGGCATTTATAGAGCGCGCTACTCACCCGGGAGGGTCTCAAGGCGCTGGGGGAGGGGGTAAGTTACTGCTCGAACAGCCAGGTCTTGAGCTGCTTCCTGAAGGAGAGATGGTCCTGGGTTCGCCGAAGGTGAGTGGGGAGGGAGTTCCAGGTCTTGGCTGCCAGGTAGGAGAAGGATCTTCCTCCGGCGGTGGTTCTGCGGATGCGTGGTACGGTGGCGAGGGCGTGGCTGGTTGATCGTAGCTGGCGGGTGGGCGTGTAGAAGGTCATGCGGTCGTTGAGGTACTTTGGGCCCAGGTCGTGGAGGGCCTTGTGTGCGTGGGTGAGGAGTCTGAACGTGATTCTCTTGCTGACGGGGAGCCAGTGCAGGTCTTTCAGGTGTCCGGTGATGTGGCTGTGTCGGGGGATGTCCAGGATGAGTCGTGCGGAGGCGTTCTGGATGCGCTGGAGTCTTTTTTGAAGTTTGGCTGTGGTTCCGGCGTAGAGGGTGTTCCCATAGTCCAGTCGGCTGGTGACGAGTGCCTGGGTGACGGTCTTCCTGGTTTCAGATTTGTGCTGCATTGCGTTGCTACAGAATTTTGAAGCCAATTGGAGCCACGCAAAGTGTTGTGAAGTGCAAACGTGACGCAACCCTCTCATAAATAACTTTCTATGTCTTAGCTCTGCTGACCTACAATGGTCCTTAAACCTCTTAAACAAACATTAACCTTCTATATCTGAGCTCTGTTAAACTCTACTGATCCTTTAAACCTTAAAGATGCCCTAAACTATCTTGGATCTCTGCTCCGCCAAGAAAGGGTCACTCACCTATCTCTGATCTCTGCTGCGGTCTCCTAACCCTCCACAACTCAAATTGGCACTAACCTTTCATCTGCGAGCTGAGCTTAGCTTGCTTGCTCTTTGAAACTTCTTAAGATGATTCATACCAATGATTTCATGATTGTACTCAGGGCTCAGGTCTCCTGCTCTTACAAACCACTTCAAGAGACACTAACTAATTTCAGGGCTCTTTTCTGCATTAAAGGGACACTACTCTTCTTTCTGAGCTCTCCTGCTCCCCCATCACTCCTAAAGTGGCACTAACCCTCTGTCTCTCAGTTGTACTCTGCTCACTAGCTCCCACCAATCTGGTCCAATAACCTTCCAACTATCAGCTCTCTTCAGCTAGCCTCCTTTTATGAAATTTTTAAGGTGACACTAATCCTTTAACTCTTAACTCTGCTCAGCTCTTTTGCATCTACAACCCTCTTAAAGAGACACTAACTGTCTATCTCTGGGCTCTGGTGAGCTCTCTTTATGTTTGAAACCTCATAAAGAGACGGTATTTCTCTGTTTTAGGTTCTGCCCACCTCAGTACGCACTCCTACAAATCTCTTAAAACATCACTAATCCGGTGTTCTCCTTTTCATATTGGTTGATTCCCTTTCACCTTATTCTCAAACCTTGCCATAATTCCTAACGTATACCTGTCAGTGCCAACAAGGAGCTCCTTAAACTCAACCTGAGCTCCATGTCTGAGAGTTGCCATTCATCTTTGCTTTGGGTACACAGTCCCTCATGCATTCTTGATATTTTTATGTCTGTGCTACAAACTGAAACTAATCCTTATCACTGCAATGAGATGGTGTGAGGACATGGTGTGGTTGTGCAACTTCACCCTTTAATAGTCTCATCTTGCACTATTCTGCCTCCTCCCACCATAAATAACTTGCAACAAATTGAATCCATCCCCACTGATCCCTTCAGGGAAACTAGGCTAAACACCAGAGCATTAAATGAGAACAGACTCACGAACGTCACCACCACACTATCTGCACCACTTGACACCAATACAAAGCTCAAATGTGGGCTCCTAAACTGTAGATCGGCAGTCAAACATGCTGCGGACATTGCCGACCTCATCCTTGCAAAAGACTTGGACCTTGTAATGCTGACTGAAACCTGGTTAAATGACTCAGCTGCTCCCATCCTGGACATTGATATCATTAGGTTGGACAGAGCAAGCGGACTTGGTGGAGGCATCACCTGTTTACATTGTAGCAATCTAACAGTGAAAGCACTACATTCTGACCTCCTTCCGTCTTGTGAATACCTATGCATTGAAGTGGCTGGTAGCGACAATCACTCCTGCAAACTGCACACGTTCTACCACCCGCCTCGCGACAACCTTCCCTTCCCTTCACAGAACAGATCATGGACATTATTTCGGCTAACGCAGATTTCCATGGCACTCAGATCTTCCTGGGAGATTTCAACCTCCACTGGAACGATGTAAATGATGTGGTGGTCAATAGCCTTAAATCTTTCCTACTGGACCTCAACCTAATCCAAATCTGTGACAGCCCTACTCATATCAAAGGAGCTACCTTAGATCTGGTCATTGGTAAGCCCAACTCCATCCTTCTGGATTCGATCCTCCCATGTGATTGGACAGATCACTATTGCATCACCTTCCTCATCCGGGAGTCGGTAAGTGCTAGTAGAGCCCAGCCAAAGAACCCTAAACAACTGAAAAGATGTCTACGAAACATCAATTCGCATGATCTGAATGCGCTCTGCGATAACATCTTGCCCCCTCCTATGAACCTGTCGGATGTCCATGACCTTACGGCCCATTGTAACCGCTCAATGGCCAATGTTTTAGACTCGGTTGCGCCACTACAGCTTAAAAGACTGTCCTCCAAACTCTCTAAACCTTGGTTCAATGATAGTCTTAATTCCGAAAGAAGGAATTCAAGACTTGCCGAAAGATTGTGGCGATCCTATCCCTCCCTTGAACATCTCTACCATCTGAGATCCCTAAGAAGCATCTACAATAAATGCATCAGATGCTCAAAGGCCACCTTCTTCTGAAATCAACTAGAGCAAGCAAAAACTGTCCCAAAAAAGTGTTTGAACTCATCAAGTCCCAAGCTAACAGTCATCCTAATCTGTCGGCACTGGGTCGAGGGTCACTGCCGAACTGCGATGAATTCGCTGACTTCTTCATAGATAAGACCACTAAGATCAAAGCTGATCTATGCACTGCCCTTGAACAACTGTCGATCAGTCCGCTGAACGCCCTCCTGCCCACAGGGTTGGTTGTCACTGTCCTTTCGCAGCCTTACCTCCCCAAAAACAACGCATCCTGGAGCCTTTTCCAAACCTTGGATGAAAGCACTATAAGCAAAACGCTGGCTACTCAGAAACCTTCTAATCATTACAACGACCCCCTGCCATCGAACCTCTTCTCCGAAGTTAGAACCTCCTTACTCCCACTTTGGACTAAGATCGTCAATGCATCACTTCGGCAAGGTGCTATTCCGGATTGCCTAAATTCAGGTCAAGTTACCCCGATTCTAAAGAAACCATCTGCAGATCCCACGGACCTTCATAACTTTCGCCCAATCTCTAACATCCCCACGTTGGCAAAGCTCTTGGAGAAATGTGTGCTCGCCCAACTCTGTAACCACATCGATCACTTCCAACTCCTGGACCAATGCCAATCTGGTTTCCGCCCGGGACATAGTACAGAATCTGCCTTAACTCACATTGTCGATGATGCGCTAAGAATACAGCACAGAGTCTGCCCTGTTAGAGGTCACAGATAACATCAGGATGACCCTAGATGGGGGTCAGTCTACGATTCTCGTGCTGTTGGACCTTTTGGCCGCGTTCGACACGATCTCTCACCAAATCTTGCTCAGGAGATTAGAGGAGATTGGACTTAGAGGTTCCGCTTTTCAGTGGATGACTAGTTTTCTGTCTTCCCGCTCCCAGATTGTCAATCAGGGTCCTTTTCGGTCAAAGCCTCTGGAATTGACCAAGGGAGTTCCTCAGGGCTCGTGTTTGAGCCCCACATTGTTTAATATCTATATTGCTCCCTTGGCCAATCTTCTTAGATCCTGTGGCTTCACGCCGATTTCTTATGCTGACGACACCCAGCTCCTCTTTTCATTCAACAAATCCTCCTCGTTGGCTCAGTCTTCTTTCTCGGCGGGTATGACAGCTACCGCAAATTGGATGAAAAGCAATTTTCTCCAACTTAATGCTGAGAAGACAGAGATTATGCTCTTCAGTGAGGCTCCTCTGCTGTGGTCACCTGATTGGTGGCCGGTAGCCCTCGGTTCTCCCCCTGCCCCGAAAGTTCTTGTTAAAAACCTGGCCATTCGCCTCGATCGCGCTTTGTCATTGAAAGAGCACCATGACCACACTGCCAGCGGTTGCTTTTATGTGCTGGGTTTGCTTCGACGTGTCTTTCCACTCCTCCCGGACTCTACTCGCAAAACCCTTGTTCAGACCATGGTTATGAGCCGGTTGGACTACTGCAATGCTCTCCTGATATCTGCTAATGAGTCCTCGCTAAGCAGATTGCAGGTGGTCCAAAACACGGCTGCACGTCTTGTTATGAATGAATCACTGACAGAATATCGAGGAGCTAAATATCGACCTACAAAAATATCGGTGACAAAATATCGACTACCAGAATATCGAATTCCTATCTACAAACAGGTAAGTACAAAAATATTTTGCTAAAATATCGACTTTTTTAAATGTCTTAAAAGTAATGTAAAATTAATGAAATAATAAATATAATTAAGTAAAACTTACTTAAAAATACTTAAATAACCTTAAAATTAATAAATAATAAATGTAAGTTAATAAAAAAAATAAACATGCATTTTTATTTTTTATTACATATATATTAACTTAATAATATTAAAAAACAATCGATATTTTTAATAATTACATGTTAAAAACATAATTGTAAATATAATTACATATATATATATATATATATATATAAATAAACTTATAATATAAATATAAAAAATAAATTATATATAAGTTAAAACATTAAAATTATTATTATTTTTTTTAATAATATTTGACACTACATTAAATATAACAATACTGAAAAGATTGCATATCGTAAAAGATAAAATTACTATTTCCACTCCAACAAGTGGTACAGTAGGGAATGTGTTGGATAGCGGGAGGGTAAACATTACTATTCCCACTCCAGTGAGTGCAACAGTAGGGAAAGCGTTGGATAGCGGGAAGGTAAAAATTACTATTCCCACTCCAGTGAGTGCAACAGTAGGGAAAGCGTTGGATAGCGGGAGGGTAAAAATTACTATTCCCACTCCAGTGAGTGCAACAGTAGGGAAAGCGTTGGATAGCGGGAGGGTAAAAATTACTATTCCCACTCCAGTGAGTGCAACAGTAGGGAAAGCGTTGGATAGCGGAAGGGTAAAAATTACTATTCCCACTCCAGTGAGTGCAACAGTAGGGAAAGCGTTGGATAGCGGAAGGGTAAAATTACTATTCCCACTCCAGTGAGTGCAACAGTAGGGAAAGCGTTGGATAGCGGGAGGGTAAAATTTACTATTCCCACTCCAGTGAGTGCAACAGTAGGAAAAGTGTTGGATAGCATAGGGGAATAGTTTAATATACCCACTCCTGCAATATAATTAAAATTAATCAACAATTAATAATTAAAAAAAATTAATTTACCTCCCACCATTTTCCCCTATAAACATCACCTACAATATTGTAACATATTAATAAATTAACATAATTAATTAACAATTCATTAATTAACTATTTACAATTAACAATATAATTAATAACAATCAAATCTAAATTAATTCACACAATTAACACTATAAAATAACTTAAAAAAATTATAATATAACAAATAATAAAAATTACATAAAAATAAAGTACTTCTTACCCTACTCCCCTATCAACCCTCAACCCACTGATAAAAAAGTACACAATTAACATATTTACAAATTAATTGTTAATAATTAATATCTAATTAATAAAAAATATACACAATTAACATAATTGCCAATTAATTATTAATTGTTATTAATCAATTTATAATTAATTAGTAATAAATTAATTAACTTAATTAACAATATAAATTATTAATCATTACATTATTAAGTAATACAATTATAAATTAATTAATTTCAATTAAATTACTTCCCACCCTATTCCCCTATAAACCCACAACCCGCTACAGACTTAAATTACGCAAAAAATATTTAACATATAATTAATTAATTCTAAATAATGCTAAAAATATATATTATAATTAAATTACTTCCCACCATATTCCCCTATAAACCCACAACCCGCTACGGAATTAAATTACAAAAAAATTAATTAACATAAAATTCATTACTTTTACAAAATTCAAACATACATGACAAAAATAATACATACTTTTAACACATATACTAACACTTAAAACACAAAAAAAAATCGATATTACTAACTTCGATATTGTGGAAATCGATATTTCTTACCTGCATTTCGATATTCTGCACCACTATATTTTTGCAATTCGATATTCTGTCCATTCTATATAAAAAACTCGATATTCTGTCCAGTCGATATTTCTTTTCCGATATTGTGACTAGTTACCGTTATGAATGCCCCGCCAAGAAGTCCCTCCCTTCCCTTGCTTCAACATCTACACTGGTTGCCCATCCGCAAGCGGGCTAAATTTAAAGTTTGCTGCATTGAATACAAGGCCTTGCATAACAAAGGTCCTTCTTACATTTCCAGGAAACTTAAGCCTTATGCCCCTATCAGCTCTCTTAGGTCGGGAGACAAGGCGCTTCTTGTGGTTCCTCGGGTGAGGAAATCGAGGCTAGGCGGGAAATCTTTCTCCTACCTCGCTCCCTTCTATTGGAACCATCTTCCCATCAACTTGAGACAGTGCCCTGACTATCTGCGTTTTAGAAAACTTCTTAAAACTGCCCTATTTCCTTAAGGTCCATCTGTCTGGCTAGTGCAAACCCTCAGCGCAGAGATACCCCTTCGGGGTGATTCAGGCGTGTTATAAAACCTATAAATAAATAAATAAATGTTGGATCAAAATGAATCTTGCCTACTGATCCTTCTAGACCTTTCGTCAGCATTTGATACTGTCACACATGATAACCTAATTGCCCTCTTGGAACACAGGATGGGGTTGTCTGGGCCTGTACTAAACTGGTTCTCCTCATTCCTTCATAACAGATCCCAAAGCTTCAAGGTGAACTAGTCCCTGTCTCGTCCTTCGCCGGTCACGCTAGGGGTCCCACAGGGTTCAGCGCTCTCACCCACGCTCTTCAACCTGTTCATGGAGCCTTTGACAGAAATTCTGAACTCATCCAGCATTCACTATCACATGTATGCGGATGATACCCAACTATACCTGAAGATCGCCTCCCTTGAGGACATCTGGTCCCTCAACTTAGTCCTATTGGAAACTCAAAGCTGGCTGACACGCAACCACTTGAAGTTAAATTCTCTCAAAACGGAATTCCTCCTAATCGCACCACACAAGCAATCTCCGGTCATCGAACAATGGTTGACTCATCTCACTGCTCTTAACTGTAGGCTGCACCTTGTTGATTCTGCAACCTCTCTGGGAATTATGCTAGACAAAAGTCTGAAGATGCAGAAGCACATCAGCTCCCTCACCAAAGGAGCGAACTTCCAACTCACCATTTTAAGGAAACTCAAACCTTATCTCCCTGCTCATGACCTAAAGGTGCCAGTGCAAGCCTTAGTGATCTCAAAGCTGGACAATGGTAGCGCCACCCTTTGCGGCCTACCTAGAGTGAAGACTGCTCCTCTTAAAGCTGCCCTCAACTCTGCTGCCAGGCTCGTAACAGGCGCCAAAAAAATACAACCATATCACTCCGGACATGTTGTCCCTGAACTGGCTTCCTTATGAAGCTCGGATAAAGTTAAAAATTGCATGCATGGCACACAAAGCCATTCACTTCAATACCCCACTGTACCTCGCTCAGAAACTGGAGCTGTAATTTGGTTCGAGAGCCTCCAGAAGTGCTAGCACCTTATTGCTAAAACCACAAAAATTCAAGAAAAAGAAAACTTACAATCGAGCCTTCTCAGGTATGGCACCGAGGATTTGGAACTCCCTCCCCACTGAAGTCAGGGTGAATCCTTCCATTTTCCTCTTCAAAAAGGAAGTCAAAGTGCTCCTGATGAAGACATTTCTACCTCTGGCTGGCTATTCCATTGGATATTGAGGTCACAGTTGCTGATCTGTGGTCCAGCTGCTAGGGTCACGAGAATGCCTTGGCTTTACATGATTGTGTATTTTTCGCTTTGTTGGTTCTGTTTTTGATTGTTTGTATCCCTCTCGATGTATAAACTGTAAAGCGCTCTAATACCCGCGGTGGTCATGTTCGCACAATAGAAAACTTTCAAAATAAAATTAATAAATAAATAAAAATAAATAAATAAATGGCAGAACTCTTCTCTCAGTGTGTGGAGCTCCCTAGCCCAATCATAGATGTGGCTACTTGGGGGCTACACTCCCTTGAGAAACTAGTTTAATTATGACTTCTCCCTCTCTGTCCAAGAAGCAAGCCTGTCTGCCTAAACAAAAGAGCAGTCCCTCCTTAGTGTGAATACCATTTGCCCTTAAAAGGTGGCTTCCCCTTTGAAGCTCCAACGTTTGGGCACATACCCACTCTGCCCATCCTGACAGGATGCTTGTTTCTGGACCAGGGAAGACCTGGCTTGGCAGTTCGGACTGGACTGTTCCCATGAAGCACAGGATCAAGACTGATTCACATATAGCTGGGTCTGAACTGGGGTGGCGAAGTGAGCTAAAGAACGATGATGGATTTTACTCAGATCTATGACTGGGGGTGAGTGTCTGAACAATGTCAGTGCTCTGTCCATCATCTCTTTGTGTTTGCTTTGTTCGCCCTAAGTTGGCAGGGTATGCCCAGACGTGGGTCCCTTGCACACTTTGCCACTGGATTCAAGTTAGCCTCGCTGATAATAGGTGTTACCCTGAAACCGGTCCCAGGATGCTTGTTTCCATTCCAGGGAAGACCTGGCTTGGCAGTTCGGGTTGGACTGTTCCCATGAGGCACAGGGTCCAGACTGATTTGCATATAGCTGGGTCTTTACTGGGGTGGCAAACTGGGCTGAAGAACGATGATGGATTCAACTCAGATCTGTGACTGGGGGTGAGTGTCTGAAAAATGTCAGTGCTCTGTCCATCATCTCCTTGTGTTTGCTTTGTTTGCCCTAAGTTGGCAGGGTATGCCCCGATGTGGGTCCTTGCTCACTTTGCCACTTGATTCAAGCTAGCCTGGCTGATGAGGGGTGTTACCCTGAAACCGGTCCCAGGATGCTTGTTTCCGGTCCAGGGAAGACCTGGCTTGGCAGTTCGGGCTGGACTGTTCCCATGAGGCACAGGGTCAAGACTGATTTGCATAAAGCTGGGTCTGAACTGGGGTTGCAAAGTGAGCTAAAGAACGATGATGGATTCAACCCAGATCTGTGACTGGGGGTGAGTTTCTGAAAAGTTTCAGCGCTCCGTCCAACATCTCATTGTGTTTGTGATTGTAAACTGATGGCAGTTTCCTGGAGAGTCCCACAGGGCATTTACGCCCAGTTCTCTTTAACATGTCCACGCAGCCCTTCCTGGTCATCGTTAGTTTTTCTTGGCCTGGTGCCAGCTTCCTATGTAGATAACACACAAGCATTTTCATCAACCACCATCTGAGCTTTGACATTCTCTCCATTGTGCCTATCTACCATCTATGCCTAAGTGGCAACAAGAGAGAGGATTCTCTCAGACCAGGATAACACTAGTGCCATACTTGTTGTCCCAGTGGGATGAGACCTCACAGATACCTGTTTATAAAATCAATAACATTGGATTCTGGATTGACAAAGAACTCTTCCTTTTGAAGCAGTGAAACAGTGGTTCTCTTGTTTCCATCTGATGATTTTTAGGGGGGTGTTATTACCTTTCATTCTACGGGCGCTTGTGTTGGGGATGTATCTTGTCAAGATGTCATTATCAGAACATCTGCTGCTTGAGGCTGTAATCCCAATGTCATCAGTAGCCTGCAACTTCCCCAGAACCAGGCGGTTTAGAAAATATTCAATGTGAGTAAAGTGTACCATGATTCATGACACAACCACAAGCTTCATTGGCTTCTGGGTGCTACCCCACAAAGGCTTCCATGAGCCTGGTCTGATTGCATCTCAGCGTTAGTTTACTCTTATGTTCCCTCTTGATCCGATTCACTTCTGTGTCTGTTTACTGATGTCAGGATAGCTGTCACTTGACAAAGCTCTTCTCATCATCAGACTGCAGCTCTGGAGCAATCTGGCTCTTGTGATCCACATCATGGAGTGGTCCCTAAAGTGCTGAAATCCCTCAATCAATGATCACTCACTCCATAAATCATCCAGACATACTTCCCCCTCCCATTCATACAGCCACACACACAAACAATGATTGAAGACCCACCATCCTGTATTCAAACCAGTACCATCCACCTTCACACAACAGCCCAGCTGAAGAGGATAAAGCAGTCAGTCCAGACTCTATGATTTCCATTGAGAACTATCTGCCACATTGTCCCCTCTAGGTGACCTCTAGGTTGAGTCTACGACGGTCATTGTAGACTGAGCTACCCTTTCAGTGTGGAAGGTACAACCTATGGACTTCATTCTATCTTAGATCTCTGTCTGTTTGTTCTCTCCTTGGACACAGTACGTGTATTTCATTTTTGGAAGTTTCCTCTATCGTTTATTTTAAGCATCTCTGCTATCTTGCAGGGAGAAAGTGTAGAGCACAGACACAAAAAGAAAAAGTCACATGACTGTGTGAAATGGAGACTTGAAAAGACCTTTCTAAATTGAGCCAGAAGTGTGACTGACTCTTTCTCATCAGCATTGATAGAATAAGTTTGGAATTTTCTAGGGTTATTCATGCTTTTTGTAACCAGACAGTCTTCATTTGTGATCAGTGTGTTCCTTGAGTATGAGTTTGGGGTCCAAGATGAATCCAAGTGTCTTGGCATTCAGTGAAATTTGGGTTTCAAAGCCGTCAAGCATCAGGTTGAGCTCCAGGTAGGTGCTGGTCATCCATGTTTTTTACGATGTGCAGGCTGTGTTTGATTCCTTGGATATCTGAAAAGAGGAGAGTGTTGAACCGAGTTGTGTATCATCTGGTATTGGTGAATCTTGATGCTCTGTGAGGACAGCCCCAACGGGCTCCCTGTAGAGGCTGAATATGACAGGGAACAGTATGGAGCCCTGGGGGACTACACAGGTGATAGGGATCTTTTGACACTTGGAGGTGCTCATGTGAACAAACGGGTATTGGTTGGAAAAAGCAGAAAGAGATCCTGTGAAAGGAAATGCCAGTAAATCTAATGTGGGACTCCAGAGTGTGTATGAGGGTGGGGTGGTTGACTGTGTCGAACACGGTGAGAGGTCCAGCAGTACCAGGAGGCAGGAGTCATCTACATCTGAGCTCAGGGGGGCATCATCTACAATGTGTACGGGAACAGTCTTGGTGCTGCGGGGTCTGGTGAAGGATAAGTGCGTGATGGGCAGGTAGTTGAAGAGGTCCTCAGGGTTTAATGTAGAGTTTTCAAGAGTAGGAGGATCTGGTCTGTCCAGAGAGCTCCTGGGAAGATGCCCTCTAGCCTTTGTAAGATTCATACAGCCAAATGTGGTTATTGGCAGTGCTACAAATCTATGAAACTGCAATCACATGTATTGATTTTATTATAACACTGAAAATTGAGAGTGTTTTAAAAATCAGCATTGAATTTCATTTTAGCCATTTAAAATATGACAATGTTCTTACTTTTTTCCTTAGGTTGGAATGCAGCAGGCCAAAGGGGGCCGGACTACATGTGTCACCTGCATTATTAAAAAAGAGAAATTAAGGAGAAAAGCATGTGAGATCAGAAAGAAGACCCCCTTTCTACACTTTCAATAAATGCTGACTACCTCAAACACTTAATCAATATGAAAACAGACTTCCCCTCACCTTGTACTTATACACTAAATGAAAACATAAACGCCCTCTAATTCTGCAATTGATGAATAAATATAAGGACTCCTCATGCTGTGTGGTGGTTCTTTGACTTCAAGATCAGTGGAACTATATTCTTGGGTTCCAGTCCTGCTCCTTCTGCCACAGTGCTGGATTTACCACTGCAGTTTTGATATCAGCAAATGCTCTCTGTGTGATCTTGGCCATAGTATTTAGTATTCAAGGTGTGGTTACTTAGTCCTACCAATAGTAATGACCATTCGTATAGCTCACACCAAAGACTGAATGTTGACTGGGCAGAAGTGTTCATATGGCCACATTTTAAATACTCGTTTTATCAGCACTGGAAGGTTGAAAGGCTGAGTCAATCCTGCTGGAACTGAGGATCTGATCTACAGTTATCCCCATCTGCCTATTACGAACTGAGGAACAACATCCTGGTCATTCGTCTCCTTGGTTTCCTGAAGACTCTCCGGAAACAAGCATTGACAAAACCAGTAGGTCTGGCCTTGGCATGCTGGTGCAATGTTATTTTATTTAGCATTTATATTGTTATTACATGCATGTGGCACATATTAAAAGGAAAACTTACTACTGTCTAAACGTGGTGGCAAATCCTTGAAATAAAAAATGTTACTTTTGAAAAAATATTAACCATCACATACAGTTTTAGTGGAATGGTATGGGTGATCCCTTGCAGGTTCTAAGAACAAGTATAAAACCCCTTTTTTATTTTTAATAAACATCACAGGTAAATATGATTTTAATGGGCACCAACTTTGGCTTTGAGTTGCTAAAGCCTGGAAAAAATAGTTTAAACAAGAGTGACCAAAAATAATTAAAAAAAGGATAAAGAATGGAAATAAAAAGCATCAGCAAAGCAACGCATTGGCCCACCAGCCCTGCCACTCATTTTAAGGCAGATGTGCACATCTGTGCCAGCAGAATGCTGTCGCTCACAGAAGCGAGAGCCAATGGCTGACGGGAGCTGAAACATTGTCCCTTGGTACATGACGTTGTGTATGGAAGCAGAATATAAATGGTAGTGATACAGTGAATGTGATTGGGGTCAGCCTGATTATGTCAGTGTGATAGCGCAAGTGTGATAGCGTAAATGCAGTGTGGTGAGGGTGATGCAGCGACTTAAACACCAATCAGTGATGTTATGTGTCTATGATCGTGTAATTGCAAATGTGATATGGTGAGTCTAATGTGGCGAGTATGATGGAATATATGACATTACAACGTATGAAATTACAATGCATGCTTTTACAACGCAGTCTTTACATCGCAACTACCATTACATTGCATGATTTTACAACGCATGCCATTACAATGCATTTTTATTAAACTACCATTACAATGCATACCATTACAACGCATAATACCTTTAGGGCAAAAGTAGGGTAGGTGTTGGATAGTGTAGGGACAAAAATTACTATTCCCACTCCAGTGAGTGCAACAGTAGGGAAAGTGTTGGATAGTGTAGGGGTAAAAATTACTATTCCCATGTACCCCAAAACCCATACCCACCCTAATACTAAAAAAATCTCTATTACTTACCTTATAATGCGTTGTAATGGTATGTGTTGTAATGGCATGCGTTGTAGTGACATGCATTGTAATGGCATGTATTATAATGGCATGCTATGTAAAGGCAGTTGCTTTGTAACAGTTGTGTTGTAAAGGTAGGTCGTTGTAATGACTGCATTGTAATGGATGTTTCCCATATGATGTGATGAGGGCTACTCGGCGAGCGCAATGTCAGTCAATGTGATAGTGTAAATGTGGCAAATGTGATGTGATGAGGGCTATGTGGCGAGTGCAAAGTCAGTCAATGTGATAGTGTAAATGTGGCGAGTGTGATGTGATGAAGGCTATGTCGAAAGTGCAACGTCAGTCAATGTGATAGGGTAAATGTGGCGAGTGTGATGTGATGAAGGCTATGTGGCGAGTGCAATTGCAGTCAATGTAATAGGGTAAATATGGCATGTGATGTGATGAGGGCTATGTGGTGAGTGCAACATCAGTCAATGGGATAGTGTAAATGTGGCGACTGTGATGTGATGAGGGCTATGTGGCGAGTGCAACGTTAGTCAAGGTGATATTGTAAATGTAGCAAGTGTGATGAGATGAGGGCTATGTGGCAAGTTCATTGGCAGTCAATGTGACAGAACAAATGTGGCAAGTGTGAGGTAATGAGGGCTGTGTGGCGAGTGCTTTGGCAGTCAATGTGATAGTGTTAATGTGGCAAGTGTGAGGTGATGAGGGCTATGTGGCAAGTGCAATGGCAGTTAATGTGCTGGTGTCAAATGAATGTGATGGTCTGAGTGTAAGAGTACAAAGGTGAGTGGATGCAGTGCGTACAACAGCAGTGAGTGTGGTTGTGTGATGTTGTAGTGCAACGTGAGGGCAATGAGTGATATGCTGAGCAAGTGGTTGAAAACACTGTACCCACAGGACAGTGTGCACAGTTGTCATCCCCGGAGAGCTCTAATATTGTTCTTTCCGAATAATTTGGTTTGAACTTTTGAGAGTTAAGAAAATCATTCATTGTGAAACTAGAAAACCTTGTAACCACAGTGTAATGTAATGTGCTACACTTTAAAGGCAACACCTTCTCTTTCAAAGTGTACAGAAACTACAAATATTACTATGTTTCTGCTTGTCAGGGAGTAAATTACACCCAGGTTACAACTTTACAAGTCAGGTCAGTATAAATCTGAAACACTGAACAAAATATTGCTTGCGTGGAAAAATCCAGTTGTGCACACTTAGGCCTGATTCACAAAGGACCTCTGCGCTCATGGTGGAGGCCCTGCTGTCGTGGGGGGAGTCTCTGCACTCATGGTGGAGGCCTCGCAGTCATAGGGAGTCTCTGCACTCGTGGTGGAGGCCTCGCAGTCGTGAGGGAGTCTCTGCACTCATGGTGGAGGCCCTGCTGTCGTGGGGGGAGTCTCTGCACTCATGGTGGAGGCCTCGCAGTCATAGGGAGTCTCTGCACTCGTGGTGGAGGCCTCGCAGTCGTGAGGGAGTCTCTGCACTCATGGTGGAGGCCCTGCAGTCGTGAGGGAGTCTCTGCACTCATGGTGGAGGCCTCACCGTCGTGAGGGAGTCTCTGTACTCGTGGTGGAGGCCTCGCAGTCGTGGGGGAGTCTCTGCACTCGTGGTGGAGGACTCCCAGTCGTGGGGGAGTCTCTGCACTCATGATGGAGGCCTGCAGTCGTGAGGGAGTCTCTGCACTCGTGGTGGAGGCCTCGCAGTCGTGAGGTAGTCTCTGCACTCATGATAGAGGCCTCGCAGTCGTGAGGGAGTCTCTGCACTCGTGGTGGAGGCCCCGCTGTCGTGGGGGAGTCTCTGTGATCCAGCGGCGTACTAGCAACAGATACTCCACTACCATATACTCACCTGGGCCCATACAACTCGCTTCCACTAAACACCAAGTAGACCGCTGGAACTTTTAGTTTTTAATGATTCTCATACCTTAAGATCTAGTTATTTCTACTCCAACTAAACCTTTCACTGATCAAATAGTTCTTTCCTCTGGTCAATGGACCATTAGGTGGAACTAGTTGATGGTGATAATTAACATAGCTTTATTAAACATTTCTCAATTAAAATGAAATAATCACAGACTCAAGAAGTTTTAAAATCTTTATCTAAATTAGTTGTTTGTGAACCATCTCAAATATTTCAGTACAAACACCCTCATTCGCAAGAGTGCCAATTCAATCAAAAATTCAATAGATATAATAATTCAGATCCATACAACAATTATGCTCAGAAAGAAGAGGACAGAGAGAGAAGAACATCTATCAATACGATGAATTCATATTTACCAAGGATGGTGTGAAGACCAACCCCCTGGCCAAAGGGCTGGTAAGGGTCCCCCGGGATAGATCAGGAGACAAAGACTTCAGGACAGGAATCAGGACAGGATAGTTCACCTCTCTAAATACCGACGACTATGTCGCACCCCTCTCTGACACACTCTTCCTCCTCGTGGTTCTTCTGCGATCTTCTTTCTAACCCAATTAAATTAAATAGATGGTTCTGCATTCGATTTCTTCATTAGCATCTCACAGCATCAGCACCCCCCCCAGCATCAACAGCATCCCGAACTCTGCTTCTGTGCTTCTTCTCTCGTGTCAATGCTCTCCTCTCTCCTAACTAACTAAAACTACCTCAATTATACCTTTCTATGGTCAATGTACCACCCATTAATATTTCAATTTTACAGGCAACTAACTCTGATTGGACAGGCGAGGGGGGATGATCATCACACCATGCTTACATTTCACTTATTTCTTTAAACCATTGTTTCAAAACTCCTCCCCTCAAACTTTATTACCCCGCTTCCTTTCCCATACATCTTCAAACTTTATTAATACAAATGTTGCGATCTCTTGAATAAAGTTCCTTCATATGAACTCTTCACCCTCATGTTCCCAGGGCACATCTTCGCTGGCCTTGGACGCGTGACAAATCCTTAGTCATCTTTCGTACCTTCTCGCCAGGGCGCATGCGTTGCGCAACGTCAGTCTGCTCGACTCAGACAAATTTGACAGGCCCAAATACGCACTAATAATAAAGTCAAAAGGAAAAAATGTTATTCTCAAAAATAAATGATTTCAATGTATTCCACCAACCTCTACTCTAGCCCATTCCATTTATTATTTCCCTTTCTGCATTTGCGTTAGTATAAAACTTATTTTCTAATTTCAGCAAGCAGGTGCCATGCATGTGAGCTTTTAAGCGGCCATTTTATGGTTCTTTGCGCAGGCGCCAGATTTTCCCTCCAAGCGTTAGTACGTCATACTACGTAGATGTAGTAGACGCATGCGCAGTAAAGATCCCGTGTTAGAATGCATTTTAGTCCTTCGTTCATGTTATTGCAGTTAGTAAACACATAGGCAAGCTTCATTTTCTCCCGTGTGTAAAGGAAATACGTATTATTAATCACTAAACACGTTGTTAATAATTCGTTAGTGAGTTAAACGAGAGGATTGCTTCCGAGCAAGTCTCATTTATGAGTCCTTGCTCCATCATCTGCACCTGGCCCTATTCCCCATGCAGTACATACAATCACCTCTTGTTTCATCCACGAAATTAGTGCAATTAATTTCGTTAATTTATTAGCTGTACTTTTATCTGTCACAGGAATATTCACATTAGTACAGGACGTATATTACTGAGGGGGCAACACAGCACAAAATTAAACCAGAGGCAGTTTTGTTTCCCTTGAGAATACCACACCGGCAGCTGAGTTTTGGAGAATTGCTATTTTCAGCCTTCACTTTTGGCATCTTCTCCCACTTTACCCTGAAATAGCTGTCAGAAAGCTGTGCGGCTCACCCATGGGTCCAACCACAACAAAGAAGGCTTGAAAAGTGTGTTTTTTCTGGAAACAAATGGCACCTACAGCACAGCTGTATCAGACAGGAAAACCGATATTCCTGCCTCTCACATGGGACTCCCTCTATCCAGTGCTTTAAATGGAAACATAGAAGTGCAGGTATTGAGTACCAGACAGTGCCAGCCCATTTAAAGCACTGCCTTTTTCAGAGCACTCAGTGGAGTAGGGTTGTGCTGGCTCCGGATGCAAGATGTACGTTTCACAATCAGCCGGACGACACCCTGTCTCCTCAGCCCCCAGTACCTGTCCACGAGACACCCACCAGACATTGCTCAGTGCTGCCGGGGCCTCCTCATGAGAAGTCTACAACTGCTCACCTGCTCCTACAGTCACGGGTGGGGGACAGGTGGGCAGAGAGTCCGGTCCCAGCACGCACAAATATTTAAAAGTGCGACAACTACAGTCCAGCCACTTATCCAGAAAAACTTTCATGAAAACATCACAACTGAACAGTGAGCAGGAAGTTCCAGAATTCACTTTCCCAAATGATACCAAAAGATCATATACCTGAGAGCTAAAGGTTACCTGACACAGGACAAAAGTCACAAACTCTTACACCAGATAATCTCTGAGTCTAGTAGATGGCATGGGATTACTCCGGTGCCCATACCGAGTGCACGTATTGCAGCTGGGCTGTTGATCAAAGGAACCGGCAAGGGGACTCCTCAAAGGGACATCAGTCAACTGGGAACCCCAAGTGCATTGGCACTAGACTCCAATGACACACATTCCGGATCGTCCAGTTCGGAACCACTGTCATGTTCATCCAGTGCAGAGGCTTCATTGTCAGCCCCTAGGGAACAGCTTTGTTGCTGATGAAACCTCTTGAATGCTGAAATGTTCCGAGTGAGTGTCTCTTGCCCACAACGAACAGTGACTCAGGTGCCACGCAAAGAGACTATGGTCCAGGGGTGACTCTCAAAAGGTAGCCTGAATTTGCTGCCAGGGCATCTATCCTGTACTAGTACCAAACTATCCACTTGCAGATGGGACACCTTAGCTTGCCAGCGATGGCTAGCTTGCTCATTGGACCTCTTTCTTCGATCATAAACAAGGCGGTCATTAACTGGATCCAGGAGTCATCCACGATGGTGAGGAATTGAGTCCAAAACCACCCAACCCATGGAAAGGTGGCCGGGGGCCCGACCAGTGGTAGAGTGGGGAGTCTATTGATAGTCTCGAAGTAACAAGTAGATTGCAAGTTCCAGAGATTGGTGGCTCGCTGAGGCAATCCAAATGACTTTATTCAATGTTCTCATAAACCTTGTAGCCTCCCCATTCGCTTGGGGCCACCGCACTCACTCGGAACGTTTCAGCATTCAAGAGGTTTCATCAGCAACAAAGCTGTTCCCCCATTGCTTACCATTTGATTGCCTTATGGTCACTCTCATTTCCTTGCGTCTGATAGTTCGCTGTGTGGGCTCCTGTGTTTGTCCTGCCCCTAGAACATAGACCCATTACTATGTACTTCCACTGGTCAATTTTTCAAGTGCTACTTTTTTTTTTCTTTAAAAACATTGCCCCTTAATTCATCTCCCTCACTTGCTTCTCTCGCTCCCCTCCTCCATGCACTGTTTGTCTTCCAATTCCCATGCATTGCTCTCTCTCCCCGCCAGCTCCACATTGCTGTCTTTTGCCTGTTTTATCTTCCCCTCCTGTGCCTCGATATATTGCTTTCACCCCACGTGTTGCTTACGCTCCATCCACT
Organism: Calotriton arnoldi; assembly: GCA_963921515.1. Lineage (NCBI taxonomy): Eukaryota > Metazoa > Chordata > Amphibia > Caudata > Salamandridae > Calotriton > Calotriton arnoldi. Next base: position 556,936 of record CAWUFW010003172.1, on the reverse strand, counting down.
TTAAAAACCCACCCTTGCTGCTTCTGCCCCTTGTCCCTGTGTTGCTTCTGCCACTTCTCCATGTGTTGCTTCTAACCCGATCAAAAAAGAGGGTTCTCTTGCAATTTTTCTTTTTAGTTACGATTCAACTTGGAGAGGTAACTAAAAAGTAAAAAGGCAGCTGCGTAAAAAGCTTTTTTTCCTTTCTTTTCTGAAATTCTTTACTCATGCATAGGGGATGCTGTGCCCCATGGCTAAAACCAATGGCAAAGCAAATAGGTCCCAAAAGCAAGACCTATTGGCTTTAGAAATTCTTGTCACCACCTTCTGTGAGGCACTTTTTTATCCTGAACACATTGCATGGAGGGACTTGTAGTTTTCTCCTTCCCTATCATGTGCTATGGGTATGATGCAAATACCGGCATGCAAAGTACACCTGGGTAAAAAAAAAAAAGGACTGTTGATAATGTTCACATACATTCTTTACTGTAGGAGATAGTGGGGCAGGTCTTCAGGGCGCTACTGGAGTTTGGGGAGCTGCAGGGCACGCCTGTCTTTAATGATAATTGCGATGATGGATTTGAGAGAAGCGAGCAATTCAGCAGCATGGAGGAGGAACGGAGTTTATCCCGCGTCGGTCCTACAGGAGAATACATGGAACTGCAGGTCCCAGATGCAGAAGCAAGTGTTGCATGGACCTGCTTACCTTTACAGTGCTGGTAAGAGAAAGACTTGTTTATTGTTTAATGTCAGAGTCACGCAATTGTTTTACAGTGCGATCAGCTTACAAAGGGCCAATTGGTTAGTGAACTTCCATTTCAGGGGCTTTGAAGAAGTTTCAAGATCTTCTTAGAGCTTCTCATTGCTCAAAAGGGTGTCATTTCTGATATTTATCTCTTTTCTATGCACTTCTTTGCTTGGATTCACTCGCGACAAAGTGTCACACTAAGTGTCACACAGTTGCTTGTTAAATGTCACTCCTAAGTAACTGAAACCATGGAAATGTCAGAAATAAGAAATTTGAAAACTTGTCAACTATGTTATGTTATGTTAAGATAACTTGTAAAGAGCGCAGCTGCCCCAGCAACGGGGCGTCTTGGCGCTGAGCAAAATAGAGACTAAACAGCGAGTATCCCTCCTCAGAGAAACCAAGAAGAGCCAGAGAAGGCATATGGATCAGAAGAAGGGGGACCTAATGAGGGAACAGATGGGTCTTTAGCGCTTTTCGGAAGGTCAGGTAGTTGTCCATGCACCTGATATGGGACGGAAGATCATTCCAGAGCTTGGCAGCCAGAACGCGGAATGAGCGACCACCAGCACGGCCCCTCTTCACACGTGGTATAGAGACCAAATGTTTGCCTGCAGAGCGCAGATGACGCGAGGGAGTGTAGGTCGAGAGCAGGCCAGATATTATGCCAGAGGTAGAGGATTTCAGGATCTTAAAAGCAAAGCAGAGAGATTTAAACTCCAACCGCCTCTCCACTGGCAGCCAGTGTAGCCGCCGAATGGTGCTAGAGGTGGGGCAGCGACTGGGCAGGGCAAGAAGAGTTCTGGCGGCGACATTCTGGACCCTCTGAAGTCTTGAGATCTCGGTCTTATTGACCCCAAGATAGAGCACACTGGCATAATCCAGTCTAGATAGGACAGATGCTTGCACAATGGTCTGCCGGATGGAGGGGTCAAAGAAACCCAACACGGGTCTAAGACTGCGCAGAATGCCAAGACATGTCGCCGCCACCCTCTTAATTTGAGCTTGGAAGCTCAGCGCTGAATCTACCCAAACACCCAGATTTTTCACCACCTTTTTTGGAGTGGGGAGGGTCCCAGGGAGGAGGGCCACCAATGTCCGCTCCACAGCTCATGATCCTTCCCCACCAGCAGGACCTCAGTCTTGCTGGCGTTGAGCTGTAGGCAATTGGCAGTCAGCCACTCTGCTACACCCGCCAGGCCACCTTGACTATGGACACTCAGCATAGACATTTAACATGCGCACACTTTATCTTTCATGTATTCTACCAGTCACAGGTACACATACAAACAGCACATGCATTTAGCCTGCACAACATTACATCCTTCAGGTACCATACCCCTTATAGGCACATACACCTCTAGCGCATGCATACACCATGCAAGCACTGCTCAGTACTGCGTTATACCTGTACTGCACCCTTCCTAGGTGCACACACACCCAGTGCAAATACACCACTTCTGCACTGCTCAGCACTACACACAAACCTGATGTAGGCCAAGGGTGAGTTAAGAACACAGAGGCGGAACTTTTAAAAGTGAGTGAGCCTGTAGGCCTCACTCCTATGATACAGGTTAAAAAGGACCTGTTCATTTCTACTGATCACGACACATTATGCTGCCACCACCGTGCTCGTGCTGCTATGCTCCTGGTGAAGGCAGTAGCCTACCCCCACTATGAGGGTACCGCTTTGGGTGCCCTCCCATGTCCAACAAGACTGCAATCCATGAGAAAGGCCTGTGTCATGGCGCACACGCATAATCCACGTTTGCCTATGACAACAAATATCAGTATTAGGGATCGGACAGCAGCACAGTTGGGCACTCAGGGCAGGGGTACACATGAGGAGGACAACAGCAATGTTCATGATTTCTGATTAACATTCTAACTATCGGTCAAATTTGTAGTACTTCCATTCAGCTATTTTTTCTGTATCGCTTCCCAGAATTAGCTAAGGGAAGTAACATGGCAAAACAATGTTTTCGGACCCCCTCTCTGTTTCTTGACATGCTTGACAGATCGGCACAAAACATTCTAGGAAGAAGCAGAGGTGAATGACCTTTTTAGGTCGAGCCTAGCGCAGCGCACATGCGCTGTCTATGGGAGGCTTCTTGTGAGGGCTAAAAAAACTCTGTGTGGGTCAGACTCCTCCCACACATCTGATTGGCCTTTGCGTATGTCTTTCAATAATGAAAGCACGCAAATGGCCAAAGGCGGGTTAATGTCCCACCGCTTCTTCAAATGTTCACTCCCACGGCGTTTTGCTCTCGGGAGCAAGCAGCAGCGTGCAGGCTGGCAGCTGCATTCCTCCCTCGTGGTGGATCAGGTTACTAATTAACACAGCGCAGTCGCTTTCACTTTAGCAGCCGCGCTTGTTTGTTCTTGGGATCCTTGCAAGCTGGCAGTTCTCTTCTTGCACAAGAGACCCAAGAGACCCCCAGTACCCCCTTTGTTCATGTAAGAGCTTTGAACATCTTGACTTCTACCACACAAGACACGTGTCATCCAAGAAAGGAATGAGCCTAGGTGGCAAAATTAAAGGGTTTGAGATATTAGACTGTCCATTTTAGAAAATGAATGCGTGGTGGCTTCCTCTGCTGCGGGGCCTCGTGACAAGGATTGTTGTCAATAGGGCTCTCGCTGTCATAGGGACTGCCTCTTTTGTGGGGGGGGGTGCACCATTGGACCCGCAATGGCATCAGTAATGTCCACTCAACCTGACAAGTACTGAAAATGCCTGCAGTACTGAGGATAAGATACCGAGGTACTCTCGGTAGTCCAGGAGGCACGCAGTTGGCAGGAGTGGCTGTGTGCATGTGTGTGTTTGCAGCTGAGGCTAAGCTGCAACTGCAGTGGATTTAAGAGAATCAGTGCCTTGAGAAAAGTTGCCAGTACACCTACGGCCGCTGGAGAACAATTTGGGATAATAATGGGATTGTAACTACTAAGTGAGGGATACTTTCCTGGTCCGTAGCCATTGAGAATGTCCGTGTGTTTGTGTTTAGTGCTGGCACGCGGATCCGATGACATCAGTGCTTCTGAAAGTTCATTTGATTGCAGGAACCGCTTTCTGCTATCGGCAGAGGAGGGCTGGCCTGTTAGAGGACTAGCATACGTGCAAAACTGAGATTTCGCGACACGGCGGAGCCCTGAAAGGCATGCTGGGCTGGGGTGGAGTCTACCCAACCTCTCAGAAATACTACTGACCTGACATCTTCGACTTTCATCAAAGGAAGCTTTGTTGTTATGGTCTCTTCATATGTTTCTCCAGTCTCCCTCGATAAACCGGCCCTTTGCATCGAGGACCCACGATATCGGCTGGGGTGCATCTAGGAAACACACAGGCCCTGCGTTCACGGACTAGAACAAGCATTTTTTACATATAAGGTCCCAAATGCGAGACCTATTGGCTATGCCAATGCTTGGTTTTTTTGCATGGTGCTGGCGAAACAAAAAACGCTCTTTGTATGGAAACTTCAGTCTCTGAAGGCAGTGTGTTGCAGGAGGCTGGGCGAAGGGCCATGCTGCAGGCCCACCCCGCAGTCAACTTCACACTGCCAAAGGCCTTGCACGGCGGGGGATTGGAGCCCCCAGGAATTTGGGCGCCGGGCTTGTCCAGAGATCAGGCTCTGCGGCTAACCCATCACTACGCAAGGTCAGAAGCTGTGCACAGAGGCTGGCGGTAGGAAGATATGATAAAAAACTCTGAAAACCAAGGTTAAAGATCTTTCCTTCTGTTAACAAATTAGTCAAATTCACTGAAAAACCCAAAGATTAAATTGATGTTATAGCTAGGTGTGGTAATAGGATGTTACAACATGTTAAAAAAAACCTCAGAAAGTCAGTAAAAAACAAAGGTTAAAGTGATGGTATAGTTAGGTGTTGAAATAAAACAAAAACAAATGCTTCAGAATATAAAGAAATTGAAATGTACCAGTTATAGTTTACTGAACTAACTATAACTTGTCCCCCACCATGTACTGATTGTGATGTCGCATGTGACATCACTCATCACATGTGAAATGACATCATTGATGACATCACGTATGACATAACTGATGACACCGTCGAACGGATATGATGGTTTGCTGTAAGCTTTTCATACTGGAAGGTATTTAGTAAAGTACACGTAGACCCAATGTTCCAAACCCGCTGTCCTACTCATCGGTGTCACTTTTTGCATCAAGCACAATATGAAGCATATCTGTGAAATGACTCGCGTCATGTTTATATTATACTCTTTTTTGTGGTATTGAGGTGCATAAGAAACATAATAGCTCTGTGTATTGTAATGCGATCAGCAACTTATCAAAACTTGAAAAGAGTCCAAAACAAGTGTTTGGCCATTAATGTCCATAATGAGATGTGCCTGTTAAATACCTCATCTCACATAGATTATTAATCAGAAGATTGGAATGTCGGGAGCTCCATTGAAGACAATGGAGCATCAGCAGTCTTTATAAACTGATGTAGGCCCGCTGCTCTCAACATTTCAATGTTCTAATACACAGCCTATGCCTTTCTCTTTCCCATGCTTCTCCTAAATATACAGAGGGGGCAGGGGAAAGCGAAAGGCAGAGGCTGTGCTGCAGGGCACACTTGAGCCTTCCTCCTCCCGTAGCTCACAGACTCACTTGAGCCTCGGAAGGAGGGAGGGGAATGGTGCTCAGCTCCTGGGTCTCTTTGGCTGGCAGTACAAGAAAAAGCAGTCTAGCCGAGCCCAGGGAGAACCAGGGGCTGACTTCTGTCCCCTTTCACAGCTATTGCTGTGAATGCTCAACAGCTAACAGCCGTGGCCCTGCCAATGGCTGTTATCTGTTAAACAATCACAGCAACAGCTGTGATTGAAAGGCTTCGGAGCGCGGGGATTTTGACCCCCTCGAGCTCTGAGATGTCTTTGTCTTTTTTAATTAGGACATTCTGCCCGCAAGGGACAGCTTTTTGTAACAGCCATAGCGAGCTATACCGCCCATTGAAGGCCCTCTCCCTTTAACGCTGGAGCGGTCCATTAATAGCTGGTATAGCCTGCTACAGTAGGCTCTAAGGCTAGCTTAGAACATTGGAATGCTGAGAGAACCATTGAAAACAATGAATTGGCCCAGGGCTTATGATGACTGGTATAAGCTCCAACATTCCAAAGTTTGTCTTTCTGTTTCTCCCATTTTAATTTATAACATTCTGACCTCAGTGGATTGAATGCTCTAATAGTCGTACAGCCCTTCTGCCTTGGGCTATACCAGTTGTTAAAGGCATTCTCCCTCGCTATAGGCCCTTGCCTGTGGCTCGGGCCTTTAATAACCAGTATAGCCCTCAGCAGCAGGTGGTAAGGCATTGGTAAACAGATTCACATCTATAAAGTAGAAAATAAAAAGTAAGCCTGGGCAGCGTACTCTGCTCCGCCAGCGGAGTTTGCGGCGTTTTACCAACTCTACGCTCCGTTGGGAATGTGGAGTTGAGGCAAAGCTCCAACTCCGTGGCGGAGAGTACGCCCCTTAGCTCCCGCGCCACGACCCCCCCCAAATAAGACAAAAAACTCGCTTACCTGCTCTCTGGCGTCTGCGGGCCACCCTCCTCCTCGCCGTGGTGTCTCTCCTCCTCGCCGCTGTCCTTGTCCTCGCTGCAAACCCCTACGTTTTACGTCTTTTTTTTTTTTTTTTTTTAAAGTCCTCATCAGCCTAGGTCCACAAAAGGAATAAAGAAACGAAACTCCGGGGTCTCCCTGAGTATAGCACCATCCGGAGCCCTTTTGTATTCAGACCTAAGATGGGTCACTCTATACCTTGCTTCTATTACTCCGACCATAGGAAGCCCTGCAATCGACCAGACCCTCTCAAGGCTGCCACCGGGGTAGTCAAGCAATATGGTATAAAGGCCTAATCATAGGACTATAGTTGTTCACAGTTACAAAGAGGTTATCCAGGTCTCAAAGGGGAGCCAAAACTCATTACGCTTGCGCTTTACAGCTCTGTCCATCTTATCTGTATATTTTATAGAAGCTAACCATTCTAGTTTATTTGGGGGCATAGCTTTAATCCAATACTTACAAATTTCTCTGCGGGCAAGCAATATTAGGTAGAAAATTAATTTCCTTGTGTTTTGCGATAGTGTTTCATAATTAACTGGAAGCCCAAAAAAGACAAGGGATATGCTTACCTGGATCAATTCTCCAAGTATTAACGATATCGTACTACTCACTACTACGTACTGTGAGTAGTACGATATCGTTAATACTTGGAGCGCCAAAAATCTCGTAATACCGGGCAATCCAAAAACATATGTTCGTCATTACTTTTCTCTTCCCCACACTTAGGACATCTCGGCATGACACCTTTCGCAAATTTTGCCAGTTTATATGGCGTCCAGTAGACCCTGTGGAGACAAAAGAGGTGGTTCCGCCTTAAATTTGCGGCACGTACTGTGGAGTATAGCATGTTACAAGATACTTGCCATAAATCTATAGACTGCTCTCCCGGCAAGCTCTTTTCCCACAGTGTTACAGGCAGGTTGAAGTCTTCATCCGAGCTCTCCACTAAGCTCCAGTACCATCTTGCCACCTCTTTTCCACGGGATCCATCAGATTGTATTGAGGATTCTAGTGCGTTAGATTGTCCTGCACCTAACCCATCCGTGAGGCTCCAACTTTGCGCAGTCCACGCAAGACGTAAAACATAGGAGTTTGTGACCGGCAACGAGGAGGAGGATAGTGGCAAGGAGGAGACACCACGGCGAGGAGGTGAGCGGCCCGCAGACGACCAAGAGCAGGTAAGTGGGTTTTTTGTCTTTTTTTTAAATTGTCGGTGAGACTGGGGCAGAGCGGAGCAGAGTTCCACAGAGTTTTTTTTTAACTGCCTGGAACTCCGCTGAGTGCCACTCCGCGTACTCCGCCCACACCTGATAATAAGGCATGCCCTATGAACAACCCTCCATAGAATGAAAATGTACCTTTCACATATTCCTGAAATGTGCAGACTGATATACACTATTTTATTAAGGATTATAATTATACTGTGAATAGTCTGTGGGACACCCATAGATTATACACTATACAACAGTGTATAATGTATCCGAATTTTCAATTAACATATGTAAATAAATATCTGTATGTCTCTTTTGACATGGTCAGCCCCCTACTTTTTGCTTGGAAAATTATGTGATTTGATCATAAGTGCGCAGAGTCCCTGCCAACCACGTCCCCTATGCCAGAGCTCATTCCCTAAAACTGTACCACGATTGGCACAAATTCAGATCCCATGTCCCTAGTAAATGGTAACCCTGATATCTAGGGCATGGGGCCTAGTGAGAGGTCCCTAGGGACCCCTCACCAAGGCCATGCAACTGCCACTGCAGCTTGAATGCTTTGGTGTGGTGAAAAACAACAAAGGTCAACATGGCACACTGCCTGTGTGCCATGCCACCAGCACTGCCTAAGGCACAGGTAAGCCACCCCTCTAGCAGGCCTTACAAGGCCTAAGGCAGGGTGCACTATATCTCAGGTATGGGCATATCTGCATAAGCAGATATGCCCATACAATATTTAAGTCTATTCTTAAGTATTATAAGTGCCAGGGAAGCCATATAGAGTGCATGGGCTGGGAACTCGACAACTGGAATTCCCCAGTTCCATGATAGCTTCACTGAACCCAGGAGTGTTTGGTACCAAACAACTCCTTTTAATAAACCCACAGTGGGGCGTGGCCAAGATGGCGGCGAGATAGGACGCAGGATCCTGTCCCTCCGACACGCCAAGTTTCAGCATTGTTATATCGCCTATCTCCGGGACCTTCTGCTCGCATACAGGGGCCGAGCGACTCTAGCACACCGGGCAGCACCGGTGGGCCGAGTCTCCCCACCAGAAACTCTGAGTTTAAGGGCCTCCGCGCCAGAGCGGGGCGGCGGCCTGGCCGAGCTGCACGTGTGCGAAGCGACGATCAGGTGCCGATTTGGAAGAAGCGTGGCCTGCTTGCGGACGAACGCTGGGAGGGGAGCGGTGCCTACCTGAAAGCAGACTGGCGCTGAGTGCTAGCGGGGAAGACCGGTGCTGCCGCTGACGCAGAGACACCCGAGCAAGCGCCATTTCGTGCTCCTTCCTGACGCGGACCTCCAGCGGGGCGTGCGGCCCCGGCTACTGATCGGGTGTGGCCGCTGTGGTGGGAAGACTAGAGGACGAGCAGTGTGGAGAGGTTGAAGGTCCCCGACGAGCAGCCGACGAGGGGCGGCGGACTGACAGTCCCCAAGTGCCAAGTTCCCGGGCCAGGAGCGAGAGAGGCGCCGGACCCCGCATCGGCGCGGAGCAGAGGCCTACTTGACGAGTTGGAGAGGTGAGCGGGTGCTGGGTGCTGCGCGGTGTGGCCTGGTGACGGTGCTCTGCGGTCCGCGGGCCGGCGGATGGGGTGTGCTGTGGGGGCGGTGCTCCCAGCTAAGCTGAACGGTTGCCCAACTGGAACATTGGAGAGACTGGGGCTGCGGCCGCTGTTGGTGTGTCGGCCCGGGGATCGGGCCGGTGGTTCCGTCGTTGTGTGTGCCCCGCCGGTGCAGCGCCCCTGCGACCGCTTGGGGCCGGCCCGCTCCTCGCCTGCCTGAATAGTGGGCCGGGCCAGCGGCAAATGGTTGAAACCCCCCTTGGGGCTGAGACCGGAGGAGGCCTGCGGCCCTTCCCTGCCCTGAAGCCCTAGAGCAGCTCTATCGGTGCATAAACAGACGGCGAGCAAGCTGTTCCGCTGGAAGTCGAGAGAAGCGACGGATCCCACGGGCTCAGCACCCCCTCTAGCACAAGCAGATCATTTGGAGCTGCTACCACTGGTCGAGCCTCCGGTAAGCGACGGCTGCCGAGCCCCTACAACATGGCGGCTGCACGAGCAAAGAGGGAGAAGTCACTGAAAGAACTGCTTACGAAACAACCGGGATCGGCTAGCACGGTTGGCGAGAAAAACCCGGATACGACAGAAGGCGACGACTCCCCTGCCACCAAAGCTTTCATGCTGGAACTTTTTGCTGCCATAAAGGAGGACATTCAGGAGCTTAGGGGCCAGCTCGCAGCAGACCTCAGGGAGGTGCAGAGGGATGTAGATGAGATTGGAGAACGTGTGACCACGCTTGAGGAGCCTGATATCAAACAGGAGGAGGACCTCCATCAACTGCAGCAGGATATGCTGCGCCTTCGGGAGCAGCACCTTGATCTTCAGGCCCATGCCGAAGACTTGGAGAACCGCTCCCGGAGAAACAACGTGCGGATTAGAGGTGTGCCGTGGAAAGAAGAAGGAGACGACCTCAGGGGCTATGTTGGGGCGCTGTTCCGTCAGGTCTTGGGTGAGACGGAGGCGCTAGACATCAGAATGGACCGAGTGCACAGAGTGGGCCTCCCTCGGGGCAACAAAGCTCCACCACCGGACATCCTTGTATGCGTGCACGACCTCCAATTGAAGGAACGCATCCTCCAGAAGGCGAGGGAGATCCAGCCCATACAATTTCGGTGCCAAACACCGGCTCTATTCCAGGACATGGCGGCTTCCATGCTCCTCAAGCGGCGAGAATTCAGGGTGGTAACCACGCACCTCCGTGAGAAAGGCATCCCCTACTCGTGGGGCCATCCCTCCCGCATTGTTTTTAAACACCAGGGGAAGTTGCTTCAGATCTGCTCTCTGGCCGAGGCTCTGGACGTCCTCGGCCTGGAGAACACATCACCAGCGGTACAGGCGGACCGGCCTAGAGAGCGGGGTGACCGCCGCACAGCACGATTGCAAAGAGTGGGAAAGGCAACGTCCGCCCTGAAGCCTGACCAAAAGAGAAAAATAAAGAGAAGCCGTGCTCTCCTCACTGTCACAATCATCAGACCGCCCGGACACCCCATGAGGTATACACCTGAACTCACTGAGATGGGCACCTAGCTGGGGGTCGGAGGGACAGGGGGATTGTCGTAGGAAAATTGTTGACGACATCTCCGTGGATGGGTGGGTACGAATCAGACCACTTTGGGCTGGGCAGCTGCTCGAGCCATGACCCCCCGGATCTCTGCTACCTTGACGGACTTTAGTCATGTTTACCCTTTGATAATTATTTTGACAATGAGTTTCTCTTATGGGGGGGGTTTGTTGGGGTTTTGTTGAGGTTGTTTCTTCTCTTCTGGATTAGGGAGGGTCCTCTCCCCAGTGAGCTCTCTCTCCCCCGCACCTACTATTGTCCAGCGATGCCTGTATCTTTCCACCCTGGGGCTTCTTCTAGAGACCAGCCCTCCTATATATCACTCGGGGCCTCCATATTCGCACTAGTTGGCCCGTCCTCTTTCCATGGAACTTAAAATAGTTAGCTTCAATGCCCGGAGACTTAATAACCCCGTCAAACGGAGAGCGGTTCTTTCCCTGCTTGAACACTCAGGGGGTGATGTCTGTCTCCTTCAAGAAACCCACCTGCTTCATAGTGACACACACCGCATGTGCCATAGCCACTTTCCCTCACAATTCTGGTCCTCCGGGAATAGTAAGCGGGGTGGGGTAGCTATCCTTATCTCCAGACACTTTAGGGGCTCGGTAGGGGGCTTACCCAACGAGCTGACCTTCCCCCTGCGCTCTATTAGAGGGAGACAGATGGCACTTGCATTGAACGCTGCACACCAAGTGATTCTGGCTGGGTGGAAAACAGATAGAATTCCGGACCACACACAATGGTTGCATCAACTCTGGTATCTTTTGGGTATGGAAATACTCTTGATGGCCACCCTAGGGACCTACGCAGATTATGCCAAGATTTGGGCCCCATTCATAACTATCCTCTCCAATGAATTTCGGGAACTGAAATGCCCCAGCTATCTCCGGCTCCTGAAACTGATACCTGAGGGCACTGCCCCCACCCAATAAGGTAACCCCCCGTTGGACTCCCGAATCCCTCAGACTACTGGAGGTCACGCTCCCTACAATGCCGACAGGCTGGACCCTTTCCTTTTCCTTCATTACCTGCTCACTGGGGAGGGTGGGAGGAGGTGGGATGGGGAGTTGATGTTTTTTTTTTCCTTTTTCGTTTTCCTTGCCTCTCGTGAAAAGCAGCACCACTATGATGTTACGACCTGCCACGGGCTGCCAGCTACCACTGCTCGCATGCCTGGCAGCACACTGGACCATATGGACACCCTTATGCCGGCGATGCAGTTGCCGCCTCCCTCCACTCTTTTTACCTCGCGGCCGGCCCTCTTTGGGTTATAGGCGACATGCTGTGTTAACTACCAGTCGGTATACTCTCATTCATTGTTTTGTTGCCATGATCTGATCAGCTTTTAGCCGGCCCGCTGGGTTGTAGGCACCAGTGTCCTGGTGTACCTTGTTTCGTGCTCTGCCAATAAAATTGATTTAATACTAATAAGCCCACAGTAATGCCAGTTTTGTATTTATTAAAATATGTACCCTGAGGGCACCTCGGAGGTGCCCCCTGAAAACCTATCAACCCTAATGTGGACCCTGACTAGTTTTAACCAGCCTGCCATGACCAGACATGTTTCTAGACCAATGGGGTGAGAGCCCTTGCTCTCTGAGGCCATAAACAAATCCCATCCTGGGCGGAGGTGTAACACCTCCACCCCCCAGGAAGGCACAGTGCATGAAAGGAAAGCTTGAAAGTCCTTGCCACCTTTGTAATGTGACCCCAGCTTCTGCTGCTAGGAGCAGAGTGCCACCCCCGGTTCAAACCCCCACTTTTGGCGGGAGAACCGGAGGGAAAACTAAGTTAGAATAGGAGGTGTGCCTCCCTTCGCCAACTTCACCCCTCAGGTGCTGGAGGCAAAATTAAGCACATTTTTCAGTCACTGTCATCTTGAAGATGGTGGGATTTATCCAATCAGGGCTAGGATTATGCCCCCCCACAAGAGGGTGGCATAATAGACGGTGTAGACACCCCAGGTAAGGAACCCATTGTTCCCTACCTGTCACTCTCCTGTAGTGCCCCTAAATCTAGCATTTAGGTGGCACCCCCAGACCCTGAAGTCAGATTCCTGATGATCTACGAAGCCTGGACACCAAAGAGCTGCAACAGCAAGTAAGAAGAAGGACCAGCAACCGACTCAGTGGCAACCCTGCTGACCTGCTTGCTGCCTTTTGCCCATGCTACAGAAGCCTACTCATCCTGCAGGCCCAGTGACCTCCACAAACCCTGGGAGGACTGCCTGCCTTCTATAAGGATCAAGGACTCAAGTAGACAGCGGACCTATCCAAGAAGAAAACATCTTTAAAGCTTAAGAACTCTGCATTGAGGAATTGCAAAACCATCGCCGGACACACCTCTGCACCCAACATCCACGGCCCAAGTCAAAGTGGCCCACAAGTCCTGTGAAGGCTCCCCAGCACTTCTGAGCAAGAGTCCACCACGGGCTGACCCCTGCAGCACTCTGCAGGGACAGGTGCAGCCTCAAACCGAAGACGTCCCACTACCATAACCTGCTTTGGTAAGACTTTCCCAACATCAAAGGACACCCCTGCACCCGAAGCCCCTGGGCCTTGGGGAGCTCAACCAACAGTGTCCCTATGTCCCCAAGCATAGCTGTGGGTTTTCTTTGTCTGTTCTCCTGGCCAGAGCCTGCAGCCTATTTCTGAAACAGAGATCCCCCATTGACTTGCATAAGGCGCTGGATTCTATGTTGGCAAGCTGTACCTGGCCGCTGAGGGTGTATGTTTGGTGCTGCCCTCTGGCCCCTCCAGTGCTTACCTAAACCCCTGGAGATTGACCACTGACACCACTTTACTTACCTGTAAGCAGCACATCTTTGAACGCCCCCAGTATCATTTGGTTAACACTGGGAGCCAACAACAAATTTGACCTCTGCACCCGCCGGCCCCATGCCACTGGCGGTGCAGTTTTGAAGCCTACCTGAATCTTGCCTGGTGTTGACCTGAATCCCTTAAGACTGGATCTGTACGTTGAGTACTTACCTGCAAAACTGTATTCTTGTTTTTCTCCCATAGGTTAACATTGCTGAACTGAAAATTGCAGTCGTGTCCACTTTCTAAAGTGAAAAGTATTTCTTATGAAAAACATACTTGCCTTTTAACGTACATCTTGGTCTTAAAATAAACCTGAAAAGAAGCTTTTTTTTCTAAAGTTGGTGTGGATCACCTTTTTGAGTCATGTGTCATTTATTAGTCACTGTGTGTAACAAATGTCTTGCATTCCTCCCTGTTAGGCCTAAGGCTGCTCGCCCACACTACCACAAATAAAGCACTTTGGGTTTACATTGAGCCCAGTACACTTCTGGGGGAATCTCTGGACTCTTTGCACGATATAACCACTTAGTGGCATATCATATACAGAGCCAGCTTCCTACACTGTACTTTATAAATCTCCAGTTTATATAATATTTGTTTCGAGCACTACACGAGAACTCCTTAATGTTAGTATGTGACAGAAATCCACAGGTGAATTATTTATTGTAAGGAGGATCTTTTGTTTTCACCACAGACCTTTGAATGAAGCCACAACCTGTTTGAAACGTGTCTACAACTCACACTAGTTGTGCTCTGTCTCTACTGGGTTTAAATGAAGTACTGCTTGTACTTCCACCATCACTGGTAGCTAATGTGTTTATCTTTTACCACACTGGATCAGACTTGTTTCTGGTACTGCACTGTTTATATGTCATACATGTACACGTGACATAAAGACAATATATGCTGTATATGTTTATGAGCCCTTTATTGCCTTTTATTTTTTTAAATGATCAAAGGGGATATAGAGTTTTTTAGAAAAGCAGCAGCTTGGTTGATGCCATCAATGATGCCATCAATGCTGTCATTTCACATGTCATGAGTGACGGAATATGTGAGGTCATAGGCAGTACATGGCGAGGCAAAAGTTATTGTTACCTCAGTAAAGTTAAACTTGTCAATTTCAGTGCTCGTTGGATTTCCAAACATTAATTGTATAATATTTCTACACCTAACAATAACATCACTTTAACCTTAGTTTTAATTTTGTGAATTTCTAGAGATTTTTTGACGGAAACTAACATTTTATTACGTTACCTGTCTCTGTTTGTGGTTGTTACAGTTTAGAAATTGTAGTTTTTTTTAACCTGCCTGTGATTGCATAATTTATCCCGTTTTGTGTTTAAACTTGTGATTTTTACTTGCCGGTGACTGTCTTCATTTAACCTGTTGAATTGTGGGATTTGCAGTCCAAACTCTGTAGTTTTTCACTCTCATTCCCCGTAACTATCAGTTTTTCCCTCCAAATTTCTCCTTTGCTCTGTGCCAAGACCTGTATGTTAAGCAGTCCACTCCCAGCTCCCATTTTGTGTTAGCAAGTGAGTGAAACCAGCTCCCTCTTTCCCCCCCTAGCAACAGGAATATTATACATCAGAGAGAGAACAGAGGGTGCTCTGAGACAGCAGTAATCTGCTGTGAGCTGTTTAAGCTGTGTTTTAAAGAGATTGTGCACTTCGTTTTTGGCTAGGAGAGTGAGTAAAGTTTTATACAAACAGTATTGTTAGAGGACAAAGTTTGTTTGGCCCTTACCTGCAGGCCCAAAGTGTGGATTGAGCCTGTCTGTCTCCTAGGAGATTCTGAATAGAGGAGCAGCTTCCAACTCCCTGGCCAGCAAACCTTGTTTGAGGTCGCTGGGACCTTATATAGTCTGCTATTGGTTGTTACATGTGTGCACTGATTGGTGGTTCTATCTGGTGTTTCTATTGGATTAGGGTTAGTGTTTTCATTGGTTGGGTATTTAAGGGTTCTGATTGGTTTCTGGGTCTGTGATGCAATCAATGTAGGGTTGGGACTAGGGCTAGGGTTAGGCTTTCTATTGGAAGTAGGGACTAGGGCTTCCTGTGTGATTGGTTGTTGGGACTGGGTTTGGGACTAGGGCTAGGGTTAGGCCTTCTATTGGAAGTAGGGATTAGGGCTTCTTGTGTGATTGGTTGCTGGAGTAGGTGTGGGACTAAGACTAGGGTTAGGCTTTCTATTGGAAGTACAGACTAGGGCTTCCTGTGTCATTGGTTGCTGGGACTAGGGTTGGGACTACAGCTAGGGCTAGGGCCTCTATTGGATGTAGAGATTAGGGTTTTTGTACCTGATTGAGTGCCTGGACTAGGGCTAAGATTGGCTGTGAGGTCCTGGTCTTGTATTGGTTCTAGATTTTAGGGCTAGTGTTGTGATTGGATAGGGTTAGGGCTAGGGTTCCCATTGGCTGAAGGGGTCACCTGACTACTAGGACTACAAAAGGCCAAGGCTTAGGGCGTCTCAGCCCGGGCGTCGAGGCTGAGGGCGGAGAGGACGAGGGCAGTTGCCTGTTCGAGCCTGTTTGAGACTGGTCGGGACCAGGGTCAGAAATGCTGCCCATTTTCTCATTCAGTAGTACCTACCCTACACCATCCACATCCACAAACAGAGTAACAAACTCACCACACCAAATGTATATCACACACTTACTACAAACTGACTCTATGCACTCTATGCACAAATCAATGTCTCAGCACCCACTACAAAACCACACAAACCACACCTATACACCCTTCTGTCCCAGATACCACACACTTCCGCCATCACCTACAAACAGTACACAACTCTATCCTATACCACAAACCAATCCACTCATCACTAACACAACCCCATTCCACACCATACTTAACTACATCCCATCCAGACACACACTCCCTGCTCTAATTACTCCTAACAGACCCCCTTTATCACTAACAAACATACACTCAGCCTTCCATAATTTATCCAACCAACACCCTCCTCTTCCTTCTGCCATAATAACACAAACGCACAACACATACACTGCACGGCACCACACTTTTTAACTCTTGCAACAAACCAGTCTAAGACAAACACTCTTACCTCTACTTCATTCCCTCCTACACACAACATACACTCTACTCATAAACACATCACCACCCCCTCTACCTTACAACCTCCTCTCACAAACAATACTATTCAAACAAATCCATCGCATGAAACAAATACACCAGCACCTCTTTTCACTACTCCTCAAAAACAAAACATATCACGCACACCAGCACAACAAAATCTCCCAAGTGCAACACCTCATAATACTTACCATCACAAAGTACAAACATACACCCACCTTTCAAACCACACAAAGGAACAAACTCCAATGCCAAACTTTCTCTCTTCCACCACACCTAACACACATACAGCAGCACAGCATCTCTCTTCCAACCGCCTCTCATCCATTGGACAATTTAGAACCTTACTACATGACCCACATGCTGCACCACCACCCCTGACTCATACACCTTCCGCCCTAAACACATGCAAACAATATAAGCAACATGCCACACCTCACAACTTCGCTTCTCCATGTCTACTGCACAACAATGTTACACCAAGAAAACAACACAGCACACCAACTCACTCTCAAACACCGTCTCCACCACCTACACATGCAGACCCATCAAAATGCCTTCTTAACATGCTGGATGAGGAACATGATACAGAACAGCTACACTATTGTTATCCTCATACAGCTAATGCCAGCACTAAGGACACACCTGCTACAAACCCACACAATACTGATCACTCTTCTACAAAACAAAGTCTCTCCATCACCAAAGCACATTCTCTAAACTGTCTACTAATAAATGCTCGATCCCTCTCTAAAAACAAACATCACATCTACGACCTTCTCACCGATGCAAAACCAGACATACTATTCATAACTGAATCATGGTTGGGAAATGATATGGCTCCAGTCCTGCATGAAGCCGTTGCTCTAGGCTATCAAACGATCACCCAAAATGGTATAGGCAAAAAAGAAGGTGGTCTAGCTGTTGTGTTCAGGCAAACATTACATATCACTAAAGTTGACGACATCTCCATAAAGTATTGTGAGGCTCTTCTCACCAGATGCAATCCTACACCATCTTCCTCCTGTAACTTCCTGCTCCTTTACAGACCTCCACCTAGCAAGGTGACATTCCCAGACGCACTTCTAGACACAGTTTCAAACCTGATAACAATACACTCCAACCTATGCGTTCTGGGTGACCTCAACATTTGGTTTGACAAACCCAATATGACCCATTCAAAAACAATAATCACTGGCCTAGACGCACTGAACCTGCATCAGATTGTCCACAAACCCACACACATCGCTGGACATATCCTAGATGTCATTTTTGCTAATACCGAACTAGTTACCTTTTAAACTATAACTCCAGTCACATGGTCAGACCACCATTTGCTTCCTTTCCAACATAAAACAACACTAAGCAACTCACCTAAAACTAGCTTACATGCATCCACCTATCGACCGTGGAACAAACTCAATTTGGAACACTTAGAAACACAACTAACATCCAGTACAGATCTGGAAACAATAAATTCTGTTAAAAATCTATATGAATGGCTACAGGAAGCTTTTGACATCCTGATACAGCTCAAAACCACACAACAGAACAAAAGCAAAAAAGCGCCTTGGAGAAACATAGAGATAAAAGACATAAAACAACAAATTAGAAAGCTGCAACGTACCTGGCTCAAAACAAACGCCAAACAAGACAAACTTCGCCTACAGAAAATTAACAGATTATACAAGTCAGCTATCAAAAAAGCAAAGAAAATGTACTATTCAGACAGAATTCAAAATGCAAAATGTGCAAATAAAGAATTCTATAAAATACTCAATGAATTTCGCAAACCAAATTGCCTAGAAGGAACTCAACCTGTTACCCAAGAAATCACAGACAAACTGGCAAATCATTACACGGACAAAGTAGACACGTTGGACTCATACTTAAAACAGAGACAAAGCACCAGCACTAACCCTTTTACACAACAACAATCCAAGAAAACTCTAACCCAGCCTCTCCGTTCCTTCCAACACATCTCACACGATGAATTTATGGACCTGGTCAAAGCAAGCAGGCCTGCCGGCAGCCCTTCTGACCCGTGTCCACCGCAAACTTTCAAGACAATTCTTTTAACAACCTCTGCTGCCACTCCAGTAAGAAGAATAATCAAGGATTCCTTAACTACCGGAATATTTCCAGAAGAACTCAAAAAGTCATACATTCGCCCTTTACTGAAGAAAACAAAACTTGGACCCGCTGAACCCTGACAACTACAGACCCATTACAAATGGATCTTTCCTGGGCAAACTGATAGAAAGAGCAGCGTTCGCCCAGATGTCACAATTCATTGAAGAGAATTACATACTTTCAGACTTCCAAACAGGATTCCGTCCGGGAAGAGGCACAGAATCTGCCCTCCTTGCCATCTGGGATGACCTGAAGAACACAGTAGACCGCAACGGGGTTGCTGCGCTACTCCTCTTGGACCTTTCGGCTGCCTTTGACACGGTTGACTATGACACTCTGAAACAAAGACTTTATGAAGCCGGCATAGAGGGGACTGCTCTAGACTGTATTGCGTCCTACCTTCAAAACAGAACTAATGTCATCCATACCCCACCTTTCTCGTCCAAACCGTACTCCACAAAAGCAGGGGTCCCTCAATGCTCTATCATCTCGCCCATGCTTTTCAACATCTACATGAAGTCATTACCGGTACTGATCAATCAATTTTACCTCACGTGCTATAACTATGCAGATGACACACAAATACTCCTTCAACTGGAATGCCCCAAAGACATTGGAAACTCCCCAATTTTCAGTTGTCTCAGAGCCGTGGATCAGTGGGTGACTTGAAGCCATCTCAAATTGAATGCTTCCAAAACAAAAAAACTCACGTGTGGCGATTGGAAACATTATGACCTGCTTGCCGGACGCCTGCTGAACTGGGATCACCACCTAAAATATCGAAGGAAGTAAGAAACCTCGGAATGACCATGGACTCCTAGCTATTGATGAATGCCCAAGTGGACAAACTAACAAGATCAAGCTTTGTCACTAGAAAAACGCTGCAACGAATTTTCCCCCATTGGGGATTTCCACACAAGGTCCAAGCTACCATCTCCCTTGTTCTGTCCAAACTTGATTACGCCAATAGCCTCTACCACAGATCACCTTTAACAACCATGAAAAGACTACAACGGATTCAGAACTCGGCTGCCAGACTACTCTTGCATATCAAACCGCGAGACCACATCCCACCTGCCTTGAAAGCCCTGCATTGGTTACCAGTTGCCAGAAGATCCACGTTCAAGCTGCTTTGTATCACCCACAAAGCGATACATGGAATGGGACCGCTCTTCATCAGGAATAAAATCACCAAACACATTCAACAAAGGAACCTCCACTCTAAAGTGGCACCATGCCTCAAAACCCCAAGATACAAGAAAAATTCCATGGATGGCATATCCTTCTCTGTTCAAGCAGCCAAACTATGGAACTCTTTACCCCCCAACATGAGATCCACAGACAACCACCTTATCTTCAGAAAACTACTCAAGAATTGGCTCTTCCCCACATAAGCACCCTACGCAAACAGAAATTTACAGCATATCCCTCTGTATATAATCATTTATTTTTACTATAGATATGTACCTATCTTTGTGTATTGCTTTGTATAAACATGTAGAATAATTATGTTGTTAAAAAAAAAAAAAAATTTAAAGTACAATAACACTTGAAAACCGGAGTTTATCTCGGGGATCTTTGGTCTACATGTACTTGCTTCCATTGTGCATCTATGTACCTTCCATGTACTTGGATCTGTGTGTTTGTTAGTTTTCTCCTGGAAAAGCATATCCAATGCACTACTCTATTTCTCATCCTGTACCTCTATCAATATCTTTAATCTACATATAGCTACCTCCTTTATGCATCTATATACTTTCAATGTACTTATGGATCTATATATTTATCACTTTCTTCTAATTCAGCATATCCAATGCACTACCCTATTTCTCACCCTATACTTCTCTCAATATATCTTCTAGCCCAACTTTCTGACTCATCTCAAACTTCTTTCTACTACTCTTTCCAATGCACTACCCTATTTCTCACCCTATACAGCTATCAATATATCCTCTACATCCACTCTCTCATTTATCCCAAACCCCATACCACTACTATGATCCCCAAAATAACCCTTTCTAGACTCTCCCTTACTCTACCCCTCCTTGCATCATCTGACACCTCGTTTACTATACCGATCCCCCAAAACAAGCCTTTCTAAACTCTTCCCTCTGACTCTTCCCCTCCACAACCCCTTTTTACTCATCCCAAAGCCTCCTCCTACTGCTATGACCGCCCCCCAAAAAAAGTCTAAATCCTTCACTCTTCGATCGCTCCACTATCCTTTTCAATCAAAATAACAGACTAACGTGTTCTCTTCTCAAATTTCATATTTCACTATACTAATTCACCACTAATCCTTTATGGGTTCCAGAGTAGCGTGCTACTCGCCAATAAAGCGCTTCAACACCTCATCAGAGGTAGCAAGCACTATATAATTGCAAACCTTTTTCCCTCTTCTATCCCTCCGCTACCCTTCTCTATCCAAATAATTGAATAACATATCCACCACTCAAATTACTTCATATTTCACTATACTAATTTTCAACATTAATCCTTTATGGGTTCCGGAGTAGCGTGCTACTCGCCAGAAAATTGCTTCAACCCCCCATCAGGGGTAACAAGTGCTATATGAATGCAAACCTTTCTTCCCTCTTCTATCCATCCGTTATCCTTCTCACTCCAAATAACTGACTAATATCCACCACTCAAATTACTTTCATATTTCACTATACTAATTCACCACTAATCCTTTATGGGTTACCGGAGTAGCGTGCTACTCAACAAAAAAAGCGCTTCAACACTCCATCAGGGGTAACAAGTGCTATATAAATACAGACCTTTTTTTTCCTCTTCTATCCTTCTGCTATCCTTCTGAATCCAAATAATTGACTAACCTATCCACCACTTAAATTACTTTCATATTTCACTCTACTAATTCAACACTAATCCTTTATGGGTCCCGGAGTAGCGTGCTACTCGCCGAAAAAGCACTTTGACGCCTCGTCAGGGGTAGTAAGCGCTATATAAATGCAATTACAATACAATACAAGTCATTTTAACCTCTGTTTTTTCAGTGAGTGTAATTATCCAATGGAGAAATATCGACGCAACAAGAAGTAGGTGAGATTGGCAAGAACCAGTCAGTCGAAGCAATGAAAACTCAGTAAAATTCTTTACAGCGAAGTTGCAACCAAGTTGAACCTTTGTGCCCGGTGCCCATGTGCACAATACCTGCTGGTAAATGCCTGGTGGGGCGACAGGCAGGCTCCTGGCATAGGACATGACGTGCAGAAAGTACTGTGGGAGCCACTTGGCACGCGAGTCCCCATGGCTGAGGCGCGCTGGCACAGGGGCAGGATCTGAGGAGGCCAGGCATGGTTCCCTCTACTTACACACCCCTCCTCTCCCTTCCTGGGGGCTGCTCACACTGGGCAGATGGTGACACCACCCAGTGTGTTAATGTTCATCATGGCACACGAGTCCCCATGGCTGAGGCGCGCGGGCACTGGGGCAGGGTCTGGAGGAAGGCCAGGCATGGTCCCCTCTACTTACACACCCCTCCCTTCCTCGGGGCTGCTCACACTGGGCAGATGGTGACACCACCCAGTGTGTTAATGTTCATGATGGCACACGAGTCCCCATGGCTCAGGTGCACGGGCACTGGGGCAGGGTCTGGAGAAGGCCAGGCATGGTTCCCTCTACTTACACACCCCTCCTCTCCCTTCCTGGGGGCTGCTCACACTGGGCAGATGGTGACACCACCCAGTGTGTTAATGTTCATGATGGCACACGAGTCCCCATGGCTGAGGCGCGCGGGGACTGGGGCAGGGTCTGGAGGAAGGCCAGGCATGGTCCCCTCTACTTACACACCCCTCCCTTCCTGGGGGCTGCTCACACTGGGCAGATTGTGACACCACCCAGTGCATTAATGTTCGTGATGGCACACGAGTCCCCATGGCTGAGGCGCGCGGGCACTGGGGCAGGGTCTGGAGGAAGGCCAGGCATGGTCCCCTCTACTTACACACCCCTCCCTTCCTCGGGGCTGCTCACACTGGGCAGATGGTGACACCACCCAGTGTGTTAATGTTCATCATGCACACGAGTCCCCATGGCTGAGGCGCGCGGGCACTGGGGCACTGGGGCAGGGTCTGGAGGAAGGCCAGGCATGGTCCCCTCTACTTACACACCCCTCCCTTCCTCGGGGCTGCTCACACTGGGCAGATGGTGACACCACCCAGTGCATTAATGTTCGTGATGCTGTGTACCCCCGACATCACACAGGTGCATTACTACAAGGGTCCTGCCAGGTTCAGGTTCCTGGGGGCCCCTACCCTCTCCCACAGTCCTTTGCACTCACTCACCTCACCTCCCTGGGCCCGTCCTCCCTAGCGAGGACAGTGACCGACACTCGTCATCCCACCCGAACCTCGAGCCCGGGGACATGTGCACAAAGTGCTGTTCCTAAGGACTCGCGCCAGTAACCATAGCAACCGAGTGACAGGCAAGCAGAAGCTGTCATTGATTACAGGCCTGGATCTCTCCTTCTTTGTTAAAGAAAAGTGAAACTATGAGTGGAACGGCGTTCCCTCGTCATGTTCCTATTGTTAATTGTGTCCCCTCACCTGCTTCGCGTGACGGAATGTTTTTTTGTATTTAGTTGTAGTGACAGTGACGAATAAATGTACCTTTTGTAATTAGTATCTTTGGAGCATTGTAGGATAGGACACTGTCCGTGGGGGAGCATTCAATGGAACACGTGAACAATACTGTCAAAACAAGAAGCGCGTGTGTTTTGTGAACACGTGTTGCCAAGAGCTGCATTTACACAACACTGTGATGATATATAAAGGCAGCACAGATACCTATCGGACAGACACCAAATGAGACACAGACATCACATAGGAAACTGACTCACGGTCATCACACCCAGATCCCACGCACTGACATCAAATACAGATATCACACACAGACAACACCAGCATCCCTTCTTCACATCCACTGCTCCATCACTTTGAAGGATGAAGGCTGTCTTGGGCTCGCTTCTGGCTGCTGCCCTCCTTGTTGGCACAGGTAAGACTTCCAATAAATGATACACTACGGATTTAAACCTGTGTGGGGCAGTACATGCCTGGTAACCTGTAGATCTACCTGTGTGAGACTGTGCATGTCTGGTTACATCTGAATGTACCTGTGTAGGGGGAGCTGTGTACATCTAGTCATTTCCAAATCTACCGGTGTGAGGCTATTCATGCTTGTTTTTCTTTCGATCTATCTGTGTGGGGCTTTACATTGTGGTCACCTTTGGATCTTCCTGTGTTGGGCTGTGTACGACTTGTCATCTTTACAACTACCTGTGTGGGGCTACACAAGCCTGGTCTTCTTTAGATGTGCCTGTGTGGGGCTGTGCATGACTGCTCATTTTAAATCTACCTGTGTGGGGCTGTTTATAACTGGTAACATCTGAATGTACCTGTGTACTAACAAGATGTGCATACCTAGTGACTTTCTATTAAATCCACCTCTGTAGAGCTGTCCATCACAGGCCATCTTTTGATCTACAAAACATAATGCCTGTACATGCCTGGTCACCTTTGGATGTACCTGTGTGGAGCTGTGCATGACTGGTCATCTTTAGATCTACCTGTGTGGGCTATACACGCCTGGTCATTTTTAGATGTACCCATATGGGGCTGTGTATGACTGATCATCTTTCGATCTACCTGTGTGGGGGGTAGATGCCTAGTCATCTTTAGATCTACCTGTGTAGTGTACAAGTCATAGTGTACAAGTCATGCTGTACAAGTGGTGTCATACAACTCGTGGTGTACAAGTCATAAAGAACAAGTTGTGATGTTCAAGTTGTGGTGTACAAGTCATGGTGTATAAGTGGTGGCATACAAGTCGTGGTGTACCAGTCATGGAGTACGAGTTGTGATGAGCAAACCGTGGTGTACATGTCTTGGTGTATAAGTGGTGGCGCACAAGCCATGAAGTACAATTTTGGATGTACCAGTCATGTTGTACAATTTGTGGTATATAAGTGGTGGCATACAATTCATGGTGTACAAGTCATGGAGTACCAGTCATGGTACACACGTTTTTGTGTACAAGTTATGGTTTACAAGTCTTGGTGTACAAGTTGTGGTGTATATGTCGTGGTGGTGTACAAGTCATTGTGTGCAAGTTGTAGTGTACAATTCGTGGTGTACAAGTTGTGGTGTACAAGTCTTGGTGTACAAGTTGCCTGGGAGCACCCATCGCAAGGCCCATTGAACGCCCCAATTGCGCAGAGTAAGGTAATACAGCGATTTGCGCTGTGTTGCCTTACTACAGATTTTTGAAGTCGTTCAGAGCCACGCAAAGTGGCTTTGCGTGGCTTTATAAATTTGACTTTAGAGGCTTGTGTCACGCATGTACCACTTTGTGCGTGCAAACATGATGCAAGCCTCTCATAAATATGTCCCGAAGTTTGAGGCTGTGCGACAAAGTCGGGCCTATTGTCCTTGCCAATGCTTGTGTGAAATGCTGCCAGCTATCAAAATGATAGTTTTCAGACTGATGTTTTATTTAATCTAATGTTTCAAACTCAATCTGTATAGATAGGTTTTATGCTATATTATAGGTTATCAAAATTCCAAGCGTGAGTCGTAGCCAGTCCTATCTAATTAATATTCATTAGGCAGCTTGCAAATTGAAACAGACTCTAAGGGCCACAATCACAGGGATGGCGGCCTGCAAGGGTCAACAGACCACCATGCCTCCGACTTCTTTTAAACAAAGAACACTTTTTTTCTTTTGGAATAAGCAGCCCGATTTAATTTAAAGAAAATTGCACTGCTTTAGAAATAATATATTTTTTTTTAAGTTGTAGTGAAAACTATGGCCTCCTGGACCTCAGCCTTCTCCTCCTAAAACCTTTACCCCAATTCACAATGGGGAAGTGGTTCAAAGGGGCCCCTTGTCTTTTGTGAATAAGTTACTGCTCTAACTTGGGAGCTGGTAACTTTTCAATGGATTGCATCTGTGATTCGCCAGGGTTCCAAGTTATTACTGCAGCAAATACCGAATGGAAATTTGGATGTGACGCCTACAACATGCCCCTTGCAAACCCTGATTCAGTGCCCAATCACAAACCCACTATGCACTGCTTTTCTCCCATATTTGTGAACAACAATTTTTCTGACCAAAAGTTTCAAACTTTTTATGTGAAACTTTATTTAACAGCTGCCTCAGATTCTTGTATATTGATATCATGTAACATTAATACAGGTTCACAGAGGACCCACAGCATAAGCATCACAGAGAGCAGCATGCGAGTTTTATATGCAGAGCCACTGGAATTATGCGGTTGTGCAGCTGTGGTGATTTTCACATAATTATAGAATTGCCACATAATTCATCATCTGCCACATAATCTGCAGACTTTAACCAAGACAAATCAATTGTTTCTAGCTCAAACGGTTCAGAAGTTAATAAAATGAGGTATGGTGTGTTACAGCTCAGTGGAAGGCCCTTTGCACAGCTGAACTGGTCAGCGTTCTGCAGCGTATTGATATATTTGGGTGTGAAACATGTACTAATGAGGTGAAACTAATACCCAGGCAGTGTTAACAGCTGTAAACGTGACAAAATAATGAAGTAATACTATTACAAAATGGGCCACATTATGCTGCATAATTTGGCTTTTCTTGCCGCATAATTTACCCAACACTGCCACCTAATTTGGCCCTCTCCTGCTTCATAATTCCAGTGTCCGTGCTTATATGTTACTATTACATGCATTTCATACAGCCTGAGGGAGGCCACAGAGAAGACCACACAGACACTGTTTCATGGCCTCAGAGTGAGAGGAAGTGCTGAGGGAATGGGACCCACCTCTTACCTGTTGTTTCTTCTTCCTCAGGCCATGCCTTAACTTGTTACACATGTGGTACAGTTACGAACAATGCAGACTGCATGACGTCAAGCAAATGCTACACTGGAATGGATTCTTACTGCATGAGCACCTACGCATCCGGCTCAGGTAAGGGAGGCTGACCACTCGGGTACAAACGTTGAGGTAAAGCGTCCTACGTCACTCGGGAATTTCCCACAATGCCCTGCCAATCCGAGCCCCAGCCTGGGGTTTTTATACAGATTCCAGTGATGATGGAAATACTGGGTGTGGTGTTAACGTGAAAAGTGATTTTATATGCAAGGGGTGTGTGTGTGCGGGTGTGTGTGTGTGTGTGCGAGTGTGTGTGTGTGTGAGTACTTGTGCTTCTAGGCGCAAGTGAAGTGAAGGTCACAATAAGACAAAGCCGGACAGTGACACAGACTGGCCCCATCCGCACCCCAGCCTGGGGCACTTGACCCATCTGAGATACTGGGGTACAAAAGGGAAACATAAAACAATGTCATTCATTTGAATACATTATTGCCAGCTTCAAAAAGTGTAAGCGTATACAAAACGTGGCCGGAGCTGCCACTGCAAGCGTACTGGTGGGACTAAACATTGTTCAATGATGGCACATACAGAAATGGAAGACGGGTGGCTTTAATTTAAAATAAATAAACGGGGTCGTTGCTGCAGGTTGAAGCCCAGCATAAACCTTCAGCAAGAACTGTCACCCAGTGGGTGTCAAAGAAGAACCACTCACAGCCTCCTTGAAGTCTGAGCATATTGAATGATCAACAATATGAGCATGTGTGTAAGAAACTGGAATATTATTTGGGTGAATAATCACAGCCCTGTTCAGGGTGAAGCCTCAAAGTCACTATATTAATCTGACCACAACCCCCTAGTAGCTATGCCTCCGAGCAGACAGGGGTAAGGGCGGGCAAGGTGTAAAGTGCCCAAACTGTAAGAAAGACAAAATGTAAAACAAACAATAAAAATCCCAAACTGAATTAGAAAAACAGAGTAACATTTAATAAACAGAATGACACCAAATGTCAAAAAGTCAATAGGGGCAACTGTTGATATGAATATTAAGTGGCAATCACACTGAGAAAAAGTATAGCGCCAATGATACACAATTGTCGTGGGAGACCGGGACTGAGGTGAGATTTCAGGCCGACCACAATGGTCAGATATACCAAGATCCTCATTTACAAGAACTGACGCATCACTGCATCGTGTCAGCGATGCGTCAAAATGACTTGCGATTTGCTACGTCATTTTTAAATGCCATGCATGGTCCATTTTTATGGTATGGAGCACCATAGCATAAGGATCAGGCTGCATCAAAAACAAGCATTTGCAATGCAATCGGTCTCACATTTGTGAAAGCAAGAGCTATTGACGTTGTAAATAACAATGTTTTTACTTTGCAGAAAAAGCGGTGTTGTGAGAGTAGTTCGAGAGAGTCGGTGGGCGGGGGGTCAGCATAGGGAGATTAAGTGGCGGCCTGAAATCGTACTCCTGATTGAAGGATGTGTTCATGTGCCACAAACAGCAACAATGTGCTCGGGACGAAGTGCCAATAATGGCTGAATACACCAGCCTTAGTGCACAAGTGCATGATGAGAATGCCTCTCGCGCCTACCGCAGTTCATCCCCTAACCCAAGGGATTATCAAAAACCTGCATTTACATTGTTGTGCTTAAATGTTCTGAGCATGTTGCTTTAGAGCTCGTAACTGCATAGAATACTATGTTACTGCTTTTTAGAAATCTTGTGTGTATCAGCTGTGTACCAAATAACAAGAAGCATTGGCAAATCATGAGTGAGATCTGCCTAGAAGGGGTGACCACGTGAAGAGGAGGAAAGAGGGAAGAACAGGATAGGAAGGAGCAGCGGTCAGATGTGGCGTACCGGCCACAGCGGCCGACTTTCAAGCTGGGGAACCACATTTGAATCTCAGCATTGGCTCAAGCATCCTGTAATTGTGCGCAAATCATTTAATCTCCGCACGCCTGAAAATTGAATGTGTCCATCTGTAATGCAACTGATGATCATGTAAAGCGCTCTGATCTCTTCCGATTGAATTTGTGCTGTATAATACTGAAAAAAAATTAAAAATTAAAAAAGCGGCCGCCATGCTTAAATATGAAGCAGTCACGCTGAAAATAATCAAACATAATGAATGAATGAATTTTAGCCTTATAAAGTGCACATTTTGCCCAGAGGCGTCAAGGCGCTGCAGAAAGGGCCATCAGACAGAAATACACGTAGGGCTCATACTGGTGGGCTGGTAAAAGCCAGGTCTTTAGGGCCTTGCGGAAGAGAGAGTGAGATACTTGTCCAGAAATTGAAGAAGGGAGGGAATTCCAGAGCCTAGCAGCGGCAACGGAGAAGGCTCTGCCCCCCCATCTGACTCTCTTAAACCTGGGAACTACCAACAGGTTTTAACTGGCATATCGTCGAAAGAGCCCTTTAATACCATCTTAACCTTGATTGTAGAAAGCCTTGTGAGTAAGACAAGGAGCATTAAACAGAATTCTCCGGTTTAGAGGGAGCCAATGCAGCTCACTGACAGAAGCCGAGACTGAATGGAATTTAGGAAGGTCCATCACCAGCCTGGCCGCTGCATTCTGCACCAGCTGCGGATGATGAACAAGCCCTTTGTTAATACCCAAATAGAGGGCATTGCAATAGTCCAGTCTCGATAACACCAGGGCAATGACTGCCTGCTTTTGGGAGGTCAAAGAAAGAAATTGAGAAATTTTCCTGAGAATCCTGATGATCCCAAAGCAGGTGGACATAGTTCTGTTAACCTGGGGACCCAGGGAAAGAGAATTGTCCTCTATAACACCAAGATTTTTTTCCTTGGGACGCTGGGCAAGGGCAGGAGCCAAGCGTGTCAGGCCACCAAGCATTGGACCAAATATGCTGTTGGTTTCCAAAGATCAAAACCTCCATTTTGTCCCAGTTAAGTCTGAGATAGTTCTCTACCATCCAGGAGGAAACTGCCTGCATGCAGTTTTTAAAATTGGTGGCAGAGGCCTCTGTGCTGTTTGTGATGGACACCATAATTTGGGTGTCGTCAGCATAGGACAGCACCTCCAGCCCAAAGGATCTGAAGACCCTGGCCAGAGGGGCAACATAAATGTTAAAAAGGGTCGGACTCAATGAGGAGCCCTGCGGGACTCTACAAAACAGATGGTTAGGGGCCGAGTAAAATTGATCCATTTTTACTATTTGTGCCCGATCATTAAGAAATGAGGTAAGCAACTTAAGGGCAACGCACCCAACCCCAATTTCCTTAAGCCGGTCCACCAATCTCAGGGGGGATATAGTGTTGAAGGCTGCCGTAAGGTCAAGAAGAATTAATAGCGTGGTATGGCCAGCGTCAACCTGAACACGGATGTTGTTGAGTACGGAAGTTAACGCCGTCTCCGTGCTGTGATCACTTCTAAAACCATGCTGCGAGCCATCAAGCAGCTGATGTTCCCCCAGATAGGAGCTAAGGTGAAAATTCAAATGTTTCTCCAGAATTTTTGCTGGGACAGGTAATAGGGTGATGGGGCAGTAATTTTTTAGTTCCGCAGAATGTAGAGAGGGCTTTTTTAAAAGAGGTTTGACCACCGCAGTCTTCCAAGAGGTAGGGTACTGCCCAGCTGAAATAGCTATATTAAGTATTGAGGGAAGGTGGGGTACAATAACCTCCCTCCCTAGTTTCATAATCTTCAGTGGACAGGACTCCAACGGGGAACCGGATGTGATTCCACCTAACAGGCGGTCCGTGTCCTCTTGTGACAGGGGGGAGAAGGTAAGTAAATTGCCTTCCTCCGCCAGAGTTACTGGATTATTAAAAGAAAAGGGGGTTGACAAAGACTGATTTGGGGGTCCCAGTGTTAAAAGTTTCCAAGGAGGAATATATTTCTGTGATCTTAGAGCGGAAAAAACTAGCCATTCTGTCACAGAGGTCCTGGGAGGTGTCAGTGTGGGCAGGGACTGAGGGGGAGGAAAGAGACCTAATTACATTAAAAAGCTCCCCAGGAGGTCTAAGGGATTCTGCAAGCTTGGAATAAAATAATATTTTTTCCTCTATGATGGTGATTTTATATTCCCTCAATCTTTGTTTGTGCAAATCCCTTCCCGCAGGGTTGAGGTCTAGACGCCAAATCCTTTCCTGATGGCGGCAGGATTGTCTTAGTTTTCTCAGCCTATCAGAAAACCAGGGGGCAGAGGTCTTTTTTCTAGCCGCATAATGCTCCTTAGGGGAGCTAGGCTGTCCATGACTACTAAAAGCCAGTTGGAAAAATCTGTGGCTGCCAAATTAGCATCAGAAGGAGGGCGCCATTGATGATTATTAAGTGTGTTGAGAAGAGCCTCCTTGCTGATACGACTGAGGTTTCTCTTCTTCTCCATTATCTTTTATTATTTAGAGATGTATGAGATACCGGAATCTGGAGGTTGAAAGGAATGGCATAATGGTCTGACCAGGAGAGTTGTATAGGTTCTCTTACCATAATCCGGGAATCGTTAGAAAAAATACCATCTAGTATATGTCCTGCTATATGGGTAGGGCTCATAACCAATTGGGGTAGACCACAACAATTCATAGTTTCGAGAAAAATTTGCGTTTCCTTGCATAGGGTCCTGGCTAAACAACGCTCTCGGTCCAGGTTGGCAGTAGGTCACAACACCAGTAAAACTTTCGGTCGGATGAACTTTCAACGAAAAATATAATGCCTAGTATGGATCAAGAGACGTTGTGAGCGGCTCGGTGTGGCAAGAATAAACATCTTTATACAAAATGCCCACGCCCCCACCCATTCTGCCTACCCTGTCAAATCTGGAAAAGGCATATCCGGAAGGGATTGCCTCCACCAGATCGGGATCGGAGCAATCCCTGGCCTACGTCTCGGTAATAAACACACAGTCCAGCTTGCGGAGAGAAACAAAATCCCTAAAATCTACTTTAACTAAACTATATAAACCGCACCCGCTGCGCACGTCGGCCCACCAATCGTAACAAGCAGTGGAGAAGAGAGAAACAACAAGCGGGCATGTGCAAAAGCAGCAGCTGCACTTAAACATGAAGCGCTGCAGTCATGGTGATTATAAGCAAACATATAAACCACACCTGCTGTGCATGTCACCTCCTTAATAAT
The DNA here is from genome assembly GCA_963921515.1 of Calotriton arnoldi. Classification (NCBI taxonomy): domain Eukaryota; kingdom Metazoa; phylum Chordata; class Amphibia; order Caudata; family Salamandridae; genus Calotriton; species Calotriton arnoldi. The sequence goes on along the minus strand of CAWUFW010003172.1, from coordinate 525,251 downwards.
AACAAGCAATGGAGCATGGAAAGAGAAACCAAATAGCGTAAAAAATGCTAGGCGGCCAACCGCCAGAACACATATATCAGAACACAATGAGGCAGGAAATTCAAAAAAAGAGTTCTCCAAACATCAGAAAAACAATGAAAGTGTAAGGAAACTGTACTTGGCCGGTGCTCCTCAGCTAAGAACAGAGGTGTAGGAAAGTGCCTCTTTTGGACATGATTAGCCCCCACTTTTTGCATGAAAAATGATGTAATTTCTACTGGAAGTGCACAGGGTCGATGCTAACCATGTCCTTTGTGCCAGATCTCCTTTCCTAAACTGCACATTTTGTTTCCAAAACTGGCACCCTTTTAGCTCATATATAAGGTCCCAGTGAAAGGTACCCCTGGTACCAAGGGCCTTGTGGTTAAAGAGGGTTTCAAAGTGCTGCTGCACAAATTGTGCCACCCTAAGGGACCTCTCACCAAGCACATGCACACAGCTACTGGAGCCTGCATGTCTTGGTGCAAACAAAACTGAAGAGTCAACATTGCACACATCTCTGTGTGCCATGCCCACATACACTGCATGGAATATAGGTAAGACACCCCTCTAGCAGGCCTAAGCCCTAAGGCAGGGTGCCCAACATCTCCTGTGAGGGCATATCTGCTCATGAAATATCCATGTTGATTCCTGAATATTGTAAATGCCCAGGGAAGCCATAGTGTCAGATTTTTTTTTTTTTTAAATGTGGACGGGTCCCCTTAAACCTATCAATCCTTAGCGTGGTCACCGATGGGCCTACGCCAGCCTGCTATCACCAGACCTGACCTCATGGGGAGTGTGCCTGTGCAAACTGAGGTCAAGAACAATGTCTTTCCTGGGTGGAGGTGGTCAAACCTCCCTCTAATCAGGAAGAGCCATCCGGGGCGAGGAGCTTCAAAGGCCTTGCTGCCTTTGTAATGCAACCCCAGCCTCTCCTGTTAGAGGGAGGAGGCCCCCTTCCCATCCTCACCCCTTTTTTGACAGGAGGACAGGTGGGAAAACTCAGAAAGAATGGGAACGGGGATCACTCCAGCACTCCTTGATGTCGCCTGCAGCCTCTACATGGAAAACCCCCACCAGCAACATGCTCCGGTAAGCCGTTTCCGATGCCGAAAGACACCCCTGCACCCATCCGCCCTGTGCCTTGGTGAGGAAGACCAAAGGTCTATACGTCCCCGGGCATCACAATTTATCACTGCAGCTGTTGGTTCCCTTCGACCGGCCTCCTGTTCTGAGCCTGCAGCCTTTTTTTGATTTCACCGCTCTCCATTGCCTTGCATTGGGCACCCGATGCGGTGTTGGCATCCTGGACATGGGCGCCGGTGGTGTAGTGTTGGTGCTGCTTTGGGCCCCATCTAGTGGTTGCTTCAGCCCCTGGAGAAAGGTTCCCCAAGTCTCTGCTACTTACCTGTAAGCAGCCTCTGTCCAATTGCCCCCAATCCCCATTGGTTTGTATTGGGCTCCCGACCTCGAACTTGCACCCTGCTCTGGGCTGCCCGTGGTGCCGCTGGTGGTGCACTGAAGGTGCTGAACTGAACCTTGCCCTCTATGGACCTTAACTTCCAAATACTGGTCTCTTAAGTTGATTTTATCCCTATGTAGGCTGAATGCTTTCTTCCTCCAATAGGTTAACGTTTGCAAAGTCTGAACATTGCACTATGTCCATTTTTAGAACAAAAAAGTATTTCTATTGAAAAACGTATTTACCTATGACGAAGTTCTGTGGTTCTGCAAAATAAATATAACCAAGTACTATTTTTATAAATTGGTCTAAGATTTATTCATTGAGCGCGTGTCTCATTTATTGCCACTGTGTGTGCAACAAATGCTTAACACCGCCCTCTGATAGACCTAACTGCTTGCCCACACTACCACAAAAGAGAGCACCAGTATTATCTATTTAAGCCTCTGCAAGGCCTGTGGGGATCCACTGGACTCTCTGCACTCTATACCTCTTTTTGGTATAGTATATAGAGAGCCAGCTTCCTACTGGTGGCCCAGCAGTGGGCTACACAACTTTGCTTTTGCTGCACCACTCTTACAATAAGTGACCACAGGAATAAATTGATAATTGACTGTAGTTAAATTGGTTTTTTTTGCAAATTGACTATTTTTCCAGTTTTTTAAAAATAATTGTCTGGGCCCTGGTGAGGTCACTTTAAGCACAACTGTTTGAAAAGTCCAAACCTTAATGTAGTTAGGAAACCAGCATTGTTAGGTTTTTTTCCTCACCAAAAAGGTTCCTAACTTAGTAAAAATAATGAGTACCAGAAACAGTACTCCATAGGATCTGGCAGAGGTGGAAGAGCTCAAACTTACAACTTGCCTGCCCTGGTCAATGAAACAGCTTAGAGGTCTGTGTAAAACTTAAGGCCTCAAGACTGGGTCAAACCCTACCAAAGAACAGCTCCAAGAGCTTTTGGCAGAGTATGACAAAGAGCATCCAGAGGATGACTCTGACCTTGCAGAAGATCAAAACACTGACAATTGGAGTGACATGCTAACACCCCAAGACAGAGAAGCAACCTCAGATGAGGAGCTTGCTCTGAAAAGACCAGCCAGGAGGGCAGCTCTTGAAGCCCAACTCCTAGCTATAGAAAGAGAGAGAAGCGAGATGGGCCTGGGACCCATCTCTGGTGGCAGCACAGTCATAAATAGGGAGAGAGTAGATTCTTTTGACCCTAAAATCCCCAAAGGGATCGTTCTAAAATTCTTTGAGGGTGATGATATCACCAAGTGGTTCATTGCTTTTGAGACGGCCTGTCTTAGCAGTCAGGTCCACAGGAAGCTGTGGAGTGCTATCCTGTGGGAAATGTTCCCAGGGAAGTGCTGGGATAGACTCCCAACACTCAATGAGAAAGAAGCTGAATCCTATGACCTCATGAAGGGTACCCTGATTGAGGGCTTTGGAATCAGCACTGAGGAGTATAGGATCAGGTTCATGGAGACTCAACAAACCCAGAGCCAGACCTGGGTAGATTTTGTAGACCACTCAGTGAAATCACTAGGAGGTTGGGTAGATGGTAACAATGTGAATGGCTATGAAAAGCTTTATAATTTGCTAACGAAGGGGCATCTTTTTAATAATTGTTGCTAAGAGAAATTACATCAGTTTCTGGTAGACCTAGGTCCACTTTCTCCTCTAGAATTGGGCAAAAAGGCAGACCACAGGGTCAAAACAAGGGTGACCAAGGCTACCACTGGTGGGGGAGACCAAAAGAAAGAGGCCAAAAAGCCTCCCAAAGTAAAGAGGGTGAACCTAAAAACAAAAAGTCTTCTTCAGGCCCCCCAAAACATGTTCAGAAAGGTGGGCCCAGAGACTCTTCACAGCCAAAGGGTGGGTATCAGGGGAAGAACTGGGATCCCAACAAGGCTTGGTGTCATGACTGTAGGTCACTGGGTGTTAGAAATGGGGTTCTCTAGTTGGCAGGTTGTTACCCTGTCGAAGTAGGGGCCCGTCTTCCTAGTCAGGATAGGGGGGGATACACTACTGAAATAAGCCCTGCTCATCCCCTTGGTAGCTTGGCACAAGCTGTCAGGCTTATCTCAGAGACAGTGTGTAAAAGTGTGGTGGTGACCTCTGCGGTGCCTTCAGGACACGGAGCTGGCAGCGGCGTCAGTGACGGTGTCGGATTGCTTTTTCTTCTGTTGCAGCACAAAACACAAAGTTCCCAGTGCTGGTAGCAGATGAACCTGAAGTTGTTGCTGTTCCTGAGACTTCTTGAACAGGGGGCAAGCTCTACTTTAAGCCCTTGGAGAAAATCACACAAAGAACTTTCAGAAAGTTCAGTCCAGACCTTTCACTGCCCAAGACAGAAGCAGCCACTGCAGGCCAACACAGCAAAGCAATGAGCAAAGTGGTAGTCCCCTCTCGCAGCTTCTCCACCTCTCCTTATTGGCAGTTTTTTGGTCCAAGTTCTGGGATCTTGGCCCCCATATTTATACCACATTTCCCTTTGTTCTCGAGTGGCAGAGAGTGTCTGTGCTCAGTCCAAACCAGTTCTGTCCCCTCTGGCCCAGCTTCCTAGCAGGAGGTGGAGACCGCATTATCCAAGGCAGACCAGGCCTCTTCAGGTGCAAGGAGATCTCCTCCCACTACTCTAAATGCAGCTCAGGTCTATTCAGCTCAGCCCTGACTCATCCAGAAAAGGCAGGACACACCTCAACCCCCCAGTGGCCATCTCTTAAGAGAATGCACATCCCCAGCCCCTGTCACTCCAAAGCCAGACAGTCAATCCACAAACCAGCAGAGGCACACAGGATGGCTAAGCAAGAAAATACTCACTTTCTGAAAGTGGTATTTTCAAACACACAATATAAAAATCTTCTTTACTAAAAGATGCATTTTTATATTCTGAGTTCAGAGATACTAAACTCCATCTTTCTATCTTGTCCCCATGGGAAGTTATACTTGTAAGATGTTACAAAGTATCTCCCATTATATCCTATGGGACAGATAGCCTTTAAATAGTGAAAAACAAAATACACTGTATTTCACTATTAGGACATGTCACACATACCAGTAGATGTCCCTCCTTTGACATACACTGCACCCTGCCCATGGGAATAACTTGGGCCTACCTTAGGGGTGACTTGCATGTAATAAAAGGGAAGGTCAGGGCTTGGCAAGTGGGTGCACTTGCCAAGTCGACATGGCAGTACAAACTGTGTGCACACACTGCAGTGGCAGGCCTGGGATACTTTTACAGGGCTACTCTGGTGGGTGGCACAATCAATCCTGCAGGCCCACTAGTAACATTTGATTTACAGGCCCTGGACACTCTCAGTGCACTTTACTAGGGATTTACCAGTAAATCAAATATGCCAATCATGGAAACACCAATCCATAATACAATTTCCAATAAGAGCATTTGCACATTAACACTGAACAGCAGTGAAAAAGTGCACTGAGACACCAAACCATTCAAAAACAGAGTCAAAACCAGGAGGTCAGAAAGCAAAAAAATAGGAGAAACACTCCAAAAGATGCCAGGTCTAACACTGGGACACTGAACTGGAGACTTTGGCTGTAACAACATGATTTAAATGCCTCTAGTCCACCTTCAGTAAATGCAGTTGCCAACCCCAGATGGGATCTCAGGAGAGCCCTGCCATGTCAAGGAGCTCACTGAGCCGACTCTAGTAGGGGATTTGGTCTTAGCCACCTTAGCTGTCTGGCCCACTAACATGCAAAAATGCAGATAGCATCCTGTTATTAATGGGGTTAGGGTGGAAGCCTTGACAGACACTGGTGCCAGCATCATCACCAGTCACCATGACTGAGCAGCTGGTATCCTCAGAACAGTATCTGCCTGGAAGGACCTATCCAGTCACCAATGCTGACAATGTGACAAAAACGTATCCCATGGCAATGGTGTTTAACTGGGGAGGGGTTGCTGGAAAGAAAGAGGTAGCAGTCTCTTCATCCATACCAGTCGATTGTTTGCTTGGCAATGATTTGGAGTCCTCAGCATGGGCTGAGGCAGAACTGAGGATCCATGCAGAAATGCTTGGAATCCCACACTGGATGTGTGTAAACACCAGAGCACAGACCAGAGCCCGGGGTGAAAAGGAGGTGCTGGAGTCTGGAATAATGGCAGAGCCCTCCAAGAGAAAAGGCTGAAAGACTGGGGAGCCAGCTTACAATAAGACACCAGAACCTTCTCCTTAGAAAGAAGAAGAGTCAGCCCAAGAGGGAACTGAGCCTCAGGAACTGGACCCTTACCAGGCTGTGCTTTTGGGCCCAGGGGGGCCCTTTAGGGAGAAGCTGTGTCAGGGGTAGAAAACTTGTCCCACTCTTAAAAGCCAGCTACAGCAAGCTGGTGCGCACGAAGGAGGTGATGTCAGTGGTTACCACAGAACCTATTGAGAGGTGGGAATCTTTCACATTGAGGTCCCTAGACCCCAAACCTGGTGCCACTAGGAGAGTGGTAGTGCCTCAGGCACTCCTCCTAACTCCAGTCAGGAATTCCTCCTAACTTTGGCCCATGACATCCTCCTAGCTGGACACCTTGGCCAGACCAAAACTTGGAGTAGGCTAATCAGCCACGTCTACTGGCCAGGGATGCACCAGAAGTGAAGGAGTTTTGTAACTCCTGTCCCACCTGCTAAGACAGTGGCAAGACAGGTGGGCACCCAAAGGCCCCTTAATCCCATATCCAGTGGTTCAGGTTCCATTTGAGAGGGTAGGGATTGATATTGTTGGCCCTCTTGATCTTCAAACAGCATCAGGAAACCGATTTATTCTGGTGGTAGTGGATCATGTCACCAGGTATCCTGAGTCAATCCCCCATGGACCACTACTGCCTCTGCAGTGGCTAGGGCCCTCATTTGTATCTTTACCCGGGTGGGCTTCCCTAAGGAGGTAGTGACAGACAGTGGTACAAACTTCATGTCTGGCTACCCGAAACGCATGTGTAAGGAGTGTGGAGTGACCTACCGGTTCACTACCATCCACAGTGTAATGACCTTGTTGAAAGACTTAACAAGACCATGAAAGGCATGATTGGTGGACTACATGAAAAACTCAAAAGGAGATGGGATGTCTTATTTCCATGCCTGCTTTTGCCTACAGGGAAGTGCCATAGAAGGGAGTGAGGGTCTCCCCATTTGAACTTTTGTTTGGTCATCCTGTCAGGGGACACACAGTGTTTTATGAAGGAGGGATATAAGAAGCCTCTCATTTAACCTAAGCAAGATATAGTGGACTATGTGGTGGCCTCTGCTCCAGGATGGCTGAGTACATGGAGAAAGCAAGTAAAAATCTTGAGGCCAGTCAAGAGCTCCAGAAGCAATGGTATGACCAAAAGGCTGTTATGGTGGAGTTCCAACCAGGGCAGAAGGTGTGGGTTGTGGAGCCAGTTGCTCCTAGGGCTCTCCAATATAAGTGGAGAGGGCCCTACCCTATCCTAGAAAAAAAGGGAGGTCACCTATCTGGTGGACCTTGGCTCTGACAAGAACCCCAAGTGGGTCATCCATATCAACCGCCTTAAACCCTACTATGACAGGGCAGAAGTGACAATGCTCAGGGTTACAGATGAGGATCAGGAAGCAGAGAGTGAACCTCTCCCTGACCTCCTGTCCAGCAATCCAAAAGATGGGGCAGTGGAAGGTGTGGTCTTGTCAGACACCCTCACTGCCCACGAGCAGACTGATAGCAGGCAAGTTCTTAATCAGTTTGCTGAGCTCTTCTCTTTTACCCCTGGACAGACAAGCTGGTGTACCCATAATATGAACACTGGTGAAAGCCTACCTTTCAAGAATAAAATATACAGGCAGTCTGATAACGTGAAAGACAGCATCAAAGCTGAAGTAAGCAAGCTGCTGGAATTTGGAGTCATAGAGCCATCTGAGAGCCCCTGGACCAGCCCAGTTGTTTTAGCCCCCAAACCTCATGTCCATGGTGGTAAGAACAAAATGAGGTTTTGTGTGGACTGTAGGGGCCTCAATGCTTTGGCCAAAACTGATGCACACCCAGATCCAAGGATTAGTGAACTATTTGACAGGTTGTGAGCAGCCAAATATCCGAGTACCCTTGATCTCACATCATGGTACTGGCAGATAGGCCTGACTTCAGGAGCAAAAGAAAGATCTCCATTTTCAACCCCAAATTGTAATTTTCAGTTTACTGTGATGCCATTTGGGCACCTGCCACCTTTCATAGGTTGGTAAACAAAGTCCTGGCTGCAGTGCAGTTTATCTAGATGATATTGCTATCTTTAGCTCCACCTAGCAGGATCACCTGATTCATCTTGGGAAAGTACTAGAGGCTCTGAGAAGTGCAGGCCTCACTATCAAGACAAGCAAGTGCCAAATAGGGCAGGGAAATGTGGTATAATTGGGCCACTTTCTTGGTGGAGGCTAAGTTCAGCCATTACAACCCAAGATCCAGACAATTCTGGACTGGGTGGCTCCTACTACACAGACTCAATTTAGGTCCTTCCTTGGCTGGGTACTATAGGAAGTTTGTGAGGGATTACGGCACCATGGTGGCACCCCTCACAGAACTGACCTCCAAAAATGAGCTGTCAAAAAGCTTTTGACACTCTGAAGGAAGCAATGTGTTCTGCACCTGTTCTGAAAGCTCAAGATTATGCCAAGCAATACATTAGGCAGACTGATGCCTCTGAACATGGGTTAGAAACACTCCTATCCCAAATGAATGGCCAAGGTCAAGACTAGCCAGTGGATTTTATCAATAGACGGCTACTCCCCTGGGAACAGTGTTGGAGTGAGAGGGCAGTCTTTGCTGTGGTTTGGTCTCTGTAGAAGTTAAGGCCATACCTGTTTGTCTCTCACTTCCTTGTTCAAACTGACCACAGGTCTCTCAGATGGTAAATGCAAATAAAAGGTGAAAATCCCAAACTGCTATGGTCTTCCATATCCTTTCAGGGAATGGACTTTGAAGAGGAACACTGACCTGAGACAGCCCATGCCAATGCAGACGGCCTTTCCCGGTTCTTCCACTTAGATGATCAAGACTCTCTAGGTGAAGGTTAGTCTCATCCTCTTTCGTTTGGTGGGGGGCCATGTAGGAAAGTGCCTCTTTTGGATATGTCTAGCCCCCACATTTTTCCTGAAATATGATGTAATTTCGACTGGAAGTGCACCGGGTCCCTGCCAACTAGGCCCCCTGTGCCAGATCTGCTTCCCAAAACTGTACCTTTTGTTTCCACAATTGTCACCTCTCTAGTTCACATATAAGTCCCAAGTAAAGGTTACACCTGGTACCAAGGGCCTTGTGGTTAAAGAGGGTCCCTAAGGGCTGCTGAATGAATTGTGCCACCCTAAGTGACCCCTCATCAAGCACATGCACACTGCCACTGCAGCCTGCATGTTTTGGTGCAGACAAAACTGAAAAGTCGACATGGCACACATCCCTGTGTGCTATGCCCAGAGACACTGCATGGGATATAGGTAAGACACCCCTCTAGCAGGCCTTAGCCCTACGTCAGGGTGCACTACATCTCCTTTGAGGGCATATCTGCATAGGCAGATATGCCCCTGCAATATCCTTGTCGATTTCTGGATATTGTAAGTGCCCAGGGAAGCCATAGTAAGTATATGGGCTGGACACTCGCCATACTCATTACGAGTACCCCAGCTCCATGATGGCTTCACTGAAGTATGGGATTTTTGGTACCAAACATCTCAGCATAAAAAACCTGCACTGACTCCAGTGTCACATTTATTAAATAAATTGCACACAGTGGACCCTTTGGAGGGCTCCCCTGAAACCTACCAATCCTTGGTGTGGTCACTGACTGGCCTAAGCCAGCCTGCTACAACCAGACAGTGTTATGACCTCATGAGGAGAGTACCTGCGCACTCTGAGGTCGAGAACTATGCCTTTCCTGGGTGGAGATGTTCACACCTACTTGTGGTCAGAAAGAGTCATCTGTGGTGGGGAGCTTCAAAGACCTTGCTACCTTTGTAATACAACCCCAGCCTCTCCTGTTAGAGGGAGCAGGCCCCCTTCCTGTCCTCACCCACTTTTTGGTGGGAGGAAAGGCAGGAAAACTCAGAAAGAATGTGAGGTGTGCCCCCCTCTGCCAACTCCACCCTCAGGTGCTGGAAGCGAGCTGAAGTACACTTTTCAGTGCCCACCATCTTGAAGATGGTGTGACTTTTCCAATCAGGGCTAGGTCTATGTCCCACTCCCCCAGGAGGTGGGCAAAATGGAGGGTGCAGACACCCCAGGTGAGGGGCCCATTGACCATTACCTGTCACTCTCTTGTAACAACCCTAAATCTAGGATTTAGGTGACATCCCCAGACCCTGAACTTCAGTTCCTGATGACCTAAGAAGAGCCAGACACTACAGAATTGCACCAGCAGAGAAGACCGCACAGACCAACTGACTTGTCCCCAGCCCTGCCGGCCCAAGCCCTACCTACCTACCCTGCAGCCCTTGAATATCCTGCACCAAAAGATGACTCGTCCTGCAGCCCAGTGACCTCCAGAACCCTGGGAGGACTTACTGCCTTGAACAAAGATCAAGACTTCTTAGAACAGCGGTTCTGTTCACCAAGCAACCATCTTCAAAGTAAAGACCTGAAGAACTGGAAAGCCAGCCTCCGGTTCCACGTCTGTACCCGATCCCTTCAGCTTGAGTCCAAGTGACACTCTGGTTCCACTGAGGTTCCCCAGCGCTCCAGAGCCCAAGCTCACTGTGGGCTGACCGCTCCAGGACTCCTTGACATCTCCTGCAGCCTCTGTACAGAGACCCCCCCAACTGCGACTTGCTCCGGTAAGCCGCTTTCAACGCCAAAAGACACCCCTGTACCCCTCCGCCCTGGGCCTTGGTGAGGAAGACCAAAGGTGTCTCTGCGTCCTGAGAATCACAACTTACCTCTGCAGCTGTTGTTTCACTTTGACCGGCTTCCTGGCCTGAGTCTGCAGCCTCTTTTTGATTTAACAGCTCTCCATTGCCTTGCATTGGGCACCCGACGCTGTGTTGACACCCTGCACCCGGCCACCCCTGTGCCGCTGGTGGTGTAGTGTTGGTACTGCTTTGAGCCCTGTCCAGTTCGTGCTTCAACACCTGGAGATTGGTCTTTTAAGTCGTTGCTACTTACCTCTAAGCAGCTTCTGTCTAATTGCCCCCAATAGCCATTAATTTGTACGGGGCGCCCGATCTCAATCTTGCACCCTGCACTCCTGTGCTGCTAAACCTTGCCTTCTATTGACCTTAAGCTTCCGAAGACTGTCTTGTAAGTCGATTTTATCCCTATGTATGCTGAATGTTTTCTTCCTCCCATAGTTTAACATTGCAAAGTCTGAAAATTGCACTGTGTCCATTTTTGAACCTGAAAAGTATTTCTATTGAAAAACGTATTTACCGATGATGAAGTTCTGTGGTTCTGCAAAATAAATATAAGGAAGAACTATTTTTATGAATTGGTCTGATATTTATTCATTGAGTGTGTGACTCATGTATTGCAAGTGTGTGTGCAACAAATGCTTAACACCGCCCTCTGATAAGCCTAACTGCTCGGCCACACTACCACAAAAGAGAGCATTAGTATTATCTACTTTAGTTGCTGTAAAGCCGCTGGGGATCCACTGGACTCGATACCTCTTTTTGGTATAGAATTTAGAGAGCCAGCTTCCTACAGGAAGTGACTTATCGGGTGTGCGAACCAGTTAGGTGGCAGCAAAGAAGAGCGACACTGGAGGTGTGGTATGGTAAGCAGCAGACAGGATCAAATTCCTTTTCCCTAATACAGCAGGTCTTGCAGACAGTGCATTAGCGCTGCATAGGGTCAACCTAAAAAATGATGCTGCCGCAAGCGTGATCTCATACCGAAAACTGATTCATTGGGAGTAAAACTGACGTAAGGCGGGATAGCGGCACGTAAAGCGACACTAACCACCCTAGTGTAACTTTTCAGTAAGTGAAGCATAAAAAAAACCTATAAAAAATAACGCTTTGGAACAAAAATCTGGAAGACTTCATGGAAGGCAGCCATGGAGGTGTGAGAAGAGAGCAGCAGCCAGGACAACAACCCCGACAACCCCAGCACCACCTTGAACTCTACTGCATTGGTCCTGGATGTAAAGCATACAAATGTGAAGTATCGCTATGCGTCTCATTACAGTGGGCATAGTCTACTAATGTATACAATGATACCCAAGTATGTGTGACATATTAAGTGGCACTTGAATGTGAGTGGATACAAGTATATTTTGTCATGTAATGTGGCAATTCATGTGTTACCTACTTTATCGGTGTACTTTCCTTTTTGTGGTGCGGAGTATGCTTGGCTGGATTTGGCAACCCTTTCCCATATTGAGATATGGCAATCCTGGCCTGCCCCTTACATGCAGTACACAACGTCACATTGCCTTGCTGCAGTGGATGATGATATCATAGGTACCATGGTCCCAGGATGGTCAAGGGGTCCTACAACGTCATTGTTACACGCGTACACCTACTAATAGATGAGGGGATGGTATTTAATTACTAATTATAGTGTGTTAAGTGACTTCAGCTGGTCAGATTCCTATTACACAGCCACTGCTTTATTTCCTACTCTTGGGTTTTTGAGGCATAGGAATTGCGACACATTGGTGGCTCAGCGTGCCGCTTGCCGACAATGTGTGACTTTTGGAAAAACTCATAAATATCACAGCGTCAGTTTTACAGTGGATTTTAGGTGGGAACTCCTACCTTGCATATATTAATTCCTGTGTGCTGCAGCCGCTTCTGCTGATACAGGCCAACTAAAACTAATAGTTCTGCCCACATTTGATGCTTAATTGCTTGAAATGCTTAAATTACAAAGAGGGGAATTTAGATATGCTAAATCTATATTTATCACATAAAATTAGGTGGAATGAACCCAAAGTCAGATATGAAACGTGCTGGATTTTCAGAAACCAACCAAATGTGGTTATAAGGTTTAATAACCCAGATTATCAATAGCAATTCTCCAAAAGGTAGAAGATGAATGATTACATTCAGGCAATATTTCCCAAAAAATAATAATAATTCAGGGCACTAAGTTGACAGCAAGATGATAATTGTTATTCCAGTTGGCACAGCTGTCGGTTTCTGTTGCCACAGAGCCTAGACTCCAGTGTTATGCCAATGTCTGCAACTTATAAAAAGGCAGCATCACTGCTATGGAAACCTTTAAAATGTTGAAACTCTATCATCAAAACTTTTAAATTTGGCGTTTGCTTGTGACTTCTCCCTGACAAGGACTGTGGCTTGAATAGGGTTTCACCCCTCAACCAATAACCCAATGTCTTACACATATTGAATGAAATGTAGATGTTCTGCGATGGGTGTCCTATGGTTTCCAATACTACTGCTCATGTGCAACAATTTATAACGTCTTGAAGTATAACAATAATGAGCCTGGTTTATCAAATTAATTAGAAACTTTCTTTCAATTTGCCCTGTGGTAAATTAGCATGTGTCTACAGTGTAAGGACACACACTCACAACATGTCAAGTCATTCTGTTTGTAAGAATGCTGTGCATCTTTGCTTCATCAGCAAATATATCTGCATACAGTTTTGAGACTACGTTTTTCAAGCATTTGATGACATCATCTTGGGTTTGCAGACAACATGAAGAATTGTTTGAAAATCCACTACTGGATTTATAAAATTGGTTCTTCAATATAGGAAAGGATGTGGCTTAATGGCTAGAGCGGCCACTTTGAAGCTGCTGAACCAGGCTCGAGCCTGGGCGTCGGCTCAAATATCCTGTGATTCTGGGCAAATGAATGTGTTTGTCTGTAATGCAACTGGTGCTGATGTAAAGCGCTCCGATACCTTTGGGTCGAGTTCGCGCTATATAAAACTCCAAGAAAAAAAAAGCATCATTTTGTTCATTTCTATCATTATATCAACATTGATCAGCAGATCAGGTAAGCAAAGGAAAATGACTAAACCTCACCTGGTTCGATTTCTGGGATTTGGTTTAGATGTAGATAGAGTTACTATAGAAGGGCTCTGAGAAGTTTCCAAAGTCCTCTTTCACAGATCTGTATTGTCATTGGCAGAAAAGGGTTTGTGCAGCAGGGAACTGGGCCTGCTTGTCCTTTGGACAAGGTACATATGAAACGAGTTGCACTAGACCTCAAACAACATTCCTGGATGTCAGGAAATACGGGGGCATATTATCAAGGGCTTTATCGCCGCTTTAGCGGCACTTTTTGCCGCTAAAGCGGCGATAATTTTATCGCCCTATTAGCAAGCTGTCGCTAACAGGCGTTAGCGACAGCTTTTAGGCGTTAGAGGCCGCGTATTCCATCGCCTTGCATGTCAGCGATAATTATCGCTAATGACATGCAAGGAAGGCGTTCCCTACTAAAAGCGACTGAAAACAGTCGCTAATCCCACTACCCCCTATTAGCAAGGCAGGCGAAGCGATAAAATAATTTGCGCTAAGCGCGTTTATCGCTATATTTTATCACCTGCTAGTGAGGACGACTTACCTGTTTAAAGTATAGGAGGTGGATTCTAATGCTGAATCCACCTTAGCGATAATGCGAGAATATCGCTGCTTTTCCAGCGATATTCTCACATTTTGCCGCTATCGCTGGAAATTTTATCGCTATGGAGATAAACCTTGTTAATAGGGTGTTATCTCAGCGATATTTTCCAGCGATAGGCGGCGTTAACCAAAGTCGCGCTAAGCGCAGTTAGCGATATTTATCGCTATTCCTTGGTAATATGCCCCACGATTTCCACATTCCTGACTAATATTCTATCACTGTCAGTACTGACTAAAAATGTTGTCCAGTCAGAGGATTATGGCTTGTGTCCTGAAACTCTTCATCTGCCATCAATGAGGTGAGTTAATTTGGCCCAGTCCATGGGAAAGAATGTGTACAGGACTCACAGGATGTGCAGTAGAAAGGTTTTGTATTACAGGGTGAAAGGGGTTTCTATTTAGATGTGAAATGCACGTAATATGTTTGAGACTGTGGGAGGGAAGTGTTCAGTTTAAAAAGGGTCTGAGCTATTTCTACATTTGTTGAGAGCTAACTGAGAACCACAGTGAATTGAACTCAGATTTAGGACGAGGGTGTGCTCAGTCTAAGAAGGGTCTGAGCTGTGTCGAGGTTTATTGAGACACGTGACAGCCACAGCAGTGTGACCTCTTACAATGGGTAGGGAAGCGCTCAGTTTTAGAAGGGTCTGAGCTGCGTCTATGTTGAGAGATGGGTGAGGCCCACAGTGGTGCGTTCACAGAGCTTTAATGGCGGAGTGTTCATTCAAGAAGGGTCTGAGCTGTGTATGTGTGTCAAGCGGTAGCTAAAGATTACGATGGTGTGCTCTTGGACAAAAGCTCTTTTCAACTGGATGGCATAGTGCAGAATTCAGGGAGTTCAGCCTTGCTGCTTAGTTCTTCAGACATGGTCCTCATAAAAAGATGCTGTTTTAAGTCCGTATAGGTACAACTTCCTTGAAGCACAATAGTTATTTAAAGACAAGAACCAAGGCACAGTGTTAAGGAGACCCCTAAACAATTACGTGTCGAAACGTCTCGACTCATAGGAGGGACAATCATAGAATTAATGACTATTGAATGTAAGGACATCAAACAACACAAAGATTAAATTGGGTCCTAATATGTTTCAGCGTAGCCTCCTGTAAAGTCCCTGCACCCACCTCCCCACAACAAAAGGACCCCACATTTATTTCTAAGGCTGGTCCTAACTATTTTTAATTGAATAGGACTGTATGTGGTAAGCTATCACCAGGGGCAGCTCCTCCATTAGGGCAGAGGAGTGCCGCCCCACTGCTTTTTCGAAGTGCTAGAAGCACAAACATATAATGCTAGTTTAAATAGCATTTTATGTTTCTGCTTCTCATGCTGCGAGAAAGCAAATGACATAGGTATGCCTGGTTGGGGGTGGGCGGGAGGGTATGCCTGATTGGGGGTGGGCTGGTGGGCAGGTCGGGGAGGAGTGGCTTGCAACACTCTGAGAAGCCTGACTGGTCGGCCCTGGGGCCGATCAAAGCAGTCATGCGCACTCTACATTTTCTCTATATAGGCTGCATGCAGCCTACATAGAGAAAATGGCCTCCCTAAAGGTGCCCGGCTGGGCGCTGTCCGCGACTCCGCACCAATCACAACGCTGCCATTGCAGCGTTGTGATTGGCTTACAGAAGGGGAGTGAGCATGCCCGTTCCTGTTTCTGTTGAGGAGCAGGAAAACGCGGACCGGCCTAGGAGCAAAGGCGGCGGGGGACCCGGTCAGGTAAGTTTTTTTTTTATTTTAACCCCCCTCCCGCGGTATCCCCCGTGGTAACCCCTGTGCGCCCCCCGACCCCCCACCTGCGAGTATTGCGAGCCACGACTGGCTATCACTGGCGCCAGTAACTAAAATATTAAAAAAAATATATGACTGTATCTCCCTTTACTTTCACCTTTTGAACAGAAGCATTTCTCTTTAACCAGTGGCAGATTCTTAAAATGTTTTATTATTGAAGAATGGCTTTAGATGCTCTTTCATGTGAAATATGCCTCTCTGTATCTGCCTCTGCATTGTGTTGTACTGGAGTTTTTATTGCTAGTAGAAGTACAATATACTTGTTCATAGAGCATTTAAGATTGTAAAATGCATTCCGTTGTTTACATGATATGACTAGGGTGGTGCATACTATGTATGTCTTCCCTTGAATGGAGAAGCCCTCTTTATAGGCCTTACTAGGGCTGCAGGTTTTACATATGGGGCAGAGTCAGAGGAGGTTGTGTCCAGCCCATGTGACCAGGAGGAGTTTCTTAGGAGGTTTAAGGTCAATAGAAGCGATGAGGATGAGGGTGAGATTGACCTGTAGATATGAGACTGGGTCTCAGGGTCTCATTGTGAGTCTCATCTGGAGCCCACATCTCCAATAATTTGGCCACTTCCGGTGGGCTAGTCTAGTACATGAGGAAGAGGTCTAGATTATTGTGTACAGCTCTGTTCAGTTTGTGGTAACTTTTCTTAAATATTTTGTTAGTTCCTGATGTGATATCTAGTGTAGTGTGTCCAATACTGAAGTCCTCATTAAAAATATTTTACTTAATCTGAATGTTTCATTTATAAATATAAAGACAACTTAGGTGTAATGTAGAGGCAAGTGTCTAAAATTGTGAATGATTTGAGTCACTTCCTGTATGGAAAAGGGTCAAATACGCAACTATGTATACTTTAGAGCATGGACCAGCAGGTAAATACCAACCCTCTAAGGGTCAGACGTCTCAGTGACAGCCAACTTGGCTTTAAGGTGGGAGAACACTTCCTGGGTTAAAGGTCTATGTATGAGCCAGTGTGGGAGTCAGATGATAAAGCTATCCCAGGTTTAGGAGTCTCAGTATCAGCTGGCTGGTGGCTCAGGTGATTCAAGAGCCCTAGTGTCACAACACACCTGCAGCTGGCTGTGTGGCTCAGCTTACAGAATGCACCCTGTGTTAGAGGCCACACTTTTACTTGGCTGCATGGGGTCAGGTGATAGAATGCCCCCAGGGTTAGATGACAGAGGTCACATATAGAACGCTCCCAAGAATAGGGTCAGAGCATCAGTCATTGAGTCGCCCGGGTCATAGAACACTCCGGATTTGAGCATAGAGGTCACGGACTCGGTGTGGGAGCCCAGGTGGTAGAACGCCCCTAGTGTCACCGGACACACCAGCAGGTGTCGGGAGGGAGGGGGGGTCAGCTTATAGAATGCACCCTGTCTCAGAGGCATCACTTTTAGCTGGCTGGAGGGTCAGGTGGTAGAACGCCCCAGGCTTAGATGACATAGGCCACAGATAAAACGCTCCCAAGGTTAGGGCCAGAGCATCAGTTGTTGAGGGTCATAGAACACTCTCTGGATAAGAGCATAGAGGTCATGGACTCAGTCATGGGAGCTCAGGTGATAGAACACACTCGGGGTTAGATGATGCACAGTCAGCTCATGGTTCATGGCTCATGGTTCACAGCCTGTGGTGTAGGCTATCTGAGAACTCTTGTGTGACATCAGATTTTGTTATTGTAGAAAGTGCAGTGAGTGTATGCAACTGCCCACAGAATTGGTGCAAGATAAAAGGGACAGTAGTTTTAAATCAGGGCTGGTTTGGAAAATGGGCACAGAAGAGGGTGATGTAGAGAGTAAGGTGAAACTGAAGACCAAGCAGAGTGAAGCTGATAAGCAGATGTTAAGATATGGCATTGACTTGCATTGACTGCCTCCCAAGGGGTGTCAGATTCTGTCTCCCTCCTATGTTTCTCTGTTCATTGATTCTGTAATACTGACCTTTGAGTACATTTTGAATAATCCTTGTACTTCTTCACAGGGGCTTCAGCCGTTGCCAAGAGCTGTGTGTCATCCTGCTCAGAGGGCTCGGCCACTCTTGCAGGTGTAACAGCTAAAGTTACCTGCTGCAGCACTGACCTGTGCAATGGAGCAAACAGTGCGAAGATCAGTTACACGCTGCTCTCCCTGGCAGCGGGCATCAGCGCCCTCGTGGTCAGAGCTGTGCTTTGAGGTGAGGATCTCAGGACTGTTTACCTTTCCCAGCCTCACATGGGCTGCAGGTGGGGCACCTTAACCATGGGGTAACTGCAGAACACCTGGGGGTTTTCAGCTATGTGGAGCCCTCCTGTAGTAGGTGGCAGGACCTTTGTGTCAATATCCAAGAGGTGTAAGATGCTTCCTCTCCCATGTGCCTTCTTCATCAAAGGATCATGATTGTTACATTCCATAGAGAATTACCTGCCCCAGTTAGGAGCTGAGCATGTGGGGCCATGTGTCCATCAGTATATGTGTGAATAAATTGGTACTGAAAGCAGCAATATTATGGTTATCTTAAAAAGGGCCTGTTTCTCTGGGTTCTACTCAATTAACAAAGAGAGACAACAACCTCCTCTCTCAGAAGAGTCTGAGGTCTGTCGAGCTCTACTGCCCCTACAAACCTCTGAAAGAGAACATAACCTTTGTTGGAGCTCTGCTCTGCATTAAAGAGGCACTGAGGCCCTCTCATATGAGAAAGTCACACAGTGTAGTGCAGCAAGTCATCGTGCTGCGCTGCATTACAGGGAAAGGGCAGGAATGTGCTGTATTTATGGCAATACAGCACATTCCCGTCCTTCACCGTGCGCTGGTGCCCTTTGGCAGCCTAGCACCAATGCAGACACCCTTGCAAGGGTGCCTGTGTTGTTGGCAGGATTGTATTTGCGCAGGAAGGGGCACCTTCCTAAACAAAAACAATCCTGGGAGGCATGTTCCTCTTTAGAAGAGGAAAAAACGAGGAGAAATAGAGATATTTTCTCCTCATTACGCCTCACCTAGGGAGAAGTAAGATTTTGGCATGTCCCCAGGTTTACAAGTTTTTGTAAATCTGGGGATGTGTCAAAATCCATTGGAGTTGCATGAGATAACCCACGCAATGCCAATGGAACTCCTTCCTAGGGCTGAATAACAAAAGACAGAGATTTGTGCTGCATTGCGTTGCTACAGAATTTTGAAGCCAATTGGAGCCACGCAAAGTGTTGTGAAGTGCAAACGTGATGCAACCCTCTCATAAATAACTTTCTATGTCTTAGCTCTGCTGACCTACAATGGTCTAGAAACCTCTTAAACAAACATTAACCTTCTATATCTGAGCTCTGTTAAACTCTACTGATCCTTTAAACCTTAAAGATGCCCTAAACTATCTTGGATCTCTGCTCCGCCAAGAAAGTGTCACTCGCCTATCTCTGATCTCTGCTGCGCTCTCCTACCCCTCCACAACTCAAATTGGCACTAACCTTTCATCTGCGAGCTGAGCTTAGCTTGCTTGCTCTTTGAAACTTCTTAAGATGATTCATACCAATGATTTCATAATTGTACTCAGGGCTCAGGTCTCCTGCTCTTACAAACCACTTCAAGAGACACTAACTAATTTCAGGGCTCTTTTCTGCATTAAAGGGACACTACACTTTTTTCTGAGTTCTGTTAATCTCCCCTGCTCCTCCATCACTCCTAAAGTGGCACTAACCCTCTGTCTCTCAGTTGCACTCTGCTCACTAGCTCCCACCAATCTGGTCCAATAACCTTCCAACTATCAACTCTCTTCAGCTAGCCTCCTTTTATGAAATTTTTAAGGTGACACTAATCCTTTAACTCTTAACTCTGCTCAGCTCTTTTGCACCTACAACCCTCTTAAAGAGACACTAACTGTCTATCTCTAGGCTCTGGTTAGCTCTCTTTATGTTTGAAACCTCATAAAGAGACGGTATTTCTCTGTTTTAGGTTCTGCCCACCTAAGTACGCACTCCTACAAATCTCTTAAAACATCACTAATCCGGTGTTCTCCTTTTCATATTGGTTGATTCCCTTTCACCTTATTCTCAAACCTTGCCATAATTCCTAACGTATACCTGTCAGTGCCAACAAGGAGCTCCTTAAACTCAACCTGAGCTCCATGTCTTAGAGTTGCCATTCATCTTTGCTTTGGGTACACAGTCCCTCATGCATTCTTGATGTTTTTATGTCTGTGCTACAAACTGAAACTAATCCTTATCACTGCAATGAGATGGTGTGAGGACATGGTGTGGTTGTGCAACTTCACCCTTTAATAGTCTCATCTGGCACTATTCTGCGTCCTCCCACCATAACTAACTTGCAACAAATTGAATCCCTCCCCACTGATCCCTTCAGGGAACCTAGGCTAAACACCAGAGCATTAAATGAGAACAGACTCACGAACGTCACCACCACACTATCTGCACCACTTGACACCAATACAAAGCTCAAATGTGTGCTCCTAAACTGTAGATCGGCAGTCAAACATGCTGCGGACATTGCCGACCTCATCCTTGCAAAAGACTTGGACCTTGTAATGCTGACTGAAACCTGGTTAAATGACTCAGCTGCTCCCATCCTGGACATTGATATCAACATTGATATCATTAGGTTGGACAGAGCAAGCGGACTTGGTGGAGGCATCGCCTGTTTACATTATAGCAATCTAACAGTGAAAGCACTACATTCTGACCTCCTTCTGTCTTGTGAATACCTATGCATTGAAGTGGCTGGTAGCGACAATCACTCCTGCAAACTGCACACGTTCTACCACCCGCCTCCCGACAACCTTCCCTTCACAGAACAGATCATGGACATTATTTCGGCTAACGCAGATTTCCATGGCACTCAGATCTTCCTGGGGGATTTCAACCTCCACTGGAACGATGTAAATGATGTGGTGGTCAATAGCCTTAAATCTTTCCTACTGGACCTCAACCTAATCCAAATCTGTGACAGCCCTACTCATATCAAAGGAGCTACCTTAGATCTGGTCATTGGTAAGCCCAACTCCATCCTTCTGGATTCGATCCTCCCATGTGATTGGACAGATCACTATTGCATCACCTTCCTCATCCGGGAGTCGGTAAGTGCTAGTAGAGCCCAGCCAAAGAACCCTAAACAACTGAAAAGATGTCTACGAAACATCAATTCGCATGATCTGAATGCGCTCTGCGATAACATCTTGCCCCCTCCTATGAACCTGTCGGATGTCCATGACCTTACGGCCCATTGTAACCGCTCAATGGCCAATGTTTTAGACTCGGTTGCGCCACTACAGCTTAAAAGACTGTCCTCCAAACTCTCTAAACCTTGGTTCAATGATAGTCTTAATTCCGAAAGAAGGAATTCAAGACTTGCCGAAAGATTGTGGCGATCCTATCCCTCCCTTGAACATCTCTACCATCTGAGATCCCTAAGAAGCATCTACAATAAATGCATCAGATGCTCAAAGGCCACCTTCTTCTGAAATCAACTAGAGCAAGCAAAAACTGTCCCAAAAAAGTGTTTGAACTCATCAAGTCCCAAGCTAACAGTCATCCTAATCTGTCGGCACTGGGTCGAGGGTCACTGCCGAACTGCGATGAATTCGCTGACTTATTCATAGATAAGACCACTAAGATCGAAGCTGATCTATGCACTGCCCTTGAACAACTGTCGATCAGTCCGCTGAACGCCCTCCTGCCCACAGGGTTGGTTGTCACTGTCCTTTCGCAGCCTTACCTCCCCAAAAACAACGCATCCTGGAGCCTTTTCCAAACCTTGGATGAAAGCACTATAAGCAAAACGCTGGCTACTCAGAAACCTTCTAATCATTACAACGACCCCCTGCCATCGAACCTCTTCTCCGAAGTTAGAACCTCCTTACTCCCACTTTGGACTAAGATCGTCAATGCATCACTTCGGCAAGGTGCTATTCCGGATTGCCTAAAATCAGGTCAAGTTACCCCGATTCTAAAGAAACCATCTGCAGATCCCACGGACCTTCATAACTTTCGCCCAATCTCTAACATCCTCACGTTGGCAAAGCTCTTGGAGAAATGTGTGCTCGCCCAACTCTGTAACCACATCGATCACTTCCAACTCCTGGACCAATGCCAATCTGGTTTCCGCCCGGGACATAGTACAGAATCTGCCTTAACTCACATTGTCGATGATGCACTAAGAATACAGCACGGAGTCTGCCCTGTTAGAGGTCACAGATAACATCAGGATGACCCTAGATGGGGGTCAGTCTACGATTCTCGTGCTGTTGGACCTTTTGGCCGCGTTCGACACGATCTCTCACCAAATCTTGCTCAGGAGATTAGAGGAGATTGGACTTAGAGGTTCCGCTTTTCAGTGGATGACTAGTTTTTTGTCTTCCCGCTCCCAGATTGTCAATCTGGGTCCTTTTCGGTCAAAGCCTCTGGAATTGACCAAGGGAGTTCCTCAGGGCTCGTGTTTGAGCCCCACATTGTTTAATATCTATATTGCTCCCTTGGCCAATCTTCTTAGATCCTGTGGCTTCACGCCGATTTCTTATGCTGACGACACCCAGCTCCTCTTTTCGTTCAACAAATCCTCCTCGTTGGCTCAGTCTTCTTTCTCGGCAGGTATGACAGCTACCGCAAATTGGATGAAAAGCAATTTTCTCCAACTTAATGCTGAGAAGACAGAGATTATGCTCTTCAGTGAGGCTCCTCTGCTGTGGTCACCTGATTGGTGGCCGGTAGCCCTCGGTTCTCCCCCTGCCCCGAAAGCTCTTGTTAAAAACCTGGGCATTCGCCTCGATCGCGCTTTGTCATTGAAAGAGCACCATGCCCACACTGCCAGCGGTTGCTTTTATGTGCTGGGTTTGCTTCGACGAGTCTTCCCACTCCTCCCGGACTCTACTCGCAAAACCCTTGTTCAGACCATGGTTATGAGCCGGTTGGACTACTGCAATGCTCTCCTGATATCTGCTAATGAGTCCTCGCTAAGCAGATTGCAGGTGGTCCAAAACACGGATGCACGTCTTGTTATGAATGAATCACTGACAGAATATCGAGGAGCTAAATATCGACCTACAAAAATATCGGTGACAAAATATCGACTACCAGAATATCGAATTCCTATCTACAAACAGGTAAGTACAAAAATATTGAATCCTAAACATCGTTGTAAATAATATAGTTTGCTAAAATATCGACTTTTTTAAATGTCTTAAAATTAATGAAATAATAAATATAATTAAGTAAAACTTACCTAAAAATACTTAAATAACCTTAAAATTAATAAATAATAAATGTAAGTTAATAAAAAAATAAACATGCATTTTTATTTTTTATTACATATATATTAACTTAATAATATTAAAAAACAATCGATATTTTTAATAATTACATGTTAAAAACATAATTTTAAATATAATTACATATATATATATATAAATAAACCTATAATATAAATATAAAAAATAAATTATATATAATAAGTTAAAACATTAAAATTAATATTTTTTTATAATATTTGACACTACATTAAATATAACAATACTGAAAAGATTGCATATCGTAAAAGATAAAATTACTATTTCCACTCCAACAAGTGGTACAGTAGGGAACGTGTTGGATAGCGGGAGGGTAAAAATTACTATTCCCACTCCAGTGAGTGCAACAGTAGGGAAAGCGTTGGATAGCGGGAAGGTAAAAATTACTATTCCCACTCCAGTGAGTGCAACAGTAGGGAAAGCGTTGGATAGCGGGAAGGTAAAAATTACTATTCCCACTCCAGTGAGTGCAACAGTAGGGAAAGCGTTGGATAGCGGGAAGGTAAAAATTACTATTCCCACTCCAGTGAGTGCAACAGTAGGGAAAGCGTTGGATAGCGGGAGGGTAAAAATTACTATTCCCACTCCAGTGAGTGCAACAGTAGGGAAAGCGTTGGATAGCGGGAGGGTAAAAATTACTATTCCCACTCCAGTGAGTGCAACAGTAGGGAACGTGTTGGATAGCGGGAGGGTAAAAATTACTATTCCCACTCCAGTGAGTGCAACAGTAGGGAAAGCATTGGATAGCGGGAAGGTAAAAATTACTATTCCCACTCCAGTGAGTGCAACAGTAGGGAAAGCGTTGGATAGCGGGAAGGTAAAAATTACTATTCCCACTCCAGTGAGTGCAACAGTAGGGAAAGCGTTGGATAGCGGGAGGGTAAAAATTACTATTCCCACTCCAGTGAGTGCAACAGTAGGGAAAGCGTTGGATAGCGGGTGGGTAAAAATTACTATTCCCACTCCAGTGAGTGCAACAGTAAGGAAAGCGTTGGATAGCGGGAGGGTAAAAATTACTATTCCCACTCCAGTGAGTGCAACAGTAGGGAAAGCGTTGGATAGCGGGAGGGTGAAAATTACTATTCCCACTCCAGTGAGTGCAACAGTAGGGAAAGCGTTGGATAGCGGGAGGGTAAAAATTACTATTCCCACTCCAGTGAGTGCAACAGTAGGAAAGCGTTGGATAGCGGGAGGGTAAAAATTACTATTCCCACTCCAGTGAGTGCAACAGTAGGGAAAGCGTTGGATAGCGGGAGGGTAAAAATTACTATTCCCACTCCAGTGAGTGCAACAGTAGGGAAAGCGTTGGATAGCGGGAGGGTAAAATTTACTATTCCCACTCCAGTGAGTGCAACAGTAGGAAAAGTGTTGGATAGCGTAGGGGAATAGTTTAATATACCCACTCCTGCAATATAATTAAAATTAATCAACAATTCATAATTTAAAAAAAATTTATTTACCTCCCACCATTTTCCCCTATAAACATCACCTACAATATTGTAACATATTAATAAATTAACATAATTAATTAACAATTAATTAATTAACTATTTACAATTAACAATATAATTAATAACAATCAAATCTAAATTAATTCACACAATTAACACTATAAAATAACTTTAAAAAATTATAATATAACAAATAATAAAAATTACATAAAAATAAAGTACTTCTTACCCTACTCCCGTACCAACCCTCAACCCACTGATAAAAAAGTACACAATTAACATATTTACAAATTAATTGTTAACAATTAATATCTAATTAATAAAAAAATATACACAATTAACATAATTACCAATTAATTATTAATTGTTATTAGTTAGTAATACATTAATTAACTTAATTAACAATATAAATTATTAATCATTAAATTATTAAGTAATAACATTATAAATTAATTAATTTCAATTAAATTACTTCCCACCCTATTCCCCTATAAACCCACAACCCGCTACAGACTTAAATTACACAAAAAATATTTAACATATAAATAATTAATTCTAAATAATGCTAAAAATATATATTATAATTAAATTACTTCCCACCCTATTCCCCTATAAACCCACAACCCGCTACGGAATTAAATTACAAAAAAATTAATTAACATAAAATTCATTACTTTTACAAAATTCAAACATACATGACAAAAATAATACATACTTTTAACACATATACTAACACTTAAAACACTAAAAAAAAATCGATATTACTAACTTCGATATTGTGGAAATCGATATTTCTTACCTGCATTTCGATATTCTGCACCACTATATTTTAGCAATTCGATATTCTGTCCATTCTATATAAAAAACTCGATATTCTGTCCAGTCGATATTTTTTTTTCGATATTGTGACTAGTTACCGTTATGAATGCCCCGCCAAGAACTCCCTCCCTTCCCTTGCTTCAACATCTACACTGGTTGCCCATCCGCAAGCGGACTAAATTTAAAGTTTGCTGCATTGTTTACAAGGCCTTGCATAACAAAGGTCCTTCTTACATTTCCAGGAAACTTAAGCCTTATGCCCCTATCAGCTCTCTTAGGTCGGGAGACAAGGCGCTTCTTGTGGTTCCTCGGGTGAGGAAATCGAGGCTAGGCGGGAAATCTTTCTCCTACCTCGCTCCCTTCTATTGGAACCAGCTTCCCATCAACTTGAGACAGTGCCCTGACTATCTGCGTTTTAGAAAACTTCTCAAAACTGCCCTATTTCCTTAAGGTCCATCTGTCTGGCTAGTGCAAACCCTCAGCGCAGAGATACCCCTTCGGGGGTGATTCAGGCGCGTTATAAAACCTATAAATAAATAAATAAATGTTGGATCAAAATGAATCTTGCCTACTGATCCTTCTAGACCTTTCGTCAGCATTTGATACTGTCACACATGATAACCTAATTGACCTCTTGGAACACAGGATGGGGTTGTCTGGGCCTGTACTAAACTGGTTCTCCTCATTCCTTCATAACAGATCCCAAAGCTTCAAGGTGAACTAGTCCCTGTCTCGTCCTTCGCCGGTCACGCTAGGGGTCCCACAGGGTTCAGCGCTCTCACCCACGCTCTTCAACCTGTTCATGGAGCCTTTGACAGAAATTCTGAACTCATCCAGCATTCACTATCACATGTATGCGGATGATACCCAACTATACCTGAAGATCGCCTCCCTTGAGGACATCTGGTCCCTCAACTTAGTCCTATTGGAAACTCAAAGCTGGCTGACACGCAACCACTTGAAGTTAAATTCTCTCAAAACGGAATTCCTCCTAATCGCACCACACAAGCAATCTCCGGTCATCGAACAATGGTTGACTCATCTCACTGCTCTTAACTGTAGGCTGCACCTTGTTGATTCTGCAACCTCTCTGGGAATTATGCTAGACAAAAGTCTGAACATGCAGAAGCACATCAGCTCCCTCACCAAAGGAGCGAACTTCCAACTCACCATTCTAAGGAAACTCAAACCTTATCTCCCTGCTCATGACCTAAAGGTGGCAGTGCAAGCCTTAGTGATCTCAAAGCTGGACAATGGTAGCGCCACCCTTTGCGGCCTACCTAAAGTGAAGACTGCTCCTCTTAGAGCTGCCCTCAACTCTGCTGCCAGGCTCGTAACAGGCGCCAAAAAAATACAACCATATCACTCCGGACATGTTGTCCCTGAACTGGCTTCCTTATGAAGCTCGGATAAAGTTAAAAATTGCATGCATGGCACACAAAGCCATTCACTTCAATACCCCAATGTGGACTCGCTCAGAAACTGGAGCTCTAATTTGGTTCAAGAGCCTCCAGAAGTGCTAGCACCTTATTGCTCAAACCACAAAAATTCAAGATAAAGAAAACTTACAATCGAGCCTTCTCAGGTATGGCACCGAGGATTTGGAACTCCCTCCCCACTGAAGTCAGGGTGAATCCTTCCATTGTCCTCTTCAAAAAGGAAGTCAAAGTGCTCCTGATGAAGAAATTTCTACCTCTGGCTGGCTATTCCATTGGATATTGAGGTCACAGTTGCTGATCTGTGGTCCATCTGCTAGGGTCACGAGAATGCCTTGGCTTTACATGATTGTGTATTTTTCGCTTTGTTGGCTCTGTTTTTGATTGTTTGTATCCCTCTCGATGTATAAACTGTAAAGCGCTCTGATACCCGCGGTGGTCATGTTCGCACAATAGAAAACTTTCAAAATAAAATTAATAAATAAATAAAAATAAATGGCAGAACTCTTCTCTCAGTGTGTGGAGCTCCCTAGCCCAATCATAGATGTGGCTACTTGGGGGCTACACTCCCCTTGAGAAACTAGTTTAATTATGACTTCTCCCTCTCTGTCCAAGAAGCAAGCCTGTCTGCCTAAACAAAAGAGCAGTCCCTCCTTAGTGTGAATACCATTTGCCCTTAAAAGGTGGCTTCCCCTTTGAAGCTCCAACGTTTGAGCACATACCCACTCTGCCCATCCTGACAGGATGCTTGTTTCTGGACCAGGGAAGACCTGGCTTGGCAGTTCGGACTGGACTGTTCCCATGAAGCACAGGATCAAGACTGATTCACATATAGCTGGGTCTGAACTGGGGTGGCGAAGTGAGCTAAAGAACGATGATGGATTTTACTCAGATCTATGACTGGGGGTGAGTGTCTGAAAAATGTCAGTGCTCTGTCCATCATCTCCTTGTGTTTGCTTTGTTCGCCCTAAGTTGGCAGGGTATGCCCAGACATGGGTCCCTTGCTCACTTTGCCACTGGATTCAAGTTAGCCTCGCTGATAATAGGTGTTACCCTGAAACCGGTCCCAGGATGCTTGTTTCCATTCCAGGGAAGACCTGGCTTGGCAGTTCGGGCTGGACTGTTCCCATGAGGCACAGGGTCAAGACTGATTTGCATATAGCTGGGTCTTTACTGGGGTGGCAAACTGGGCTGAAGAACGATGATGGATTCAACTCAGATCTGTGACTGGGGGTGAGTGTCTGAAAAATGTCAGTGCTCTGTCCATCATCTCCTTGTGTTTGCTTTGTTTGCCCTAAGTTGGCAGGGTATGCCCCGATGTGGGTCCTTGCTCACTTTGCCACTTGATTCAAGCTAGCCTGGCTGATGAGGGGTGTTACCCTGAAACCGGTCCCAGGATGCTTGTTTCCGGTCCAGGGAAGACCTGGCTTGGCAGTTCGGGCTGGACTGTTCCCATGAGGCACAGGGTCAAGCCTGATTTGCATGAAGCTGGGTCTGAACTGGGGTTGCAAAGTGAGCTAAAGAACGATGATGGATTCAACCCAGATCTGTGACTGGGGGTGAGTTTCTGAAAAGTTTCAGCGCTCTGTCCAACATCTCATTGTGTTTGTGATTGTAAACTGATGGCAGTTTCCTGGAGAGTCCCACAGGGCATTTACGCCCAGTTCTCTTTAACATGTCCACGCAGCCCTTCCTGGTCATCGTTAGTTTTTCTTGGCCTGGTGCCAGCTTCCTATGTAGATAACACACAAGCATTTTCATCAACCACCATCTGAGCTTTGACATTCTCTCCATTGTGCCTATCTACCATCTATGCCTAAGTGGCAACAAGAGAGAGGATTCTCTCAGACCAGGATAACACTAGTGCCATACTTGTTGTCCCAGTGGGGTGAGACCTCACAGATACCTGTTTATAAAATCAATAACATTGGATTCTGGATTGACAAAGAACTCTTCCTTCTGAAGCAGTGAAACAGTGGTTCTCTTGTTTCCATCTGATGATTTTTAGGGGGTGTTATTACCTTTCATTCTACGGGCGCCTGTGTTGGGGATGTATCTTGTCAAGACTCAGACTAAGCAGTTTGTGAATACTGCGACGCTGCTAACCCTGTGTTCCCCGAAGGTCTTTTCCTCGATGATTCCGAGTGAGTACGGCGGTATCCTGTATGTCCGCTTTCCGGACCCCGTGACTGCCTCCCCCTTTCGCGGCTGCTGCTTGGTGCCCGAGTCGCTTTCCCCTGACTAAGCAGCGGGTGAAGTCCATGACGCTGCCGCCCCTGTTGTCCCCGAGTGATTGCACTGACGAGCCGAGTGAGTCCGGCGATTTACCTGTCTTGCTCCCTCACTGCCCTATGGCTGCCTCCCCCTTCCAGTCCAACTCCCAGGGGTTGCTCCGATTTCTTGCTTGGGTCTTTTGGTTGATCGGTGTTTCCTCCATTTTGTGCCGGAGGTACTGTGGGACCGCCATCTTGATGGCACCGACTGGTTTCGCTGCATGCTGCCAATCTGCATCTTTGTCGCCTGTCTGACTCCTGCTTCTTCTTCGACCCTTCCGGGATGCTTACACCCTTTCGGCGGGGTGGGTGACTGTGAGACATCCTTTCTCCCCTTCCTTTGGGCCCTCTCTACAGTCAAGGTGCTCCGGCGCTGAGAGTCCGGCACCGGTTTGCTTTGGAATCCGTTACCCCAAATGGCCTCCGGGCTCTCTGACTTTGGTCTTTTGGTGGGTCCCTGGATACATTACCTTCTCCTTTGCCGGTTGGCCTGACTCGGACCCTTTTGCCAGCTCCTAGCTCATCTCCCCTCCCCTACCCCCTCCTTGCCCCATGGGACCTATTTTTATTTTTATTTGTTTCCCTGTGTAACCGATGTAATTAAGTTTAACTGTAACTGATGTAATAATGTTCAACTGTTTTATTCCTCGACTTCCATGTAAAGCGCTCTGATACCTCCGGGTCTAGCCAGCGCTATATAAAACTTGTCAAATAAACAAAAATAAATCAAATAAGATGTCATTATCAGAACATCTGCTGCTTGAGGCTGTAATCCCAATGTCATCAGTAGCCTGCAACTTCCCCAGAACCAGGCGGTTTAGAAAATATTCAATGTGAGTAAAGTGTACCATGATTCATGACACAACCACAAGCTTCATTGGCTTCTGGGTGCTACCCCACAAAGGCTTCCATGAGCCTGGTCTGATTGCATCTTAGCGTTAGTTTACTCTTATGTTCCCTCTTGATCCGATTCACTTCTGTGTCTGTTTACTGATGTCAGAGAAGCTGTCACTTGACAAAGCTCTTCTCATCATCAGACTGCAGCTCTGGAGCAATCTGGCTCTTGTGATCCACATCATGGAGTGGTCCCTAAAGTGCTGAAATCCCTCAATCAATGATCACTCACTCCATAAATCATCCAGACATACTTCCCCCTCCCATTCATACAGCCACACACACAAACAATGAATGAAAACCCACCATCCTGTATTCAAACCAGTACCATCCACCTTCACACAACAGCCCAGCTGAAGAGGATAAAGCAGTCAGTCCAGACTCTATGATTTCCATTGAGAACTATCTGCCACATTGTCCCCTCTAGGTGACCTCTAGGTTGAGTCTACCACGGTCATTGTAGACTGAGCTACCCTTTCAGTGTGGAAGGTACAACCTATGGACTTCATTCTATCTTAGATCTCTGTTTGTTCTCTCCTTGGACACAGAACGTGTATTTCATTTTTAGAAGTTTCCTCTATCGTTTATTTTAAGCATCTCTGCTATCTTGCAGGGAGAAAGTGTAGAGCACAGACACAAAAAGAGAAAGTCACATGACTGTGTGAAATGGAGACTTGAAAAGACCTTTCTAAATTGAGCCAGAAGTGTGACTGACTCTTTCTCATCTGCATTGATAGAATAAGTTTGGAATTTTCGAGGGTTATTCATGCTTTTTGTAACCAGACAGTCTTCATTTGTGATCAGTGTGTTCCTTGAGTATGAGTTTGGGGTCCAAGATGAATCCAAGTGTCTTGGCATTCAGTGAAATTTGGGTTTCAAAGCTGTCAAGGATCAGGTTGAGCTCCAGGTAGGTGCTGGCCATCCATGTTTTTTACGATTTGCAGGCTGTGTTTGATTCCTTGGAGATCTGAAAAGAGGAGACTGTTGAACAGAGTTGTGTATCATCTGGTATTGGTGAATCTTGATGCTCTGTGAGGACAGCCCCAACGGGCTCCCTGTAGAGGCTGAATATAGGAGGGAACAGTATGGAGCCCTGGGGGGCTCCACAGGTGATAGGGATCTTTTGACACTTGGAGGTGTTCATGTGAACAAACGGGTATTGGTTGGAAAAATCAGAAAGAGATCCTGTGAAAGGAAATGCCAGTAAATCTAATGTGGGACACCAGGGTGTGTATGAGGGTGGGGTAGTTGACTGTGTCGAACACGGTGAGAGGTTCAGCAGTAGCAGGAGGCAGGAGTCATCTACATCTGAGCTCCGGGGGGCATCATCTACAATGTGTACGGGAACAGTCTTGGTGCTGCGGGGTCTGGTGAAGGATAAGTGCGTGATGGGCAGGTAGTTGAAGAGGTCCTCAGGGTTTAATGTAGAGTTTTCAAGAGTAGGAGGATCTGGTCTGTCCAGAGAGCTCCTGGGAAGATGCCCTCTAGCCTTTGTAAGATTCATACAGCCAAATGTGGTTATTGGCAGTGCTACAAATCTATGAAACTGCAATCACATGTATTGATTTTATTATAACACTGAAAATTGAGAGTGTTTTAAAATCAGCATTGAATGTCATTGTAGCCATTTAAAATATGACAATGTTCTTACTTTTTGCCTTAGGTTGGAATGCAGCAGGCCAAAGGGGGCCGGACTACATGTGTCACCTGCATTATTAAAAAAGAGAAATTAAGGAGAAAAGCATGTGAGATCAGAAAGAAGACCCCCTTTCTACACTTTCAATAAATGCTGACTACCTCAAACACTTAATCAATATGAAAACAGACTTCCCCTCACCTTGTACTTATACACTAAATGAAAACATAAACGCCCTCTAATTCTGCAATTGATGAATGAATATAAGGACTCCTCATGCTGTGTGGTGTTTTTTTGACTTCAAGATCAGTGGAACTATATTCTTGGGTTCCAGTCCTGCTCCTTCTGTGACAGTGCTGGATTTACCACTGCAGTTTTGATATCAGCAAATGCTCTCTGTGTGATCTTTGACATAGTATTTAGTATTCAAGGTGTGATTACTTAGTCCTACCAATAGTAATGACAATTTATTTAGCTCACACCAAAGACTGAATGTTGTCTGGGCACAAGTGTTCATACGGCCACATTTTAAATACTCGTTTTATCAGCACTGGAAGGTTGAAAGGCTGAGTCAATCCTGCTGGGACTGAGGATCTGATCTACAGTTCTCCCCATCTGCCTATTACGAACTGAGGAACAACATCCTGGTCATTCGTCTCCTTGGTTTCCTGAAGACTCTCCGGAAAAAAGCATTGACAAAACCAGTAGGTCTGGCCTTGGCATGCTGGTGCAATGTTATTTTATTTAGCATTTATATTGTTATTACATGCATGTGGCACAAATTAAAAGGAAAACTTACTACTGTCTAAACGTGGTGGCAAATCTTTGAAATAAAAAATGTTACTTTTGAAAAATATTAACCATCACATACAGTTTTAGTGGAATGGTATGGGTGATCCCTTGCAGGTTCTAAGAACAAGTATAAAACCCCTTTTTTATTTTTAATAAACATCACAGGTAAATATGATTTTAATGGGCACCAACTTTGGCTTTGAGTTGCTAAAGCCTGAAAAAATAGTTTAAACAAGTGACCAAAAATAATAAAAAAAAAGGATAAAGAATGGAAATAAAAAGCATCAGCAAAGCAACGCATTGGCCCACCAGCCCTGCCACTCATTTTAAGGCAGATGTGCACATCTGTGCCAGCAGAATGCTGTCGCTCACAGAAGCGAGAGCCAATGGCTGACGGGAGCTGAAACATTGTCCCTTGGTACATGACGTTGTGTATGGAAGCAGAATATAAATGGTAGTGATACAGTGAATGTGATTGGGGTCAGCCTGATTATGTCAGTGTGATAGCGCAAGTGTGATAGCGTAAATGCAGTGTGGTGAGGGTGATGCAGCGACTAAAACACCAATCAGTGATGTTATGTGTCTATGATCGTGTAATTGCAAATGTGATATGGTGAGTCTAATGTGACGAGTATGATGGAATATATGACATTACAATGCATGAAATTACAATGCATGCTTTTACAACGCAGTCTTTACATCGCAACTACCATTACATTGCATGATTTTACAACGCATGCCATTACAATGCATTTTTTTAAAACGACCATTACAATGCATACCATTACAACGCATAATACCTTTAGGGCAAAAGTAGGGTAGGTGTTGGATAGTGTAGGGACAAAAATTACTATTCCCACTCCAGTGAGTGCAACAGTAGGGAAAGTGTTGGATAGTGTAGGGGTAAAAATTACTATTCCCATGTACCCCAAAACCCATACCCACCCTAATACTAAAAAAATCTCTATTACTTACCTTATAATGCGTTGTACTGGTATGTGTTGTAATGGCATGCGTTGTAGTGGCATGTATTATAATGGCATGCTATGTAAAGGCAGTTGCTTTGTAACAGTTGTGTTGTAAAGGTAGGTCATTGTAATGACTGCGTTGTAATGGATGTTTCCCATATGATGTGATGAGGGCTGCTCGGCGAGCGCAATGTCAGTCAATGTGATAGTGTAAATGTGGCAAGTGTGATGTGATGAAGGCTATGTCAAAAGTGCAAAGTCAGTCAATGTGATGGTGTAAATGTGGCGAGTGTAATGTGATGAAGGCTATGTCGCGAGTGCAACGTCAGTCAATGTGATAGTGTAAATGTGGCGAGTGTGATGTGATGAAGGCTATGTGGCGAGTGCAATTGCAGTCAATGTAATAGGGTAAATATGGCATGTGATGTGATGAGGGCTATGTGGCGAGTGCAACATCCGTCAATGGGATAGTGTAAATGTGGCGACTGTGATGTGATGAGGGCTATGTGGCGAGTGCAACGTTAGTCAATGTGATATTGTAAATGTAGCAAGTGTGATGAGATGAGGGCTATGTGGCAAGTTCATTGGCAGTCAATGTGACAGAACAAATGTGGCAAGTGTGAGGTAATGAGGGCTCTGTGGCGAGTGCTTTGGCAGTCAATGTGATAGTGTTAATGTGGCAAGTGTGAGGTGATGAGGGCTATGTGGCAAGTGCAATGGCAGTTAATGTGCTGGTGTCAAATGAATGTGATGGTCTGAGTGTAAGAGTACAAAGGTGAGTGGATGCAGTGCGTACAACAGCAGTGAGTGTGGTTGTGTGATGTTGTAGTGCAACGTGAGGGCAATGAGTGATATGCTGAGCAAGTGGTTGAAAACACTGTTCCCCACAGGACAGTGTGCACAGTTGTCATCCCCAGAGAGCTCTAATATTGTTCTTTCCGAATAATTTGGTTTGAACTTTTGAGAGTTAAGAAAATCATTCATTGTGAAACTAGAAAACCTTGTAACCACAGTGTAATGTAATGTGCTACACTTTAAAGGCAACACCTTCTCTTTCAAAGTGTACAGAAACTACAAATATTACTATGTTTCTGCTTGTCAGGGAGTAAATTACACCCAGGTTACAACTTTACAAGTCAGGTCAGTATAAATCTGAAACACTGAACAAAATATTGCTTGCATGGAAAAATCCAGTTGTGCACACTTAGGCCTGATTCACAAAGGACCTCTGCGCTTGTGGAGGAGGCCTCGCAGTCGTGAGGGAGTCTCTGTACTCGTGGTGGAGGCCTCGCAGTCGTAGGGAGTCTCTGCACTCGTGGTGGAGGCCTCGCAGTCATGAGGGAGTCTCTGCACTCATGGTGGAGGCCCTGCAGTCGTGAGGGAGTCTCTGCACTCATGGTGGAGGCCTCGCCGTCGTGAGGGAGTCTCTGTACTCGTGGTGGAGGCCTCGCAGTCGTGGGGGAGTCTCTGCACTCGTGGTGGAGGCCTCGCAGTTGTGGGGGAGTCTCTGCACTCATGATGGAGGCCTGCAGTCGTGAGGGAGTCTCTGCACTCGTGGTGGAGGCCTCGCAGTTGTGAGGGAGTCTCTGCACTCATGATAGAGGCCTCGCAGTCGTGAGGGAGTCTCTGCACTCGTGGTGGAGGCCCCGCTGTTGTGGGGGAGTCTCTGTGATCCAGCGGCGTACTAGCAACAGATACTCCACTACCATATACTCACCTGGGCCCATACAACTCGCTTCCACTAAACACCAAGTAGACCGCTGGAGCTTTTAGTTTTTAATGATTCTCATACCTTAAGATCTAGTTATTTCTACTCCAACTAAACCTTTCACTGATCAAATAGTTCTTTCCTCTGGTCAATGGACCATTAGGTGGAACTAGTTGATGGTGATAATTAACATAGCTTTATTAAACATTTCTCGATTAAAATGAAATAATCACAGACTCAAGAAGTTTTAAAATCTTTATCTAAATTAGTTGTTTGTGAACCATCTCAAATATTTCAGTACAAACACCCTCATTCGCAAGAGTGCAAATTCAATCAAAAATTCAATAGATATAATAATTCAGATCCATACAACAATTATGCTCAGAAAGAAGAGGACAGAGAGAGAAGAACATCTATCAATACGATGAATTCATATTTACCAAGGATGGTGTGAAGACCAACCCCCTGGCCAAAGGGCTGATAAGGGTCCCCCGGGATAGATCAGGAGACAAAGACTTCAGGACAGGAATCAGGACAGGATAGTTCACCTCTCTAAATACCGACGACTATTTTGCACCCCTCTCTGACACACTCTTCCTCCTCGTGGTTCTTCCGCGATCTTCTTTCTAACCCAATTAAATTAAATAGATGGTTCTGCATTCGATTTCTTCATTAGCATCTCACAGCATCAGCACTACCCCCAGCATCAACAGCATCCCGAACTCTGCTTCTGTGCTTCTTCTCTCGTGTCAATGCTCTCCTCTCTCCTAATTAACTAAAACTACCTCAATTATACCTTTCTATGGTCAATGTACCACCCATTAATATTTCAGTTTTACAGGCAACTAACTCTGATTGGACAGGCGAGGGGGGGATGATCATCACACCATGCTTACATTTCACTTATTTCTTTAAACCATTGTTTCAAAACTCCTTCCCTCAAACTTTATTCCCCCGCTTCCTTTCCCATACATCATCAAACTTTATTAATGCAAATGTAGCGATCTCTTGAATAAAGTTCCTTCATATGAACTCTTCACCCTCATGTTCCCAGGGCACATCTTCGCTGGCCTTGAACGCCTGACAAATCCTTAGTCATCTTTCGTACCTTCTCGCCAGGGCGCATGCGTTGCGCAACGTCAGTCTGCTCGACTCAGATAAATTTGACAGGCCCAAATACGCACTAATAATAAAGTCAAAAGGAAAAAATGTTATTCTCAAAAATAAATGATTTCAATGTATTCCACCAACCTCTACTCTAGCCCATACCATTTATTATTTCCCTTTCTGCATTTGCGTTAGTATAAAACTTATTTTCTATTTCAGCAAGCAGGTGCCATGCATGTGAGTTTTTAAGCGGCCATTTTATAGTTCTTTGCGCAAGCACCAGAATTTCCCTCCAAGCGTTACTTCGTCATACTACGTAGATGCAGTAGACGCATGCGCAGTAAAGATCCCGTGTTAGAATGCATTTTAGTCCTTCGTTCATGTTATTGCAGTTAGTAAACACATAGGCAAGCTTCATTTTCTCCCGCGTGTAAAGGAAATACGTATTATTAATCACTAAACACGTTGTTAATAATTCGTTAGTGAGTTAAACGAGAGGATTGCTTCCGAGCAAGTCTCATTTATGAGTCCTTGCTCCATCATCTGCACCTGGCCCTATTCCCCATGCAGTACATACAATCACCTCTTGTTTCATCCACGAAATGAGTGCAATTAATTTCGTTAATTTATTAGCTGTACTTTTATCTGTCACAGGAATATTCACATTAGTACTGGACGTATATTACTGAGGGGGCAACACAGCACAAAATTAAACCAGAGGCAGTTTTGTTTCCCTTGAGAATAACACACCGGCAGCTGAGTTTTGGAGAATTGCTATTTTCAGCTGTATCAGACAGGAAAACCGATATTCCTGCCTCTCACATGGGACTCCCTCTCTCCAGTGCTTTAAATGGAAACATAGAAGTGCAGGTATTGAGTACCAGACAGTGCCAGCCCATTTAAAGCACTGCCTTTTTCAGAGCACTCAGTGGAGTAGGGTTGTGCTGGCTCCGGATGCAAGATGTACGTTTCACAATCAGCCGGACGACACCCTGTCTCCTCAGCCCCCAGTACCTGTCCACGAGACACCCACCAGACATTGCTCAGTGCTGCCGGGGCCTCCTCATGAGAAGTCTACAACTGCTCACCTGCTCCTCCAGTCACGGGTGGGGGACAGGTGGGCAGAGAGTCCGGTCCCAGCACGCACAAATATTTAAAAGTGCGACAACTACAGTCCAGCCTGAGCCACTCACTAGCAGCTCTGTGCCATCCTAAGCATCTCCTCAGCTCTACAAGGACAAAAGATCCTGAGACTGAAGCACAGACTTGAGGCAGCAGACAGCCCTGAGAGAGTCGGAGCCTGCCCAGAGTAACAACATGGAGCTCCTGCAGCTGCGGAGCTCCAAGTACTAAGAATCAGTTTGTAGCAGTGAGCCTTAATCAACGTACTGATAAGTGCAGGGAGAGGTGGCAGGCGCTGAAGCATTTAAATAGCTGTTCAGTGGTAGTAAGTACTGGCGAGTCTTCTCAGTTAATTACGGTGATGGGGGTGATTACAACTAGTAGTGTAGAGAGCTGACCTGCTCGGCAGCATTTGCTACAAGCCCAGTCAGTTTGGTAAGTGGTTAATGGTGGGGAGGAGCCTTTACTCATCCTGAGGTGATTGTGGCAGAGGTGGCTAGTTTCTGATTGTCAGCCGGCACAAAGGACTGCAATGTGGATCATTGCTTCATTTCATTTTTAGGTCGAGCCTAGGTAGCGCTGTCTGGAAGACCTGATGTGATCACTATGAGGAGTGTAATCCTGCATGTTGCTTGCCATTGGTTCACTCGTGCATTGCTCTTTTTTTCTAGCTCCTTACTGGTTGGTGCTCCTGATACATCATTTTCATTTTATGCCAAGGAGCTCCAGCCAACTACAGTTTACTTACGGTCTGCGTGGTTATGTGTTCCTTTAGGGACTACTTGTTTTATATCCTGCTAGTCATTCACCACAGTGCCCGCTTCACAGGCCATCACATGCATCACTTGTTTGTGCAGAGACACTGTGCTTCATGTTATAGCGCGTTGCCTGCTTCCCTGTGGGCCACCATGTCCATCCCAATAGCTCTCAGTGTTGCAAATGCAAGACCTATTGCATTGAAAATGCTTGTCTTCTTTTAAAGCCCAGATTGTCTTTGTTCTGCAGAAGGCAGGAAAGCTT
The DNA here is from genome assembly GCA_963921515.1 of Calotriton arnoldi. Lineage (NCBI taxonomy): Eukaryota > Metazoa > Chordata > Amphibia > Caudata > Salamandridae > Calotriton > Calotriton arnoldi. The sequence continues at coordinate 486,938 of CAWUFW010003172.1, read as the reverse complement.
TGATCTTATTAGGCTTTTCTAGGCCCGCGGTAGATGGAGGGGACGGTGCTCACAGCCATGTCTGGCCTGCGAGCGCAGAGCGGGGCCCTGCTGTGGATCAGAGGTCATGCTATGAGCCCGCGCTTGTAAACAGTTGATGGATTGCACCAGCAGAAATCTTTCTATCACCAGGGCTGGAGGTTTATCTGCCTACAGACTGCCTTTCTAGGCTGGATCAAATAGCTCACCAGACAGATGGCTGTATGCCCACCTTTAATAACTATATATTGAAATGTGTTTATTGTGTTTTAAACAATATGTTTCTACAATTGACCCCCCCACAACTATTATTGTTATTATTTCTGTTGAAGGTGGTATATATTTTTTTTTCAGAATAAGCTGATAAATTATTTTTGTTTTTAACAAACCTATTTGGGCCCCCTGGCAGCAACCAAATGTGAATCAAACGTCAAGGCCAGGAGCATAAACTGGAAGCGGAGAAGTTCGTATTGCGTTGGTTGAGAGACCCCTGGTCACTCCAGGCCAGATTGGCGTGAAATGTCCTTTTTTGAAGCCCAAGAGGTGACCTATCCTGTCTTTGAGTCCCGGGTACAAGCAACAGAGCTGTCTGAAGCGAGGAGTCACCCTCTTCCTCATCGGGGCCCTTTGAAGACCCTCGGGCACAGGCTTCAAAGTGTCCTTTGCTTTCACGCTTTAAGCCACTTTCTCTCAACACCCTCGAGCCCCAGATGTGGAAACAGAGGGTCAAGGTCTGTCAGGGTAGTTGGATGCATATACCTTGCAACACGGATTAGCTGGAAGCCATCGGCAGTATGAGGCAGAGCTTGTTGGCTTTTATCGAAATCCAGTGCTTGTGAATGTTGGGCACAGTTGGGAAATGGGTATGCACTGTCTGACCGTGCTCATGTTAAACTAAACCGGTCACTTCTGAGCCCAGAATGCTCTTTCTGAAAATAACCATACCTCGATTCTAATACTGAATGCTGAGAATGCCCCGTTGTGTCGGGGCCCGGATATGCTTGCCGAAGGTCTTGATCACCAGGAAGATGGGGCCAGTAATTCTAGGGCGCTCGGCCAGGGACAGAACACACAGAGAAAAGGATGAGGCTTTATATGCTGCCCTGGCCGGGGTTGTTATGTTCTGCGAGACACGTTCTAGTGTCTCGACAGGCATAGAGTTTATAGCCACTCCCCTATGGGAGTGGGCACACTTGCACCCCCACACGCATCTCTCACAGGCGTCACGAGTGACGTGAGCCTGTTAATAAAAGGGCCCGGGTGCACGTGCTCGTGGCCATTTTACAGTACCCTAACACCAGGTGTGTGTCCATCATTGTATGTGTAACCACAGTACCCAGGAAGATTCTGGGATAAGGGAACCAGAGGCACGGGGTGCTGAGAGTCGGCAGCCTCCAACATAGAATGTTCATCACACTAGAGCCGCTCCCAGTATCGTGTTGCTGGTGCTAGTGTTTATCAATTCGTGAGTGCTGGCATCTCACAAAAAGTGAAGGACTGGACTCACACACCACCTGGTGTCATGCTTCATCATTGACCAGTCCTCGCCCTCTAAAATCTTGGTTTGATAGAGGGCGGGCATACACCTGAGGACAGGGATGCACTTCTAAACTAAGTGGGGGCCCGTTTTGAAAAATAGTGAGTTAAAATGCCATTGTAGATGTCAAATTAAATTTTAATGGTGCAGACATCTATATGGTAATTAAACTCAAGTGACCGGTGTGCTGGGGATATTTATTGTCCCCCACCGATGTCCGTGTGGTCAACATGTTTCTGCCATATGGCCCATGGGGGTCCCTGGCATTCATCAGGACCTAAAAATAGAAAATGCGGGCTCCACTCTTACCAGACTATGGTGAGAGGGTCTCCACTAAGTGGGGTGATAAAGATCACTCTCCACTATGATGGGGCCTTAATCTAGAGCCCAGACTTGGGGACACTGTTCCCCATAGGAGGGTGAGGGCAGGGGACCCCTTTGGTCGAGATTGTGTGCCACGACGTGATCTCCGCCTCTAAGCCTATCCAGGTGCTCCTCCGCTCCTCTAGTGTGATGAACTGTCCATCATTGTGGTCATGGGGGCCTAGGGCCCCGACACAACATTGGCGACGAGCTGGTCTTGCCCGCGTGTGTGCAGCCGCCCTTCTAAACGTGGTTGAGGGGGGGAATGCTGCCCATGTAGAGGGCACCCCCTGCGAGTCGGCACAAGATGCGCCTGGTGCCCTGCGAGGACGAGAGGAGCCGGTGGCGGGACCCTGGCCACCAACTTGTCAAGGCTCCATCTGAAGCGGGAGCCCACCCCGCATTGAAGAGCATGTTGCCGAGCTGGCCGGCATGGAGTAAGCCCCCGTGAGAACGGCGACCACGTGGCGTGTCCGGGAGCCGGTGGCATGCCCCTGCCACCAGCCTACTGAGGCCCGAGTGAGGAGCTGAAGCGGAGCCCACCCGCATCGGTCGCGGCGACATGCCATGCAGAAGGTGAGCCTTGACTGCGGGACATCGGGACCCGGGAAGAAATAGCCAGTCTCCGGGAGCAGCACTAACCCCCACCCCACCCCCGCGCAGCGTGAGAACTGAGTGAGGCTGCTGCGGGCCGGTGGAGCAAGGAAGGCACAGCCCGAGGCCGATCCAAGGGGCCAGCAATAAACTAAGGCTCGCAGCATGCATCAGCTGCTGAGGCCGATCGGAACACAAAAGGCGCCACCTTGGCCCAGAAGGCCTACAAGTGAATGGGCCAAGGCGCACAAGAGCTGCAGGGCGGGTGAACGACTGCTGCCGCGAGGAGCGGAGTACAGCGAGTGACGGTGTGCGGCCAGCGCTGCTGAAAAATAAACTGAAGAAACCCTCAACAACACTGAAAGTGAACGTGGCACGACTGCTTGGCCCCCAATGAGAACAGAAAGACAGACTCACCGCGGTGAAGGGGAAGTCCTCCTCCTGCGGAGTCCGGCGGTGGGTATGTGTCCCGGGTGGCAGCTATAAGAGAAGGTGCCACGCCTAGGAGGTGAGTGCGGTCACCGAAGCAAACCTGTTGCTGGCTGTAGTGTCCCCGCAAAAGGGGGAAAAGAGGGACTGGAGGAGAGGCCGTGTTAACAGGTGCGAGGCCCCGCACAGCCCGGGGTGAAGGCGTAAGCGGCACCTGGCCTGCATTGACTGCAGCAAAGGAGCAGAGAGGCAAGCCTTGCCAGGGGGTGAAGGTTCGTTGCAGTCCGCTTGCAGGCAGTGAGACTAAGGAGTGGCTGCAACTAGAAGGATCTCCCCAGAGGCCATCGGACAGCGCTGTAGACGCCGGCACGAAGGCCGCAGCATGAAAGAAACTGCTGTGGCCTAGGATTAAAGCAACACTGCCATTGTGTGGCCGATTAGCGGTACTGCACCCGCTAAATAAAATACACTGCAAACACTGACTGCACCCTGTGATGTCCCCAGCAGGAGACTCTGCCTCTAACTATAGCCCTGGTTACAAGGACAGCACCTTAACCAAGCCTGATTGCCGGCAGTCACCCAAGGAAAATGTCTATGCACAGTGTCAAGTGCCACCAGCACTCCGCCACAGAAGCAAGTCTATGTAAAGGTCTAGCACTGCATGTATGCTGGCCAGAGAAAAGAGGCCGCAGGTGGACAAGCAACATCCCTGGAAAAGAAAACAGTGCAGCACGCCCCCAATATGCAAACGCACATCACTACTAGAGGCAAGTGAGCACGCAAGGCGCCAGCAGACACTGAATAGTAGCCCCAGCACTGCCTGACGGGGCACCAACTCAGGTCTGTCGCATTGGAGGGGTGAGACTGTTAAACCCCACAAGGAGCCTCAGGAAAGACTGATGGAGAGCGCAACCTCAGTGCCTGTCTGATGCCACAGCAAGTGAGAATGGTGCGCCACACGCCCCTGGCGGTGAACGACCATCACCGCAAGGAGAAAGAGCAGGCACGGCCGGTGCCAGAAGAGGATGCCCTAGCAAAGAAGAGCGCGCATTCCGAGGCACGCGCCGCATGCACCCAGAAGCGCGCCAGCACAGGTGCACGCCCAGGAGGAAGAGAGACCTCTCCAAAAGCAAAGAAGCACTGCTGGAATCAGTAGGGAGATCCCATACATCTCCGCAGAAGCAACAGCAATGGAGCCCGGAAGGGGCCAAAACGCAGCACAGTGTCTTCCCTCACACTGCCGCAAGCAGGAGTTGTCAGTGACCCAAGGCTGACGAGAGGAGAGTTGTACACCACAAGTGGCCAGCCACCACCACAGCTCACCACTGCCTGGGAAAGCCATTCCCTGGGAAGGGAACACACGGAGTAGGAGCTTCAAGAAGCTGTCTGAAAAAGGAGCACCCGAAGTGAGTGGCTGCTCGCCACGCAGCAGAGAAGCGCGACAGAAGTTTCGCCCGCATGGTCCAGAGACCAGTGAAGTTCAACAGCCCCGTTGGACTTGTTAGAACATGATGCATGTCACTGCACCCGGAGAAGAAGCAGAAAAAGAGTGGAAGTCGTGTCACCCAGAAGAGCTGGACAAACGCAAGTGTGTCAAAGACACCGAGAGGAGAAGCAAGAGGACTCGTAGCACCACAAGCCAAGAACACCTCCAAAGACACCAGATAGCCACCAAGGTGCAGATTTGGAAGAAGCGTGGCCTGCTTGCGGACGAACGCTGGGAGGGGAGCGGTGCCTACCTGAAAGCAGACTGGCGCTGAGTGCTAGCGGGGAACACCGGTGCTGCCGCTGATGCAGAGACACCCGAGCAAGCGCCATTTCGTGCTCCTTCCTGACCCAGACCTCCAGCGGGGTGTGCGGCCCCGGCTACTGATCAGGTGTGGCTGCTGTGGTGGGAAGACTAGAGGACGAGCAGTGTGGAGAGGTTGAAGGTCCCCGACGAGCAGCCGGCGAGGGGCGGTGGACTGACAGTCCCCAAGTGGCAAGTTCCCGGGCCAGGAGCGAGAGAGGCGCCCGACCCCGCATCGGAGCAGAGGCATACTTGACAAGTGGGAGAGGTGAGCGGGCGCTGGGCGGCGTGGCCTGGTGACGGTGCTCTGCGGTCCGCGGGCCGGCAGACGGGGTGTGCTGTGGGGGCGGTGCTCCCAGCTAAGCTGAACGGTTGCCCAAATGGAACATTGGAGAGACTGGGGCTGCGGCTGCTGTTGGTGTGTCGGCCCGGTGATCGGGGCCGGTGGTTCCGCCGTTGTGTGTGCCCCGCCGGTGCAGCGGCCCTGCGACCCGCTTAGGTCCGGCCGCGCTCCTCGCCTGCCTTAATAGTGGGCCGGGCCAGCGACACATGGTTGAAACCCCCCTTGGGGCTGAGACCGGAGGAGGCCCGCGGCCCTTCCCTGCCCTGAAGCCCTAGAGCAGCTCTATCGGCGCATAAACAGACGGCGAGCATGCTGTTCCGCTGGAAGTCGAGAGAAGCGACGGATCCCACGGGCTCAGCACCCCCTCTAGCACAAGCAGATCATTTGGAGCTGCTACCACTGGTCGAGCCTCCGGTGAGCGCCGGCTGCCGAGCCCCTACAACATGGCGGCTGCACGAGCAAAGAGGGGGAAGTCACTGAAAGAACTGCTTACGAAACAACCGGGATCGGCTAGCGCGGTTGGTGAGAAAAACCCGGATACGACAGAAGGCGACGACTCCCCTGCCACCAAAGTTTTCATGCTGGAACTTTTTGCTGCCATAAAGGAGGACATTCAGGAGCTTAGGGGCCAGCTCGCAGCAGACCTCAGGGAGGTGCGGAGGGATGTAGATGAGATTGGAGAACGTGTGGCCACGCTTGAGGAGCATGATATCAACCAGGAGGAGGACCTCCATCAACTGCAGCAGGATATGCTGTGCCTTCAGGAGCAGCACCTTGATCTTCAGGCCCATGCCGAAGACTAGGAGAACCGCTCCCGGCGAAACAACGTGCGGATTAGAGGTGTGCCGTGGAAAGAAGAAGGAGACGACCTCAGGGGCTATGCTGGGGCTCTGTTCCGTCAGGTCTTGGGTGAGACGAGGTGCTAGACATCAGAATGGACCGAGTGCACAGAGTGGGCCTCCCTCGGGGCAACAAAGCTCCACCACCGGACATCCTCGTATGCGTGCACGGCTTCCAATTGAAGGAACGCATCCTCCGGAAGGCGAGGGAGATCCAGCCCATACAATTTTGGGGCCAAACACCGGCTCTATTCCAGGACTTGGTGGCTTCCACGCTCCTCAAGCGGCGAGAATTCAGGGTGGTAACCACGCACCTCCGTGAGAAAGGCATCCCCTACTCGCGGGGCCATCCCTCCCGCATTGTTTTTAAACACCAGGGGAAGTTGCTTCAGATCCGCTCTCTGGCCGAGGCTCTGGACGTCCTCGGCCTGGAGAACACATCACCAGAGGTACAGGCGGACCGGCCTAGAGAGCGGGGCGACCGCCGCACAGCACGATTGCAATGAGTGGGAAAGGCAACGTCCGCCCTGAAGCCTGACCAGGCCACAAGAGAAAAAGAAAGAGAAGCTGTGCTCTCCTCACTGTCACAATCATCAGACCGCCTGGACACCCCATGAGGGATACACCTGAATTCACTGAGATGGGAACCTAGCTGGGGGTCGGAGGGACAGGGGGATTGTCCTAGGAAGATTGTTGATGTCCTCTCCGTGGACGGATTGGTACGAATCAGACCACTTTGGGCTGGGCGGCTGCTTGAGCCATGACCCCCCAGATCTCTGCTACCTTGCCGGACTTTAGTCATGTTTACCCTTTGATAATTGTTTTGACAATGAGTTTCTCTTATGGGGGGGGTTTGTTAGGGTTTTGTTGGGGTTGTTTCTTCTCTTCTGGATTAGGGAGGGTCCTCTCCCCAGTGAGCTCTATCTCCCCCGCACCTACTTTTGTCCAGCGATGCCTGTATCTTTCCACCCTGGGGCTTCTTCTAGAGACCAGCCCTCCTATATATCACTCGGGGCCTCCATATTTGCACTAGTTGGCCCGTCCCCTTTCCATGGAACTTAAAATAGTTAGCTTCAAAGTCCGGGGACTTAATAACCCCATCAAACGGAAAGCGGTTCTTTCCCTGCTTGAACACTCTGGGGGTGATGTCTGTCTTCTTCAAGAAACCCACCTGCTTCATAGTGACACACACTGCATGCGCCATAGCCACTTTCCCTCACAATTCTGGTCCTCCGGGAATAGTAAGCGGGGTGGGGTAGCTATCCTTATCTCCAGACACTTTAGGGGCTCGGTAGGGGGTCCCATCGCAGAGATCAAAGGACGCCTTCTTGCGCTGCGCCTTAGTATAGGGCACTCTCACTTCACGACCGGAGAAATTCCTAATAGATGCATATGCCGACGTCTTGCACATGCCCGACCCGATAGTGGTAGTAGGGGGTGACCTCAACCTAGTGATGGATGCCGGGATGGACCGTTCAGGCTCGCGATCCAGCGGGGCAGGGGCCTTGTCGACGGGAGGTGGTGACTGGCTGCACGACGCAGGGATCCGAGACGTCTGGCGCTGCCTCCACCCGGACGTACGGGACTTTTCATACTACTCGGCAGCGCATAAGACCTATGCCCGCCTAGATCACTTTCTTGTTACCCCGGCCGCTTGGGCCTGCGTTACAGACTCCACCATTGAAGCACGCTCCCTGTCTGACCATGCACACATCTCCTTGACCATGCCTCTGCCCTCTGTAAGACCCCCACCCACCTTCCACTGGCGCTTGCGAGATTCGCTGCTCCGTTCTCCGACAGTAGTGGACGACATCAGGCGTTGCCTGACTGACTATTTAGCGATTAATGACGTGGGACTTTTGCCACTATCCTCGGTATGGGAGGCGCTTAAACTGGTTGAGAGGGGAGCGCTAATCGCCAAAGCAGCTTATGAAAATAAAATCAGACAGTCCAAACGCACAGACCTAGAAGCTAAAGTCAGGGAACTGGAAGCTATTCACAAACGCACTGGCGACCCCAGAATTTGGCGACAGTTGGAAAAAGAGCGCCTCCAGCTTCGGAGACTAGACCTAGACCGGGCTGAGCATGCGGTCATCTGACTCAAACACAAATATTATGTGGGCTCCAATAGGGGGGGGACGAATGCTGGCTCACTGTCTGCGCAGTCAGCAGGCGGCACGGACTATTAAAGCGATACGGGGAAAGGGTGGTTCGGAGTTCATAGATGACACCGGCATACTGTCGGCCTTCCGCTCTTTTTATAAAAATCTTTATGCCGCTGATCATTCCCTACTGCCCGATCCCACTGAGTACCTGCAGGGAGCAGCGATCACTCCACTACCTACGAACGAGGCAGAGGCTCTGGAGGCCCCCATATGCATCGAGGAGGTGATCTCTGCTCTCGCTCGACTGAAGACCATGAAGGCACCAGGCCCTGATGGCTTTAGCGCTCTTTTTTATAAAACTTTCTGTGCCGAACTTGCCCCGCTGCTTGCCCGCTTGTTCAACTCCTTCGCTGATACGGGGTCCCTCACAGCCTCTATGTTACAAGCCTCTATCTTGGTCATCCCTAAACTGGGGAAAGACACGGAGCTTTGCAGTTCCTATTACCCGATCTCGCTGCTGAATATTGACGTGAAATTGTATCTAGCATTCTGGCCTCCCGGTTGAACACCCACATGCCGGGTCTGGTTGACCCGGACCAATCAGGCTTCATCCTGGATAGGCAGTGAGGGGACAATGCCAAACGACTCTGCCACCTAATTGATAAAGTACAACGGTCCAAAGAAGAAGCCCTACTGCTAGCGGTCGACGCAGAAAAGGCTTTCGACCGTGTGCACTGGCCTTACTTATTTGCTACTCTTGAGTGATTTGGACTGGGGCCCAGATTCCGCCAGTGGATTTCGAGCATTTATAGCTCTCCGACAGCAGCAGTGCGGGTCAATGGCTTGCTTTCAGATAGCTATGCGGTGGAGAAGGGGATGCGGCAGGGCTGCCCCCTCTCTCCCCTGCTCTTCGCTCTTTATATGGAGCCCTTCGCCCAACGGCTTCGGGACAACCCAATGGCGCAGGGAGTTCCATTCGGCTTAGACCACCATCTTATCAGCCTCTACGCTGATGATGTCATCTTTTCGATGGCTCATCCCATGACCTCACTACCGGCTATTGTGGAGGACCTGCAGATCTTCAGCCAGGTTTCTGGCTTCAAAATTAATATGCAGAAATCTCAGGTACTCAACCTCACCGCTGCCCAGCCAACGGTTGATGCACTACGTGCCTCCTTCGCCTTTGAATGGGTGTCGGACGGCATCACATATCTTGGACTGGTTCTCCATAGGAGCCTCGCAAAAACGGCGGAGGAGAACTATGCAGCCCTTCTAGCTAGCATTTGAGCAGACCTGGCCCGCTGGCGGCGCCTGCCTTTGTCGTGGTTCGGTAGGCTGTCTGCTGTCAAAATGAACGTACCTCTGCGGGCCCTGTATTTGTTTCAAACGCTCCCTTTGGAGCCCCCACCGCAGTCACTTCGCCATATTCAGACCGCGATCGAGCATTTTGTATGGGGTCCGATCTCCCCACGCTTGCAGAGGACCTTGCTACAACACCCTAAGACAGAGGGCGGCCTCGCCTTCCCTAATATTACCCGCTACTACCAAGCTTCTCTGCTACGGTACCTAGTGGAGTGGAACTGCCCTATGACTGAGAAATACTGGGTCTTCATGGATCAGACGGTGGCAGGCCACCACATCTGGTGTGAGGCCTGGCTGCCGCGATCCGCCCGCGCCTGGGGGCTTTATTCCTCACCAGTCACTTGCCCCACAATGTTAGTCTGGGATAGGGTTTCTCTGCGGGCTAACCTAACTACGTTCCCCTCGCCAATGACCCCGATCTTCTCCAATCCTGCCTTCCCACCTGGCATGAACAAAAAGGTAGCGACGCGCTGGTTAGAGGGGGGCTGCAAGCGTCTAGGGCATTTGTTCGACATTCAGGGTCTCATCCCCTTTACGGATCTGCAGGAGGGTTACGGCCTACACACCTCTGATCTCTTCCTCCACTCCCAGATGACGCAGTGGATCGCGGGAGACGTGATACACCCTCTGGCACACCGACCGATGCGACCATTCGAGAAATGGCTCACTAGTAAAAAGGACGATCATGGGCTTATATCTGAAATATACTCCTTTCTCACGTTAGGCATCCCCAAAACTCGCTCAGCAGGACAGAGACGCTGGGAGGCGGAACTGGGGCGCACACTGTCCGATAAGGAATGGGAAGATATTTTCTATAGATCACACCACACAGCAAACTCCATGGGTCATGCAGAAACTGCCTTTAAGATTGCGTCCTATTGGTACTACACCCCAGCCCGACTCGCTAAGTGGAACTCTCGTTGTGACGGCCTTTGCTGGCGGCGGTGTGGTAGCCCTGGCATCCTCCTCCACTTGTTATGGCACTGCCCAAAGCTCACGCGATACTGGGAGAGGATACTAGACGACATTGATATGGCCTTCAGCACTACTATTCCCAGGCTGCCGGCTTACATACTACTAGGCTTACCCAACGCGCTGACCTTCCCCCTGCGCTCTATTAGAGGGAGACAGATGGCACTTGCGTTGAACGCTGCACACCAAGTGATTCTGGCTGGGTGGAAAACAGATAGAATTCCGGACCACACACAATGGTTGCATCAACTCTGGTATCTTTTGGGTATGGAAACACTTTCGATGGCCACCCTAAGGACCTACGCAGATTATGCCAAGATTTGGGCCCCATTCATAACTATCCTCTCCAATGAATTTCGGGAACTGAAATGCCCCAGCTATCTCCGGTTCCTGAAACTGATACCTGAGGGCACTGCCCACACCCAAAAAGGTAACCCCCAGTTGGACTCCCGAATCCCTCAGACTACTGGAGGTCACGCTCCCTACAATGACGACAGGCTGGACCCTTTCCTTTTCCTTCATTACCTGCTCACTGGGGAGGGTGGGAGGGTGGGAGGGGGTGGGATGGGGAGTTGATGTTTTTTTTTTCCTTTTTCGTTTTCCTTGCCTCTCGTGAAAAGCAGCACCACTATGATGTTACGACCTGCCACGGGCTGCCAGCTACCACTGCTCGCATGCCTGGCAGCACACTGGACCATATGGACACCCTTATGCCGGGGATGCAGTTGCCGCCTCCCTCCACTCTTTTTACCTCGCGGCCGGCCCTCTTTGGGTTGTATGCGACATGCTGTGTTAACTACCAGTCGGTATACTGGTATACTGGTATTCATTGTTTTGTTGCCATGATCTGATCAGCTTTTTACCAGGCCCGCTGGGTTGTCGGCGCCAGTGTCCTGGTTTACCTTGTTTCGTGCTCTGCCAATAAAATTGATTTAATACTAATAAACCCACAGTAATGCCAGTTTTGTATTTATTAAAATATGTATCCTGAGGGCACCTCGGACGTGCCCCCTGAAAACCTATCAACCCTAATGTGGACCCTGACTAGTTTTAACCAGCCTGCCATGACCAGACATGTTTCTAGACCAATGGGGTGAGAGCCCTTGCTCTCTGAGGCCATAAACAAATCCCATCCTGTGCGGAGTGCATGAAAGGAAAGCTTGAAAGTCCTTGCCACCTTTGTAATGTGACCCCAGCTTCTGCTGCTAGGAGCAGAGTGCCACCCCCGGTTCAAACCCCCACTTTTGGCGGGAGAACCGGAGGGAAAACTAAGTTAGAATAGGAGGTGTGCCTCCCTTCGCCAACTTCACCCCTCAGGTGCTGGAGGCAAAATTAAGCACATTTTTCAGTCCCTGCCATCTTGAAGATGGTGCGATTTATCCAATCAGGGCTAGGATTATGCCCCCCCCACAAGAGGGTGGCATAATAGAGGTTGTAGACACCCCAGGTAAGGAACCCATTGTTCCCTACCTGTCACTCTCCTGTAGTGCCCCTAAATTTAGCATTTAGGTGGCACCCCCAGACCCTGAAGTCAGATTCCTGATAATCTACGAAGCCTGGACACCAAAGAGCTGCAACAGCAAGTAAGAAGAAGGACCAGCGACCGACTCAGTGCCAACCCTGCTGGCCTGCTTGCTGCCTTTTGCCCCTGCTACAAAAGCTGACTCATCCTGCAGGCCCAGTGACCTCCACAAACCCTGGGAGGACTGCCTGCCTTCTATAAGGATCAAGGACTCCAGTAGACAGCGGACCTATCCAAGAAGAAAACATCTTTAAAGCTTAAGAACTCTGCACTGAGGAATTGCAAAACCATCGCCGGATACACCTCTGCACCCAACGTCCACGGCCCAAGTCCAAGTGGCCCACCAGTCCTGTGAAGGCTCCCCAGCACTTCTGAGCAAGAGTCCACCACAGGCTGACCCCTGCAGCACTCTGCAGGGACAGGTGCAGCCTCAAACCGAAGACGTCCCACTACCGTAACCTGCTGTGGTAAGACTTTACCAACGTCAAAGGACACCACTGCACCCGAAGCCCCTGGGCCTTGGGGAGCTCAACCAACAGTGTCCCTATGTCCCCAAGCATAGCTGTGGGTTTTCTTTGTCTGTTCTCCTGGCCAGAGCCTGCAGCCTATTTCTGAAACAGAGATCCCCCACTGACTTGCGTAAGGCGCTGGATTCTATGTTGGCAAGCTGTACCTGGCCGCTGAGGGTGTATGTTTGGTGCTGCCCTCTGGCCCCTCCAGTGCTTACCTAAACCCCTGGAGATTGACCACTGACACCACTTTACTTACCTGTAAGCAGCACATCTTTGAACGCCCCCAGTATCATTTGGTTAACACTGGGAGCCAACAACAAATTTGACCTCTGCACCCGCCGGCCCCCATGCCACTGGCGGTGCAGTTTTGAAGCCTACCTGAATCTTGCCTGGTGTTGACCTGAATCCCTTAAGACTGGATCTGTACGTTGAGTACTTACCTGCAAAACTGTATTCTTGTTTTTCTCCCATAGGTTAACATTGCTGAACTGAAAATTGCAGTCATGTCCACTTTCTAAAGTGAAAAGTATTTCTTATGAAAAACATACTTGCCTTTTAAAGTACATCTTGGTCTTAAAATAAACCTGAAAAGAAGCTTTTTTTTCTAAAGTTGGTGTGGATCTCCTTTTTGAGTCATGTGTCATTTATTAGTCACTGTGTGTAACAAATGTCTTGCATTCCTCCCTGTTAGGCCTAAGGCTGCTCGCCCACACTACCACAAATAAAGCACTTTGGGTTTACATTGAGCCCAGTACACTTCTGGGGAATCTCTGGACTCTTTGCACGATATAACCACTTAGTGGCATATCATATACAGAGCCAGCTTCCTACACTGTACTTTATAAATCTCCAGTTTATATAATATTTGTTTCGAGCACTACACGAGAACTCCTTAATGTTAGTATATGACAGAAATCCACAGGTGAATTATTTATTGTAAGGAGGATCTTTTGTTTTCACCACAGACCTTTGAATGAAGCCACAACCTGTTTGAAACGTGTCTACAACTCACACTAGTTGTGCTCCGTCTCTACTGGGTTTAAATGAAGTACTGCTTGTACTTCCACCATCACTGGTAGCTAATGTGTTTATCTTTTACCACACTGGATCAGACTTGTTTCTGGTACTGCACTGTTTCTATGTCATACATGTACACGTGACATAAAGACAATATATGCTGTATATGTTTATGAGCCCTTTATTGCCTTCTATTTTTTTAAATGATCAAAGGGGATAGAGAGTTTTTTTGAAAAGCAGCAGCTTGGGTGATGCCATTTCACATGTCATGAGTGACGGAATATGTGAGGTCATAGGCAGTACATGGCGAGGCAAAAGGTATTGTTACCTCAGTAAAGTTAAACTTGTCAATTTCAGTGCTCGTTGGATTTCCAAACATTAATTGTATAATATTTCTACACCTAACAATAACATCACTTTAACCTTAGTTTTAATTTTGTGAATTTCTAGAGATTTTTTGACGGAAACTAACATTTTATTACGTTACCTGTCTCTGTTTGTGGTTGTTACAGTTTAGAAATTGTAGTTTTTTTAACCTGCCCGTGATTGCATAATTTATCCCCTGTTTTGTGTTTAAACTTGTGGTTTTTACTTGCCCGTGACTGTCTTCATTTAACCTGTTGAATTGTGGGATTTGCAGTCCAAACTCTGTAGTTTTTCACTCTCATTCCCCGTAACTATCAGTTTTTCCCTCCAAATTTCTCCTTTGCTCCGTGCCAAGACCTGTATGTTAAGCAGTCCACTCCCAGCTCCCATTTTGTATTAGCAAGTGAGTGAAACCAGCTCCCCCTTTCCCCCCCTAGCAACAGGAATATTATACATCAGAGAGAGAACAGAGGGTGCTCTGAGACAGCAGTAATCTGCTGTGAGCTGTTTAAGCTGTGTTTTAAAGAGATTGTGCACTTCGTTTTTGGCTAGGAGAGTGAGTAAAGTTTTATACAAACAGTATTGTTAGAGGACAAAGTTTGTTTGGCCCTTACCTGCAGACCCAAAGTGTGGATTGAGCCTGTCTGTCTCCTAGGAGATTCTGAATAGAGGAGCAGCTTCCAACTCCCTGGCCAGCAAACCTTGTTTGAGGTCGCTGGGACCTTATATAGTCTGCTATTGGTTGTTACATGTGTGCACTGATTGGTGGTTCTATCTGGTATTTCTATTGGATTAGGGTTAGTGTTTTCATTGGTTGGGTATTTAAGGGTTCTGATTGGTTTCTGGGTCTGTGATGCAATCAATGTAGGGTTGGGACTAGGGCTAGGGTTAGGCTTTCTATTGGAAGTAGGGACTAGGGCTTCCTGTGTGATTGGTTGTTGGGACTGGGGTTGGGACTAGGGCTAGGGTTAGGCCTTCTATTGGAAGTAGGGATTATGGCTTCTTGTGTGATTGGTTGCTGGAGTAGGTGTGGGACTAAGACTAGGGTTAGGCTTTCTATTGGAAGTAGAGACTAGGGCTTCCTGTGTCATTGGTTGCTGGGACTAGGGTTGGGACTACAGCTAGGGCTAGGGCCTCTATTGGATGTAGAGATTAGGGTTTTTGTACCTGATTGAGTGCCTGGACTAGGGCTAAGATTTGCTGTGAGGTCCTAGTCTTGTATTAGTTCTAGATTTTAGGGCTAGTGTTGTGATTGGATAGGGTTAGGGCTAGGGTTCCCATTGGCTGAAGGGGTCAACTGACTACTAGGACTACAAAAGGCCAAGGCTTAGGGCGTCTCAGCCCGGGCGTCGAGGCTGAGGGTGGAGAGGACGAGGGCAGTTGCCTGTTCGAGCCTGTTTGAGACTGGTCGGGACCAGGGTCAGAAATGCTGCCCATTTTCTCATTCAGTAGTACCTACCCTACACCATCCACATCCATAAACAGAGTAACAAACTCACCACACCAAATGTATACCACACACTTACTACAAACTGACTCTATGCACTCTATGCACAAATCAATGTCTCAGCACCCACTACAAAACCACACAAACCACACCTATACACCCTTCTGTCCCAGATACCACACACTTCCGCCATCACCTACAAACAGTACACAACTCTATCCTATACCACAAACCAATCCACTCATCACTAACACAACCCCATTCCACACCATACTTAACTACATCCCATCCAGACACACACTCCCTGCTCTAATTACTCCTAACAGACCCCCTTTTATCACTAACAAACATACACTCAGCCTTCCATAATTTATCCAACCAACACCCTCCTCTTCCTTCTGCCATAATAACACAAACGCACAACACATACACTGCACGGCACCACACTTTTTAACTCTTGCAACAAACCAGTCTAAGACAAACACTCTTACCTCTACTTCATTCCCTCCTACACACAACATACACTCTACTCATAAACACATCACCACCCCCTCTACCTTACAACCTCCTCTCACAAACAATACTATTCAAACAAATCCATCGAATGAAACAAATACACCAGCACCTCTTTTCACTACTCCTCAAAAACAAAACATATCACGCACACCAGCACAACAAAATCTCCCAAGCGCAACACCTCATAATACTTACCATCACAAAGTACAAACATACACCCACCTTTCAAACCACACAAAGGAACAAACTCCAATGCCAAACTTTCTCTCTTCCACCACACCTAACACACATACAGCAGCACAGCATCTCTCTTCCAACCGCCTCTCATCCATTGGACAATTTAGAACCTTACTACATGACCCACATGCTGCACCACCACCCCTGACTCATACACCTTCCGCCCTAAACACATGCAAACAATATAAGCAACATGCCGCACCTCACAACTTCGCTTCTCCATGTCTACTGCACAACAATGTTACACCAAGAAAACAACCCAGCACACCAACTCACTCTCAAACACCGTCTCCACCACCTACACATGCAGACCCATCAAAATGCCTTCTTAACATGCTGGATGAGGAACATGATACAGAACAGCTACACTATTGTTATCCTCATACAGCTAATGCCAGCACTAAGGACACACCTGCTACAAACCCACACAATACTGATCACTCTTCTACAAAACAAAGTCTCTCCATCACCAAAGCACATTCTCTAAACTGTCTACTAATAAATGCTCAATCCCTCTCTAAAAACAAACATCACATCTACGACCTTCTCACCGATGCAAAACCAGACATACTATTCATAACTGAATCATGGTTGGGAAATGATATGGCTCCATTCCTGCATGAAGCCGTTGCTCTAGGCTATCAAACGATCACCCAAAATGGTATAGGCAAAAAAGAAGGTGGTCTAGCTGTTGTGTTCAGGCAAACATTACATATCACTAAAGTTGACGACATCTCCATAAAGTATTGTGAGGCTCTTCTCACCAGATGCAATCCTACACCGTCTTCCTCCTGTAACTTCCTGCTCCTTTACAGACCTCCACCTAGCAAGGTGACATTCCCAGACGCACTTCTAGACACAGTTTCAAACCTGATAACAATACACTCCAACCTATGCGTTCTGGGTGACCTCAACATTTGGTTTGACAAACCCAAAATGACCCATTCAAAAACAATAATCACTGGCCTAGACGCACTGAACCTGCATCAGATTGTCCACAAACCCACACACATCGCTGGACATATCCTAGATGTCATTTTTGCTAATACCGAACTAGTTACCTTTTAAACTATAACTCCAGTCACATGGTCAGACCACCATTTGCTTCCTTTCCAACATAAAACAACACTAAGCAACTCACCTAAAACTAGCTTACATGCATCCACCTATCGACCGTGGAACAAACTCAATTTGGAACACTTAGAAACACAACTAACATCCAGTACAGATCTGGAAACAATAAATTCTGTTAAAAAACTATATGAATGGCTACAGGAAGCTTTTGACATCCTGATACAGCTCAAAACCACACAACAGAACAAAAGAAAAAAAGCGCCTTGGAGAAACATAGAGATAAAAGACATAAAACAACAAATTAGAAAGCTGCAACGTACCTGGCTCAAAACAAACGCCAAACAAGACAAACTTCGCCTACAGAAAATTAACAGATTATACAAGTCAGCTATCAAAAAAGCAAAGAAAATGTACTATTCAGACAGAATTCAAAAAGCAAAATGTGCAAATAAAGAATTCTATAAAATACTCAATGAATTTCGCAAACCAAATTGCCTAGAAGGAACTCAACCTGTTACCCAAGAAATCACAGACAAACTGGCAAATCATTACACGGACAAAGTAGACACGTTGGACTCATACTTAAAACAGAGACAAAGCACCAGCACTAACCCTTTTACACAACAACAATCCAAGAAAACTCTAACCCAGCCTCTCCATTCCTTCCAACACATCTCACACGATGAATTTATGGACCTGGTCAAAGCAAGCAGGCCTGCCGGCAGCCCTTCTGACCCGTGTCCACCGCAAACTTTCAAGACAATTCTTTTAACAACCTCTGCTGCCACTCCAGTAAGAAGAATAATCAAGGATTCCTTAACTACCGGAATATTTCCAGAAGAACTCAAAAAGTCATACATTCGCCCTTTACTGAAGAAAACAAAACTTGGACCCGCTGAACCCTGACAACTACAGACCCATTACAAATGGATCTTTCCTGGGCAAACTGATAGAAAGAGCAGCGTTCGCCCAGATGTCACAATTCATTGAAGAGAATTACATACTTTCAGACTTCCAAACAGGATTCCGTCCGGGAAGAGGCACAGAATCTGCCCTCCTTGCCATCTGGGATGACCTGAAGAACACAGTAGACCGCAACGGGGTTGCTGCGCTACTCCTCCTGGACCTTTCAGCTGCCTTTGACACGGTTGACTATGACACTCTGAAACAAAGACTTTATGAAGCCGGCATAGAGGGGACTGCTCTAGACTGGATTGCGTCCTACCTTCAAAACAGAACTAATGTCATCCATACCCCACCTTTCTCGTCCAAACCGTACTCCACAAAAGCAGGGGTCCCTCAAGGCTCTATCATCTCGCCCATGCTTTTCAACATCTACATGAAGTCATTACCGGTACTGATCAATCAATTTTACCTCACGTGCTATAACTATGCAGATGACACACAAATACTCCTTCAACTGGAATGCCCCAAAGACATTGGAAACTCCCCAATTTTCAGTTGTCTCAGAGCCGTGGATCAGTGGGTGACTTGAAGCCATCTCAAATTGAATGCTTCCAAAACAAAAATACTCATGTGTGGCGATTGGAAACATTATGACCTGCTTGCCGGACGCCTGCTGAACTGGGATCACCACCTAAAGTATCCAAGGAAGTAAGAAACCTCGGAATGACCATGGACTCCTAGCTATCGATGAATGCCCAAGTGGACAAACTAGTAAGATCAAGCTTTGTCACTATAAAAACGCTGCAACGAATTTTCCCCCATTGGGGATTTCCACACACGGTCCAAGCTACCATCTCCCTTGTTCTGTCCAAACTTGATTACGCCAATAGCCTCTACCACAGATCACCTTTAACAACCATGAAAAGACTACAGTGGATTCAGAACTCAGCTGCCAGACTACTCTTGCATATCAAACCGCGAGACCACATCCCACCTGCCTTGAAAGCCCTGCATTGTTTACCAGTTGCCAGAAGATCCACGTTCAAGCTGCTTTGTATCACCCACAAAGCGATACATGGAATGGGACCGCTCTTCATCAGGAATAAAATCACCAAACACATTCAACAAAGGAACCTCCACTCTAAAGTGGCACCATGCCTCAAAATCCCAAGATACAAGAAAAATTCCATGGATGGCATATCCTTCTCTGTTCAAGCAGCCAAACTATGGAACTCTTTACCCCCCAACATAAGATCCACGGACAACCACCTTATCTTCAGAAAACTACTCAAGAATTGGCTCTTCCCCACATAAGCACCATACGCAAACAGAAATTTACAGCATATCCCTCTGTATATAAACATTTATTTTTACTATAGATATGTACCTATCTTTGTGTATTGCTTTGTATAAACATGTAGAATAATTATGTTGTTAAAAAAAAAAAAAAATTTAAAGTACAATAACACTTGAAAACCGGAGTTTATCTCGGGGATCTTTGGTCTACATGTACTTGCTTCCATTGTGCATCTATGTACCTTCCATGTATTTGGATCTGTGTGTTTGTTAGTTTTCTCCTGGAAAAGCATATCCATTGCA
Source organism: Calotriton arnoldi (assembly GCA_963921515.1). NCBI lineage: Eukaryota > Metazoa > Chordata > Amphibia > Caudata > Salamandridae > Calotriton > Calotriton arnoldi. The sequence continues at coordinate 467,391 of CAWUFW010003172.1, read as the reverse complement.
CTACTCTATTTCTCATCCTGTACCTCTATCAATATCTTTAATCTACATATAGCTACCTCCTTTATGCATCTATATACTTTCAATGTACTATGGATCTATATATTTATCACTTTCTTCTAATTCAGCATATCCAATGCACTACCCTATTTCTCACCCTATACTTCTCTCAATATATCTTCTAGCCCAACTTTCTGACTCATCTCAAACTTCTTTCTACTACTCTTTCCAATGCACTACCCTATTTCTCACCATATACAGCTATCAATATATCCTCTACATCCACTCTCTCATTTATCCCAAACCCCATACCACTACTATGATCCCCAAAATATCCCTTTCTAGACTCTTCCCTACCCAACCCTCCTTGCATCATCTGACACCTCTTTTATTATACCGATCCCCCAAAACAAGCCTTTCTAAACTCTTCCCTCTGACTCTTCCCCTCCACAACCCCTTTTTACTCATCCCAAAGCCTCCTCCTACTGCTATGACCGCCCCCCAAAAAAAAGTCTAAATCCTTCACTCTTCGATCGCTCCACTATCCTTTTCAATCAAAATAACAGACTAACGTGTTCTCTTCTCAAATTTCATATTTCACTATACTAATTCACCACTAATCCTTTATGGGTTCCAGAGTAGTGTGCTACTCGCCAATAAAGCGCTTCAACACCTCATCAGAGGTAGCAAGCACTATATAATTGCAAACCTTTTTCCCTCTTCTATCCCTCCGCTACCCTTCTCTATCCAAATAATTGAATAACATATCCACCACTCAAATTACTTTCATATTTCACTATACTAATTTTCAACACTAATCCTTTATGGGTTCCGGAGTAGCGTGCTACTCGTCAATAAAGCGCTTCAACACCCCATCAGGGTTATAAGAGCTATATAAATGCAAACCTTTTTCCCTTTTCTATCCCTCCCCAACCCTTCTCAATCCAAATAACTGACTAACATATCCACCACTCAAATTACTTTCATATTTCACTATACTAATTCAACACTAATCCTTATGGGTTCCAGAGTAGCGTGCTACTCGCCAAAAAAGCGCTTCAAAACCCCATCAGGGGTAGCAAGCGCTATATAAATGCAAACCTCTTTCCCTCTTCTATCCCGCCGCTACCCTTCTCTATCCAAATAACTGAATAGCATATCCACCACTCAAATTACTTCATATTTCACTATACTAATTTTCAACATTAATCCTTTATGGGTTCCGGAGTAGCGTGCTACTCGCCAGAAAATTGCTTCAACCCCCATCAGGGGTAACAAGTGCTATATGAATGCAAACCTTTCTTCCCTCTTCTATCCATCCGTTATCCTTCTCACTCCAAATAACTGACTAATATCCACCACTCAAATTACTTTCATATTTCACTATACTAATTCACCACTAATCCTTTATGGGTTACCGGAGTAGCGTGCTACTCGACAAAAAAAGCGCTTCAACACTCCATCAGGGGTAACAAGTGCTATTTAAATACAGACCTTTTTTCCCTCTTCTATCCTTCCGCAATCCTTCTGAATCCAAATAATTGACTAACCTATCCACCACTTAAATTACTTTCATATTTCACTCTACTTATTCAACACTAATCCTTTATGGGTCCCGTAGTAGCGTGCTACTCGCCGAAAAAGCACTTTGACGCCTCGTCAGGGGTAGTAAGCGCTATATAAATGCAATTACAATACAATACAATACAATACAAGTCATTTTAACCTCTGTTTTTTCAGTGAGTGTAATTATCCAATGGAGAAATATCGACGCAACAAGAAGTAGGTGAGATTGGCAAGAACCAGTCAGTCGAAGCAATGAAAACTCAGTAAAATTCTTTACAGCGAAGTTGCAACCAAGTTGAACCTTTGTGCCCGGTGCCCATGTGCACAATACCTGCTGGTAAATGCCTGGTGGGGCGACAGGCAGGCACCTGGCATAGGACATGACATGCAGAAAGTACTGTGGGAGCCACTTGGCACGCGCGTCCCCATGGCTGAGGCGCGCTGGCACAGGGGCAGGATCTGAGGAGGCCAGGCATGGTTCCCTCTACTTACACACCCCTCCTCTCTCTTCCTGGGGGCTGCAAACACTGGGCAGATGGTGACACCACCCAGTGTGTTAATGTTCATGATGGCACACGAGTCCCCATGGCTCAGGTGCACGGGCACTGGGGCAGGGTCTGGAGGAGGCCAGGCATGGTTCCCTCTACTTACACACCCCTCCTCTCCCTTCCTGGGGGCTGCTCACAATGGGCAGATGGTGACACCACCCAGTGTGTTAATGTTCATGATGGCACACGAGTCCCCATGGCTGAGGCGCGCGGGCACTGGGGCAGGGTCTGGAGGAAGGCCAGGCATGGTCCCCTCTACTTACACACCCCTCCCTTCCTGGGGGCTGCTCACACTGGGCAGATGGTGACACCACCCAGTGTGTTAATGTTCATGATGGCACACGAGTCCCCATGGCTCAGGTGCACGGGCACTGGGGCAGGGTCTGGAGAAGGCCAGGCATGGTTCCCTCTACTTACACACCCCTCCTCTCTCTTCCTGAGGGCTGCTCACACTGGGCAGATGGTGACACCACCCAGTGTGTTAATGTTCATGATGGCACACGAGTCCCCATGGCTCAGGTGCACGGGCACTGGGGCAGGGTCTGGAGGAGGCCAGGCATGGTTCCCTCTACTTACACACCCCTCCTCTCCCTTCCTGGGGGCTGCTCACAATGGGCAGATGGTGACACCACCCAGTGTGTTAATGTTCATGATGGCACACGAGTCCCCATGGCTCAGGTGCACGGGCACTGGGGCAGGGTCTGGAGAAGGCCAGGCATGGTTCCCTCTACTTACACACCCCTCCTCTCCCTTCCTGGGGGCTGCTCACACTGGGCAGATGGTGACACCACCCAGTGTGTTAATGTTCATGATGGCACACGAGTCCCCATGGCTGAGGCGCGCGGGCACTGGGGCAGGGTCTGGAGGAAGGCCAGGCATGGTCCCCTCTACTTACACACCCCTCCCTTCCTGGGGCTGCTCACACTGGGCAGATGGTGACACCACCCAGTGTGTTAATGTTCATGATGGCACACGAGTCCCCATGGCTGAGGCGCGCGGGCACTGGGGCAGGGTCTGGAGGAAGGCCAGGCATGGTCCCCTCTACTTACACACCCCTCCCTTCCTGGGGGCTGCTCACACTGGGCAGATGGTGACACCACCCAGTGCATTAATGTTCGTGATGCTGTGTACCCCCGACATCACACAGGTGCATTACTACAAGGGTCCTGCCAGGTTCAGGTTCCTGGGGGCCCCTACCCTCTCCCACAGTCCTTTGCACTCACTCACCTCACCTCCCTGGGCCCGTCCTCCCTAGCGAGGACAGTGACCGACACTCGTCATCCCACCCGAACCTCGAGCCCGGGGACATGTGCACAAAGTGCTGTTCCTAAGGACTCGCGCCAGTAACCATAGCAACCGAGTGACTGGCAAGCAGAAGCTGTCATTGATTACAGGCCTGGATCTCTCCTTCTTTGTTAAAGAAAAGTGAAACTATGAGTGGAACGGCGTTCCCTCGTCATGTTCCTATTGTTAATTGTGTCCCCTCACCTGCTTCGCGTGACGGAATGTTTTTTGTATTTGGTGGTAGTGACAGTGACGAATAAATGTACCTTTTGTAATTAGTATCTTTGGAGCATTGTAGGATAGGACACTGTCCGTGGGGGAGCATTCAATGGAACACGTGAACAATACTGTCAAAACAAGAAGCGCGTGTGTTTTGTGAACACGTGTTGCCAAGAGCTGCATTTACACAACACTGTGATGATATATAAAGGCAGCACAGATACCTATCGGACAGACACCAAATGAGACACAGACATCACATAGGAAACTGACTCACGGTCATCACACCCAGATCCCACGCACTGACATCAAATACAGATATCACACACAGACAACACCAGCATCCCTTCTTCACATCCACTGCTCCATCACTTTGAAGGATGAAGGCTGTCTTGGGCTCGCTTCTGGCTGCTGCCCTCCTTGTTGGCACAGGTAAGACTTCCAATAAATGATACACTACGGATTTAAACCTGTGTGTGGCAGTACATGCCTGGTAACCTGTAGATCTACCTGTGTGAGACTGTGCATGTCTGGTTACATCTGAATGTACCAGTGTAGGGCAAGCTGTGTACACATAGTAATCTTTAAATCTACCTGTCTGGGGCTTTACATCCCTGGTCACCTTTGGATCCACCTGTATGGGGCTGTGTATGACTGGTCACATCTGAATGTCCCTGTGTACTGCAAGATGTGCATACCTAGCCACTTTCTCTTAAATCCACTTCTGTGAGGCTGTCCATCACAGGCCATCTTTTAATCTACAAAAATCATGCCTGTACATGCCTGGTCACCTTTGGATCTACATGTATGGGGCTGTACATGCCTGGTCATCTTTGAATGTACCTGTGTGGAGCTGTGCATGACTGGCCATCTTTAGATCTACCTGTGTGCATCTATACACACCTGGCCTTCTTTAGATGTACCTGTGATGGGCTGTGTATGACTGCTCATCTTTAGATCTACCTGTGTGGGGCTATTGAAGCCTGGTCATCTTTAGATATACCTGTGTGCATATATACACAGCTTGTCATCTTTAGATGTATCTGTATGGTGCTGTGCATGACTGGTCATCTTTAGATCTACCTGTGTGGGGCTGTTCAAGCCTGGCCATCTTTAGATCTACCTGTATGGGCTATACAAGGCTGGTCATCTTTAGATGTACCTGTGGTTGGGCTGTGTATGACTGGTCATCTTTAGATCTACCTACCCTTGACCTTGCCAGGTAGGTCGCTCCCCCACCACACAGCTCCGCCTGCGTTGTCCTGCCCGCTGCTGCTGCTGGTAAGTTCGCCCCTCTGCTTGTTGCCTCTGTGTCCATTTTGCCTTCTGTACCCCTCGCTGCCCCTGACTCTGTGCCCGTTTTGCCTTCTGTACCCCTCGCTGCCCCTGACTCTGTGTCCTTTTGCCTTCTGTACCCCTCGCTGCCCCTGACTCTGTACCCGTTTTGCCTTCTGTCCCCCTCGCTGCCCCAGACTCTGTGTCCTTTTGCCTTCTGTACCCCTCGCTGCCCCTGACTCTGTGCCCGTTTTGCCTTCTGTACCCCTCGCTGCCCCTGACTCTGTGTCCTTTTGCCTTCTGTACCCCTCGCTGCCCCTGACTCTGTGTCCTTTTGCCTTCTGTACCCCTCGCTGCCCCTGACTCTGTGTCCTTTTGCCTTCTGTACCCCTTGTTGCCCCTCTCCGCTCCCGCTCCAGCCGCTACGTCCCCTGTGGCCCCGCCCCCCTGACTGACCATTCGCTGCCCCTGCCTCCCGCCTCCCAGCTGCTCCTCCCTCCCACCTCCCCATATATGGCGGCCGCTGCGCGGTGAGGAGAACGACCCTTGACCTTGCCAGGTAGGTCGCTCCCCCACCACACAGCTCCGCCTGTGTTGTCCTGCCCGCTGCTGCTGCTGGTAAGTTCGCCCCTCTGCTTGTTGCCTCTGTGTCCATTTTGCCTTCTGTACCCCTCGCTGCCCCTGACTCTGTGTCATTTTGCCTTCTGTACCCCTCGCTGCCCCTGACTCTGTGTCCTTTTGCCTTCTGTACCCCTCGCTGCCCCTGACTCTGTGCCCGTTTTGCCTTCTGTACCCCTCGCTGCCCCTGAGTCTGTGTCCTTTTGCCTTCTGTACCCCTCGCTGCCCCTGAGTCTGTGTCCTTTTGCCTTCTGTACCCCTCGCTGCCCCTGACTCTGTGTCCTTTTGCCTTCTGTACCCCTCGCTGCCCCTGACTCTGTGTCCTTTTGCCTTCTGTACCCCTCGTTGCCCCTCTCCGCTCCTGCTGCTACATCCCCTGCGGCCCCGCCCCCCTGACTGACCATTCGCTGCCCCTGCCTCCCACCTCCCAGCTGCTCCTCCCTCCCACCTCCCCATATATGGCGGCCGCTGCGCGGTGAGGAGAGCGACCCTTGACCTTGCCAGGTAGGTCGCTCCCCCACCACACAGCTCCGCCTGTGTTGTCCTGCCCGCTGCTGCTGCTGGTAAGTTTGCCCCTCTGCTTGTTGCCTCTGTGTCCACATTTTGCCTTCTGTACCCCTCGCTGCCCCTGACTCTGTGTCCTTTTGCCTTCTGTACCCCTCGCTGCCCCTCTCCGCTCCCGCTCCAGCCGCTACGTCCCCTGTGGCCCCGCCCCCTGACTGACCATTCGCTGCCCCCGCCTCCCGCCTCCCAGCTGCTCCTCCCTCCCACCTCCCCATATATGGCTCCCGTCCGCGCCTGGACCGCGTCCAGTGCCAGAACCCCTGGTCCTCGCGCCCCCCGCTCCAGCCCCGACGACCGACGCCGATACGATGCCACCACACTCCATGCTCTCAACCCCGGACGGACACACAACTGCTTCAAGGCTGCCCCGAAACGCACTCATGGTCCCTTCACCTGCCGGAACTGCAGCTACACCAGCCTCAGAGCCGCCGAAGCACCCGCCAAGAAGGACCTCAACCACCTCCGATCCAGCCTACCTCAACAGACGACTCTTCTTCTACGTCCCCAACCGCCAGCTCCGCTCCGCCGACCTCTCCCTCGCCACCGTCCCTCGCATTCGAAGAACAACCACCGGCGGCAGATCCTTCTCCCACCTCACCGCCAAGACCTGGAACACCCTTCCACTCAGCCTATGACAGACCCAAGACCTGCTGACCTTCAGGAGGCTACTCAAGACCTGGCTGTACGACCAGTAGCGGCACCCCCCCCCCCTTTTTTTTCCCCAGCGCCTTGAGACCCTCGCGGGTAAGTAGTGTGCTCTACAAATTCTGTGATTGATTGATTGATTGACCGGCGTGGGGGAGTAGATGCCTAATCATCTTTACATCTACCTGTGTGCATCTATACACACCTGGTCTTCTTTAGGTGTACCTGTGTGGTGCTTTGCATGACTTGGTCATCTTTAGATCTACCTGTGTGCATCTATACACGCTTGGTCTTCTTTAGATGTACCTATTTGGGGCTGTGTATGACTGGTCATCTTTAGATCCACCTGTGTGGGGGTATTCAAGTCTGGCCATCTTTAGATCTACCTGTGTCCATCTATACACGCCTGGTCATCTTTAGATGTACCTATGTGGGGCTGTTCATGACGGGTCATCTTTAGATCTGCCAGTGTGGGCTATACAAGCCTGGTCATCTTTAGATGTACCTGTGTGGGGCTGTGTATGAGTGATCATCTTTAGAGCTACCTGTGTGGGGGTGTAGATGCCTAGTCATCTTTAGATCTACTTGTGTGGGCTATACAAGCCTGGTCTTCTTTAGATGTACCTGTGTGGTGCTGTGCATGACTGGTCATCTTAAATCTACCTGTGTGAAGCCATTCAAGCCTGGCCATCTTTAGATCTACCTGTGTGGTGTACAAGTCGTGCTGTACAAGTGGAGGCATACAAGTCGTGGTGTATAAGTCATGAAGTACAAGCTGTGATGTCCAAAACGTCGTGAGGTATAAGTCGTGCTGTAGAAGTGGTGGCGTACAAGTTGTGGTGTACCAGTCATGGAGTACAAGTCGTGATGTACAAGTCGTGCTGTACAAGTGGTGGAGTACACGTTGTGGTGTAAAAGTCGTGGTGTACCAGTCATGGAGTACAAGTCGTGCTGTGCAAGTGGAGGCGTACAAGTCGTGGTGTACAAGTTGTGCTGTACAAGTCGTGGAGTGCCAGTCGTGGTGTACAAGTTGTGGTGTACAAGTCGTGGAGTGCCAGTCGTGGTATAAAAGTTGTGGTGTACAAGTCGTGGAGTGCCAGTCGTGGTATACAAGTTGTGGTGCACAAGTCGTGGAGTGCCAGTCGTAGTATACAAGTTGTGGTGTACAAGTCGTGGAGTGCCAGTCGTAGTATACAAGTTATGGTGTACAAGTCGTGGAGTGCCAGTCATAGTATACAAGTTATGGTGTACAAGTCGTGGGATACCAGTCGTGGTGTACAAGTTGTGCTGTACAAGTCGTGGAGTGCCAGTCGTGGTATACAAGTTGTGGTGTACAAGTCGTGGAATGCCAGTCGTGGTATACAAGTTGTGGTGTGCAAGATGTGGAGTGCCAGTCGTAGTATACAAGTTGTGGTGTACAAGTCGTGGAGTGCCAGTCGTAGTATACAAGTTATGGTGTACAAGTCGTGGAGTGCCAGTCGTAGTATACATGTTATGGTGTAAAAGTCGTGAGATACCAGTCATGGTGTACAAGTTGTGCTGTACAAGTTGTGCTGTACAAGTCGTGGAGTGCCAGTCGTGGTGTACAAGTTGTGGTGTACAAGTCGTGGAGTGCCAGTCATGGTATACAAGTTGTGGTGTACAAGTCGTGGAGTGCCAGTCATAGTATACAAGTTGTGGTGTACAAGTCATGGAGTGACAGTCGTAGTATACAAGTTATGGCGTACAAGTCGTGGAGTGCCAGTCATAGTATACAAGTTGTGGTGTACAAGTCGTGGAGTGCCAGTCGTAGTATACAAGTTGTGGTGTACAAGTCGTGGAGTGCCAGTCGTAGTATACAAGTTGTGGTGTACATGTCGTGGAGTGCCAGTCATAGTATACAAGTTGTGGTGTACAAGTCGTGGAGTGCCAGTCGTAGTATACAAGTTGTGGTGTACAAGTCATGGAGTGCCAGTCGTAGTATACAAGTTGTGGTGTACAAGTCGTGGAGTGCCAGTCGAAGTATACAAGTTGTGGTGTACAAGTCGTGGAGTGCCAGTCGTAGTATACAAGTTGTGGTGTACATGTCGTGGAGTGCCAGTCGTAGTATACAAGTTATGGTGTACAAGTCGTGGAGTGCCAGTCATAGTATACAAGTTGTGGTGTACAAGTCGTGGAGTGCCAGTCGTAGTATACAAGTTGTGGTGTACATGTCGTGGAGTGCCAGTCGTAGTATTCAAGTTATGGTGTACAAGTCGTGTAGTGCCAGTTGTGGTGTACAAGTCATGGTGCACTCATTCCTGTTGCAGGTGGAAGGGTTCTTCGCCACAGTGGTAGATAATGGCCACCAGGGCATTGAATCTCCAGGCTCTGTCCAAGAGAACTTCCCCTATGTGCTCATATTGGCCTCCTCTCCATGGCAATATATTCTCATTACTGTGCCAGGACAGCTCCTCTCTGTACCAGCACACGTGCCAACAGTGCTCCTGCCTGGCATTGCTAGGAGTTAAATGACTGGAAAAGTGTTTCCATATTAATACAATTATAGAGCTATTATAGTCTATAATTTGCTTCCAAAATGTGTGCATGAAAATTGATGTAAGTCTTACTTCCTGCTTGCTGTCCCAAGGTCATGGTGTCATGTGTTGATCCGTAGTGATGCGTGTGTGACTGTACAGGGGCCCGAGTGTGAGACGCACTCACACTGGGCAGTGTGTTTGCCGAGTACTCAGCTGAAGCACAGGGCCTGGCCTCCGAGGACAGTGAGTGCCCCATCTCACCAGATCAAGGGGAAATGACACAGCGCAGATTAGCTGCTGAAGGGGGAGGGGCGATGAACGTCAAAATGGGAGAGGCAGACACACTTCTGTGGAAGGAACCCTGAAGGAGCTGTGACGTATATTGTGTTACATGCACACCTGTCTGAGCCCTAGGTGGAGCTCCACTTCTTTACTCCAAGTGTCCCACAAAGGCATCGTCACACCAAGCATGAAATATCTCCCACATGAAGATAAAAATGTAATGAAAGCAAATTGCTTCCTGTTAATACCTCAGGGGGTTAACGTGCCTCACTACAAAGATCTGTGTGTGTGTGTGTGTGCCTGAGAGCCACAAGTCCTGGTGTGTCCGCACTGCCTTTCATCAGTCTGAAATAAACAGAACGAGTTGGTTAAAACATGTTATCTACAGTGACGGGAAAACCCAATGTGTGCAAATTGTTATCCAAGAAATGAGTTGTGTACTTTATGCTAGAGTGAGAGAGGGGTATGCACGACGAGATACACTGTGCTCCAAGGTATGAGACATATGTTATGTTATGTTATGTTAATGATATTTTTAAAGCGCAGCGGTTACCCAGGGGTGTTCTGGCGCTAGTTACAACTCCTTAGGGCAAGAAACGGAAGGAAAGAGTATTTATTTAGCAAAGAGCCAGGTTTTTAGGCCCTTCCTGAAAGTTAAGAGATCCGTGGCATTTCTCAGGTGAAACGGCAAGTCGTTCCAGGCTTTTGCCGCACAGAGGGCAAAACCTCTACCACCCCGCAAAGCATTTTTTGTGTGTGGTACTGAGACCAGTTTGGCACTCAGTGAGCGAAGTGTTCTTTTCGGTATGTACCAAGTGAACTGTCGTTTGAGATAGTCTGGCCCTATCCCTTGAAGCGCTTTAAAAAACAAACAGAGAGATTTAAAAAGCACTCAATTCTTTACCGGGAGCCAGTGCAGTTTTTTTATTTCCTTGGAAATGGGAGAGAACCTGGACGTGCCAGTAAGTAGTCTGGCGGCTGCGTTCTGCAGCAGTTGAAGCTTATTCTGGAATCTTTATTGAATATTTAAGTAAAGACTGTTGCAGTAGTCCAGCCTCGACCTTACCAGAGCCGTGACCACTGTTTGCCGGCTACCCGGGGTGCATATTTACGAGTTTATTGGCACGGGGCAGCACAGCAATTCACCTTCCTGCGTTGCCCTGCATCACAGGGAAAGGGCAGGAATGCACTGTATTTATCCAATATGGCGCATCCCTGTCCTTTCCCCGTGCGCCAGTGCTTTTTTGGCTGCTAGCATTAATTAATTAATTAATTAATGGTGCATATATTCGTGAGTCTATTTATTGGAGAGTTAACGTGTGTTTTCAAGCGTTAGCAAACGTTCGTAAAGATGCGCTACTTTAAGCATGCCGGTCGTCTCTTACTTTATAGCCGTGCCATGCCGTGTCTCTATGGTGCATATATCCGTGAGTGAGTTTATTGAAAAACGTGTGTTTTCAAACCTTGGTAAACATTAGTAAAGACGCGCCTAAATCTATGTTAGTAATAAATAGACTCACGGATATATGCACCATAGAGACACGGCACAGCTATAGAGAAAGAGACGACCGGTATGCAAAAGCGGCATGACACTGGCACAAACGTACATCGGGAACGTATAGTTTTACGTTTAGAAACAATCAATGGGCATGATATAATCACGAAGTTCACATTAAGCACTACGATGAAAGTTTTATAATTCACTTAAGCACTATGATGAAAGTTTTATAATTTACTTAGAACACTGAACAAATGTGGTCCCCCCTGTATATTTAGCGATGGCTTTAAATTATTATTTACAGAATATCCCCTGATGAAGGCCCTATGAGCCGAAATGCATTGGGATTTGTGAAATATCCACTGGAATACATAGTGTTGGAACTACAAAAGAATTTAAAGCATGAATGAAAAACTATAAAGAATAAATCAAGGTTATTCCTAACTCATGGTTTGAGTTTCATTGATTCACGTTGGGGTACTAAATATGAAGTAACCTCATTGAGAGGTCACTAAACCGGTGACCTGGGGACATACTCCACATCGGTGGAGATGCGGCTTCATTGATTTCATAAGCACTCAGGTTCAGTGAGTGAGGCCCAGGAGTAATTACATTAGGGTTTATAACGAATGGTTGTGCACTGACTAATACCTAACCAAAGGCTCAGAGGGAACATACAGACACTGTGTCATGGCCTTAGAGTGAGAGGAAGTGATGAGTAAATGAAATTTACCTCTTACCTGTTGTTTGTCCTTCCTCAGGTGATGCCTTGAAATGTTACACATGCACTGTAGCTGCGAGCAGTGCAGACTGCATGACACAAACCACGTGCTCCACTGGATTGAATTCTTACTGCGAGAGCACCTATGGATCCAACTCAGGTAAGGGAGGCTGAGCACTAGGGTCCAAACACTGAGATAAAGCGCTCCACCTCATCAGGTATTTCCCACAATGCACTGCTAATCCGATCCCCAGCCTGGCCTTTCTATACAGATTCCAGTGATGATGTAAATACCGGGTGTGGTGTTAACGCCAAAAGTGATTTCATATGCAAGGGGTATTGCTTTCTGAAATGGACAGGCTGTGGTGCGAGGGGTGCTAAATGGCAAAATTGGATGTGTGTGTGTGTGTGTGTGTGTGTGCAATTGTGTGTTTGTGAGTGTGGGTGCGTGGGAGCCAATACTCGTGCTTCAAGAAGCGACTTGGTCACAGTGAGACACAGACGGGCCCCATCCGCACCCCAGCCTGGGGAACTTGACCCATCTGAGATACTGGAGTATAAAAGGGAAAGATAAAACTGTCTGTCACTTAATGTGTAAGCATTTATCAAATGTTGCCGGAGCTGCCACTGCATGCTGACTGGTGGGAATAAATAGGTAGCTTTAATTTAAAATAATGAGAGAACACTCCATACGGGGTCATTGCTGCATGTTGAAGCCCTGCATAAACCTTCGACAATAACTGTTAGTGGGTGTCAATGTAGAAGCCAGTGGCGGCCGGCATGGTTCAGGGGTGGTGAGGCAGGTGGTCGCGGGTCGTGGGGGGAGCGGTAGGGTGCGCATAATGGAAAATAAATTTAAAAAAATGTACTTATCTTGCTGTAGGGTCCAGCGTCTCTGCTCCTGCTCTCCTCATTGAACTCGAGGAACAGGAAGCCCAGCCAGGTCCCACTGACCAATCACAACACAGCAATGCAATGCAGCATTGTGATTGGTAGGCACCCAGGCTCCTCTGATCAATCACAACGCTGCAATGAAGCGTTGTGATTGGTTTTGAGCATCCTTGTTCAACGCTCAACCAGGGAATGGGGGCCTGGGCATGTTTTCCACGCAGGCTGTAATGCAGTCTACATGGAGAATGGAGAAAGTGCGCATGACTGGTTTGGGCGGCCCCAGAGAGCAAACCACTCCTCCCCAGCCCTGCTCCGAGATCAGAGCAGCCCCGAGCAACCACCCGCCCGCAAAGCAGCATAAACATAAAATGATAATAACTCAAAGTTATTATCATTTTATGTTTCTACTTCGCAGTGATTGAAAGCAGTGTCACGACGCTCCTCCGCCATAGCTGAGGAGACGCCACTGGTAGAAGCCACTCACACGCCTACTTGAAGTCTGAGCATATTTAGTAATAAAAATATGAAAATGTGTGTAAGAAACTGGAATATTCCTTGGGGTGGGCGACTGCCCACCTCAGTGAATAATCACAACCCTGTTCAGGGTGAACCCTCAAAGTTACTATATTAATCTGACCGCAACCCCTATGTAGCTATGTCTCCGAGCGGACAGGGGTAACAGAGGGCAAGGTGTAAGTATTTATGCAGTGCCCAAACAGTAATAAAGACAAAATGTAAAACAATAAGAATCCAAACTCAATAAGAAAACAAGCATTTACAATGCAACAGGTCTCGCATTTACGCGAGTTTGAGCTATTGGCATTGTAAATGACAATGCCTTTTATTTATGTTTTTGAAACATAAATCAAAAGCATTGTCATTTACAATGCCAATAGCTTAAACTCGTGTAAATGCGAGACCTATTGCTTTGCAAATGCTTGTTTACGCTTGCTGTGGGTAATTTACTTGTAATTTTTCTATTTTTGTATATATGTTTTATATGGTGGTGTATAATAAAAGCCATTAGTATTCCAAGCCATATGTTTTCAGTTGTGTGTTAACCAGGAGGGTAGGCCGAGGGGAACTCACCAACAACCATTCCATTCTCTGACAGGACTGTCCAACGCAAATGATATGTACTTTATGTAAGATTTGATGGAGGAGTTATGAGGCACCAGTCTGTTTTCTTTGCAGCCTGGAGCCAAGGGAAATCTATTGGGGTCCCTGAAATGTCAGCTTGCAGCAGAGCCTTCTATCATTCTATTTCCTGTGCATAAAGTGTACATGAAACCTACATCCATTCATCCATACAGCCTTCTGTCCATCTTAAAATCATCTCTCGAATACCCCGTGAGCTTTATCTGGTATTGTACGTATACGTGAATTCTCTTCATATGAGACACTCCGGGTTGGACTGTACGCGCCTGCGCCTCCGCTCAGCTGTATACATGGGTGACAAAAGCTGGCGTTCTGCACGCAGGGGTGCATGTAGGTTTCTGTGCAGAAATACATTAGGGTTTCGTGTTAGTCTGCGTAGGTCATAAGGGGGGTGTTGCTAAACGTGAGGGGACACCTAAACTACAACATACGAGTCATCTAAAGCAACGTCGGCGTCACGCATCACTGTGGGAATGCACGCGCTGCACAACGACAACCTGCATCGTGGTTTCTCTAATATCAACAGGTTTGTTCCACACCTTTCTGTGTTCAAAGAGGCGGCAACACATGTATTTTACCTTTTAATTTCGCTACTGTAATCCATTGTCTCTATGAAGTGTTTTCGCGTGTCCCTGTTGTGCTGGGAAGCATCAAAACTATAACCGGTTTCGATGGAACCCATCTCCCCCTCGCCCTGCCCACGTCCCACCGCGCAGCTGACAGACCAACTGCGTTTATCCTACAGTGTTACAAGTTAGTTACAACGCACGGCCTCTCATCTTCCCAAGTAACGACCTATCATCACCTTCTGGCTGATTACTCCAAACCACCATGGTTAAGAAAACAAGCATCGATCTCTTGTCTTTATGGGGCCATGTGTTTCTATTTAGAAACACATGGCCCCATAAAGAGAAGAAACTGCTTTGCGACATCAGCAAAGCAGGCCACCGAGTCCGGCTCGGAGGCGAAAGGGCGGCCACCAAAAACCCTCATTTCCAATGGTAGGCCACCGTTTACCATAAACGGTGACGCCAGCCAATGGAAATAAGGGCGGGGCTTAAAGCCCTTTTCTAAAACTACTCATTAACAATAAATCTCGCGGAGCGAGCTGCGCATGTGCGCAGCAACCCTAGGCGAGACCTAAAAAGAGTAACATTTAATACACAGAATGACACCAAAATGACAAAATTGAATATCGGCAACCATAGATGTGATTTTTAGTGAAAGTCCCACCAAGAAAAAGTAAAGCACCAATGATAGTCAATGGTCAGGGTAGACTGGGACCAGGGTGCAATGCCAGGCCGACCACGATGGAGACCATGTCAGATATACCAAGGTCCTCATTTACAAGAACTGACGCATCGCTGCATTCCTGCAGCGAATCATCAAAATGACTTAAGATTTGCTACGTTTTTTTAAATGCCATGCATGTGCCATATTTACGGTATGGAGCACCATTGTGTAAGGATCAGGCTGCATCAAATACAAGCATTTGCAATGCAATCGGTCTCACATTTGTGAAAGCTAGAGCTATTGGCATTGTAAATGACAATGTTTTTTACTTTGCAAAAAAAGCAGTGCTGTGGACGGGGTTAGGGGGAGTTGGTGGGCAGTCAGTACGGGGAGATTAAGTGGCGGCCTGAAATCGTACTCCTGATTGAAGGATGTGTTCATGTGCTACAAATAGCAACAATGAGCTTGGGACGAAGTGCCAATAACAACTTAATACACCACCCATATTGCACAAGCGCATGATGATACTGCCTCTCGCACCTACCACAGTTCATCCCCTAACCCTCAGGAGTAACAAAAACCTGCATCTACAGAAATATGCCAGTGAAATCCAAATGCATTAGTTATTTCAGAGTCTAAAAACATTGTTGTGCTTATACAATAACAAATAACAACAAGCATTGGTAAATCATGAGTGAGGCGTGCCTAGAAGGAGTGACCACATTAAGAGGAGGAAAGATGGAGGAGCAGGAGAGAAGGGAGAAGCAGTCGGATGTGGCCGACCTTCAAGCTGGGGAACCGGGCTTGAGTCTTGGCATCAACTCAAGTATCCTGTGACTGTGGGCAAATCATTCACTCTCCCTGTGCCTAAAAATTGAATATGTCCGTCTGTAATGCAACTGGTGCTTATGTAAAGCACTCAAATCACTTGGGTTCGAGTTCACGTTGTATATCACTGCAAGAAAATAAAATAAAACAAGCAGGCACGTGCAAAAGCAGCTGGCGTGCTTCAAGATGAAGCGCGGTGGTTGCACTGATTATAATCAAACACATAAACCCACCATCTGCGCATGTTACTCATTAATAATAACAAGCAATGGAGCAGGAAGGGAGAAACAAGAAGCAGGTGCGTGCAAAATCAGCCACCGCACTTAAAGATGAAGTGCAGCGGTCGCAGTGATTATAAGCAAACATATAAACCACACCTGCCACACATGTTGATTTATTAATAATAATGAGCAATCAAGCAGGGAGGGAGAAACCAAATAGCGTAAAAAATGGCGGCCGGCAAACCTGCCGAAAAACGTACATCAGAATACGATCTAAGGCAGGAAACAAAAAATAAGAGTTCTCCAAACAACAGAAAAACAATGCAAGTGTAAGAAAACTGAACTTGGCTGGTGTTCCTCAGCCAAGAATGGAAGTGTAGGAAAGGGCCTCTTTTCGACATGGTTAGCCCCCACTTTTTGCCTGGATAATGATGTCATTTCGACTGGAAGTGCACAGGGTCCCTGCCAACCATGTCTGCTGTGCCAGATCTCCTTCCCTAAACTGTACCTTTGATTGCACAATTGGCACCACTTTAGCTCACATATAAGTCCCTAGTAAAAGGTACCACTGGTACCAAGGGCCTTGTAGTTAAAGAGGGTACCTAAGGGTTGCAGCACGAATTGCGTCACCCTAAGGGACTTTTCAGTGCCCACCAGCTTAAAGATGGTGAGACTTATCCAATCAGGGCTAGGTCTATGTCCCCCTCATCCAGGAGCTGGGCATAATAGAGGGTGTAGACAGACAAGGAAAGTGGCCCATTGGCCACTACTTGTCACTCCCTTGTAATGCCCCTAAATCTGGTATTTAGGTAGCATCCCCAGATCCTGAACTTCAGTTCCTGATGATCTAAGAAGAGCTGGACACTACAGAGTCACACCAGAAGAGAAGACTGCAGAGACCACCTGACTTGGCCCCAGCCCTTATCGGCCTGCCTGGAGCCCTTGAAGATCATGCACCAAAAGACGACTTGTCCTGCATCCCAGAGACATCCAGAACCCTTGGAGGACTGACTGCCTTCAACAAAGATCAAGACTCTCGAGAACAATGGACCTGTTCACCAAGTAACCATCTTCAAAGTAAAGACTCTGGGGCCGATTCTGATGCGGGTTGGAAAAGCTTCCCGACCGAATCGGTTGGGAAATGGTGTCCGACCCACTCGGATCGGGAAAGTCCGACCGGCGGAGTAGGATGCATCCGGATGCTTCCAGATACGATTTGGTTGAACTCCCATTGACTTCAATGGGAACATTTGTTCCTAACCGCATCAGAATTGGGCCCTCGGTCGGGAAGACACGTTCCCGATCCGATTTGGAAGGAGCAAATGCCGTTAGGAGGCCTTCCTAACCGCATCAGAATCAGGCCCTCGGTCGGGAAGCTTTTCCAACCCGCATCAGAATCGGGCCCTTAGTGACCTGAACAACCATGAAGCCTGACCCCAGTTCCACATCTGCACCCAATGCCTCTGGCCTAAGTCCAAGTGGCCCACCGGTTCCAGCAAGGTTCCCCAGCACTCCAGAGCCTGAGCCCACCATGAGCTGACTCCTCCAGGACTCCTCTATATTGACTGCAGCCTCTGCATGGAGACCCCCCAACCGTGACCTGACGGTAAGCTGTTTCCGACACCAAAAGACACCCTCGCACCCGTCCGCCCTGGGCCTTGGTGAGGAAGACCGAAGGTGTCTCTCCATCCCTGAGCATTGCAATTTACCTCTGCAGCTCTTGGTTCCATTTATCCAGCCTCCTGGCCTGAGCCTGCAGCCTCTTTTCGATTTAACAGCTCTCCATTGCCTTGCATTGGGCACCAGGGTTGGCACCCCGCAAACGGCCACCCCAGTGCCACTGGTGGTGTAGTGTTGGTGCTGCTTTGGGCCCAGTCTAGTGCTTGCCTCAATCCCTGGAGACTGGTCCCCCTAGTCACTGCTACTTACCTGTAAGCAGCCTCTGTCTGATTGCCCCCAATCCCCATTGATTTGTTTTGGGCGTCTGACCTCAAATTTGCACCCTGCACCCGGCCACCTCTCTGCCGCTGGTGGTGCACTGCTGGTGCTGAACTGAACCCTGCCCTCTACTGACCTAAACTTCCGAAGACTGGTCTTGTAAGTCAATGTTATCCCTATGTATACTGAATGTTTTCTTCCTCCCATAGGTTAATATTGCAAAGTCTGAAAATTGCACTGTGTCCATTTTTGACACTGAAAAGTATTTCTATTGAGAACCATATGTACCTATGATGAAGTTCTGTGGTTCTGCAAAACAAATATAACCAAGTTCTATTTTTATGAATTAGTCTGAAATTTATTCATTGAGAGTGTGTATCATTTATTGCCACTGTGTGTAGAACAAATTCTTAACACCGCCCTCTGATAAGCCTAACTGCTCGGCCACACTACCACAAAAGAGAGCCTTAGTATTAACTACTTTAGCCTCTGCAAAGCATCTGGGGATCCACTGGACTCTCTGCACACTATACCTCTTTTTGGTACAGTATATAGAGAGTCAACTTCCTACAGGAAGTGATGTAACGGCTGTGCAAACCAGTTAGGTGGCAGCAAAGAAGACTGACACTGGAGTCAACCTGTGGTATGCAGCAGGCAGGATCAAAGTCTGTTAACTAAATGCAGCAGGTCTTGCAGACAGCGCATGCGCGCTGCATAGGTACTCTAAAAAACTTACTCTGCAGCGGGCGTGATGTCACAACGGAAACGGACGCAACAGTAGCAAAACTGACGTAAGGCTGGTTAGTGGCACTTACAGCGACGCTAACTACCCTAGTGTAACTTTTCAGTGCTTGAAGCATCAAAAAACATATAAAAAATAACGCTTTGGAAGAAAGAATTTGGCAGACTTCACAGAAGGCAACCATGGAGCGGAGAGAAGAGAGCAGCAGCCAGGACAACAAACCCGACAACCCCAGCACCACCTTTAACTATACAAATGTGAAGTATAGCTGTGTGTCTCATTAGAGATGGCAGAGTCAACTTATGTGTACAAAGATACCCAAGTATGTGTGACATATTGAGTGACACTTGAATGTGAGTTGATACAAGTATATGGTGTCACATAAAGTGGCAATTCATGTGTTACCTACGTTATGTGTGTACTTGCGTATTGTGGTTTGGAGTACACCTGGCTGGATTTGGGAACCCATTCCCATTTGGAGATGTGGCAATGCCGACCTGCCCCTAATATGCAGTACACGATGTCACATTGCCTTGCTGCGATGGATGATGATATCATAGGTGCCATGGTCCCAGGTTGGTCAAGGGGTCCTACCAGATGATTTGTACATGTGTAGACCTACTAATAGTTGAGGGGATGGTATTTAATTACTAATTACAGTGTGTTAAGTGATTTCAGCTGGTCAGATTCCTATTACACAGCCACTGCATCATTTCCTACGCCTGGGCTTGAGAGCCATAGAAATTTTGATTCATTGCTGGCTCAGCGGGCCACTTGCAGACGATGCGTCACTTTTGGAAAATAAAATATCACAGCATCAGTTTTACGGTGGATTTTTGGGTGGGAACGCCTACCTTGCATATATTAATTCCTTCATGCCTCAGCTGTTTCTGCCACAGGTATGTTCCGATGCAGGCTAACTAAAACTGATTCATTTGCCCACATGTGTCTCCTTGTAAATTTGGAGTATGGCCTGTGGCCCGGCACATCAACGGTGTTGCAAGCTGCTTGTTAATAAGCCTCCAAGTGGTTTTGTCCCAGTAAATGTCTGGAAGTCAGAAAGTTTCTAAGTTCCCCTGGTCTGGAGGAAATGTTTTCAAAAGTTTCCTAACTTTCTTCTTGTGCCCAAACAACCACAGGAGTATACTTCTAAAGCCCCAAGGACCTCAGGGGGAGCCTTAGTGATTAACAGGGTGTCAGGCAGAGGCCAACAGCAGATCCCAGTCCAGGTCCAGTTTCCACTGGTCAGCTGGTTACTTCCAGGAAATAGTCTCTTGTCTCCATATAGCCACACAGCCAATTGACCCTTGGGTCTACTTCTTTATCCAGGTCACAAGAGGGAGCAGGTCCATTCCACCATGGATCCTCTCAGATCACAGACAGCATGTTCAGACCTCTTCTGATATTCAGCAGGTCTAGCAAGTGTTCTGTCCAGGTGCCTCTGAGTGCCACATTTATGTCAGGCCCCAGCTAGTAGGTGAGGATGACTAATGGGCACTCCCTAACCAATGGGGTAAAAGTTCCCTGGGCAAACCCTACCTACTTTTTCATAGTTCCTATTTCACTTACTGCATTCAGGCCCAAATGGCCATTTGTCAGGGCATTTTCAAGATGGCAAAAGTCTTCAGCCACACTAATCTTGAGCTCTGATGTCTGGGGGTTTGTGGGAAGAGTACCAAAGGCAATCCCATAACAAAACCAGAGACACAATTCTGGTAGGACAAAATTAGGAGCCTTCAGCAATCAAAGAGGGGATACCCAAGAATTGCCTTGGCATCCTGCTGTCTGCCTTTCATGTGCACCCCAGTGTTACATGTATCTCACCAGACCTGCCAAGCAGGATCTGACAATGTGGTGTCACAGGATGCCAACAACCCTCACTCTGAAAATTCTGTGGAGTTCAAAGGAGTCATCTCTGTCCATTTAGGTTCAGCCTATTGTGTTCTCCTGGGAGGTCTTTCACATTTCTTTCCCATCTATTCAGGACTGAGAACAGGCTGGGAAGCTAATTAGCCTTTAGGTAGGGGAAAAGATGACTTTCTAAAAGGCACTTTTCTTAATTTTTTTGTAGAAATCCAACTTCACAATTGAATTAGATTTTTAATAACTGTTAAATATAGTTATATAAATATTTTCTAGCTGGTCCCATTCCTGAGATATAGCACTAGTGTTGTAATAAGTACACAGATTTTCTACATAGGGCAGCTAGGCCTGTCACAGTGACAATAGCCTTTGAAGCCTTGACTCTGTAGTGACATGGTAACCTTCATTTTCTACATGTCCCACTTTTAAATTCTTTGCACCCTTCCTTGGGGCTATAAAGCCCACATGTTTTTTACCTGCAGGACACACTGCAGGTTTTACACTGCAGCAGTCAGGCTACAACGGCAGGCCCTGAAGCATGTTTTGTTTTGTCACACTAGTGGATAGCCCAATTAGTGCTGCACTCTACAGATGACAGTTAACCTTTCATGGCATGGGTGAATGTCAGCACCAGGTACTATGGCCTTAAAAAAAAGTAAAATATACTATTCACCGCGCCGCCAAGATCTGGAACACCCTTCCCCTCAACCTACGACAGACCCAAGACCTGCTGACCTTCAGGAGACGACTCAAGACCTGGCTATTCGACCAGTAGCGGCAACACCCCCCCTCCTCTCCCTCAGCGCCTTGAGACCCTTGCGGGTAAGTAGTGCGCTTTACAAATCTTGTGATTGATTGATTGATTGATTCAGGGATTAGCCAATTTCTCCATATTTTAGGTGTCAGAGCACATACACTGATGGCTGGACAGCTGTGTCCTAGTTTGCAGAGTCTAAAGTCCAGCAATAACATAGGGTCCAGGAAAAGGTGAAACATCTTTCTTACTATATGATATTACAATTTTGTGTGACAAAGGTGTACCCCTGCCACACTGAGCATCTAATTCTAATCTCCCCCACAACATAGAATTTTATAGACTTTTACACACAGGCATCAATGGAACACACATGACAGAAACAGAGTCACCGATCTTGTTGCAGGTGCACACCGTTCTTGTGAGAAAGGCTCCATTGACCTTGAGAAAAGATGCAATAGATGTGAACTACCTGACACTAAGTTGACTTGAAAATAAGGCTATGTATGTCAGAAGCAGCAAGGCCTGCACAGTAGTGGTTAACATGGGCATTCAAGATGGCTTCAGCTAGCACCGGAAGCTAATGAAATTTCATTCAGTTTCTAACATTATTTAGCGGGTATCGAGACTGGAGAAACATTTTACAAGATAAAACAATATGAAAAAACAGCTTTCACATTAAATATTGATCTAGCTATGTTGTCGGGTGATGAAGCAGCTCAGTGGGTTGCTGGGCAACCTAACGTTGGCAACCTGAAGGTTTGATGTCCCCTTTACTCTCCCATAGTGAATGGAAGCAGGACATCGAGTTACAAGATGAATGGTCATACCTACTCCAAAGCCATTGTACTGAACTTCCTTTCCTTCATGCCTGAGACCACATCCTGTGCCAGGAGCTCTGTGTCACTTTAGTGCTATGTCACAGATTCCTAAAGGGGTGTGAACTCCCAGAGACAGAGATGAGACTCCTTTAAAGGTTTCTTTGGAAGGTGTGTCATTTCACTCCATTCGCCATGGCACCCAAGTAAGGCAGATCGCGAGAGCGCGAAGTTCACATCCTCATCTAATTCAGAATGATCAGTGACAGAATATCAGAAACACAAAAATCGTGTGGACAGAATACTGTGTCAAAAATAGCGAGGACAGGAAAACCAAGAAGGTGAGTGCAAAGAGGTCAGTATAAATTTACTATCCTTCACTCCAGATCACTGTACCTTGAAGATATATATATTTTAAAGGTACATATATGTGGAGTTATGTATTGTAAAACTTTACTTACCCATAGAAAATGACCTAAACCATATTCTTGGCCTCGAAATGTTTGACACAATATTGTGCCCCACAGTGTTTGGGTTTATGGTATTTTGTCCAAACACCACTCAGGGGGGGGTTTCACCACACACATTCCTCATAAAGATGCACTGTAGATCACTAGATTTAATTCAGACAAATTCATTCTTAAAGCTTTCTGAAAAAAAATGCATTGCCAGAAACAAAGGATTAGCATCATCTCATCATATCGTCTCCCTGACTTTCAGCAGCGGCGTGCCTGGGGATGACTTGTTTAAATTACTTACTGTCAATTGCATTACTCTGAGTACATTCCGTATTGTTAACCTTATTACATCAAGTGTTTGCCTTCTGGGCAAGCATCCCTTGTCCTGTTGTTTGCAGCACTGGCTCTACAGTTGGTTTGAAAGGTGAGTCCACCCCTTCAGACAGGTACTCTTGGCCCTATTTCCTTTTCGATTAAAAAAGGCCCACCTGCACGCTCCAGCAGGAGTATGTGAGGACTACGTACCAACACAATTTGTATGCACATTATCATCAGGTTGTTTACAATGGTAAGTCTTGAATGTCAGAGGAGGGCTTCTGAGAAGCTCCTCTTGAGAGGTTGTGTGGTGGTGGGAGTCATCCTATTTGTGTGCTCTGGTTCCGTTTGTCCCCTTGCTTGGAGGAGGTCAGTCAGGATACACACTCAGCACTTCAATGAGTCAGACTCCTGACGTACAGCTCTGAATCCAAGAACCTAATCAGCGGAGTCCATCAAGGGTCATCACTGAGCCCTACCTTCTTCAACATCTACATGGAACCAATCACTCACGTCATAAGATGCCACAGAATCAACACTGTTTCCTATGCAGGGGACATCCTCTCCCTCACAGACAACAGCCACACCACCAGGACCAACTTCACAACCTGCATATCAAGTGTGGCAAACTGAATGAAACAGAACTGCCTAAAACTCATCACTGGCAAAACGGAAGTCCTTATTTTGGGCAACAAGAACTCTCTGTGGGACTCCTCCTGGTGGCAAACCAAACTGAGACCCATTCCCACCCCTGCAGACTACGCCAGAAACCTCTGAATCATCTTGGATGACAAACTCACAATGAACAAACAGGTGAACACCATGACCTCTTCCTGCTTCCTCATCCTACAAATGCTCTGCAAGATATTCAAATAGCCCCACACGAACACCAGAAACACGGTCTCCTAGGTCCTCATCACTAGTAGACTGGGCAACCATAACGTACGCTATGCCAGTATCTCAAATCAGCTCATACAAACACTCCAGGTGGGTACAGTATGCCGCCGCAAGACTCATCCTTGACTTCCCCTGCAGCAAACACACACCACGCCCCACTTCAGACAGCTACACTGGCTACTCATACAGGGGTGTTGCTAATTCAAACTGCTCTTCCATGCCCACAAAGCCATCCACAACACTGGACCTGCCGACCTCAACCACCACCTTAACTTCCCCCAACTGTGCTCAGCCACACTCTGCCTCCCACAGATACCACGCAGCTGCAGAAGAAAACAGGAGGACACTCTTTTTCCTACATTGTGGCAAAAACCTGGACCTGGCTGTTCAACTAGGAGCTCAGATCGGCCTACACATCTGCTCTGGTGCCTGGATACCCCCTCGGATGATAAGTGCGCTATACAAATTCTCCTAACATAATATAGCAGTTTAGGAGATGTTAGTGATAGGTTGATCATTCGTGTGCTCTCTGGGGAGATCTTTCTCCAAAGATCGCTGGCATGCTGACCATGGAGATAAATGCTTTCAACAAGCCTGGCATGGCAGAGGGTGGTCTTCATTGCATGTTTCCCCGGTCTTTGGATTGGTGACTGGAGCATAGTTTGAGGAGGGGATTGATGTGTATTGTTGGATCAATAATTGTTTATGCCACCACTCTGTATTTATATGCCTAAATTATATTCACTTGATCCTTACTGGTCCCAGTTATCACCTGGATCATGTTTTGTGTTCAGCAGTGTCAACTAAGCTGAACTGAGGTGCCAGTGGAGTGGCCCACGGACTGCTGTTGATTGGGTATCGGGAGCTCCTTGGAGGTGTCTATTACCATCACGACCGTGTAGAAACAGTAACTAAGGCTGAAATATGTGTGTTTTTGTGAAGCTAAACGGTTGCATATGCTATCCATCAAAATAAATTAAAAGTGCATTTTTTGGTATTCACTAACAATGGTGATATGTGTCATTTGGTGAAGATTACTAGCTAAAAAGGTCCAATTTAATTGCTTGTAATGTTTAACTTACAAAGAGGCCAATTTAGGAAATGAAAGAGACATATTTCAGTAACCTTATACCCTTCAGATATGCTAAATATATATTTATCACATATAATTAGGTGGAATGAACCCAAAGGCAGATATAAAACATGCTTGATTTTCATAGACCAACCAAATGTGATTATATGATTTAATAACCTAAATTATTAATAGAAGTTCTCGAAAGCATAATAACAGGTAGAGGATGAATGATTATATTCAAGCAATATTTCCAAGAAAATGATAATAATTCAGGGCATTAAGTTGACAGCAAGGTGATAATTGTTATTCCCGTTGCCACAGCTGTAGGTTTCTGTTGCCACAGAGCCTAGACTCCAGTGTTATGCCAATGTCTGCAACTTTTAAGAGGGCAGCATCACTGCTATGGAAACCTTTAAAATGTTCTGCATTTGAAAATCTATCATCCGTACTTTTAGATTTGGGGTTTGCTTGTGCCTTCGCCCTGACGAGGATTGTGGTTGTTCCTTGAATAGGGTTTCACCCCCACAACCAATAACCCAATGTCTTACACATGCATTGAATCAAATGTAGATGTTCTGCGATGGGTGTCCTATGGTTTCCAATACTACTGCTCATGTGCAACAATTTATAACGTCTTGAAGTATAACAATCAAGGGCCTGGTTTTGCAATTAATTTGAAATCGGATTTAAACTTTCTTTCATTTTGCCCTGTGGTGAATTTACATGTGTCTACAGTGTAAGGACACACACACTCACAACATGTCAAGTCATTATCTTTGTAAAAGTGTTGTTTATCTTTGCTTCATCAGCAAATATATCTGCCTACAGTTTTGAGACTACGTTTTTCAAGCATTTGATGACATCATCTTGGGTTTGCAGACAACATGAAGAATTGTTTGAAAATCCACTACTGGATTTATAAAGTTGATTCTTCAATATAAGAAATCAACATCATTTTGTTCATTTCTGTCATTGTATTAATATTCATTGTCAGATCAGG
This sequence comes from Calotriton arnoldi, assembly GCA_963921515.1. Lineage (NCBI taxonomy): Eukaryota > Metazoa > Chordata > Amphibia > Caudata > Salamandridae > Calotriton > Calotriton arnoldi. The sequence continues at coordinate 441,485 of CAWUFW010003172.1, read as the reverse complement.
TAAGCAAAGCAAAGTGACTAAACCTCACCTGGTGTGATTTCTGGGATTTGGTTTAGATGTAGATAGAGTTACTATAGAAGGGCTCTGAGAAGTTTCCAAAGTCCTCTTTCACAGATCTGTATTGTCATTGGCAGAAAAGGGTTTGTGCAGCAGAGAGGTTGGCCTGCTTGTCTTTTGGACAAGGTACATATGAAGACTTGTTGCACCTGACCTAAAAAAAACATGCCCTGGATGTCAGAATATAGGAATTGCACATTCCTGACTAATATTCTATCAGTGTCAGTACTGACTATTAATGGTATCCACTCAGAGGATTATAGCTCATATCCTGAACCTCTTTTCATCTGCCATCAATGAGGTGATTTAATTTGGGCCACTCCCTGGGAAAGAATTTGTACAGGACTCACAGGATGTGCAGTGTCAGTAGAAAGGTTTTGGATAACAGCGTGTAAGGTGTTTCCTTTTAAATGTGAAATATAGGTAATGTTCAGTTTAAGAAGGGTCAGAGCTAATTCTACATTTGTTGAGAGCTAACTGAGCACCACAGTGAGTTGAGCTCGTATTTAGGGTGAGGGAGTGCTCAATCTAAGAAGGTCTGAGCTGTGTCTATGTTTGTTGAGAGGCGTGTGTGATCCACAGCAGTGTCACCTCTACACTGGCTGGGGCAGCACTCAATCTAAGAAGGGTCTGAGCTGTGTATATGTTTGTTGAGAGGCGTGTGTGACCCACAGCAGTGTCACCTCTACACTGGCTGGGGCAGTACTCAATCTAAGAAGGGTCTGAGCTCTGTCTATGTTGAGAGGTGGGTGAGGACTACAGTAGTGTGTTCACAGAGCTTTAATGGAGGAGTGCTCATTCAAGAAGGGTCTGAGCTGTGTTTGTGTGCCAAGCGGTAGCTGAAGATTACAACGGTGTGCTCTTGGACAGAAGTTCTTTTAAACTGCATGGCATAGTGCAGAATTCAGGGAGTTCAGCCATGCTACTTACTTCTTTAGACATGGTCCTCATAACAAGATGCTCTTTTATGTCCTTATAGGTAAAACGTCCAACAAGGAGAATATTTATTAAAAGACACGAACCATGGCACAGTGTTAAGGATACCCCTAAACAATTACGTGTCGAAACGTCTCGAGTCATAGGAGGGACACGTATAGAATTAATGACCATTGAATGCAAGGACATGAAACAACACAAAGATTAAAGTGAGCCCTAATATGTTTCGATACCAAAGGGGATGATGGACGGAGCGTTAGAGCAAATCAAACACTCACCCCCAGTCAACTGATCCGGGTTTAATCCATCATCATTCTTTAGCTCACTCCACCACCCCAGTTCAGACATGGCCATATGCAAATCAGTCTGACCCTGTGCCTCATGGGAACAGTCCAGCCCGAACTGCCAAGCCATGTCTTCCCTGGACCGGAAACAAACATCCTGGGACCGGTTTCGGGTTCATAACCCTCATCAGCCAGGCTATCTTGAATCCAGTGGCAAAGTGAGCAAGGGACCCACGTCTGGGCATACCCTGCCAACTAGGGCGAACAAAGCGATACCAAAGGGGATGATGGACGGAGCGTTAGAGCAAATCAAACACTCACCCCCAGTCAACTGATCTGGGTTTAATCCATCATCATTCTTTAGCTCACTCCACCACGCCAGTTCAGACGTGGTCATATGCAAATCAGCCTGACCCTGTGCCTCATGGGAACAGTCCAGCCCGAACTGCCAAGCCATGTCTTCCCTGGACCGGAAACAAGCATCCTGGGACCGGTTTCGGGTTCATAACCCTCATCAGCAAGGCTATCTTGAATCCAGTGGCAAAGTGAGCAAGGGACCCACGTCTGGGCATACCCTGCCAACTTAGGGCGAACAAAGCGATACCAAAGGGGATGATGGACAGAGCGTTAGAGCAAATCAAACACTCACCCCCAGTCAACTGATCTGGGTTTAATCCATCATCATTCTTTAGCTCACTCCACCACCCCAGTTCAGACATGGCTTGGCAGTTCGGGCTGGACTGTTTCCATGAGGCACAGGGTCAGACTGATTTGCGTATGGCCATGTCTGAACTGGGGTAGTGGAGTGAGCTAAAGAATGATCTAAAGACTCGAGGTCATTCTGGGGTATCATTAATAATCTTGAACTCGGTAATTACAGAGGTAATAGTGCCAACATTGAAGAATCAAGCTGGGCAACTTTTTTTTATAATCTCCACGTTACCCAGTCTGACCCTAATAAATTTGATTCTGCTCATTACGAGTCTCAAGGAAAGATAAAAGTCGGTGGGTCAGGCTCAAATGCTCACGATACATTGAGTCTATTCGACAAAGAGCCATGGTCGGTAGAGAAAGTAAAGAAAGCAATAAAAAATATTAGATCAAATGGAGCCCCCGGTCCAAACGGAATCCCTAATATAGTTTTTAAAACAAATTTAAAGTATTGGCCTGAGGTTTTAACATCCTTATTCAATGATGTGCTTAAATCTGGTTCTATTCCTGAGTCATGGCAGGGAAGTATCATCCAACCGATATATAAAAGCGGTCCCCAAGATAACCCTGCTAATTACCGTTTAATCTCTTTAACGGATGTAGAGGCCAAAATATTTGCCAGTTGCCTCTTGGAAGAACTGGAAGCATGGGCCTTGAGGAAGGATTTGATTCCAAATTTACAAACTGGTTTTAGAAGAAGGGAATCGACCAATACGAATTTGATTTTACTGACGTTACTAGGTGATAGGGCCAAATACAGGAAACAAAAATTGTATATTTGTTTCATTGATTTAAAAGCTGCCTTTGATTCTGTACCGCGAAATTTGTTATGGGCGAAGTTGACCGATTGGGGCATATCTAACACCTTATTAAATATGATTAAATTGTTATACTCTAATACATGGGTACAGATCAAAGTCGGCGATGGAAGACATACAACTCGTCGTCTTGAGACTAACACCGGACTGAAACAAGGTTGTGTCCTGGCTCCTTGTCTTTTTAATCTTTTTATGTCTGACCTCCCAACTCATCTTAAACATATTAATGCCCATTCTCCCGCAATTTTAGGCAAGGAGATTAAATACCTACAATATGCCGATGATACTATTTTATTAAGTCAATCTGTCATAGGATTAAAAAGACTAATAGATTCTTTTAATCAATATGTTACCCAAAATGGACTTAAAATAAATATTAAAAAGACAAAAATAATGACTGTAGGGAAAACGAAATTAGGATTGAAAGAATGGAATATCAATGGTTTGGTCGTCGAATGTGTAAAATCGTATAAATATCTAGGAGTCACATTTGATGATAATATGTCGTTTAGGCAGCATTTTAATAACCTCGAGGCTAAGGGCACATCGCTGTCATTTGCCTTTAGAAAACTGAGGGATAAGATAGCATGCCCAAATTATGACCATCTGTTGAAGGTTATGAAATCAAAATTGATACCATCTTTAGATTACGGCTCTATTATCTTCCGTGGCAAAGACGCGAAAATCCTTGAGGACATTGAAGTAAGAACTTACAAATCAGTTTTTAGGATACCCAGATATATTAGCCGTGCCAATATAAGATTAGAATTTGGCCTAAAAAGACAAATCTTGGCTAGACAATCTACATTTTTAAAAACACTATTGTCATTGTCTCGTGCTGAAGAAGGTTCTCTTGCAAACCAGTGTTGGCTCGAGATTATGAGAAATGAGTATGCGAGCAGTTGGCAAACATTCCTAAAAGAATGCCTATGTAATTTTGATTGCCCAAATTTAGAAGATGAAATCAGAAGTAAAATTGTCTATAAAAAATCAATCAATCAATCAGCCATTTTTTTGTCGACTTTAATAGATAAAGATGAACTTAGGGGAAAAAATCATTTATGGTCAATTGTAAACTCCTTTGGTAAATTGGCTCCCCAACCATATCTGTCGTTTTACTTAAATCCCTTAATTAAGAATAAATTTATGTTACTACGGCTCGGAAGATATCCGACTAAAGATGGAATCCCAAAATGGGAAAATAAATGGCCTTCCAATTTGTGTAGGTTATGTGGGTCCAGCGAGGAAACTTTAGTGCATATAGTAACTTTTTGCCCCCAATTGTTAGTAGAGCGGAAAACCATCTTAAAGCCTATTTTTAATGAATTGGGGGTAAGATCTTGTAGAAATGCCATCATCTTTTGCCTTAGAGGTGTCAACGCTTACCTTATCTCCCGATTTGTTAAGTTTACTATTATAGCTGAAAGGAAACTTCGTAATATTGTTAATTGAATGTGAAAACTTTTATGACACGAAAATTATTTACAATGCTACATTACGTTTTTAGGGTTAAGTACTGTTTATTTTAAACCATTTTTAAATGCATTTTTATTGTCAATGTTGTTTCAATTGCAATTTTCCTAAAGTTTCCTTCTAGAGTTATGCATGGCATATTGATAATTTTAGCTGCTAGCATAAGATATTTTATTATTTGTTGCTAAAAGTTTTCCAGCACAACTGCACTTTATTGCTAATGTTGTTCCAAATGCAATTTTATTATGGCTGTTTTTACTTTTTGTAAACTCAAATAGTTTTAAAGTCTTTTTGGAGAATATTGTATGGTATATTGTAAACAATGGCAGCTAGCACAAAGCACTTTATTTCTTGATTGCCGATCATTCGCTGCTAAACAACTTATGTTGATGCTTATTTGTAGATCTTGCTTGAATATAAATGTTCACTGTAGTTACAAAATATTTATGAAGGGATCATGAATTTTTTTGTCTTCTATTTGATTGTCATAATCTTATTTTAATTTTATTTTATATATGTACTTTGCTGCTTGTAATGATTTTAAATAATCAGCAAATAAATAAATACCTACCTACCCTTTGTTGGGTAGCCATGCACTTTGCCACTGGATTCAAGATAGCCTGGCTGATTAGGGTTTTGAACCCGAAACCGGTCCCAGGATGCTTGTTTCCGGTCCAGGGAAGACATGGCTTGGCAGTTCGGGCTGGACTGTTTCCATGAGGCACAGGGTCAGACTGATTTGCATATGGCCATGTCTGAACTGGGGTGGTGGAGTGAGCTAAAGAATGATGATGGATTAAACCCAGATCAGTTGACTGGGGGTGAGTGTTTGATTTGCTCTAACGCTCCGTCCATCATCCCCTTTGGTATCGCTTTGTTCGCCCTAAGTTGGCAGGGTATGCCCAGACGTGGGTCCCTTGCTCACTGTGCCACTGGATTCAAGATAGCCTGGCTGATGAGGGTTTTGAACCCGAAACCGGTCCCAGGATGCTTGTTTCCAGTCCAGGGAAGACATGGCTTGGCAGTTCGGGCTGGACTGTTCCCATGAGGCACAGGGTCAGACTGATTTGCATATGGCCATGTCTGAACTGGGGTGGTGGAGTGAGCTAAAGAATGATGATGGATTAAACCCAGATCAGTTGACTGGGGGTGAGTGTTTGATTTGCTCTAACGCTCCGTCCATCATCCCCTTTGGTATCGCCTAATATGTTTCAGCATAGCCTCCTGTAACCCCCACACCCACCTCCCCCTCCAAGAAAAGGACCCCACATTTGTTTCTAAAGTTGGTCCTAACGAATTTTAAATTCTTGAATAAAACTGTATGTGACAAGCTATCACTGGCTACAGTAACTAAAAAAATTAACAAATATATATGAATGTTTCTCCCTTTGCGTTCACTTTTTGAAAACAAGCATTTCTTTTTAACCAGTGCCAGATTCTTACATTTTTGAATTATTGAAGAATGGCTTTTGATGCTCTTTCATGTGAAATTTGCATATTTGTATCTGCCTCTGAAATGTGTTGTCCTGGTGGTTTTATTGCTAATTGAAGTACTTATTAACAGTGCATTTAGGATTTTAAAATGCATTCTGTTGTATAAATGACATGACTAGGGTGGGGCATACTACATATGCATTCACTTGAATGGTGCAGTCCTCTTTCTAAGCCTTGCAAGTGCTCCAGGGTTTACATATGCCCCTGGGGAGAGTCAGAGGAGGTTGTGTCCAGCCCATGTGACCAGGAGGAGTTTCTTAGTAAGTTTGATGTCAAAAGTGGAGATGAGGTTGAGGGTGAGATTGAGCTGTAGATATGAGACTGGGTCTCAAGGTCTCATCGCGAGTCTTATCTGGAGATCACATCTCCAATAATTTGTTCATTTCTTGTTGGCTAGTCCAGGGCATGATGAACAGTTCTAGATTATTGTGTACAGCTCTAGAAGATGGCAACTTGGATATTGTGTTCAGTTTGTGGTAACTTTTCTTAAATATTGCGATCCTAATGTCTCATCTAGGGTAGTGTGTGTAATACGATAATAAGAAACCTTGAATTTGAATTTGTTTCGTACACTGTCCATTTTTTAATATTGCAGTTTATTTTAATAGCGCATTAGACCCGGCGGTGCTCGCCTGTTAGAACGAGCCCGCTGTGCCTTGGGTCAGCGCTCTAGTCTTTCTTCCTCCCGGGGCATTTAAACACACGCTGGCGTGACCGCGCAGCGTGTGACGCGTGATTGGTAACCGCAAGTGTGGGGGACGGAAGGTGACTGAAGTTAATTTGCACTTTGCACGTGGGAAGTTGTACTTTTAATTCCTGTTTTTTTAAGAAACCTTGAATTTGAATTTGTTTCGTACACTGTCCATTTTTTAATATTGCAATTTATTTTAATAGCGCTTTAGACCCGGCGGTGCTCACCTGTTAGAGCGAGCCCGCTGTGCCTTGGGTCAGCGCTATAGTCTTTCTTCCTCCCGGGGCATTTAAAAACACGCTGGCGCGACCGCGCATTGTGTGACGCGTGATTGGTAACCGCGAGTGTGGGGGGCGGAAGGTGACTGAAGTTAATTTGCACTTTGCACGTGGGAAGTTGTACTTTTAATTCCTGTTTTTTTAAGAAACCTTGAATTTGAATTTGTTTCGTACACTGTCCATTTTTTAATATTGCAATTTATTTTAATAGCGCATTAGACCCGGCGCTGCTCACCTGTTAGAGCGAGCCTGCTGTGCCTTGGGTCAGCGCTCTAGTCTTTCTTCCTCCCAGGGCATTTAAACACACGCTGATGCGACCGTGCGCAGCGGGCGCGTCGATGGCGCGCCAAAGGCAAGGCCGTCTGCGCCCGTCCGCGCACTGACCGCGCACAGCGCCAGCCATGTTACCCATTTTGATCTTTTACAAGGAGGACAAAGGGGCTATCGCTACACGAGTGGGGAGCTGCGAGATATTGGTGAGTCAGGAATAAGGGTGGAGGGGGGCATCTCTCCCAGGCGGGAAGTAAAGTTGAAAGAAGAGGAGGAGCTCGTGTGTGGCCTACTTAATGTTAGCTCCCTCAATAAACATGGGGTGGAGGTCCAACTACTTTTAGATACCCATAATATGGATGTTCTTTTCATGGTTGAGACATGGACACACCCTGGGTCAGATTTGGAGCTGGGACTAAGTTGCCCTCCGGGATACAAGGCAATACACAAACCCAGGCAGACTGGGAAAGGAGGAGGGGTTGGAATTATTTTTAAAGAAAAATGGGACTTTATCTCAGTAGACATTGATGAGGTGAGTGGCTCCGAACTACTGGGATTTGCACTACAGGACCCTAAGGGACGTGTAATGACTGGCATATTCTGCTATAGACCTCCTGGAGTAGCCAGTCTTCAACAGCAGGCTGCGCTGGCAGACGTCCTCAGTAATATGGCGGTAACTCATTCAAGATTACTCATTTTAGGAGATTTTAATCTATGGCCTAATGGGAGCCTAGATTCAGGATATAAAAATCTTCTTCAGACATGTGAAAACATGAATCTGACACAGTGGGTTACAGAGCCCACGCATAGAGGGGGGCATGTACTGGACTTAATTTTTGCAAATAAAGAACTAATTGAGATGGGGACAGTCTTGCCAGTAGAATGGTCCGACCATCACCTAGTACAATTCGGGATTGTTAGCCCAAGATCGAAAATAGCTACCCCAAAGGAAAATGTGAACCTTAGAGGTAGGGATTGGAGAGGACTTGTAGGAAAGACAACGCTATTGCCGGAATTTTTTATGGATAAGATTTTTGATGTAGGCAAACAGGTGGACGAAAATTATTTGAATTTCTGTAATCAAATAAATACGAGGCTTGACCAGTTAGCACCCCTAAAAAATATTTTAAAAAGGGGTAGACCGTCTGCTCCCTGGTATAATGATAGTCTGAGGCTCCGGAAAAAGGAATGTAAACAGGCAGAGCGGAAATGGAGAAGAGCATATAGTGACGAGGATAAAAAAGCTTGGAGGGAAACGATAACTAGTTATAAAAAAGAAATAACTGTGGCAAAAGCTGAGTACTTTGCTGACTCTATTTTAAAATCTCCTAATAGTACTAGGAGTATTTTTAAAATAGTGAATGATATCACTAACCCTGCTTGCACAAAAAAGGAGATTCCCCCAACACAAGATAATTTGGCTGCCTTTTTCGAGGAAAAGATAAGCAAAATCATCAAGGGACTACAAGTGGGCAGTATGGCCATGCTGGGGGATCAGAGTGGAAAATCTCAGGGGGATTTAACCCTCCAGAAACAAGAGCAGGAAATGGCAGAGACCTCTGGTATCCTTGACCACTTTGAAATTCCATCAGAGGAGGACTTTATCAAATTAGCCCTTAGTGTTTCTTCAGGCTCCCCGTTGGATCCGTTACCTCATAAAATGTGGAAAGCCTTAGGAACAGAGCTCCTTCCGGTGCTCAGGCTGATCTGTAAACAATCTCTAGAGAGTGGAATAGTGCCAACATGCTGGAAAAAGGCAATACTTACACCTCTCTTGAAGAAAGTTTCACTAGATCCAGCCTGTCCAAAGAACTATCGGCCCATCTCATTGCTGCCCTATCCAGTGAAGATCACAGAGCGACTGGTCAGTAGAGCACTCTCCCAGTTTCTCGAAGCTAACGGGAAACTGGAGGATGTGCAATTTGGCTTTCGCCCAGGACATGGGACAGAGACTGCCTTAGTGACCGTATTGGATGATCTCCGAATGCGGGCGGACAGGGGACAATCAGCAATCTTAATCTTGCTGGACCTGTCCGCCGCATTTGATACAGTCAATCATGAGGTACTACTGGCCAGGCTCGCTGGAGCAGGTGTGGGAGGGCTGGCACTGGCGTGGCTTCAATCCTACCTTTCAGGTAGGCAACAGGCGGTTGCTCTTCCCCCGTACCAATCACAGTTCATGAATGTCCAGCATGGTGTGCCACAGGGGTCTGCCATCATCCCTATTTTATTTAACATCTATATGAGACCTCTGGTAGCTGTCATCAAATCACATAATATCAGTCTTGTGAACTATGCTGATGACATCCAACTGATTTTGTCTCTAGAAGGCCACCAGTCACTCTCGCTGGAAAAATTTCATGACTGTTTGCAAGACATTGCAGTATGGCTACAAAATAACTACTTGCAATTTAATGGCGAAAAAACTGAGATCCTGTGCTGCTCAGCTGGGAAGGTTCCCCTTCCTCTACCTACTGGGTTTTGGCCATTACCGGTGACAGCGCCACTGACTCCCGCCAAGGTAGTACGCAATCTAGGAGTCAGCTTTGACGGTAATTTGAGTCTAGAGTCTCAAGTAAACAAGATAGTTGGTGGCTGCTTCGCTCTTATGAGAGTGCTCCGAAGGATCCTCCCAATGCTCCCTAAACAGACCAGATTGTTGGTAGTAAGGAGTATCATCTTGAGCCGCCTGGATTATTGCAACGCACTGCTGCTGGAATCTCCCAAATATCTGATAGGGAGACTCCAGAGAATCCAGTCGATGGCGGCCAAGCTAGCTTTGATGAAACCACGCCATTGATCGGCCTCTCAGGCCCTTGATGAACTTCACTGGCTTCCAGTTATGCAGAGGGTGCAGTTTAAGTCGCTATGCATAGTCTTTAAGGCTCTGCATGACCTTGGGCCCAAGCCACTACAGAGTAGATTTGAATGGTATGTCCCCTCACATAACCTTCGTTCCTCCTCAGCTAAACTGGTAAGAGTACCTAAGTTTAGAAGAGTCAGATCAGGAGGAAGGGCTTTTAGCATTGCAGCAGCTTCGGCTTGGAATAAACTCCCAGCCGAACTTAGACAGATGGACAACCTGTTGCCGTTCAGAAAGAAGCTAAAGACTGGGCTCTTTCCTAGGGCCTAAGGCGGCGGACATGGCCTTTTTGGCTTTACTGACCCGGTGCCCTCCAATATACTCAGAGGGTGGCTGATCTCACGTTTAAGCGCCAGGATACCCAGAGGGTCCCAGTGCGCTCTATAAATGCTGGTTACAATACTGAAGACCTCAATTGAAATGGAGGTCTTATTCTGGATATTTCATCTACAGAAAGATAAATACAACTTCGGGGTTATGTAGAGGCAAGTTTCCAAAATTGTGAATGGTTTGAGTCACTTTCTATAAGGGAAAGGGTCAAAAACACAACTATGTAAACTTTGAAACATGTAGACACACGTAAATACCAACACTCTAAGGGTTAGAAGTCACAGTGACAGCGGGCTTGGCTTTCAGGTCACAGAACACTTCTGGGTTAGAGGTCTTTGTATAAGCCAGTTTGGGAGTCAGATGATCAAACAATCCCAGGTGAACCAACACCCCTAGTTTCACTGGACACAACAGCCGCTGGCTGGGAGGAAGGGCTCAGCTTATAGAATGCACCCTGTCTCAGAGGCTACACTTTTAGCAGGCAGGAGGGGTCAGGTGATAAAATGCCCCCAGGGTTAGATGACAAAGGTCACAGATAGAACGCTCCCAAGCCAGAGCATCAGTTGTTGAGTTGCCCGGGTGATAGAACACACTCAGGATTAGAGGCTACACAGTTAGATCATGGGTCATGGCTAATGGGCGCAGTCTATGGTGAGGACTCAGGTGTGACATCAGATTTGTTTATTGTAGAGACTGCAGTGAATGTATGCAGCTACTCACAGAATAGGTGCAAGAAAAAAGGGAGAATCGTTTTAAAACAAGGCTGGTTGGGAAAATGGAAACACCCACCAGAGTAATGTAGAAACAAAGGTGACACAGAAGACCAAGCAGAGTCAGGCTGATAATCAGATGTTAAGATATGGCATTGACTGCCATTGACTGTCTCCTATGGGTTGTCGGATTCTGTCTACCTCCCATGTTCTTCTAGTCATTCACTCTGTAATACTGAGACCTCCTGGGGTCTTTGAGTGCATTTTGAATAATCCTTGTACTTCTTCACAGGGGCTTCAGCTGTTTCCAAGAGGTGTGCTTCAGCCTGCACGGCGAGCTCGGCCACTATTGACAGTGTGACAGTTAAAACTACCTGCTGCAGCACTGACCTGTGCAATGGAGCGAACAGTGCGAAGATCAGTTACACGCTGCTGTCCCTGGCAGCGGCCATCAGCGCCCTCGTAGTCAGAGCTGTGCTTTGAGGTGAGAATCTTGGTGCTGTTTACCTTTCACATGAGCTCCAGGTGGTGCTTCTAAATCATGAGGTAACTGCAGAACCTCTGGGGGCCTTCAAATATGGGGGCCTTCAGCAGTAGGTGGCTGGACCTTCTTGTCAATATCCAAGAGACCTCAGCCGCTTCTTCTCCATGTGCCTTTTTCATCCATGGATCATGCTTGTTACATTCCATAGAGACATACAATGCCCCAGTTAGGAGCTGAGCATGTGAGGGCATGTGTCCATCCTTATATGTGTGATTAAATTAACACTGAAAGCAGCAATATTATGGTTATCTTAAAAAGGGCCTGTTTCTCTGGGTTCTACTCAATTACTAAAGAGAGACAACAACGTGCTCTCTCGGAGCTCTTCTCAGCTCTCTTGCTCATGCAGATTTGTTGAAGAGACACTAACCTTCTCTGTCTGAGGTCTGTCAAGCTCTACTGCCCCTACAAACCTCTGAAAGAGAAACTAACCTTTGTCAGAGCTCTGCATTAAAGAGGCACTAAGGGCCTCATGTATTAGAAACTCACACAGTGTAGCTCAGCAAGTCACCTTCCTGTGCTGCATTACAGAGAAAGGACCGGAATGCGACGTATTTATGGCAATTTGCCGCCAATGCAGGCACACTTGACACTTGCACCACGGTACGAGGGTGCCTGTGTTGCATGCAGGATTGCTTTTGTGCAGGTAGGGGAACCTGGGAGGCATATTCCTCTTTCTGTGTGTGCTGCAGAATGCAGCACACACAGAAAGAGGAAGAAATAAGGAAAAAGAGATATTTCTCCTCGTTACGCCTCCACTGGGAAGTTCTTGTAAATCTGGGGATGTGTCAAAATCAACGGAGAGCCTTCCTAGGGCAAAGTAATGCTTCACAGTGATTTGTGCTGCATTGTATTACTACAGATTTCTGAAGCCACTCAGAGCCACGCAAATAGGCTTCGCATGGCTTCACAAATCTGACTTAGAGGTTTGCGTCATGCTTGTACCATGTTGTGTGGTGCAAACATGATGCAACCCTCTCATAAATTGTCGTGTAGTTCCTACAAATTTAGATTGGATCTGCACGTGTAGACAACATAAACTGAGGATTGGTGCTTAGACTGATTCCAGACACCCCCCCCCCAAAAGATACGGTAGTCTGTAGACCAGCTAGCTCACAGTGCCACTATAAGCCCCACAACCTTACCAAGGAATGAATAGATTCTGGCAACTATAGAACATGACAACCCTTGATTCTTCGGGGATCGTGGAAACAGTACACTGCTTTTCGCTCAGTCAAACGTGCTCACTTAGTCTCAGAGAGATACACAGAATAAACGATGGGGACGTTTTCAATAAGCATTTATTGAACCAGCGTCATTCTAGTATAAAGCAAATGTGCTGCAACAATCATTAGACAGAAACAGATATATATTATAAGCACCAACAGAGTAAATAAAAGGAGAATTCCACCAGGGTGCTAAAACTGTGAATATATGCAGGCATATAGATACATGGTAGTAATCATTCATACTCCTACGATGCAAACCCTATCTAAGTGTACCTAGCATGTATGTGGGTGTAAAGACAAGATTGCCCTAGGAAAGAGCTAACCCCAGTACCTGATGGTAGAGAACGAAGGACCCCGTCTTGGTCTCGAGTTGGACACCCCGCGAGGGATGTCAGACCACTGCGTGTTGTAGCTGCTGCAGGCTGGGCCCCCAGCGTCTTGTGTCAGCGTGGAAGCTTCCCCTCCTCTATCTAGTGTTAGTATGGGTCTTTTATACCATAAAGATAGCCTTGGGGTTCCATACATAATCAATATGTTGTGAGTACGATTATGCAAATGAGCCTAGAACAATACCTGCGATTATGCAAAGTAGTTCTTTCACCCTAGGATGAAGATGACCATGACTTTTAAACAGAGCATGTTCATGCTGTTACGTGCGTCATGTGCAGGGACTTTTCTAAGAATCCTGATGCATAATAAATGAGGCTAGTTTCAAGGAAACAGATCGACATTTATTCAACACATAACTGGGTAAAAGGTCAGTTATTAGAACTGTTATGCAGAGCAAGGTAGGACAAATGTAGGTAAAAGGCTGTGTAGCTACGTAGGCCTAGTTTGGGGTACATTGGGGTTCATAACAAAATAGGCCCCCTAATGTTCTATGTCTTAGCTCTGCTGACCTTATCTGGTCTAGATACCTCTTAAACAAACATTAAACTTCTATATCTGAGCTCTGTTAACCTCTAATTATCCTTTAAACCTTTTAAAGATGCCCTAAACTATCTTGGATCTCTGCTCTGCCAATAAAGAGTCACTCACCTATCTCTGAGCTCTGCTGCTCTCTCCTACTTCTCTATCACTCAAATTGGCACTAACCTTTTATCTGGAAGCTCAGCTTAGCTCGCTTGCTCTTGGAAACTTCTTACGGTGATACATACCATTGATTTCATGATTGTACTCAGTGCTCAGGTATCCTGCTCTTACAAACCTCTTACCGAGACACTAAGTAATTTCAAAGCTCTGTTCTGCATTACTCTATGTCTGAGTTTTGCTGAGCTCTCCTCCTCCTCCAACTCTCTTAAAGTGGCACTAACCCTCTATCTCTCAGTTGTACTCTGCTCTCTAGCTCCTAGGCATCGGTTACTGAGCCAATAACCTTCAAACTAAGGGTTCTGTTCAGCTAGCCTCCTTTTATGAAATTCTTATGGTGAGTCTAATCCTTTAGCTCTTAACTCTTCTCAGTCCTCTTGCACCTTCAACCCTCTTAAAGAGACACTAACCGTCTATCTCTGGGCTCTGCTTAGCTCTCTTTATGTTTGAAACCTCATAAAGAGACAGTATTTCTCTGTTTTTATGTTCTGATCACCCCTCTCCGCACTCCTACAAATCTCTTAAAGCGTCACTAATCCAATCCCCTCCTTTCCATATTGGTTGGCTCCCGTTCACATTTTTCTCAAACCTTGCCTTTATTCCTAACATTTACCTCTCAGTGCTGACAAGGAGCTCCTTTACCTCAACCTGATCTCCATACCTGAGAGTTGACATTCATCTTTGCTTTGGGTACACAGTCCTGATAACGCCGATTCTTATCTAATTATCTATAAGAACCTTCTGGCCGCCAAGATCTTTTTACCTGTTGAATAGTGTAAAGGAGAGAATCTCATCAGGTTAGATATCAGCATTCATTTTGTCTGAAAGGACCACTGACTCCGAATTCAAGTTTGAGAATTTATTATCGCCAAAAATAACTGAATGTGCAGGCACCTCAACACGAGGTTAAAGAAATAGATGGGCACTAATACATATAATAATCTACGCAGGAATCTCATCCGACTCAGGATAAGAAGAATAGAAAGTTCTAGGAGGACCAACCAGACTATGATTGCTCCTATTTCTAAGTTGCTCTTCATTGGCCTAAACAAGCTCAAAATCAATTGCTGTCCCTACACTAACGCCAAGTGACATCCCTGCATAGCGATGTTCCCAGGCAAGAAAGAATAAAAGGTGTCAGCTGTGAAGACTTCCTAAGAAGTGCAATCACCATATACCTAAGCTCAGCTCTGTCCTTCTCTCTGGTCTCCCCTACCGCTTCTCTAAGGCATCCCATTTTGCATCTTGAAATGCCCTGACCGATTTCTTCACCCTTTCTTGGCATCTGTCCTTCTTCCTATCATACGCTGCCCTTACCCACGCATGTAGTGCCTCAAACTGTGTTGGTCTAGGTAGTGGTCGTAATGAAGCCATTACACTCTTGAGCTGGTACAGCACCTCTAACCTGAAAGTACCATATCGAGGGAACGACAATTCTCCTTCTGCTTCTGTCATTTTATGCCAATTCTCAAGCCAAATTATGGTATGCAATCCTACATTCTTTGCCATATAATGTGCTGGTGTGTCCTCGGGAGGAGCTTCCTCTCCCTCCCGAACAACCACATGTCTATCACCTCTGCAAAGTTCCCTTAAAGCTTTAAAACATTTCATGATGAATCAACTTTGTATTTGCACTCAAAATGTCCGCTTTTACTTCCTGATTCCAATCCACCAATACCAGCGCGGTTCACACCAACCGGCCTATCGCAGCGCGGCACTTGTCTGACGTCACTTTTCCTCCGCTCGCAGCAGTTCCCCTCCTTTCTAATTCACTTGTTCTCACTCGCATTCGTCCCAATTATACTCTGAAATAATGTCCGTCCT
Source organism: Calotriton arnoldi (assembly GCA_963921515.1). Lineage (NCBI taxonomy): Eukaryota > Metazoa > Chordata > Amphibia > Caudata > Salamandridae > Calotriton > Calotriton arnoldi. The sequence continues at coordinate 425,887 of CAWUFW010003172.1, read as the reverse complement.
ACCGAACAATTACCTCTCTGACCGTCAGTCTTACCAATGACCGATCAGTCTCTTGAGCTTGTTGACCTCAATCTGGCAACCGTCTGTCCACGAACGACCGGACAATCGCCTCTAATACACTCGATAGGATTCAATCACTCGATGTTCTGCACACAATAACCTACGACCTGCGTTGGTTATTCACACACTCACACATGTGTCCCTATCTTCTGTGGGTCTGTCAATGACGTCTCGTGACCCCCACAACTCTGGTCAACGTTCTCAACTCTGGGTGTATTCTACACCACAATAAATCTCCCGGTCCCGCGCGCGCTCACGGTCCGTTTCTCAATCACACAACTTTCGTTCCAACTCCGCAAGACATCACACAACAATATAACACCGCAATCTATCAACCATCACTCTTTTCATACTCACTCTACTACGAACTGCTACTTCCGCCGCACCGTCACTCTCCGTCAGTTTTCCACGACCTCCGACATCCGTCTCTCGCGGTTCTCTGGATCTGCGTCACTCGGGCTCTATGGGGCAACCTAATCTCTTATCTTGCTCTAGATCTCCCCTTACCATCAAAGGTAACCATCCTCTGCTACCAACTGATAACGCCGATTCTTATCTAATTATCTATAAGAACCTTCTGGCCGCCAAGATCTTTTTACCTGTTGAATAGTGTAAAGGAGAGAATCTCATCAGGTTAGATATCAGCATTCATTTTGTCTGAAAGGACCACTGACTCCGAATTCAAGTTTGAGAATTTATTATCGCCAAAAATAACTGAATGTGCAGGCACCTCAACACGAGGTTAAAGAAATAGATGGGCACTAATACATATAATAATCTACGCAGGAATCTCATCCGACTCAGGATAAGAAGAATAGAAAGTTCTAGGAGGACCAACCAGACTATGATTGCTCCTATTTCTAAGTTGCTCTTCATTGGCCTAAACAAGCTCAAAATCAATTGCTGTCCCTACACTAACGCTAAGTGACATCCCTGCATAGCGATGTTCCCAGGCAAGAAAGAATAAAAGGTGTCAGCTGTGAAGACTTCCTAAGAAGTGCAATCACCATATACCTAAGCTCAGCTCTGTCCTTCTCTCTGGTCTCCCCTACCGCTTCTCTAAGGCATCCCATTTTGCATCTTGAAATGCCCTGACCGATTTCTTCACCCTTTCTTGGCATCTGTCCTTCTTCCTATCATACGCTGCCCTTACCCACGCATGTAGTGCCTCAAACTGTGTTGGTCTAGGTAGTGGTCGTAATGAAGCCATTACACTCTTGAGCTGGTACAGCACCTCTAACCTGAAAGTACCATATCGAGGGAACGACAATTCTCCTTCTGCTTCTGTCATTTTATGCCAATTCTCAAGCCAAATTATGGTATGCAATCCTACATTCTTTGCCATATAATGTGCTGGTGTGTCCTCGGGAGGAGCTTCCTCTCCCTCCCGAACAACCACATGTCTATCACCTCTGCAAAGTTCCCTTAAAGCTTTAAAACATTTCATGATGAATCAACTTTGTATTTGCACTCAAAATGTCCGCTTTTACTTCCTGATTCCAATCCACCAATACCAGCGCGGTTCACACCAACCGGCCTATCGCAGCGCGGCACTTGTCTGACGTCACTTTTCCTCCGCTCGCAGCAGTTCCCCTCCTTTCTAATTCACTTGTTCTCACTCGCATTCGTCCCAATTATACTCTGAAATAATGTCCGTCCTACCGAACAATTACCTCTCTGACCGTCAGTCTTACCAATGACCGATCAGTCTCTTGAGCTTGTTGACCTCAATCTGGCAACCGTCTGTCCACGAACGACCGGACAATCGCCTCTAATACACTCGATAGGATTCAATCACTCGATGTTCTGCACACAATAACCTACGACCTGCGTTGGTTATTCACACACTCACACATGTGTCCCTATCTTCTGTGGGTCTGTCAATGACGTCTCGTGACCCCCACAACTCTGGTCAACGTTCTCAACTCTGGGTGTATTCTACACCACAATAAATCTCCCGGTCCCGCGCGCCTCACGGTCCGTTTCTCAATCACACAACTTTCGTTCCAACTCCGCAAGACATCACACAACAATATAACACCGCAATCTATCAACCATCCTCTGCTACCAACTGATAACGCCGATTCTTATCTAATTATCTATAAGAACCTTCTGGCCGCCAAGATCTTTTTACCTGTTGAATAGTGTAAAGGAGAGAATCTCATCAGGTTAGATATCAGCATTCATTTTGTCTGAAAGGACCACTGACTCCGAATTCAAGTTTGAGAATTTATTATCGCCAAAAATAACTGAATGTGCAGGCACCTCAACACGAGGTTAAAGAAATAGATGGGCACTAATACATATAATAATCTATGCAGGAATCTCATCCGACTCAGGATAAGAAGAATAGAAAGTTCTAGGAGGACCAACCAGACTATGATTGCTCCTATTTCTAAGTTGCTCTTCATTGGCCTAAACAAGCTCAAAATCAATTGCTGTCCCTACACTAACGCTAAGTGACATCCCTGCATAGCGATGTTCCCAGGCAAGAAAGAATAAAAGGTGTCAGCTGTGAAGACTTCCTAAGAAGTGCAATCACCATATACCTAAGCTCAGCTCTGTCCTTCTCTCTGGTCTCCCCTACCGCTTCTCTGGCTTCCTCCCTCGGGGCACTATCCCTAATACAAAACCATACTACAAAGGTACACGCCTTGTTTACGCCCTCTTGGCCAGGTCTTCTTTCTTGTGCTTTTCCATTGAAACGGTGACTTCATCCTGGACAGTTTCGTTGACCTTGAGTCCCAGGCGCCTTCTCCGCTGAAAGTATCATCCCTAAATTCCATTGCACTCCCCGTACCATGCCTCCCATCTTTCTAACTTTTGAAAACAAAGAGTTAGTCTTTACTAACGAGACATGTGTCCTTGCACCTGCAACAAAAGATACGTTCAACAGAAACCTTCTACTGTGCTAATTAAATCTACCGTTTGTGCCCAGAGAGCCTTTCCAAGAGAAACCCTTTTCGGCCTACATTATAAGCTAACATAAGAATATACCAGGCCTTCCTTAAGCATATATGTAGTCAGGCCCTTACATATAACTTTTAAACACACATCTTACTTTTCCCTATAAGCATATTCATTACGATTCATTATGCAAACGATGAATTACATGTGCAACTTTAATATGGTGCACGTTTAAACTACTACAATTACATTACATACACGAACTAATTCCTCTATGCATTATGTTCACACAATTCAAAAAGCATTACATTACATCATTATCCTAACCCCATTATACTGCTGAGTTCACTTCAATTCAGTGAACTATTCATTCTTTGCTAAACATGCATGAGTATACAATGAGTATAACGAATATATGTCTGAATACATATGGGTGCGGCCTATCAGTGATTATGATGCACCCCTACAATTCACAAGAACATTTCGCTCTATCAGTCCCTCATGCATTCTTGATGTTTTTTCAGGTCTGTGCTAGAAACTGAATCTAATCCTTGTCACTGCAATGAGATGGTGTGAGGACATGGTGTGGTTGTGCAAAATTCACCCTTTAATAATGACATCTCAGCACTATTCTGCCCCCTCTCAACATGGCAGAACTCTTCTCTCAGTGTGTGGAGCTCCCTAGCCCAACCATAGGTGTGGCTACCTGGGGGCTACATAACATAACATAACATGTGTATTTGTAAAGCGCACGTTCACCCGGAGGCATCTTGGCGCTGAATAACAGATGTTTATTGTTACCCAACTCAATGGTACTCATTTTATCGACCTCAAATGGATGAAAGGCTGAGTGGACCCGCCAGGATTTGAACCTGTGACCATGAGGTCGAACACAGGCCCCTGTAGTGGACGCATTAGTCCACTGAGCCACCAGACCCGGCTACACTCCCCTTGAGAAACCAGTTTGATAATGACTTCTCCCTCTCTGTCCAAGAAGCAAGCCTGTCTGCCTAAACAAAAGAGCAGTCCCTCCTTAGTGGGAATACCATTTGCCCTTGAAAGGTGGCTTCCCCTTTGAAGCTCTCCTTTTGGGCTCACACCCACTCTGCCCATCCTGCCAGGAGGAGGTCACACCTCCAACCTCAGCGGGTGCTTTGTTCCCCTTCCTGAGGGTCATTCACACCTCTCCCCAGGAGGGCAGAAACCTGCCTAGGACAGCAACTGTGTACAACCGTGAATGGCTACTAAAAACTTTGGGAAACAAAGTGGCAACTTTTAAAGTTGCCCTTTGTAAATTTGACTTGAGGAACCAGTCAGGTTTTAGGCAATTACTTTTTTAATACTTTGGAGTATCATATTTAGTAGTACCATTTGGAAACAAGCAATGCTGAGCTGTCAACATGTAACTTCGCACTCGCCAATGGGACTGCTAGCCTTGCACAGTAAACACTGCAATGCAGGGGTTTTACTGAGAGGACGTGTAAAGTTAATAAAATACATCTTTCTTTTTAATATAATGCACCCCACCTGTAGGGCTCGATAGGCTTGACGTAGAGGTGACTTACAAATATTAAAAAGGAATGTCTGGACTTTGGTTGAAATGGCAAAGTTGAGTAATGTAATGGCGGCTGAGAGTCATGCTTTGCAATGTCACACTCGTGGTGGCACTATCAGTACTTCAGTCCACGAGGGACACTTAAAGTATAGGCTCTAGTTACACCTGGTACCATTTACTGGGGACTTAAAAGTAAGTTAACTTATACCGATTGGGTGAAGTCAATTAACCATATACCTGTTAAGGGTCAGAGCAGTACTTTTGCACCTTGCACGCTCTGTTGCTACGGCTAGCGTGGGCAGGGAAGCAACCCCGGATTAAATGGGAGGTATTGACCAGAACATATTCAGAGGGAGGTCTGAAATGCACCTGACCTAGAAAGGTACTATAGGGCCGCACAGCTATAACATGCCCATTATTAGATACACGGACCTCATGGTCTCCCACAGCTCTTCATAGAAAGTGCTGAAGTCAACCCCATCGTGTTGGCGGCGACGCTGCTGGGTGGGCCCCAGGGTAGGACCTGAGTAATAGACCCATCTGGTTGCACCAGGGCGCAATTACATAAAGAGGCAATGTCACACCGACTCACACTGATATACTCCCCTAAGTTGCCGATAGAGTGGTGCGACTGGGCTCCGTTCAGGGAAGATAGGGCGGTCATACAAACACTGCACAAGCTTAAGATAGCACTGATAGGGAACTTTTTTGCAGATGGCATAGTAAAAACATGGGCACAGGCAACAGGGCACGCCCCCCAGACATCCACTCTAGATGCATACCAATACTATTGGATGCAACAGGCGTGTAAGGATAAACTGGGTGATGACCTGTCTGAGCCGCCGGGAATGAGTTCACTCACATATCTTCTTCAGGCCAGCACACCAAGGCGTGGCATTACGATACTATACGCACTCACTAAGAGACACAACATGCAAGCCCTGTGCAGGACGCAGGAGGAGTGGCAAAAGGAGCTCGGGTCGACATCACAGAGGCGCAGTGGGCGCATTGCTATGCCAACACGAAGTCGATTTCACAAAATGGGAAGCACAGGCTTGTGCATTACAAATACCTTCATAGAGTCTATTACACCCCAGTCAGATTGCACAAATATGGACTAAGGGATGATAGGTGCCTACGCTGTGGGGCCGAGGGGGCTAGATTCACTCACTTGGCGTGGGACTGCCTGGGTATTCGCACATTCTATAGGGAAGTGTTTCACATAATATCAGAAATGTTTGAGATCCAGATTCCGGAGACCGCCCTGGTAGCATTGCTGGGCTATGAGAAGGATATACCAAAGTCGGCCCGTAAACTGGCGGCCATAAGTTTATTATTAGCGAAGCGTAGAATTGCTATGCACTGGATGCGGGGCCACTTCCTAAAATAACTGAGTTTGTGCTCGGACTTAGCTTATTGCTCTAAACAATCTGATAACTACAATGCACTAATCCCTTCTCGCTGCAGGCCCAAGAATTACTGGGGGCCATACCAAGACTACCTCGTGCAACAGTCAGCTACAGAGAATGAACAGGGTGGGCAAAATAATCAAGATCAGAGCACAGCAGAGGGTTGATGGGCTGGCATGGCCATGTATGGGGCTAGCGGGTACATGTAGTCGAACAGACGCCTAATCCAAGGCACTCAGACGTTATACAGACCCTGCCACACTCACAGTAAAGGTACCACTTATAGACACTGGGGCCGATTCCGATCTCGGTCGGAGGCGCACCCAATACCATTCGGTCGGGAAAAAGCCATGCGAAAGCCTGTTACCCGACCGAACCGTACGCGGGTCCGGCCGAGCGAGTACGATGCGACTCGCCGACCGACTCGTCCGGGCGACCCGACCGCTCCGACCGACTCGTACCCGGACCGTACCGCTCCGACCGACTCGGTCGGACCCGATTCGCACCGCGCAATGGAGACGTTTTCCGGCCGGGTAAGTACGATGCGCACCTCGACCGCTCCGACCGACTCGCGCCGTCCGACTCGAACTCGCTGTCGGAGCCGTACTTTGGGGGTCCGTGTCGGACCCCCCTGTACCCGTACCCGTGCGAGGCGCACACGGGGGGACCCAAGGGTCCCCCCTACCTGTGCGTGTACGCCGCGAAGCGCTTCGCGGCGTACTCGCTGTAGGGGGCGCCCTTGTCCGCCTCGCACCCATTGAGGCAATGGGAGCCCGCGTACGCGTTGTACGACCGGCTCCCATTGAGTTCAATGGGAGTCCGACCGACTCGTGTCCGATAACATACGGACGCATCGGACTCGTTCGGTCGGACTGCACGGGTCCGATTCGGTCGGAAATCTCTCCGGGTCCGGCTCGGTCGGGGAAATTTCCGGCCCGAATCGGAATCGACCCCACTGTGTTGTAAATCATGATGTTGTACTTAGATACGAATTGTAACTTAAACTGCATATTAGAAATACTTGCTATGTAATAATTGTTTGACTGCAACTGAAATCTTAAATAAATTTAAAAAAAAAAAAGGGTCAGAGCAGTAGCTCTGGGGGTTGGATAGCAGGTGTCAACACTTCTCAGAGGCAAACACTCAGCACCTAATAGTCAAAATGAGAGGCCAGAAGCAGGGTTGGACCTGCATAAAGCCATTGCCTTACATATGGCCACATTATATGAAGAGGTTATGCATTTGTTTTAACATACTTATGAAATTTAAATATATTTGGTTAATGCAGCACAAAGATCATAGACATGGTTACATGTGGAAAAGATGCACTCCTGAGGTCATACCACCTGACAGTCCCTCCATCCCTCTGAACCAAGAGTCTTCCTATTAACACTTGGTGACCAGTTCCATCATTCTCATGACCCTATGCCAGCCTGTTTCCACTGCAAATCACCACCCTTCTAAAATGTTGTTCACTCTGAAACTATACCTGAACATTGATAACATTCTCCCACAGAGGTTTCTTAAATGCACAAATAAACCTTCTTCAGGTATGCTCCTGCTATATCCCACTCTATTTCAACACAAACTTCGCTAACACCACCAGGGTGCACTGAACATGTTCTCTTTATATGTCAATATGCTCTTTCCCCGGGAAGACTTCATTCTCTGTGTTCACATATCTCCCTGCCTTGTATATATCAACCAGCCTAAACACACTCCTCCTTATCCTCCTGGGAAGGAGAGCTACCTAATCTGTCATCTAGTTTCTGCACCTGCTCTCCACTGTGACCCAGATCTCTCTTTTTATTGGGAATCCCTTTTCTCCTTCACCATTTCAATCTGCCCACATTGCTTGCAATTCTGTCAAGTTCTCCCTGATCACCCCATGTCATCTCCTACTTCCTAGCCAAAGTATCAATCACCATCCATGTATGCATATCAGATGCTTTCCTCAAGGCATGCTTAAGGATTCACTAACTCCTTTCTAGCAGAGAGGAGAAAAATGTAAATTATTTCTGCAAGTGCTTAATTTGTAAAAATGTCAGTTGTGGGGCCCAAGCTTTTCTCAGAGGTCCACCGCTGGTGTTGCCCAACATCATGGTTGCCAAATACCAAGGCCTTCAATCCACCTAATGTCCCTAATACGTCTTCCCCCCACCACCATATACACCTTGCTCTTTACCTCATTCTTGTAGGTTCTTTTCAATCCATCCTTTCGCCCTTTCTCGGTTTTCCATTTTTCTCTTCTTCCTTCCGCCCCCATTTTTTGCCCTTCTTTTTCTTGTTCTAGGTCAAAGCCAAATGATGAAAAATCAGTCCCAGTCTCCAAAGAGAAGTGGTCGTGTCTCCCACGTGCACCCTCCCATTCAAAGAAACACTGACTACGACTCTCTCTTTTGTGCCTAAAGCAATAAATTGGCAGGAATAAATATCCAGATCCAATATACTGGCGTACTTTACGTGTTTCGACTGTCAACTATCTTATCTTTTAAATCTCTTTCTACCTGATCTTTAGCCGTCTGCTTCCTTTTAACTAGGTTTGCACTATAGAAATACCATATACATACATACATACATACATCTCCAATCTCCCACCATAAATCACCATTATTTCCCAGGAAGAACTGATTGTAAAATTTCTGGTCTTCCAATCTTATCTTAGACAGAGCCATTTTCCATCCATCTCCAATTATCTCAATGTATGCTTCCATGGATGGGAAACGGCCACTACAACGCGGCCGTTTCAAAGCATAACTTAACCACGCATGCATTACAACGCATGCGTGGTTACCACAAATAGCCTTTACCACGCATACCTTTACTATGAAATACGTAGTAAAGGCATGTGTGTTAAAGGCTAAAAAAAAAAAAAAAAAAAAGGGGGCTTGGGGGGTCTCCCCCCCCCAAAAAAAACGTGAAAAAAAAGGGGGATTGGAGGGGTTTGCCCCCAGAAAAAGAAACCGCACCTATTTAAGTAGGGATGTGGAGGCAATCGGCGTCGTTAGAGGAAACGGAAAAACACTTCTGTTTCCTCTATACGACGTGCAACGTCAACACGGAAGAAAAAAGAGAAGAGACGACGTGGAGAGGTAAGGGGAATTATAAATTTAATTTTTAAAAAAGCAGGGGTCCGATTTTAGGGTTAAGGGCAGGGAAGGGGTATTTGTAAGAAGGGTTTAGGGGTGGGGGAATAACCTTTACCAAGAGTATGCCCTTACCATGGTAAAGGTTATGCGTGGGAATGGCATTCGCGTTGTAATGCATGCGTGGTAAAGGCATGCGTTGCAACAGAATGCGTTGTAACGTCATACAACCACCGAGGGAAACGGCCACTACAACGCGGCCGTTTCCACGCATAACTTAACCACGCATGCATTACAACACATGCGTGGTTACCACAAATAGCCTTTACCACGCATACCTTTACTACGAAATACGTAGTAAAGGCATGTGTGTTAAAGGCTAAAAAAAAGAAAAAAGGGCTTGGGGGGGTCTCCCCCCCCCCCAAAAAAAAACGTGAAAAAAAGGGGGATTGGGGGGGTTTCCCCCCCAAAAAAGAAACCGCACCTATTTAAGTAGGGATGTGGAGGCAATCGGGAGGCAATCGGCGTCGTTAGAGGAAACGGAAAAACACTTCCGTTTCCTATATACGACGTGCAACGTCAACCCGGAAGAAAAAAGAGAAGAGACGACGTGGAGAGGTAAGGGGAATTTTAAATTTAATTTAAAAAAAAGCAGGGGTCCGATTTTAGGGTTAAGGGCAGGGGAGGGGTATTTGTAAGAAGGGTTTAGGGGTGGGGGAATAACCTTTACCAAGAGTATGCCCTTACCATGCATGAATTTACAACGAAAATCGTTGTAAAAGTATGCGTGGTAAAGGAATATTCGTGGTAAAGGTTATGCGTGGGAATGGCATTCGTGTTGTAATGGATGCGTGGTAAAGGCATGCGTTGCAACGGAATGCGTTGTAACGTCATACAACCTCCATGGATCCTCCCAACACCTTTAAGGCACTCCCATTTCTTTCACGTTTGTGCACTCTTGATTCCCACTAAGAAATAATCACATCGTTCTCTGTCTCTCAGTGGTGCTGGAATCATTTTGATAGTCGAGTGCTGCCATCAATGTTAGTCACAGGAATTGAGAGAAGCATAAAAACAAGAACAAGTGTTGCAAATGAGTGGTAAGGAGGTGATACGTAGCAGGTTGTGCATTTTGGAGTACACTGTCGCAATATATCACGAAAGCATTGTATGGAAATGCACTATCATTCACAGAGAGCAAGTTTCACATTAAAATGGTTCATTTGCACAGACATGCAATTTTACTGATTATGTAGCGCACAAATGATAATTGTAAGAAATTGTGTTATTGATTGTGGGATGTGAAACCCTCCTCAAGCACAATCCTTGTCAGGGTGCAGTCACAAGCAAACGCCAAATTAACTTGTGCTTAACCCTCTGGCAGCTTGGCACAAAAGCAGTCAGGTTTAACAAAGAAGCAGTGGAAAGCATTTATAAAGCACTTCAAACAGTAATAAAGTGAAACACAACAGAAGAAAAATCCCACAACAATTTAGAAAAATAGAGTAAAATGTAATAAATAATTTAGGACCAAAACAACAAAAATGTAATCAGTAGAATCAGAGATATGCAATTTTCAAGGTTTAAGGTAAGTATAGCACCTAAAAACATGAGATGCCATTGGTCATGCAGGCCCGGGGAAAAATCATAAGTTCGGGCCGTCCGCGATGGAGCACGGGCTGGATACAGGGACCAGGTTAGTCCCACTGAAAAAGTTACCTTCTTAACGTCCGGCACGAAGAGTCCAGTTTCCAAGGGAGGAGGCTGCGGGAAGCATGGAGAGTGCAGCAGATGGTCATCGCTGTAGCACAAAGAGCAGGCAGGGCGTTGCGGACAGTCGCCCTACTGTTAAGATCCTTTGCTGGAGCTTCGCGTTGGCGTGCTCCGAGGGCTCACTGTGCTGTTTTGTGAAGTGCTGAACTTGCGCTGCCAGTCGTCACTGGTGGTTGCCGTAGCGTGAAGAACTGGGCACACCAAAGCTTTGTGTTGGCAATCAGTGCTGGCAGAAAGATCTTGGCATGAATGGGACAGTTTTTAGTGGCGAAGAGCTCAAAATCTTTACCACTTAGGGCTTGGTAACTCACTCCAGCAGAGGTCAGCAGGGCTCAGGCAGACCCATTGCACGTCCAGTGAAGCAGGTTCAGCTGGGGCAGGTGCAGGGAGGCCTCTGGAGCTTGTGTATGTCCCTGTAGCTCTAAAAGGAGGCCAGTCAGCTGGCCCTTTGAGTCACTTCAGCCTGTGATGAAGGGTGCTTGTCCAGTTTTCCTTCTCAGCAAGCAGGGCAGCAGATACCAGGGCAGCAGAGTACCAGGGCAGCAGAGTAGCAGTTCTTTCTTGCAGCAGAGCAGCACAGTAGTCCATCTGCTTTAGTATCCAAAGGTCCAGGAGAGTACTGAAGAGTGGGTCTAAGGGTGCAATATTTATATCTGGTGCCTTTTTGGAAGTAGGAGAAGTTTCTAGATGTTCCCATCTACAGAGGTGTTTGACGTTTCTTCCTCCCTGCCCAGGCCCCAGCTTGTCTAGGGTCACAAAAGACTGGTGATGTGCAAGTGTTGTAGGTGACAGCTCCCCCTCCCTCATCCTGGCGAAAATTGCCAAGCCTGCTAACACATATGCTCCTTTTGTCTCACTGTCTGGGAGGAATACACAGAGACCAACTGTCAGTTTCATCTAGTCATGTGACCCAGGATCCAGGCTGCAGGCACCGAATGTTTAGGACAGGAAATGCCCAATTTCATTGCAAAATCATTGCATTTTCAGAATTGTGACTTAAAATCTGAATTTACCATTAAAGAGGGTCTTAAATTACAAATCCTTAGAAACCAAACTTGAACTCCGGACCTGCTCCCAATTGAAACTTATCGCTGATTACATGTAATAAGGTAACCCAATGTTATCCTATCGGAGAGGCAGGCCTTGCGGTACCAAGACATGTAAAACTTAAAAGTACATATCAACATTTTAAATACACTGCACCCCACCCTCTAGGCTGTTTAAAGGTGACTTAAATGTATTAAAAAGGAAGGTTTAGGCCTGGCAAAAGGTTTATTTTGCCAGGCGGAAATAGCAGTTTAAAACTCACAGAATACAATGGCAGGCCTTTTGACATGATCTATAAGCTACTTCAGTGTGTGACACAATATATGCTTTAGGCCCACTAGTAGCATTTAATTTACAGGCCCTGAGTACATGTAGTATTACTTTATTTAGGACTTACAAATAAATTAAATGTGTCAGTTGGGTGTAAGCTGATTTTAAAGGAGAGAACACAATCACTTGAGCACTGGTTTGCAGTGGTAGAGTGCACAGGGACTACATCAAAAACAACTTGAGCATAAAAAGGAGGGGTGACGGCACAAAGTTTGGCAGAAGCGCACACTAAGGCTGACAGGTCTAACAATAATGTTTGTGGAAATCAGGTTTCAAGGATTATTTATCATTTGTGCCTCACCAAGTAAATTGTCTTGATGTGTTTTGATTCTATTAAATGTTTAGAATTACAAAAAAATTCCTAAATGCTGATATATTTTTAAACATTTGTACAGTTCATATCCAGGAATGTAATTATTTTTTGTGCTAGAAAAATTGGTATCTTACAGCCTTTTCTTATACACTCCCTGTACTCCAGTAAGATTGTCATATAGTTTAGTTTTCAAAACTCTCTCACTTTGCAGTTAGAGAAAGAAACAAAATCAGTCTCTATGTTAAAAGTGTAAGATTGTCTGAAGACATATCCTGACATTGGACCTCTGTCTTTGAACACTCAGAACATGTGAGAAGATTAAAAAAACACATTTAAAGGCATCTCTATTGCTCACTCGCCTTCTGAAACTCCAGCATGGTTATTTTGGAGGTGCTGCAGCACACCCAGCACCCCTACGTCCAGCGTCCATGCTGTCTTCAGCAGAGGCTAAATTTCTATTCTAGGCACTTCCTCCCTCGCTATTAGGTTTCATGGTCATCTGAGCCTCAAGGGGAAAGTGCTATGGTTCAAGAAGTGTTTGCAGCATCTTCCTCTGGGCCTGCAAGTGAAGAGCAAAAATACTCACTACATTGACACTTCTGAAATGATCCCAGAAGCCACGCTGACAGCTGCCCAGAAGTGCCAGTATGACAGGAAGGTAGACATAAACACTCTCATGCATATTTACAACCACACTGCTGCACCGACTGACATCAGCTCCACCAACAGCATTATCCACCCAAGGTACACACCCAAGCCACCTGTTCAACGAGTTTGCTTTTAAAGCCCCATTGAGCCTTTCTAAAAAAAAAAAGGACCTTTGAAACTTAGGGCAAGATTTACTAAGCCCTTGCATTGCTGTTGTGGCACGCATGGCGACACGAGGCCCGCGCGTAAGTGAGATTTTATAAGCCACGCAGAGTCACCTTGCATGGCTCTGTGTGGCGTAGGTGATCCAGAGTAATGCATGGTAGCGCAAATCGCTGCCTTGCATTACTCTGCATAGGGAAGGCGTTCTATGGGTGGAGCCTGGCTTCCCCATGGATTTGGGCCTTGTGAATCTGGGAATGTGTCAAAATGCTACACCTTCCCAACAGAGGTGTAATCGGGAGAAATATCTTTATTTTTCCTCGTTATTTCTTCTTTCTATGTGTGCTGCATTCATCAGTGCACGTAATAAGAGGAACATGCCTCACAGGATTGTGCCCCTTCCTGCACAAAAACAATGTTGGCTGTAAGGCAGGGACCCATGCACCATGGTGGAACGTTGTCTGCATTGGTGCACGGCAGTTACACAGTGCTCCACCACAGCATCAGAGCCAGGCCTACAGGGCTAGACTCCACTTGCAGGCTGCATCTGCTCTGCTGCCTTGCATTACTCTGCATAGGGAAGGCGTTCTTTGGGTGGAGCCTGGATTTCCCATGGATTTGGGCCTTGTGAACCTGGGAATGTGTCAAAATGCTGCACCTTCCCAACAGAGGTGTAATTGGGAGAAATATCTTTATTTTTCCTCGTTATTTCTTCTTTCTATGTGTGCTGCATTCATCAGCGCACGTAATAAGAGGAAAATGCCTCACAGGATTGTGCCCCTTCCTGCACAAAAACAATGTTGGCTGTAAGGCAGGGACCCATACACCATGGTGCAAGGGTGTCTGCATTGGTGCACGGCAGCACACAGTGCTCCACCACAGCAAGAGAGCAAGAATGCGTCATTTCTTAGTAGATACGGCACATCCCTGCTATCTCCCTGTCACACAGCTCAGCAAGTTGTCTTGCTACATTGCGTGACATTTTGATAAACCTGACCATAGAATATTAAGCCATCCTACCTCTTGGTTGTGGCTCAGTACTAGTAGTTAGGGCCAGTCCAGAGCTCATCAATCAGAGCCAGGCCTACAGGGCTAGACTCCACATGCAGGCTGCGTCTGCTCTGGTGCACAGGAGGGTCAGAAAATACCCGGTATGCTGACAGCTGTGACAGTGACATAGATGATGATATCAATGGGGTTCAAGAAGGCTCAGAATGAGGATGTATGCGCCTGCATCCCTTATTACTCTTGGGGCCTCTTTATACCCAAGAGCATTTGAGTAAGGCTTGCACTTCACTCTTCCCCAAAACTTGAGTCAGTATCTATCTAGGAGTCTCTTTCTCACTTTTTAGTTACTTAGGACACTGGAATAAGTGTGGTGACTTACTAATCCCACCAGGTGCCATTGCTGACCTGAGGGTTGTATATTGCTGGTGCGGGATGTGTTACAATGGTCAAGCATCTCCAATTAGAAGGAATGGACCTCCAGAAATACCTATGACTTGTTAACGGTGTGGTAAGGTGTCAAGTGTGCTGATGAGACCTTCAAATTGCATGCCTCTAGTAATTCTCAGGACAGGGCAGCCTTGAACTTTGGGGCTAAATTCAATGAGCTCAGCTTTAAACATCAGGAGGAGGTTTCTGCTCATCCCCCTGACTTTACACAGGGCGCAGAGTGTCTTGGAAAGTAGGTCCGCATAGTTCTGTGAGCCTATTGTACTGCCTATCATTACTGGGAGGGATTGAAGGCCTCATCTCCACATCTGACCCTTTACCATCTGTGCTAAAGTCATCCTGTCAGTCCCTGAGGTGCTGACATTTGATTCTAAACTGGAAGCATGCTAACTCCGACTGACCTAGCACGGCCTCTAAGGCAATCGAACCACTAGAGTATACGGCCAATGCAATAACTAAAATCATCCAGAAATCCCATTCAGACTGTGCTCCAGGAATCAAACAGAATCACCCCAGCTATCTTTAAAGAGCATACCACGTTGTGGGCTAACTTCCTGGCTGATATTTTAACACAATTTTGGCAGAAGGGTCTATCCCGGGAAGTTGGAAAGGGTCAATCACCCCCAAGTAATAATAACCTAATAGCACTACTGGACGCGAATCTCAAGTACTTCTCAACATTACTGCTACCGGACCTAGAGGTCTGGGCATCAAATACAGGTAGGCTACCGCTGAACCAGACCGGGTTCGTGAGAAAGTAAGGTACGCTTACTAACCTCAACAGAACAAAGGCCACAGGCACGCCCTTATGTGCGTGTTTTGCGCATTTTAAGGCAGCGTTTGATAGCACCCGCGTGATAAACTATGGCAAAGCTCCAGCAGTGAGGAATCCTGCTTAACCTACTTAAGGCAATCATGCTGCGCTCTACGGAAAAATGGGTCAAAATCATAGTCGATGATGGCAGCCATCTACCAAGAGCAGTGAGGACATCCATTGGGTTAAAGCGGGGGTGCGTCCTTGCGTCTCTTCTATTTACCTTCTACATTTCTGACCTCTCCTCAGTGCTGGATGTGTTGGTATGACACACCCGAGCCTTGGTGTCACCGCACTGTCCAACATCCTGTATGCGGATGACATGTTTTTACTCAGTTACACCAGGGTAGGCTTGCAGAGATTGTTAATTGTCTGGCAATACACCTTTGATAATAGCCTAGTGATTATCCTAAAAAAAAAAAAAAAAAAAAGTCATCTCACTAACCGCCGCATTTTAAATCAACGTAAATTGTATCTAAACGGAGATACAATAGATGAGACACTGACATACACTTACTTAGTTGTCAAAATAGACTTCAGGAACTTGTCTACTCCACAAAGGGAAGTGATTATGGGAAAAGCCTTAGCACAACACTTTGCATTGTTTAACCCTGGCAAAAACTCTCCGGCTCATAATCTTCAACCACTGGCTGCAGCTATGAGCAGTTAAGAAAGAGGACAAAAAACGAATTAATGAACTTTTCCCCAAGAAAATTATAGCTCAACGCGAAGGAAAGGAACTGATTAAGCGACAGTTAGAGCAAATGCCTTAGTTAAATCAGTGTTGGGAATAGAGCATTACCTCACTATATTAACCAGCACTTATGATCGTTTTTTAATTACCCGTCTGAGATTTAACATGTTTCATCATTTAGTGGCCTCTCCCCCGGGCTTTGTAGCACGAGTTGAGGATAGAGGGCCCTGTGGCTGCGACAATAGGTCTCCACAGGATATTTTACATTTTGTCTTTTTATGCAAATATTTTACGTTTCCCAGGCGACTGTATCTTAAACCCTATCTAAAAGAAATGGGTTTCAGACAGGCACGAATTGCACTTTTGCACATGCAACTTTTGCAGAACGAACGCACCTTATCTGTGGTTACGCACTTTTTAAGAGCAGTGATGAGATCTAGGAAATCCAGACTCGACTGAGATAGATAGGGGTGTGGGTGAACGGTTTAATGTGGACATAGGATGGTGGGGATAACAGGTTACACTTTCAGTTGTGTATAAGCTAGCAGTCTGGTAAGATGAAAGCCTATTGTGATGTCATTGAAGAGTCGTGCAGAATAATTAAATATGCTTTTAATGAACGTGATTTCGTTTTAATGTATTGTATCTTTTATGGCTGTGTTCACTGCCGAATAAAGATTGTTTATTATTAATATTATGAAGAAGGCGAGATTGATTCCAACTCTTTCATATGATGATGAAATGATGGCGGTCACAGACGTCGGTTTATTAGATAAAATCATAACAAAAATCTATGAATACGTCTTTTGGCTGCCGACATCAGTAGCACCCGCCCAAGTCAGGTTGGAGTTTTCATTGACCAGACAGGACTTGGCCAGATCTGGAGCATTCACGAAAGGCTGCCATAAGTTGAGAAGTGCTCATGAAGGATCGCTAGCCAGCCTGGTCTGGTCTGAAATTAACCTCCAAAGAGGAAAGGACGTCTACAAGAAATACCTTGATGACAGCATAAAGAAGTTAGGGCTGGGTGAACTATGGTCTTTGGACACAACTACCCAAGTATTCAAAAAGACAGTAAATAAAACCATAAAGTTGAAAACCTGGATAGAAGATAAAGGAATAGTTTCCGGATATTCACACGGATGGCTGGTACTGAACTCTTACAACGATCGAAAGGTCGCCCGCCTCCTCGAAGCTACCTACTCTCTGATAGTCAAACAGAATTGTCTGTCATTGAAGCTGGGAGTGATCCCCACATTGCACTTTTTTACCAAACTGGCAGGAAAAAGATCACCAGGGGGACATGGAATGCATTTGTGACATCAGTCAAAGGAGTCTTTGCTGCAAATCTTATGCATTTGTCCCCGATTAGTCCATCGGCGGGGGACTCCGCTAAGAAAAGAATTCAAGTCTCTGGGGATCCGATTGTACAGATTCGCAGTAATTAAATCACTTAATCCCCAGAGTGTAACACTAAATATCCAATTGGTGCAAGTCCTTGACATTTTTAAGGACCTTGTTAAAGAGAACCTTGTTACCCAGTCTGAGGATAAGGCTGCTAGCTAAGCGTGGGTTCTCGAAGGGTTCATGAAATGGTTGGGTTGCTAGGGGGCGGTAAGTTAAATCTAGCTCCTATCTCGCCTCACCATTTTAGGGTCAGTAAGCTAAGACCAGTTCCCTGAAGGGCCCTTAGACACGCCGGGCTGCTAGGGGCTATGAGCACCATCCAGACCCTGCCCCGTCTTACTGTTTTGGGGGCACTTAGTAAATCCTTAATTTTTAGCCGATAGGCACCATTTGCACTTTATTCACAGCATCATTTGAGCAGCCACTTAACTTTTGACAACTTTTAAGGTTTGCATCCAGCACTTTCGGTTATTTTACTAAATGTCATGGTATGCTGTGTTCATAAATCGATTTTATTGGTGGTATGTTTAGGTACAATAACTATGCAAAGTTTATGGTTTTAATTGACTAAATTGGCATTCTGGGGCAGTCAGCCAGTTAGCCCAGTGTAGGGAGGCATTCTGGTTTTTTATAAGTGGAAGGTGCCTGGTCTCATAACAATGGCAGTAACATGGATAAGGAGTGCTGGTTACTTAAAAAATATCATCAACATTGTGTGTTGTTAAATTGATTTTATTGGCGGCATGTTTATGTATACTATGCAAAGTTTATGGTTTTAATTGACCAATAAACACATTTCTGGCTGACTGATTCTAAACTGATGCCAGTTCCCTAGGGAACCCTACATGTCTTTTATGCCCAGTTCTGTTTAACATGTACACACAGCCCTTCCTGGTTTTCTTGGCCTGGTGCCAGTTTCCTATATAGGTAACACACAAGCCTTTTCATCAACCACCATCTGAGCTTTGACATTCTCTCCATTGTGCCTATCTGCCATCCATGCCTCAGTGGCAACAAGACAGAGGTTTCTGTCAGACCAGGATAACACTAGAACCACACTTGTTTTCCCAGTGGGATGATACCTCACCAGTACCTGTTCATAAAATCAACAATCTTGGATTCTGGATTGACAAAGAACTCTTCCCCCTGGAGCAGTGAGAACAGTGGTTCTCCTGATTCCATCTGATGATTTTTATGGGGGTGTGATCCCAATGTCATCAGTAAACTGCAACTTCCCCAGAACCTGGCGTTTTAGAAAATATTCAATGTGAGTAAAGTGTACCATGTTTCATGACACAACCACAAGCTTCATTGGCTCCTGGGTGCTCAAGGTGTAAACTTTAAGGCGCTGCGCCTCCCCCACAAAGGCTTCTATGATCCTGGTCCCAATTGCATCTCAGCCTTAGTTTGCTCTTATGTTCCCTCCAGATCCGACTTAATCCTGTTTCTGTTTACTGATGTCAGAAAGGCTGTCGCTTGACAAAGCTCTTCCATCATCAGGCTGCAGCTCTGGAGCAATCTGGCTCTTGTGCTCCACATCATGAAGTGGTCCCTAAAGTGCTGATATCCCTCAATCAATGATCACTCACTCCATAAATCATCCAGACATACTTCCCCCTCCCATTCATACAGCCACAGACACAAACAATGATTGAAGACCCACCATCCTGTATTTAAACCAGGACCATCCACCTGCACACAACAGCCCAGCTGAAGAGGATAAAGCAGTCTGTCCAGACTCTATGATTCCCATTGAGATCTATCTGCCACATTGTCCCCTCTAGGTGACCTCTAGGTTGAGTTTACCACGGTCACTGTAGACTGAGCTACCCTTTCACTGTGGGAGGTACAACCTATGGGCTTCATCCTATCTTAGACCTCTGTCTGCTTGTTCTCTCCTTGAACCCAGAACATGTCTTCCATTTTTGGAAGTTTCCTCTCTGGTTCATCTTAAGCATCTCTGCTATCTTGCAGGGGAAAGTAGAGCACAGACACAAAAAGAGAAAGTCACATGACTTTGTGGGGAATAAAGACTTGGAAATACCTTTCTGAATTGATTCTGATGTTTGACTGACTCTTCCTCATCTGCACTGATAGATTAGGATTGGAATTTCCGAGTGTTTTGAGAAAGTGCATTTTTTATTCTTGGGTTTTGAATAGCACTGCCCATTGCATTTACGATAGCACAGTGAGCTGTGAACTCCTTGGAGATATCAGTGAGACACCAAAAGGCCAAAGGTTTAGATTCAAGCACTTCAGATTCAGCTGTTTCATCTGTATGTAGATGGCATTTGTAGGGCGCAAACCAAGCCAAACAGGCAGCGGAGCGCTGTACATGGTCAAAGACGAGCATAAAGTCAATGAGTGAGAGGAGATGGTACTTGGTTGAGGATGGTTAATGCACTGTGATGTAGTGTTCTTGAAAGAAGTGCATCTTCAGCACTTTCCTGAATCGGAGCAGCGTTGAGACAGTTCTCATGGGATGTTATTCCAGATCCTACATGCATAGACATAAAAACCCTGCTGTTGTTGTTTCATTCCTTATTCTGCCGTCTGATGGTGTCCTGATTGCAAGTGTGCCACAAACCACCAGAAATGATGAGTTTTTCTGCAAGACAAGCAGGGTTCTTTTAATAATTCCTTTATCAATTCTGCAGATGCTTTTGAATATGGTGTTGGGGGAGGGGGGTTATGGGAGCCAATGGAGTTCCCTCAGGATGGGGGTGATGTGAACATGTTCAACATAAGACATTAAGGGGTGCAAGTGTTAGTCTGGGAGGGTACAAGGCCTTGAAGAGTTTTTCTTAAGTCACTTTCTGGAGGAAACTGTTTCCTTTCTTTAGAAGAGAGAGCTGTAACCAGGCAGTCTTCATTTGTGTTCAGTGTGTTCCTTGAGTATGAGGTTGGGGTCCAAGATGAATCCAAGTGTCTTGGCATTCAGTGAAATTTGGGTTTCAAAGCCGTCAAGGTTCAGGTTGAGCTCCAGGTAGGCGCTGGTCATCCATGTTTTTTACAATGTGCAGGCTGTGTTTGATTTCTTGGAGATCTGAAAAGAGGAGACTGTTGAACAGAGTTGTGTATCATCTGGTATTGGTGAATCTTGATGCTCTGTGAGGACAGCCCCAACGGGCTCCCTGTAGAGGCTGAATATGACAGGGAACAGTATGGAGCCCTGGGGGACTCCACAGGTGATAGGGATCTTTTGACACTTGGAGGTGCTCATGTGAACAAACGGGTATTGGTTGGAAAAAGCAGAAAGAGATCCTGTGAAAGGAAATGCCAGTAAATCTAATGTGGGACACCATGGTGTGTATGAGGGTGGGGTGGTTGACTGTGTCGAAGACGGTGAGTGGTCCAGCAGTACCAGGAGGCAGGAGTCATCTACATCTGAGCTCAGGGGGGCATCATCTACAATGTGTACGGGAACAGTATTGGTGCTGCGGCATGGTCAGAATACAGATTCGTAGTCAAGAAGGAGACAGCTAGCACTGATGTCATCCTGGAGTTGAGCATAGACTGCATTTTCAGTGATCTGGTGAAGGATAGGTGCGTGATGGGCCGTTAGTTGGAGAACTCCTCAGGGTTTAATGTAGAGTTTTCAGGAGTAGGAGGATCTGGTCTGTCTTCAGAGCTTCTAGGAAAATGTCCCCCAGCCTTTGTAAGATTAATACAACCAAATGTGGTTATTGGCAGCGCTACACATCTAAGAAACTGCAATAACATGCATTAGTTTATTATAAATCAGTGAAAATTGAGAGTGTTTTGAAAAACCAGCATTGAATTTCATTCTAGTCACTTAAAATATGACAATGTTATTACTTTTTTCCTTAGGTTGGAATGCAGCAGATCAAAGGGGGCCAGACTACATGCTTCACCTACATCATTAAAGAAGAGAAATTAAGGAGAAAAGCATGTTAAATCAGAATGAAGACCCCCTTTCTACACCTTTAAATGTAAAAAATAAATGCTGACTACCTCACACACATATGAAAACAGACTTCATCTCACCTTGTACTTATACAATAAATGAAAACAGACTCATCCTCTAATTCTGTAATTGATGAATAAATATAAGGACTCCTCATGCTGTGTGGTGGTTATTCGACTTCAAGGTCAGTGGAACTATCTCTTGGGTTCCAGTCCTGCTTCTTCTCTTATAGTGCTCGATTAATTTACCAGTGCAGTTCTGATATCAGCAAATGCTCTCTGTGTGATCTTTGACATAGTATTTACCGTTCAAAGTGTGGTTACTCAGTCCTACCAATAGTAATGACCATTTCTATAGCTCACACCAAAGACTGAATGTTGACTGGGCAGAAGTGTTCATACGGCCACATTTTAGGTACTCGTTTTATCAGCACTGGAAGGTTGAAAGGCTGAGTCAATCCTGCTGGAACTGAGGATCTGATCTACAGCTCTCCCCATCTGGCAATTATGAACTGAGGAACAACATCCTGGTCATTTGTCTGCTTGGTTTCCTGAAGACTCTCCGGAAAAAAACATTGGCAAAACCAGTAGGTCTGGCCTTGGCATGCTGGTGCAATGTTATTTTATTTAGCATTTATATTGTTATTACATCCATGTGGCACAAATTAAAAGGAAAACTTACCACTGCCTAAACGTGGTGGCAAATGCTTGAAATAAAAAATGTTACTTTTGAAAAAATATTAACCATCACAAACAATTTTAGAGGAATGGTATGGGTGATTCCTTGCAGGTTCTAAGAACACGTATAGGAACCGTTTTTATTTTTAATAAACATCACAGGTAAATATGATCTTAGTGGGCACCAACTTTGGCTTTGACTTGCTAAAGCCTGAAAAAAATAGTATAAACAAGAGTGACGAAAAATAATAAAAAAAGGATAAAGAATGAAAAGAAAAAAGGATCAGCAAAGCAACACATTGGCCCACCAGCCCTGCCACTCATTTTAAGGCAGGTGTGCAACGGCTGACAGATTTAGAGGACATTTACAAGATCGCAACTCGAAGATGACTTAATTAGAAAGCAGATCAATACATACTGGAAAGAACTGCGAGTACAATCTGAGGATTATTATTTTATATCGGTCGAAATTGAAACCATTGACAAGCCAGATCATATTTTTAACTATGCCTTGAGAAAGCCCCTGTTTGCGGGCCACATGGGCCGAAACACGTGTTGGCTGAGTTCTTTGGAAGTAGCTTTTCTTTGCCTCATTTACAATTAAACATGCATAAAAAGTACAAAACGGCGTCTCATTTATGTGATCATTTTTGGAAGTTTTCATTACTAAGGATCTCGCTCATAAACAACAAACGTGAATAATATATTAGCACTTGCTCAGGATTACTTTTAAAAGATGTGCACATGTGTGCCAGCAGAATGCTGTCACTCACAGAAGGGAGAGCCAATGGCTGACGGGGACTGAAACATTGTCCCTTGGTACATGACGTTGTATATGGAAGCAGAATATAAATGACAGGGATACAATGAATGTGTTTGGGGACATCTTGATTATTTCAGTGTGATAGCGCAAGTGTGATAGTGGCAAATGCTGTGTGGTGAGGGTGACGCAGCGACTACAACAGCAATCTGTGATGGTATGTGTCTATGATCGTGTAATTACAAATCTGATATAGTGAGTTTAATGTGACGAGTGTGATGTGATGAAGGCTATGTCAAAAGTGCAACGTCAGTCAATGTGATAGGGTAAATGTGGCGAGTGTGATGTGATGAAGGCTATGTGGCGAGTGCAATTGCAGTCAATGTAATAGGGCAAATATGGCATGTGATGTGATGAGGGCTATGTGGTGAGTGCAACGTCAGTCAATGTGATAGTGTAAATGTGGCAAGCGTGAGGTGATGAGGGCTATGTGGCGAGTGCAACGTCAGTCAATGTGATAGTGTAAATGTGTCAAGCATGAGGTGATGAGGGCTATGTGGCGAGTGCAACGTCAGTCAATGTGATAGTGTAAATGTGGCAAGCGTGAGGTGATGAGGGCTATGTGGCGAGTGCAACATCAGTCAATCTGATAGTGTAAGTGTGATGTGATTTATTTATTTTGAAGCTTTTATATAGCGCAAACATGACCCTTGCAGGTATCAGAGCGCTTTACATGGTTCGAAGTAGGAACAAGTAGGAAACAAAAAGAACACAGAGGGCCCGATTCTGATGCGGGTTGGAAAAGCTTCCCGACCGAGGGCCTGATTCTGATGCGGTTAGGAAGGCCTCCTAACGGCATTTGCTCCTTCCAAATCGGATTGGGAACGTGTCTTCCCGACCGAGGGCCCAATTCTGATGCGGTTAGGAACAAATGTTCCCATTGAAGTCAATGGGAGTTCAACCAAATCGTATCTGGAAGCATCCGGATGCATCCTACTCCGCCGGTCGGACTTTCCCGATCCGAGTGGGTCGGACACCATTTCCCAACCGATTCGGTCGGGAAGCTTTTCCAACCCGCATCAGAATCGGCCCCTTAATGTCATAAATAAGTCTTGTTATACAAGCATCCATTGTAGGCAATAGGTACAATGTTTCATGTGAATTTCCTTAAGAGTAAGGGTTTTACTTCTTTCTTAAAAGAGGTAGAAGAGGGATTCCGTCTGGTTTCCGGGGGCAGTGCGTTCCAAATCCTTGGAGCGATTCCAGAGAAGGCACGGTCGTATGTTTTCTTTTTGGCAAAACGTTGTGGTTTCAGAAGAAGATTGATGGTACTTCTGGAGGATCTGTTGCCACAAGAGAGCACCAATTTCTGGGCCAAGTAACTCGGAGTATTGTGATGTAGGGCTTTGTTAGTCATGCAGGCAATTTTTAGTTGAATTCTTGCTTCGAAAGGTAGCCAGTTAAGAGCTCTGAGGTCGGGGGTAATGTGACAATTTCTTTTTGAGCCCATGATGAGCCTAGCCGCTGAATTGAGTGAGGCTCTTAGAGGGGCCGTTGATGATCTGGGAAGACCGCAAAGCGTTGCACTCCCATAGTCTAGTCTTGGGATTACTAGTGCTTGAACTGCCAGTTAGAAGTCACTTGCGGGAAGGAATGGTTTTAATTTTCTCAAGCTGTTCATCTGAATGTTTGCTCCTTTTGTTGCAGCACTAATATGTTTCTGCATGTTTAGATTTCTGTCAAGTGTTAATCCCAGCGATTTTGCTGAGTCAACAATATGAGGTTGTCAGTTGAGCGCTGTTAGTTGTTTAAGCGGTGCACAGTCTCAATATTGACTTTAGAATATCGACCTACAGTAATATCGAGTTCAAAATATCGTAGGGACAGAATATCGAAATCAAGAATATCAACGACCAGAATATCGACCTGAAGGTAAGTAATATCGTTTTTGTTAATATCGAAGTTAGTAATATCGATAGCAAAAAAATCGATGTTACTAATATCGATATTTAGTGTTATGTATTTTATTATGTAATTTATATGTATGTGTTATATATTTTTTGTTAAGTATTGTACTGGTTTGTAAATATATGTATAACATTTTTATAAGTTAGTAATGTTTTTTTAAGTACATTATGCGTTTTAGTACTGTAGCGGGTTGTGGGTTTATAGGGGAATAGGGTGGGAAGTAATTTAATTATAGTAAATTCATTAATAATTTTTAGGAATTATTAATTAATTATAATTAAATTTTGCGTTTTAGTTCTGTAGCGGGTTGGGGGTTTATAGGGGAATAGGGTGGGAAGTATTTTAATTGTAATTAAGTAATTATTTATTTTTATTTATTGGTATTGTTAATTAATTGATTGTTAATTAATTATTAATTGGTAATTCATTTTTATTCATTGGTAATTAATTTTTATTAATTGATTAATTGATAATTATATTAAGTGTATTAATTTATTATTGGAGCGGGTTGTGAGTTCATAGGGAAATAGGGTGGGAAGTAATTTAATTATAATTAAGTCATTATTAATTTTATTTTTGGGTATTGATAATTAAATTATTGTTAATAAATTATTATTTGGTAATTAATTCTAAATAAATATTATTTTTTGTTATTGTAAATTAATTTATTGTTTAATAATTATTAATTGGTCATTAATTTTTATTAATTGTTATTTATTGGTATTTATCATTAATTCAATGTTAATTAATTATTAATTGGTAATTACTTTTTAATAATAATTATTTTTTGGTATTGAAAATTAATTTATTGCTAATTAATTTTTATTTGGTAATTTATTTTTAGTAATTATTATTTATTGGTATTTATCATTAATTTATTGTTAATTAATTATTAATTGGTAATTATTTTGTATTAATTATTTATTGAATTGATAATTAATTTATTGTTATTTAATAATTAAATCTTTATTTATTTATAAAAATTTATTTAATTATAAGTATGTTAATTTTAACACCTACGCTATCCAACACTTTCCCTACTGTTGCACTCACTGGAGTGGGAATAGTAATTTTTACCCCTACGCTATCCAACACTTTCCCTACTGTTGCACTCACTGGAGTGGGAATAGTAATTTTAACCCCTACGCTATCCAACACTTTCCCTACTGTTGCACTCACTGGAGTGGGAATAGTAATTTTTACCCCTACGCTATCCAACACTTTCCCTACTGTTGCACTCACTGGAGTGGGAATAGTAATTTTTACCCCTCCGCTATCCAATACTTTCCCTACTGTTGCACTCACTGGAGTGGGAATAGTAATTTTTACCCCTACGCT
The DNA here is from genome assembly GCA_963921515.1 of Calotriton arnoldi. NCBI lineage: Eukaryota > Metazoa > Chordata > Amphibia > Caudata > Salamandridae > Calotriton > Calotriton arnoldi. The sequence continues at coordinate 399,556 of CAWUFW010003172.1, read as the reverse complement.
ATCCAACACTTTCCCTACTGTTGCACTCACTGGAGTGGGAATAGTAATTTTAACCCCTACGCTATCCAACACTTTCCCTACTGTTGCACTCACTGGAGTGGGAATAGTAATTTTTACCCCTACGCTATCCAACACTTTCCCTACTGTTGCACTCTCTGGAGTGGGAATAGTAATTTTTACCCCTCCGCTATCCAATACTTTCCCTACTGTTGCACTCACTGGAGTGGGAATAGTAATTTTTACCCCTACGCTATCCAACACTTTCCCTACTGTTGCACTCTCTGGAGTGGGAATAGTAAATGTTACTCCTACGCTATCCAACACTTTCCCTACTGTTGCACTCTTTGGAGTGGGAATAGTAATTTCTACCCCTACGCTATCCCACACTTTCCCTACTGTTGCACTCACTGGAGTGGGAATAGTAAATTTTACCCCTGCACTATCGCACACTTTCCCTACTGTTGCACTCACTGGAGTGGGAATAGTAATTTTTACCCCTCCGCTATCCAACACTTTCCCTACTGTTGCACTCACTGGAGTGGGAATAGTAATTTTTACCCCTACGCTATCCAACACTTTCCCTACTGTTGCACTCTCTGGAGTGGGAATAGTAATTTTTACCCCTACGCTATCCAACACCTTCCCTACTGTTGCACTCACTGGAGTGGGAATAGTAATTTTAACACATACGCTATCCAACATTTACCCTACTGTTGCACTGTTTGGAGTTGGAATAGTAACTATCTAATACATTTAGCTAATGTAGTATATAATTAATTTTCAAATAATTTAATTTTTTTTAATTTGTTACATATATTTATTTAATTTTTATTTATGTTATTGTTTTATGTGTATAGATGTATTTATAATTTATAAGATTTTCTTAATAATTTATAAGTTATTAAAACATATTAATAAGTAAGTGTATATATTATATATTATATGTATATGTTAAATGTATTTATAAATTATATATATTTAATTTATAATTTTTAAACATTTTAAAATATTTTTAACTATGTTTATTTTAATTATATGTATTATTTACTTTATTTTACATTACTTTTTTTAACTAAAAAAACCCAATATTTTTAACAACGATATTTTTGACAACGATATATTTTTTTCCGATATTTTTGTACTTACCATAATGTAGATAGGATGTCGATATTCTTGACTTCGATATTCTTGCTGCGATATTTTTGTAGGTCGATATTCTGACCTTCGATATTCTGTCAGTGATTCATTTAATGCAAAAGAAACAATTGATGGACGGAATGCTGGACAATGCAAACATTCACCCCCAGTCACAAAGATCTGGGTTAAATCCATCATTCTTTTGCTCACCACACCACCCCAGTTTGGACCCAGCCATATGCAAATCAGTCTTGACCCTGTTCCTTGTGGGAACAGTCCAGCCCGAACTGCCAAGCCAGGTCCTCCCTGGACCGGAAACAAGCATCCTGGGACCGGTTTCAGGGCATCACCCTTCTTCAGCCAGGCTAGCTTGAATCCAGTGGTGTAGTGAGCACGGGACCCACGTCTGGGCATACCCTTCCCACTTAGGGCGACAAATGCAAAAGAAACAATTGATGGACGGAATACTGGACAATGCAAACATTCACCCCCAGTCACAAAGATCTGGGTTAAATCCATCATTCTTTTGCTCACCACACCACCCCAGTTTGGACCCAGCCATATGCAAATCAGTCTTGACCCTGTTCGTTGTGGGAACAGTCCAGCCCGAACTGCCAAGCCAGGTCCTCCCTGGACCGGAAACAAGCATCCTGGGACCGGTTTCAGGGCATCACCCTTCTTCAGCCAGGCTAGCTTGAATCCAGTGGTGTAGTGAGCACGGGACCCACGTCTGGGCATACCCTTCCCACTTAGGGCGACAAATGCAAAAGAAACAATTGATGGACGGAATGCTGGACAATGCAAACATTCACCCCCAGTCACAAAGATCTGGGTTAAATCCATCATTCTTTTGCTCACCACACCACCCCAGTTTGGACCCAGCCATATGCAAATCAGTCTTGACCCTGTTCCTTGTGGGAACAGTCCAGCCCGAACTGCCAAGCCAGGTCCTCCCTGGACCGGAAACAAGCATCCTGGGACCGGTTTCAGGGCATTCTTCGATGTTGGTTGTTTGGTTGGGTGGAGCGATTAGGAGGAATTCAGTCTTGAGGGTGTTTAATTTCAGGTGGTTTTCCGCCAGCCAAGTCTGGGTTTTTTGAAGAGTTAAATTGAGAGATTTGATTTCCTCCAGAGAGGTGATCTTTAAGTATAATTGTGTATCATCAGCGTACATGTGATAGTGAATGTTTGAGGAACTAAGAATTTCGGTGAGTGGTTCCATGAAAAGGTTGAAAAGTGTAGGCGAGAGGGATGAGCCCTGCGGTACTCCTAAGGTGACTGGGACGGCCATAGATAAGGATTGATTGACCTTGAATCTTTGGGATCTATTTTGGAGGAAAGAGGTGAACCAATTTAGAACTGAACCTGATAGGCCCATTCTATATTTCAGAAGATTGTCATGTTTGACGGTGTCGAATGCCGAGGATAGATTACGTAGGATTATCAGGCAGGTTTCGTTTTTATCAAGGATTTTTTGTGCGTCATATATTATGTGAGTCATGTTTGATTCAGTACTGTGCCCTGCCCGAAAGCCGGATTGGTATTGGTTGAGCAGGTTGAAATGGTGAATGTGGTTTCCCAAGTGGCTGTGTACACATTTTTCTAGGAGTTTAGCCAGAGTTGGGATGTTAGAGATTGGGCGGTAGTTATTTAGGTCCATGTGGTCTGCCGTTGGTTTCTTTAGGATGGGTGACACCTGCCCAGATTTAAGGTTTTCAGGAATGATTCCTTGAAGCAGAGAGGTATTGATAATCTTGGTCCATAGTGGCAATAGCAGCGGTATGAACTCTTTTAGGTAGTTTGCAGGAAGAGGATCGGTGAAGTGGTTAGAATGGTTCAATGACGTGAGCGCTTTTAATATTGCATCTTCTGTGTAAGTATTGAAGGAGGACCATTCGGCGTTATTTTTCAGGGCAAACTTTGGTGTGAATGGGCTAGGGAATGCTAGAGAGGGAGGTGGGGTGCCTTTGTGGGTGTCAGTGAGAGTTACTTGGGCCTTAAGTAGGTCCGTTTTTATGTTTTCTGCCTTCTCAGTAAAGAAGGAGGCAAATTCTTTGCAGCTGGGTTGTGAGCTTGGACCAACGTGGGGGTGGTAAGGTAAGCCATTAGATTGTGCTTTGATTAGTTCAAATAGTTTTTTGAGTCTATTTTTGGCTTTGTCTAATTGGTTCCAGAAAAAGATTGCTTTAGATCTTCTGATATTTCTGTAGTAGGAGTTTCTGGTAGCTCTTAGTAGCTTAAGGTGGCCAGGGGATGGTGATGATCTCCATTGGTGTTCAATTAATCTTAGGGAGCGTCTGTCCTCATTGAGTCTGCCGTCATACCATGGTTTGGAATCTTTTGTGCATACCCTCTTTAGTTGTAGCGGAGCAACTGTGTCTATTACCGTGGTCATAGAGGTATAATAGTGGTTTGTCAGAGCCTGAACATCAGATAGGCCTGCAGGGGGCAGCAAGAGGTTGGCACTAGAGGATGTAAGTAAGTCCGTGCTGGCACTTTTGAGGTTCCTTTTCCATATTTTGGGTTTTGTGGGTTGGGCTGAATATAATTTTACTGATTCATTAATGAAGAATATGATAGAATGGTGATCGGACCAATCACAGGGGAGGATCACGTTCAGTTGAATGGAGTCGGCATTGGAGATGACCAAGTCTAGGATGGAGCCCTTGTCATGTGTGGGGCTGTTGCAGATTTGGGTGAGGTCGAGGTCTGTGAGGAAATCTTTGAGGCTTTTGACTATGGGGTCATTAATGTCATTCCAGTGAAGATTGAGATCTCCGAGGAATATTTGGGTACTATGTAAACCAGTGTTTGTAATCACGATATCCATGAATTGTTCGACAAAAGTGAGGTTGTCGCCTGGAGGGTGGTAGAATGTATGCAATGAGCAGACTGGTTTGTTGTTGCTTGTGATGTCAATACAAAGGTATTCACATGAGGATAATATCGGTGAATGTGATCGGTTCACTGAGAGACTGTTCCGGTGTATGCAGGCAATACCGCCTCCTGGTCTATCAATTCTGTCTAGTCTGGTGATGTCATGATTTGGGGGGACCAGAATGTATAGGATAGGCGTAGATGAATCATTTAACCAGGTTTCGGTCAGAATTAAGAGGTCGGGTTCATGAGTGAGTATGAGGTCCGCTATATTAGCCGCATGTCTTGAGGCTGATCTACAATTAAGTAGGATACATTTGAGATGTGGCTTGATGGGAGTTAGATGTTCTTGTGTGAGGGGGACTCGCATAAGATTGTCTTTGGATATTGCTCTAGGGTTGTGTTTAGGAGCTCTGTGTGGATTAGAGGAGATGGTTTGGATTAGGGAATGTTTATTTATGTTGTTCGAGCACTCTGTGTTCTGGGTGGGATAGGGGAGCTCATAAGAGCGGAGTAGGGAGTGTATGTCATCAGATGATAAAGGGACATTTCTACGGATAGGTCGGGATGTGGCATCGGGGTAAGGGACTGTTCTCCATCTTGGGGGCAGATACTTCGTGGGTGGTGAATGCATTTGGTGTGGGTATGGGGGGCGGTTATTATGGACGTTTGTGCACGAATCCTGAACATGCCTTCTAATGTTAGGTGTATGGAGAATCAGGTCCTGAAGGAGTTGGAGGTCATCTTTGACTTGTTGCTATGAAAGTATAATTTCATCCAGTCTGGGGTCCAGTGTAGGTTGTGAATTTAATGTTTGGTTTGGGGGTAGGGGAGGGGTGGGTGGGCCAGGGATGTGGCTTGAGGGGTTAAAATAGCCTGGGTCGACGTAGTGAGATCCATGTGGATGGTTAGAGGGAGAGGGAGAGGGGAGGGGAGGAGTGGAGGGAGGCGGAGAGGCATATAGCAAGTAGATGTGAGGAGGGGTTAGGGCTGTGGTGATGTTCAGGGTAATTGGGGTAAGATTGGGAGGAATGCTGCTTATTCGGGTGTTAGGTGTAGACTGGGTGCTGTTGGGGTTAGGGGTGTGGTTATCGTATCCTAGGGTATCTGCTGGAACTGGACTGTGTGAATATGAGAGATGGGTCGTAAGGGGTGTTTGTCTTGTAGGGCTTCAGAAATGATGTTCGGGGGCGTTCTGGAATTAGGGAAGCCTGGGAGGGGGAATAGGATCTCATGACTTTTTACTTAATGAGAGGAAAGATATTGTCAAATAAGAGTAAGTTGCGGTCTGAAGATTGTATGAGTATGATTCCATTATGATAGATGGTGATAGTGGCTGCGGCTCTGTAAAATGGTGATGGGATGATCGAGATCTTGAGACCGTGTGCTGTTTTCCTAGAGGAGGAGATCGAGAACAGGGCGAGAAAGGCTTTTCTCCATTGGGCTCTTCTTTTTGTGTAAAAAATGAAGTCATTCGTTATAAACCCTTTATTAGTTGAGAAGTAGGGGTCAGAGATTGGGGTCTCGGGGTTTGATTTTAACAGATTATGTTTGAAGCCTTTGGCTGCTTTTTTGAAAGGTTGGGGGGTACTTAATGGTAAAGGTGTGTTGTCCTGCAGGCTCCATCGTGGAGTCAATGCTTATAGGGGAGGGTAAGGAGGTGAGGAAAGTGGGTGAGAAGGGTGATAATAGGTGGAGTTGCGGGGGGAAATTCTGAGCGACCGTCCATTGGGCCAACTAAGGGGCGTAGGGAATAGGGGAAATTGCTATAGAAGATGGTAGAGGGGGAGGTAATGGGCAGGGGGTGAGGCTGGAGGGGAGTGAAGGGTGGGGGAGAGAGAGAAGGGAGACTGGGGCTAAGCCCAGGAAGGGGTATGTATGGCAGTGGTGCTCGCCTGGGTAGAAGAGATGGGGCTGCGTAATAATCTCACCTGTATGCTTCAATCAATCAATCAATCATGTCACTTATAAAGCGCACTACATACCCGCGAGGGTCTCAAGGCGCTGGGGGAAGAGGGGGTGGTGCTGCTACTGATCGAAGAGCCAGGTCTTGAGGAGTCTTCTGAAGGCCATTAGGTCTTGGGTCTGTCGGAGGTTGGTGGGGAGGGTGTTCCAGGTCTTGGCGGCGAGGTGGGAGAAGGATCTGCCGCCGGCGGTCGTTTTCCGGATGCGGGGGACTGTGGCGAGGGCGAGGCTGGTCGAGCGGAGCTGGCGGGTGGGGGTGTAGAAGCTGAGTCATCTGTTGAGGTAGGCTGGTCCGGAGTTGTGGAGTGCTTTGTGTGCGTGGGTGAGGAGCTTGAAGGTTATCCTCTTGTTGACAGGGAGCCAGTGCAGGTCTCTCAGGTGGGGTGTGATGTGGCTGCGTCGGGGGATGTTGAGGATAAGACGTGCAGAGGCGTTCTGGATGCGTTGCAGCCGTCCTCAGGAGCTTAGCCGTCGTTCCTGCGTAGAGGGCGTTTCCGTAGTCCAGCCTGCTGGTGACGAGGGCCTGGGTGACTGTTTTTCTTGTTTCGGTGGGGATCCACTTGAAGATCCTGCGGAGCATTCGGAGGATGTTGAAGCAGGATGAGGAAACGGCATTGACCTGCTTAGTCATGGAGAGGGTGGGGTCGAGGATGACCCCTAGGTTGCGTACGTGGTCGGTGGGTGGCGGGGCTGTTCCCAGTGATGTTGGCCACCAGGAGTCGTCCCAGGCTGAAGGGTTGGAACCAAGGATGAGGACCTCCGTCTTGTCCGAGTTCAGCTTCAGGCGGCTGGTCCTCATCCATTCGGCGTCGGCCTTCATTCCTTCGTGGAGGTGGGCTTTGGCGGTGTGAGGGTCTTTGGTGAGGGAGAGGATCAGCTGGGTGTCGTCGGCGTAGGAGATGATGTTGAGGTTGTGCTGTCGGGCGACGTGGGCGAGGGGTGCCATGTAGATGTTGAACAGCGTTGGGCTGAGGGAGGAGCCTTGGGGTACGCCGCAGATGATCTTGGTGGCCTTGGATCGGAAGGGGCGAGGCGGACGCTTTGTGTTCTGCCGGAAAGGAAGGATGTGGTCCAGTCCAGGGCCTTCTCTTGGATCCCGGCGTCGTGAAGGCGTGTTCGTAGTGTGTGGTGGCAGACCGTGTCGAAGGCGGCTGATAGGTCCAGGAGGATGAGGGCTGCTGTTTCTCCGTTGTCTAGCAGGGTCCTGATGTCATCGGTGGCGGCGATGAGGGCGGTTTCGGTGCTGTGGTTGCTGCGGAAGCCGGACTGGGAAGGGTCCAGGATGTTGTTCTCCTCGAGGTAGCGGGTCAGTTGTTTGTTGACGATTTTCTCGGTGACCTTCGCGGGGAACGGGAGCAGAGAGATGGGTCGGAAGTTCTTGAGGTCCTTGGGGTCTGCCTTGGGTTTCTTGAGTAAGGCGGTAATCTCGGCGTGCTTCCAGCTTTCCGGGAAGGTTGCTGTCTCGAAGGAGATGTTGATTATTTTCCGGAGATGGGGCGCAATGGCTGTACTGGCTTTGTTGAAGATGTGGTGAGGGCACGGGTCTAGCGGTGAACCGGAGTGGATGGTGTTCATGATCTCGCTGGTGTCCTCGTCGTTGATGTTGGTCCAGGAGAGCAGGCGGTTGGTGGTTGTGGGGGCAGTGGTCTCGGTGGTTGGGGGGGGGTCGTGGTGTTGAAGCTGTCGTGGATGTCGGCAATTTTGCGGTGGAAGAAGGTGGCCAGTGAGTCGCACAGGTCTCGCGACGGCTGAATGTCGTTGGTGTTGGAGCTGGGGTTGGAGAGTTCCTTCACGATGTTGAAGAGCTCTTTGCTGTTGTGTGCGTTGTTGTCTAGGCGGTCTTTGAGTGAGGCCCTTTTGGCGGATCTGATGAGGTGATGGTGACTGCGGGTGGCGCTCTTGTGGGCGGCGTAGCTGTCCGTTCGTGGAGCCAGATCTTCTCCAGTTTTTGGCATGTTCGTTTGGAGGCCTGGAGGTCTTCGGTGAACCAGGTGGCTTTCTTGCTGGTGTGGCTGTTGGGCGGATTCTTGAGCGGGGCGAGGGTGTTGGCGCAGTCGTCGATCCACTGTCTGAGGTTGCGGACGGCGGTGTCGGGGTCGGAGGGTTCGGCGGGTGGGCTCAGGGCGAGGGTTGTGGTTAGCTGGTCTTCCGTGACTCTGCTCCAGCAGCGGCGAGGCATTTGTTCGGTGCGGTGGTGCATGGTGGGCTTCCTGTAGGTGAAGTGGATGCAGTGGTGGTCAGTCCAGTGGGGTTCGGAGGTGTGGTTGAAGGAGACGTGTGGGCTTGCGGAAAAGATGGAGTCGAGCGTGTGGCCGGTGGCGTGGGTGGGTGTAGTCACGAGCTGTCTGAGTCCGAGGGTGGCGAGGTTGTCGATCAGGGTGGTGGAGTTGGTGTCCTTGTTGTTCTCGAGGTGGAAGTTCAGGTCCCCGAGGAGGATGTAGTCCGTGGATTTGGGTGTCGTAGGATGATATCTGGTTCAACTCTGGGTTAGCCCATTGACATTGAGGCCAGTCAAAGATGGCCGTCTATTATACGATGATAGCTCAGATATGAGGGTAGTCCTATAACTCTTTCCCTGTACAAATTCTCTCTGGGAGGTAGTCCTATGTCACTTTCCATAAGCCGTATGGGGTGCTTGGTCCTTTCTTCCTGTTTTTAGTATGCAGTGATGCGTAGTCCTATGTCTCTTTCCATGTATCTGTGTAGGGTGAATTAGTCCTTTCTCCGTTTCCGTTTATGTAGTTTTGCCTGCAATTTTGAGGAAGGGATCTGATGGTGGTCCCATATAGAACCCAAAATGGGGTCCCTGTACTGCCAACCGCAGTCTTCAAAAGTGTTAATTGCACAAATGTATCGTGTCAAAAAGGGGAGATACGGGGGGCCGCCCATCCAGCAAGTGTCACTATTGGCGGCCGATCTATTTAATCTGGGGGTCTGGTGCTCTAAACCGATCCTTCCCACTCGAGTGCTTAGCAGCGCAGGATCAAACGGCAACTCTGTCCGTTCAGTTCCCAGTGTGTAATCCGATATCAAGGTCTGGGGCAGAAGCTTAGCAGCAGCTAATCACTTCGACGGGAGCGTTCAGCCGCTCATTCCGTCTCACGGGTGCTCGCGGATGTGGGAGGATCACCACCTCATCTGCAAAGGACCCTGCCACTGTGGACTCCCAGGGGATCTGAGAGCCGCTTCCATCGATGAAGAAGGTCTGGGCAGAAGCGATGTCTGACTTCTCCTCCCACGGCGCCACCCTTGTTCGTGAGCGACGACCCTGCGGTAGCTGTACGGAGCTGCGCCCCAATCCACCAATCCTCCGGTAGCCTGTCCAGCGCTGCCACGGGTAAGTGAGCCTCGTTATTAATGCCTCAAACGAAACGATGCTCATAGGTGTAAATGTGCGCGGGGATACCGAAAAACTCTGTGGTAGAAGTGATGAGGGCGATATGGCGAGTGCAACGTCAGTCAATGTGATATTTAAATGTGGCAAGTGTGATGTGATGAGGGCAAATGTGGCAAGTTTGATGTGATGAGGGCTATGTGGCGAGTGCGTCAGTCAATGTGATATTGTAAATGTGGCAAGTGTAATGTGATGAGGGCTATGTGACGAGTGCAACGGCAGTCAATGTGAGAGTAAATGTGGCGAATGCAATGTGATGAAGGCTATGTGGCAAGTGCAACAGTAGTCATTTTTAAACAGTAAATGTGGCAAATGTGATGTGATGAAGGCTATGTCGATAGTGCAATGGCAGTCAATGTAATAGTGTAAATGTGGGAAGTGTGAGGTGATGAGGGCTATGTTGCGAGTGCAATGGCAGTCAATGTGATAGTGTAAATGTGGGAACTGTGATGTGATGAGGGCTATGTAGCGAGTACAACATCAGTCAATGTAATAGTGTAAATGTGGCAAGTGTGATGTAATGAAGGCTATGTGGTGAGTGCAATGGCAGTTGATGTGCTGGTGTCATATGAATGTGATGGTCTGAGTGTAAAAGTGTAAAGGTGAGTGGATTCAGTGAGTACAACAGCAGTAAGTGTGGTTGTGTGATGTAGTGTAACGTGAGGGCAATGGGTGATATGCTGAACAAATGGCGGAAAACACTGTTCTCCACAAGACAATGTGCCCAATTGTCATCTCTGGAGAGCTCTAATATTGTGCTTTCCAAATAATGTGGTTTGAACTTTTGAACACATTCCCTTTCAAAGGTGCTGAAACTACACGTATCACTATGTTTCTGCTTGTCAGGGAGTAATTTACACCCAGGTTATAACTTTACACATCAAGTCAGTATAAATATAAAACACTGAACAAAATGTATCTTTCGTGGAATAATCCAGTTGTGCGCACTTAGGACCTGATTGAGAAAGGATCGCTACGCTCATGGTGGAGGCCCCACAGTTGTGGGGCCGTCTTTGCACTTAGGGCCGAATCTCTGCAATGAGACCCATGTCTGGGCATACCCGGCGCACTCAGAGCGAGAAAGCAAAAGATACACAAATGATGGACGGAATGCGGAACAAATCAAACATTCACTCCAGTCAAGAGATATGGGTTAAATCCATTGTTCCGTTGCTCAACATGCCACCCCAAATTAGACCCAGCCAAATGCAAATCAGTCTTGACTCTGCTCCTCATGGGAACAGTCCAGCCCGAACTGCCAAGCCAGGTTCTTGCTGGACCAGAAACAAGCATCCTGGAACTGATTTCGGGGTATCACCCCGCATCAGCCAGGCTAGCTTGAGTCCAGTGGCATAGCGAGCACGGGACCCTCATCTGAGCATACCCTTCTCATTTAGGGTGATTATAGCAACACAAAAAGATGACGGACGGAATGCTGAACATTGTCAAACATTCACTCCAGTCACAGATCTGGGTTAAATCCACTATTTTTTTGCTCACATTGCCACCATTTTGCATTTGCCTTTATCACGCAGGCAAGTATAGTTAAGGTAAGTTAAATCAACCCCCCCCCACACACACACACATATAAATTACCCAATGGCATCCACCACTCAGTAGTTATAGTTAGGATCGTGTTTTCATAGGAAATGCCTTTTTTGTATTGTTAATAACTTTGGCGCCCTTTTACGAATCCCCAGGAAACTTTCCAAAAGTTTCTCTTCTGTGTCTAGTTTGAACATGAAAAGTTTCTTGGTGATCCACCAAGCAGGGGTTGAGAATGAAGGTGGGGTACCACAACACAAAATCCCCATGCATTTTCCATAGACTTTCTTAGCAGGTCTACCATAAAATCTGCTGAACAGAATTAACCAAATTTGGCAGGAAGCTAGATTTTGGTCACAAAAATTTGCTTTTTGTGATTTTGGTGTTAATAAGCTTCAAAAATAGTTTTATACCTGGACGATTGGTTTTGAGGGACTCTCGTGAGAGTCACTCGAACCCAATTTGAAAAAACATAGAGCCTTCTGATTGGGCCAGTGGTCTATTTTTCCCCTTGGACCATCTAGCTCCAAAGGGATAAAGGCTCTGATTGGCTGCCAGCAACAAGTTAAAAAGTAAAAACAATATAAGAGGGTAGGGTAAGGATACATTTTCCCCTACCCCATGTGTGAGACCTCCCCGGGCCCAAAATGTAAAAGTAATCAGCAGTTTTTTTCACAATTCTGCAGGATTTCCGCGAATCACAGCAACAACAAAAATAAAAAAAATTGTCAGCAGGAATTTTTTTTAATTTATTTGGGGAGGTGGCATGAGTGGTGGCCCAGTCCCTTAACAGATTAGGGCCCCACGAATCCCATCCACGAGACCAACTTAAAAAAAAGAGGAGGGGCGGGCAGTCTCCCTCTCAGAACCTTTACAGGCACCCGGCACCACAAACCCCGGGACCAATTTGCATATTAGAGCATACGGGGGCCACGTAGCCCCTCCGGACTTAAAAGTCTCCAGGAAGCCTACCACTGGGGGCCGATTGCTGCAAAAAAAAGGGAGTGGGTGCACAGCCACCCTCCATGAGCCTTAGAAGGCCAGAGGTACCCCATCCCCTGGGCCACCTCTATTTCTCTGACCCAAAGCTGGACAGTAGTAGTTTCCCTGACAGCACTTGCATGGGCAGGGAACATGTCTGCTCCCACCAGGTATGAGCATTCTAAAGCTCCAGCTGGACGGGAGCAAACATGCATTCCCTGCCTGCAGAAGCACATGGAAGGGAGGGCAAGTTTGCTCCCAGTCTGCAGGAGATTTAAAAATGCTCCTGCATGCTGCGGGCAAGGAAACAGATATTGCTCCCACCCGGAGGGAGCTTGCAGAAATAACTGCTCCCTCCAGGCGCAAGCAATGCCCACTCCAGCACCATGCAGTGAGCTGGGTGGGGCTGTGGAGGCCCTAGGGCTCACCGCTTGGCCCCAGCTAGTGGTTTGTGGGTGTGCCAAGTGGGCACAGGGGCACCCACCTCTGGCCCTGGGAGATGGTGTCCCTGGGGCCCAAGATGTCTCTGTGAGGGAATCCGCTCACCCCTTTCCATTAATATTGCTAAACAGGTCCGAGTTCCTAGGGCCTAATAAGGCACAGGGGGTCGGACGGACCATTCCGCTTTTTATTGCATTTAGCCAGGGGTCTGTAGGGCCTATTAAGGATCCCTCTTCTTAACAGGATTTGGCCCTGGGTATGGGGGTCTATGGGGCCTATTAAGACTCAGGGAGAGCAGCTGTGGGGCCCCATCCTCTTAACAAAATTTGACCCTGGAGCTGGGGTCTCCAGGGCCTCTTAAGACTCGGAAGGGGGCTACACCCCCCCTCCCCTAATATTAGTGGTTGGCCCATAGAGAATGGGGTCTCAGAGCCCATTTGGGTTTAGGAGTGGGGCCACATACCCCCTACCCATAAATAGCTGTTTTTGGCCAGGGAGATGGGTTCCCTGGAGCCTTTTAAGGCTTGAGTGGGGGGTCCTGCCCCCTCACCTATCACTGTAGTTTTTGGCCCCAGAGGATGGGGTCCCTGAAGCCCATTTGGACTCAGGAAGAGAAGGCACTTGCCCCCTTCTATAAAGTAATTGGTTTTTCGACCGAGGGGTGGGGTCCCTGGGGCCTCATAAGGCTCATGGAGTGGACCCACATGCCCCTCTCCCCTATTAATCTTAATTTCGCCTCTGGGATGGGGTCCCCGAGGCCCATTTGGGCTCGGTGAGGGGGGTCATACACCACCCTTCCCTAATATAAATGTTTGGGGCTGGAGTATGGGGTCCCTGGCATCTCTTAAAGCTCAGGGAGGAGGGCAATGCACCAGTGGCGGCCGACATGGCTCACGGGTGGTGGGCGAGCATGCAGCGGGGGTTTGGTGCTGGTCGCACTGTAAAAAAACAACAGTTACCTTGCCACCGGGTCCCGCGTCTCATCTCCTGCGTCCGACTCCAGGAACAGGAAGTACAGCCAGGCTCCCCTGACCAATCACAATGCTGCAATGCAGTGTTGTGATTGGTCTGAGTGCCATGACACGGCACTCAGCCAGGGGCTGGAGGGGTGGGCATGTTCTCCACACAGGCTGTACTGCAGCCTGCATGGAGAACAGGGAAAGTGTGCATGACTGTTCTGGGTGGCCCAAGAGGGCCGGCTAAACAGTCATTGCACACTTGGGAGGGTTCTACCACTCCTCCCCTGATCTTCAGCCCCGTCCCACCCCCTCACGCAAAGCTGCCACAGCATTACGTTATTGTCATTTTATTTATTTTTTTCCTTTTGTTTACTGCTGCAGAGTAGTGGAGTGACGCTCCTCTAATATAAAAGTTTTGGCCCTGGGGGATGTGGTCCCCAGGGCCAAGAGTGGCTTGGGAAAGGGACCTTTGCGACCTATGGGGGAGTGCTGGCCATGCATGGTTTGGGTTGGCTGTCCAAAGAGGGTCATATGCACGGCTTGACCATTGCCAGGCGCCATGGCTGACTGGAATCGCACATGATGACATCATTCCTAGTTGTAGCTGCGCTCATTGACTAAGCTGCTGCCATCGAAGCTCTGCGATGATTTGAAGTCCAATGAGGGTCAGGCAACCAGGCTCTTACAGGCTAATTCTGCACATGCACACACCCACAGAGTGCTGTTGACACCATCATGTTACCCGCTGATAAGAAAGAAATATAGATTATCAGCAAGCTTTAATTACTATGCCTTACTGCAAGCAATTATTATGATGGGGCCCATTGTCAGTTCTCTAGGGGGGTGGCAGCACCGGTAAACTCCACCACACGGCGGAGCAGAGTTTTTTGCTGTACTCCGCACTCCAAGCGGAATGCGAAGTTGGCAAAACTCAGTGAACTCGGCTGGCGGAGCGTAGTTCGCCACCCACACTTAGTCATACAACACACACCCTTTATACTCTGCTGAACACATTAAAGATAGATCAGCTTTGGTGGCTTATCTAGCACATGTAGACCTACAAAACCGGTATGACCGGATAGGGACCTAGCTGGGGTGTAGATTTTCCACTCAAATGTGAGCTCGAAAATCTTGAGAAAGGAAAGCTTTCCTTTCTTGAGTCCCCTCACTCACCAGGGTTTCCCCATGGTGACATGCTTCATCATAGGGGCCATCTCAACCCGCTGCGTGGCTGAGGCGTGCTACGACTTGCGATGAGACGTAGGAGCACTAATCGTGAGGAGCTATGTGTAGTGCAGTGATGTGGTGGAGTGGAGTTAATTAAAAAGTACCTAACTAGTGGGCAGAAAAACTTTATTCAGGCTCCTAGTCGGTCTATTAAAAATTGGGGTTAGTCTCTAGTGAACCTAACCGAATGCGTTAGGGGTCCCTAGTAGATGTCAACATGTTTCGAGCTTCCCCACAGCTCTTCTTCAGGTCCCGCCCTGTGTGTACCACTCCAAAGTGACCTACAGTGATATACGTGAAAAATAACATATTCTGCAGCTCTGCATGGTGTTTCACATTTTGGCGGAGCGGAGGTTTCTCTTGGGGGCGTAGAAGGAGATTCTTTCGTTGAGGTATTAGGGTCTGGGTTGTGGAGGGTTTTGTAGGTGACAAACTTCTACCGACTTAAGCTTTTGGCGCACTAACCTTCAAAGACAAATTGTTCACTTGGTTAGACAGAGTGCAATCAGCCTGTTTTCGCAGAGTGTTCCATCTACCCAACTCGACCTCTCACGCCCAAATCCGTAAGGAGTTTAGCCTATCATCCCAACACTGGATCATGAAAGCAAGATTTATTGCCTACTGCTTAAAAACTAAAAAGGCCCGTGACCTCACACTAAAGAGTTGCATCTGGTCCCTGCTAAACAACCCAAGAACCACCTGGAGTCAATTCTTAACACGCTGCTTGGATGCACTAGAAGCCCAAGATATATGGGCCAGCTCACTACCCACAGGGGTGGTCGCAAAAGTACTGACCAAACAAGCGAAGATCTTGTCAGTGGAACATGATGTCCTTGCCGTGAAAAATCTCTCCCATGGTAGCTGGGCGTCAAAACTCTATGCTCGTGAAACTCCACCACACTATTTGTCATCTACCATGAAGCCATCAGTGAAACAGCATTTAATGAAATTACGCTTTGGCCTAATCCCCCTGATGGCGTACAAGTATGGCCAGAAGTATAAGGAAGATACACCCTCTCAATGCTGTTTCTGCGGCAACGGGGAAGAAACCTTAATTTTAATTCATGTCTTATGCATTTGCAAGGCCTTGCGCCCCTTGCGAACCTTTTTGCTGCGTCCAATCTGGCGCATCCTCAATGTGCGGACATGTCAAGAGGCCCTAGAGGAGTACATGAAGGGTGACTCAGCTCAGATGGCGGCCCGTTTTGTAAAATACATGTCTGAGATCAAACTTATTTTACCCGTAGAAGATTGCCATGAATCTCAGCCATGCCAGTCATGAACTTTCTTTTAATTTAATATGAAATCCTGTTTTAATAGAGAATGGAAATTGCTTTTAAGCTCTTTTGTATGAATTGCAATGATTTTAATTAATTGTGCGATAAAAATAAAAATGTAATTCATGAGTATCTATACTCCATGAGTTTTTCTGATGAGGGATACACTTTACCTGGAATAGCGCTGGCCACTTAAGAAGGGAACAAGAAGGAATGTCTCATGGAGAGTTTCTTATGTTGTGTTTACTATGCCTTAGGCTGGGAAAGAGGAAGTGAAACCAATAAAAAGAAGAAATCACAAGGGAGTAACAACCCCTTTTCGTGGATTGCATGGCCGCCTTCCAGGCTCAAATTTCTAATTCACACTTGAAGCTCATTCCCTGAGAACAAACAGGAAGATATGCATAAATGACTCTCAGTGAACTTTGACTTCTTTACCCAAGAACTGGATTCCACATGACCAGCCCCTCTAGGCTTTAGAACATGCATCTCAAACAAGCATTGGCAAAATCAATCGCTCTGGTGTTGTATTTCAGCCTTTGGCTTTGCCGGTGTTTGTTTAGGATTCTCGTGCTTTTTGTAAAACTGTTTTGTTGACAGAGTTGCCTGGCCCTCTCCAATATCAAGACAAATGGCTAAAAGCAAAATTATTTTTTTGTTCTCATAATGCGCACATTGCCACAGTAGTCCATGGAACTAAAGGGAACTATTTTTGGTAGATGTGCTCCTTGTGAAGTGGCAGAATGCCATCCCTCTCAGTGAAGTTAGGTGATGGCATAAGAGGCTGACCCTTTAGCCCATACTGAATTCTATAATAGACGGAAGACACATGTGACTAGCACCACAACAGACCAATGGATGAGGAGGGCTGGCAGAAAGCCCCTATAAGTAAGTATATTACAAATATTTTAGTAAAATCAATAGGTCTTTGCTAACACCAGTCAGAAAAGGCACAAATTTCCTGCCACCAGTTTATCCTGCTCTGCAAAGTGAAACATTTTCTTCCAAACCCAGACTACATACCATACAAGAAGCCTTGGTCTTGTCTCTTACCTCATTGTGGACACCGTCTTATGCACCAGCATCCCCGAATCATATCTGACCCTTCTGAGGAACAACCTTCCTGCTGCTTGCCTGACTGATCGAGGGCATCAGAAAGTTTGACCCCCGACTGATAAACCTGCGCCTCGAGACCCTCACGGTTGAAGCAGCCACGCTATACAAATCCTTATTGATTGATTGATTGAATTGACCTACAATGCAATGAACCTGCCCATCTCATTATATCTGACAAACTGACCTTAGGTGGGCTATGTAGCGCTTGCAGCAACATCACCAGAGATCTCCCCAGATCTCGCGACTCCTTCACCCCTGCCTTTAAAAAGCACTGAAAACCATCCATTTCATGCAGACCCTCATTGACTTGTAAACCTTCAGAGAATAGAACCCCAGCTGGTAAACCGTAGGAGGAGAAACCCCAGCTGGTAAACCATAGGAGGAGAAACCCCAGCTGGTAAACCGTAGGAGGAGAAACCCCAGCTGGTAAACCATAGTAGGAGAAAGCCCAGCTGGTAAACCATAGGGGGAAAAACCCCAGCTGGTAAACCGTAGGAGGAGAAACCCCAGCTGGTAAACCATTATAGGAGAAAGCCCAGCTGGTAAACCATAGAAGGAGAAACCCCAGCTAGTAAACCGTAGGAGGAGAAACCCCAGCTGGTAAACCGTAGGAGGAGAAACCCCAGCTGGTAAACCATAGGAGGAGAAACCCCAGCTGGTAAACCGTAGGAGGAGAAACCCCAGCTGGTAAACCATAGTAGGAGAAAGCCCAGCTGGTAAACCATAGAAGGAGAAACCCCAGCTGGTGAACCGTAGGAGGAGAAACCCCAGCTGGTAAACCATAGGAGGAGAAACCCCAGCTGGTAAACCGTAGGAGGAGAAACCCCAGCTGGTAAACCGTAGGAGGAGAAACCCCAGCTGGTAAACCGTAGGAGGAGAAACCCCAGCTGGTAAACCGTAGGAGGAGAAAGCCCAGCTGGTAAACCGTAGGAGGAGAAACCCCAGCTGGTAAACCGTAGGAGGAGAAACCCCAGCTGGTAAACCGTAGGAGGAGAAACCCCAGCTGGTAAACCATAGTAGGAGAAAGCCCAGCTGGTAAACCATAGAAGGAGAAACCCCAGCTGGTGAACCGTAGGAGGAGAAACCCCAGCTGGTAAACCATAGAAGGAGAAACCCCAGCTGGTAAACCGTAGGAGGAGAAACCCCAGCTGGTAAACCGTAGGAGGAGAAACCCCAGCTCGTAAACCGTAGGAGGAGAAACCCCAGCTGGTAAACCATAGGAGGAGAAAGCCCAGCTGGTAAACCGTAGAAGGAGAAACCCCAGCTGGTAAACCGTAGGAGGAGAAACCCCAGCTGGTAAACCGTAGGAGGAGAAACCCCAGCTGGTAAACCGTAGGAGGAGAAACCCCAGCTGGTAAACCATAGGAGGAGAAAGCCCAGCTGGTAAACCATAGGGGGAGAAACCCCAACTGGTGAACCTTCAGACGTTAGACTCAAACTGGTAAAACTACTAAACCTTCAGAGGATAGACCCCCAACAGGTAACCCATAGGAGGATAAGCTCCAGACTGGTAAACCATAGGAGGAGAAAGCCCAGCTGGTAAACCATAGGGGGAGAAACCCCAACTGGTGAACCATAGGAGGAGAAACACAGCTGGTAAACCAGAGTTGGAGAAACCGCAGCTGGTAAACCATAGACGGAGAAACCCCAGCTGGTAAACCAGAGTTGGAGAAACCGCAGCTGGTAAACCATAGGAGGAGAAACCCCAGCTGGTAAACCATAGGAGGAGAAAGCCCAGCTAGTAAACCATAGAAGGAGAAGTCCAGCTGGTAAACCATAGGAGGAGAAACCCCAACTAGTAAACTATAGGAGGAAAAAGCCCAACTGGTAAACCATAGGAGGAGAAACCCCAGCTGGTAAACCATAGACGGAGAAACCCCAGCTGGTAAACCATAGTGGGAGAAACCCCAACTAGTAAACTATAGAAGGAGAAACCCCAGCTGATAAACCATAGGAGGAGAAACCCCAACTAGAAAACTATAGAAGGAGAAACCCCAGCTGGTAAACTATAGGAGAAGAAACCCTAACTATTAAACCACAGAAGGAGAAAGCCTAGTTGGTAAACCGGAGTTGGAGAAGTCTCAGCTGGTAAACCTTCAGAAGTTAGACCCAAACTGGTAAAACTACTAAACCCTCAGAGGATAGACCCCCAACTGGTAACCCTTAGGCGGAGAAACCCCATCTGGTAAGTTAGACCCAAACAGGTAAAACTAGTAAAGCTTAGGAGGTTAGACTGCAACTGGTAAACCTTCGGAGGATAGACCCCTGCTGGTAAAACTAGTAAACCTTGGGAGGATAGACGCCCAACTGGTAAACCATAGGAGGAGAAAGACCAGTTGGTAAACCAGAGTTGGAGAAGTCTCAGCTGGTAAACCATAGGAGGAGAAAGCCTGGCTGGTAAACCTTCAGAAGTTAGGCCCAAACAGGTAAAACTACTAAACCTTCAAAGGATAAACCGCTAGCTGGTAACGCTTAGGAGGATAGGCCCCGACTGGTAAACCATAGGAGGAGAAGCCCCAGCTGGTAAACCATAGGAGGAGAAGCCCCAGCTGGTAAACCATAGGAGGAGAAGCCCCAGCTGGTAAACCATAGGAGGAGAAGCCCCAGCTGGTAAACCATAGGAGAAAAAGCCCCAGCTGGTAAACCATAGGAGGAGAAACCCCAGATGGTAAGTTAGATCCAAACTGGTAATACTAGTAAAGCTTAGGAGGGTAGACTGCAACTGGTAAACCTTCAGAGGATTGACCCTGCTGGTAAAACTAGTAAACCTTTGAAGGATAAACTATAGGAGGAGAAACCTCATCTGGTAAATATTCAAACGTTAGACCCAAACTGGTAAAACTAGTAAAGCTTAGGAGGGTAGACCCCAACTGGTAAACCATCGGAGGTTAGACCCTTGCTGGTAAACGTTGGGAGGATAGACCCAAACTGGTAAACCTTAGCATAATGGACGCTAAATGGTAAAACCTCAGAGGATAGATCCCACCTGGTACACCATAGGACTATAGACCCCTGCTGGTAAAACTTCAGAGGTTAGACCCCTGCTGGTTAGACCTCTGCTGGTAAAACTTTGAATGTTCGACCCCTGCTGGTAAAACCTCTGAGGTTAGACCCCTGCTGGTAAAACTTTGGAGGTTAGACCCCTGCTGGTAAAACTTCGGAGGACAGAGCACAACTAGTTAGCCTTTGGAGGATAGACCCCAGCTGGTAAAACTTCAGAGGTTAGAACCCTGCTGGTAAAACTTTGGAGGTTAGACCCCTGCTGTTAAAACTTTGGAGGTTAGACCCCTGCTGGTGGACAGAGCGCAACTAGTTAGCCTTTGGAGGATAGACCCCAGCTGGTACACCTGAGAGTTGAGCCCAACTGGTAATCCACCCTTGTGCTGCCTACAGTGAGTCCTTTACCCCGCCTCCCCTTTTCCCCTCCTCTCCTTCCCCACCTTTGCACAGTGCTCTGTTGCTTACTACGTAAGTTTGCAAGTTCACATAAGTGAAGGCTTACATACAGTGCTTAATGTTGCACACAATAAGTGCAGGGGCCAAAAAAGTGTAATTTTTAGAAGCCTGGAGCAGCTCTACCGAATGTTGGGGTTCCAGAATACCAAGGCGTGAAGTCTTGATTCCACCTCATGCCTCTTTCTTCCAGACACTCCCTGACCCTTTAGCTCACAGACAGATTCCTTTTCATTCCTGCTTTCTATCTTTCTGCTTTCTCTCTTTTCAACCTTTCAATTTCTTCCTCAGGATCAAAGTCCGAGGATGAAATGTAAGTTTGGGTCTCGAAAAATGAGGGCAGTTATGAAGTACCTGCAAACACCGGCACAAATTAAATCAATGAAATTATAAATTGATCCAGACAAAAAAATACATGATACAAGGGAAGCTTTGAGCACAAACCTGCAGACATGGCCTTGTGGAGAGATACTACATAAGGTGGCATGGGACAGTGAAACACCACTGGTCTGCTGCATTTAAGATACATTCACTCTGGCTTCTTCTTACTTCTGGTGCTACTCAGAAGGTGTACATTATGAGTATCTCTACTAGAATAAGACATGTAGGAAAAGCTCTGCTATTCCTGAAACTTCAGCAGAAGTTTGGCCAAGCAATTCAATAAAATACCCTTTAACTGAATGTTTCTCTCAAGGAGTGGAAGGTAAGCAGAGGGGGGGTTACGAAGTGGAGGGGAACGAAGAGGGTTTGTCACTGAGACCGAAGAGGGTGCATGGAGAGGTAAAACGTTAGCACATTTTAGCATGAAATATGATATTTAGTAGGGGTGGGAGGTAAACTCCGCTCCTCAGGTGGAGTTAGCAGAGTTTTTCCCACTCTGTGCTCTGCAGCGTGGCAGAGATTTTGTTGCACGTGGCTCACCAATGGTAAGTTAGCAAGCGCAAGCAAGAAAATCAAGCACTAGACTGTAGCATCAGGTCGCTACCGCTCATGTTGAGAAAGCAGCCGCTGCTCATGTTCAGAAAGCTGCTGCTTGAGTACAAAATCTACGCGAGCAGCAGAAAGAAGCAGCTCCCTATGGCGTGCTGCGTGGTGCCATTTGCATTGTTTTCACAGCACGTGACCAGCTCCCGCTGCTAAAAATCAGCTCTAGCAGCGAAACGTGCCACGATTCCGCCCCTCGGAGAACTCTCTGGAGTCTTGCGGAGTTTTTGGATACCTCTGCAGAACTCCGCTTAGTAAAACTATGTGAGTTCCGCCCACCCCTAATATTTAGGGGGTGACTGTGGGTGCCATGGGAACCAGTGTGTAACCTATGGGTCACAGCTTCAGATGCAACCCAGGCTTTTATCTTACAGAAGTTGTTAAAATGAGTACTCTTCAGTGTGGCTCGTGCTAGCCTTCATCTGAATGAGTAACATGTTTTTCATATTAATTATAAACTAACAAACTTGCAAAAACAATTGAACAACCCCCCACTGGTTTTCCCCAGCTGTTAGGGCTACCTCCCATCACCGGATATTTTAGATGTCAACAATGCATTGATTGCAAGTTCACTTCTGATACTAAGGGGCATATTTACAAGGGGATAGTGTCACCAAAACGTCACTTTTAGTATCCCCTTCTTCTCATTGACAAGGCGGCGTTAAACAACTTAACGTGGCTTAACACCGCCTTGTAAATAAAGCCCCTTTTCACGCTTAACTTAGTGTGAAAGAGGCATGCAATGGGTGTTGCTGTGGGCATTCTGCCGCAACACCCGTTGCTTTTTGACGCTGACCCATATTTACAAGGATGGGGCAACACCAAAAACTAAGACCACAGAATACCTGGTCTCAGACTGGCGATACGAGAAGAAATTGTTAATTTCTCCTCTTATTTTACTCATTCTGCAGCACACATAGAAACAGCAAATCACCTTTCAAGATTGTTTATGTGTCTCTTCCTGCACATAAACAATCGCCCCTGCAGTGCAGGCACCCTTGCAATAAGGCTCAAAGGTACCTGCACTGGCGCTAGGCAGCTTTTTTAGTGCCAGCTCTAGGGTAAATGTCTTCCTGAGTTTAAAATATGTCCGAGCGCATTGTTACCAATTTGGGAGTAACACCGCACCCGAAATTTTATTGTAAAATCGCCCTCATAGTCTAACATTGAACGGGGCACACATCCTGCAATATGCATTTTGTAATTGCAACACGAAAAATGTTGTATATTGCATAACCTGCCCCTGTACAAAAACGTACATTGGGCAACCCATCTAACCAGTGTAATCACGTATTCTGCAACCCATGGGGCCGCACTAGTACAACATGACACAACACTGAATCATGCAGAAAATGGTTTGGAATGGTCAGTGTCTACGATCTGAACAGACAGGAACCAAGATTGATAGAAAAATGTAAAACTGCATCAATAGGTTTAAATGACGCTGACGAAACGTGAGTATTAATTTTGTAAGCACATATGTACTGGATTTTTTCAATGCTAACACTCAATATAGTGCCCCCCTTTATTCTGATGTTTGTTTTTTCTGCTGTTTCAGTAATGTTAATAATAATTATTTAGAGTGGATTACTCTTTTATGCATCAGGCGTCACCCACCTTATGCCACACCTCTAAAATACACATATTGAGGCATTTCCCCCTCTGCAATACAACCATTCAGTTTATAATCCTGTACTAGCTTCACTACCAGTACTAAAACATACAACATTTCCAGATACACATTAATATTTAAGCATGCCAAATAGTTGGCACAGAGAGTCTCATTTATGGGGATTTGATGTAGGGCAGCATAGCAAGTCACCTTGCTGTGCTGCCCTACATCAAAGTGAAAGGGCAGGAATGCACTGTATTTATCTAATGCAGTGCATTCCTGTCCTTTCCCCCAGCGTTGGCGCCTTTTCGGCAGCCATTTTGACAGCCTAGCGTCAATGCAGGCACTCTTGCACCATGATGCAAGGGTGTCTGTGTTGTTGGCAGATTGTTGTTCTGCAGGAAGGATCACCTTCCTGCACAATAACAATCCCGAGAGACATTTTCCTCTTTCTATGTGTGTTGCAGAATGCAGCATACATGGAAAGAGGAATAAACGAGGGGAAATAAAGTTATTTCTCCTCGTTACGCCTCACCTCAGGAAGCATAAGGTTTGGGCACTCCCTCAGGTTTACATGGTCTTGTAAATCTGGGAAGCTTCAAAATCCCTGGGTGTTGCGTATGAACACCCACCGCAGTGCCAATGAAAAACCTCCCAAGTGCACAGTAAGGCAACACAGTGATTTGCTACTGTTTTAATTGTTGTGTCCCGTTTCCACCTGCGGCATTGCTTTGCACTGATTGAGTGGTCTCGCCCAAGCAGTAGCGAGGTCGGGAGGAGCCAGTTGTGCCCCCCAGCTACTTTATGCCGGTCGCAGTTCGGACGCGTAGGGGACGCGCGCAGCAGGCGCACCACAGGCATGCCAAAGGCAAACCTGACTGCGCCTGTCCACGCCTGGGCGTCGCCAGGCGCCAGGCACTCTGCCTATGTAGACTCCCACAGACATGTGTACTCTTCCGTGGAGCTCTGCTCATTGAGAGCCCCAATGAATCCCTGTTTTAATCAGGTCTGAGTCCCAGTTGACGGCACGTTCTGCAATGAAAACTGCGAATGCAAAATCAGAATTGGCTGCCATGTTGCGACGTCCGCCGTCCATACCTATAAATTCCTTAGTTTGAACTGCCGCTCACTAGTAAATCACCACGCTGATGTGCATGACCTGATCCAGGAGAAGGGACCTGATGCTCTCTTTCTCACAGAGACCTGGCTAACCTCCGATACGGTGGCTGAGCCGCAGTTGGCACTACCTCAGGGATACCCTATAAAGAAACTGAATAGAGAGGACAGCAGGGGATGAGGGATAGCGGTCATTTGTAAAACCAATTATGTTTGTAGTTTCACCAGTGAGGCGATCGCTGACTGTGAAAGTGGACTTTTTAACATCTCATTGAACCACAATCTTACTCTGTCAAGACCTCCCGGACCATCTAAAAAGTTTAGGGAATCACTTACCAATTCTATCACCATCCTGGCAACTAAATCCGCGATTTTTAATATTGTAGGGGATCTCAACCTCCACCTGGAGAACCACCATGATGGTGAGATTACCAATTTTTGGGCGGACATTGCAGCCTGTCAACTACTACAATGTGTCTTTGTTCGACACACTCTGCTGGCCACCTTCTAGATGTAGGGGCAGATTTACAAGCCCCTTGCGACACATTTGCGCTTCTGTGACGCAGCGGCGTCGTAAACAATGCGCCACACGTTTCGACATATTTACAGCGTGACGCATCTAGGGAGATGCGTCACGTTGTAAAGCCCTGCGCTACATTATACCTGTGTCAGGTATAATGTATGCAGGGTGGACGTTCCGTCGCAAGTAAGCCTCGTAAAAGTGACTCAGTGAAATCTACAAGATTTCACTGAGTCACTTTTACAACGCCGCTGCATCAAAACCTTACGCCTGCTTGAAGCAGGCTTAAGGAGTGACTCAGCACAATAAGTATTGGCCGCCCCTGAGCATTGCTGGAGTTGCGTCGTGCTTGCGACACGACTCCAGCAATGCGTTGCCTTTACGACAAAAGATGCAACATGCATCTGTCTATCCGTGGTGGCGCAAGGTTATTTTTGCGTGTCGCATCTTTACCTGCGCATCCCTGCTAATATGCAGAGATGCGCCAGTCCTTGTAAATCTGCCCCCCAGTGTTTACTAGTATACCTTCTCTCAAAGTCCTCTCCCCCCTCCCTATGGCCTGGACAGACCATTTTCTCATTTTCATGGCACTTCATGACGAAAGTCCGCCCGTGCAATCACAATATGTGTATTTTGAAACGCCCTTGGCACAAATTTGACACCAATCTCATTTTAGACACTCTGCTATCCCAAACGCCTCAACCGTCTGCTGATGTTGAAGCAGCTAATAGCCACTTTCATGAATGGCTCACGCACTCCCTTGACAAATGTATGCTGCTAATTTTACGTCCTGCCACAGAACACAGACCAGTCCTTGGTTTGATGAGACCCTAACCCAGATGAGATAAAATTGCAAAGTTCTACAACGCGCTTGGAGATGCCAATATGACCCGACTCTCAAGACACAATATCCCCGCCCTCTAAGGAAAATGTAAAATACTTGGGTGTTTCGTTTGACTGTGCCCTAACTTTTCAGGCACAGACGAAATCTGTAGCTGGCAGTTGGTTTTGGACTCCTACGCGGACTTAAGCCTCTACTAGGGTTCTTTGATGCTCAAACGCGTCAGACCATTATCCAGTCTACCATCCTTTCTAGACTGGATTATTGCAATTCTCTTTACCTGGGTGCTAATAAAGATGGCATCAATCACTTTCAGAGGGTGCAGAACGCCGCGGCTCAGACTCTCTTCGCTCTCCAGAAATCTTGATCTGTTTCTAAAGTTCTACATAAGTTACACTGGTTTCCAGTCGAGAAGAGAATTCACTTCAAGACTTTGTGTATCTCTCATAGAATTTTTTATGCTCAAGACCCTTCTGTTCTAGCTAACCTCCTTACCCCTTATGTACCGGAATGCGCTCTCCGATCCTCCAATCATATTCCTCTTGT
This sequence comes from Calotriton arnoldi, assembly GCA_963921515.1. Classification (NCBI taxonomy): domain Eukaryota; kingdom Metazoa; phylum Chordata; class Amphibia; order Caudata; family Salamandridae; genus Calotriton; species Calotriton arnoldi. Next base: position 373,565 of record CAWUFW010003172.1, on the reverse strand, counting down.
TAGAAGTGCACGGGATGGAGGTCGGTCATTCCAGGCTTTAGCTTCTTTTCTCTGGAATGCCCTCCCATGCCCTATCAGGAGCATACAGAATCATGGGGTTTTCAGGAGGGCAGTAAAGACCTGGCTTTTCCCTGAATAATCCTCCGTCCAATCTTCCTCTTCGGTCTGGTAATCTGTGGATTTAGCGCTAGGACGCCCCGTTGCTGGGGGCAGCCATGCGCTCTACAAACCTGTTAACATAACATAACATTTGCACTGCTTTGCCTTACTCCATATCTATGTGGCCATTCAAAGCTTCGCAAAATGGCTTTGCGTGACCTCATAGATATGATTTTGTAGTTTGCGCTGCCGGAGCATCACTAAAAGTGATGCTCCAGTGGCATGAGGGGCTCATAAATATGCCCAGAGTGTCTTTTTACCCTGGGCAGTAACTATACATATACATGCCTACTATTAAAATATGGCCACCATATACAAAACTTGCTTCTATGAGGCAACTCAGTTTGCTGTACCACAGCAGGTCTGTGAACCAGCGACCAGCTATTTCAGTGCCTCATTTACAAGTACCTTGCACCACAGCTGCGCCACTTTTTAGGTCGAGCAATAGAGACCTCTTGTATATACTTTAGTATATACTTATTATATACTTATATGTGTATGTACTTTGTGGGGTCTGGAGATCAGCCCTAGGACTTGTCTCCTTCCGCTTAGGGACTTTATTTTCTGTTCAACTGCCTCTATTAAACTGTCTTCATATCAAACGACCACCAGAGGTCAGTAAAATACCAGAATTGCTTTCTCCTGAGGGACTTAGGGGCAGATCTACAAGAAAGTGCCGCAGCGTGGCGCTGCAAGCCCTTTGGCTGCGCCACGCTGCAGCACTTTCAGAGCACAGGAATGCGACATATTTACAAGAATATGTCGCATTCCTGTGCTCTTCCCTGCGCTGGCGCACAAACAGCTGCCAAGCGCCGGCGCAGGCACCCTTGCACCATGGTGCAAGGATGCCTGCGCCATGGGGAGATTGTTTCTGTGCAGGAAGGGGCACCTTTCTGCACAAAAACAATCAGTACAGGCTTTTCCTCTTTCAATGCGTGCTGCAGAATGCAGCACGCATTGAAAGAGGTGAAACGAGGAGAAATGAAAACATTTCTCCTCGGTGCGCTCGCTACGCCACCTCTAGGGTGGCGTAGCTTTCAGACGCATCTCCAGAGTTACGATTTCTCGTAATTCTGGAGATGTGTCTTGCTCCATGGGTGTTGCGTGGGAACACCCACAGCAACACCCATGGAACGCCCCTTCACCGCAAAGTGCTGCGTGAGAAGGGACGGTAGTTTACAAGGAGAGGAAAAGTCACGCATGGTGGCTTTTCCTCTCCTTGTAATATCAAGGAGTTTATGCCACCAGTACGTCACGAAAAGTGACGTACTGGTGGCGCAGGGGGCTTGTAAATCTGCCCCTCTGTTTTTTAAATTTTTCTGGCAACTGCCTCTATTTAACTTTCTTGATAGAAAACGACCAGCAGAGGTCAGTAAAATACCAGAATCAATTTAGCATTCTCTGAATTCCAGTCCATAGAAATTGTCTTCCACGAGCACCCGTAGAAAATAATATTTTTTTAAATCTTGTATTTTCAGTGATATGACCACCAAAGACCCTGATTTTATATTAAAAACAGAGCTTTGGACTATACCATTTCCAGCTGAAAGGCAATATTTCTCTCCATGTGTTCCCATATGTGTTACGCAGTTTGGTGCTTACTTTCCCTCCATGTTAAAGACCAGTAGATGTTTCAGCACCGAGGCTAATGTGCTGCATAGCTAAATACATATAAGGTCCCAAAGGTGAGACGGATTGCATTGCAAATGCTTGTTTTTTGATGCAGCAGCAGCACAATCAGTGCACCACACTGCGCCATGTCTACAAACTGCTGCATTGGGTCCAATGCATCAGTTTGTAGAGCCTTGCATCACATTATACCTGTGCCAGGTATAATGTATGCAGGGTAGGCGTTCCTACGCAAAAAAGCCAAGTAGAACTGGTGCAGTGAGATTTACAGCATTTCATTGCATCACTCTACGACTTCACTGCATCAAAGCCCTTACACCTGCTCAGACCAGACGTAAGGAATGATGCAGTGCTTTTACAATGCGACTCGCCTATGTGCTCTGAAACATTGCTGGAGTTGCATCAGTTTTACGACCAACTCCAGCAAAGCGTCACTTTTGCACCAACAGATGTGTCAGAATTTCTGACTCATCGGTTAATCTTTATGCCATGGAGCTCTGTATTGTAAATACAGCGCATCCATGAAGTTGCAAGGACATTTGGCGCTTGTGCAAGGAAACTGACGCATTGATGCCGATGCGTCAGTTTCTAGTAAATGAGGCCCTCAATATTTAATTAATCTCTTCGTTTTGATCTGGTAACAGATAACTGATCCCCTAAAAAAACTCTTTCAGTTACTTGTTTTATGTGGTGGTACAATACATTAGCCACTTAAAAATATCCCCTCTAAGATGGTGGCTGGCCCACACATCACAGCGCTTACACGCGCACTCCAGCCCATCTTTTTACAGTATTAATATGAGTAAATCATCACATTTGGCTGCAAATTGGTCTATTTGTCCTTGTCGGTGACTAGGTTAATACTACACAGAAAAGGATCATTAGGGCATCTCCATTTCCAAAAATCAGCACAAGAAGATTTGTAAAAATGGAAAAAAGTCTTTGGCTCTTTGAATAGACGTATTGGGCAAACATGCCTGTGCAGGTCAATATTTTCATTATAGACACGTGTGTGCACTGGAAAATACAAGAAAACAGTATCCTTGTGAGGAAAAGCGGCTAGGGACTTTTGCTCTAATAGCACAACAAGTGCATAGTATGTATAACATAACAAGGGTACCCCAATCTTTGAACCTGGGGTGTACAATAGTTTTTTTCAAAAGACAATGGTTCATAAATGGCCAATAGGTCTTTAAAACAGATCTATTTATCAGACGAAATTGTTAATCAATTAGACTCTGGCAGAAAAAAAACTAGGCTAGATAAATGTTGGAAGGGACACGAGTGAAAATTAAGAAGGGTTTCATTTATTTAACAATACTAGTTGTTTGGATTTATAGATCCAGTGCTCACACAGAAGTGAAAAAGAACGTAATGGGGTAGGAGAAGAAGTATAAAAACATACATCGCATTGACAACATAAGTAAACCTCCTTGGTACAAATGTTTAAGAATAAAATGAGTTTTAGTTGTAAGGAGGTCGACAGCGTTTCGACCTCAAGTAATTGAGGTCTTCATCAGGACAATAGATGTGAGCAAGTGGTATTTCAGCGAGCCCATGGGTGGCTGAATGAATCATAATCGAACGTGACAAACCACAAGGTCAAGACGAGCTAAAGAGAATTGGTTAATAGCTGAGCTTTTGAAGGACATTTATAAACACCAGTTATTATTTTCAAATTTTGTGGTCACAGAATGTGTCTATGTTCAGGCTATCGGACATCATTCTACAGGCTTGTTGGCAGACTGCAGGATATCCTTCTACAGGCTCATGTACAGGCTGCAGGATATCCGTGTACAGGCTCATGCACAGGCTGCAGGGCATCCTTCTATAGACACATAACACGGGCTGCAGGACATCCTTCTACAGGCTCGTGGCCAAGCTGTAGTGGATCTTTCTACAGGCTCATGTACAGGCTGCAGGACATCATTCCACAGGTTCATGGGCAGGCTGCAAGGCATCCTTCTATAGGCTTGTGGACAGTCTACAGGACATCCTTCCACAGGCTCATATACAGGCTGCAGGGCATCCCTCTACAGGCTCGTGTACAGGCTGCAGGACGTCCTTCTGTAGGCTTGTGGACTTTCTGCAGGACATCCTTATACAGGCTCATGTATAGGCTGCGGGATATCCTTCTACAGATTTTGGAATAGGCTGAAGAACATCCTTCCACAGGTTTTTGGACGGGCCGCAGGACTCCCTTTTACAGACTCATGTACAGGCCTCAGGAAATTCTTGTACAGGCTCATGTACAAGCTGCAGGACCTCCTACTACAGGCTCATGAACAGACTGCAGGGCATCCTTCTACAGACTCATGCACATGCTGAAGGGCATCCTTCTACATTCTCATGCACAGGCCGCAGGTAATCCTTCTACAGGCAGGTGGTCAGGATGTCAGACATCCTTCCACAGGCTCATGGCCAGGCTGCAGGACATCCTTCTACAGGCTCATGTACAAGCTGCAGGAAATCCTTCTACAGGCTCATGGATGGCCTGCAAGGCATCCTTCTACAGGCTCATGAACAGCCTGCAGGACATCCTTCTATAGGATGTTGGACAGGCTGCAGGGCATTTTTCTACAAACTCATGGACAGGCTGGAGGATATCCTTCTTCAGGCTCATGTACAGGCTCCAGGATATTTTTCTACAGGCTGAAAGACATCCTTCTACAGGTTTCGTGACAGGCAGTAGGGCATTCTTCTACAGGCTCATGCGCAGGCTGCAGGACATCCTTCTACAGGCAGGTGGTCAGGCTGTCGGACATCCTACTACAGGCTGATTGTTTATGTGCAGGAAGGGGGAACTTTCTGCACATAAACAATCCTTTCCCCCAACGCAGACACCCTTGCACTCTGGTACAAGGGTGCCTGCGTCGCCGCTAGGCTGCTAAGTGTAGCACCAGTGCAGGGGGAAACGCAAGGCTGCACCATATCCTTGTAAATATGGTGCAGCCTTGCGTTTCTGAATTGGCGGAGAGAGGTGTTTAGCCATGTCGGCTCACGCCTCACTCCGCCACTTGCTCGTACATATGCCCCTGGGTTTTTGGTTCTGTGGTAGATGGCTTTTTTAACATCAAATGTATAGATGCCACTATATAAAAGTGCACTTCAGCTGGTGGGTCGAAATATAATGTGCTTTTTTCTTTTCTTTTGCGGTGGTGCTTGTGTGTCTAAACGATGTCCTCACGTTTCAGTAACTCAAAGTTAATAGTGCCGTTTCCTTTCTCCAATAATATCCATATTTCATGCATTAGCCCTAGAAAGTGTTTAAATGCCTGTTGCGAGTGCACCTGCCTGCTCGGAAGTACAGTTTGAAAGCAAACAACTTCTAAAACTAGTTTTTAATCTATCCCTTGGACTGGAAGCAGACGGTCCGCCATGTTTAGGCAGGGTTTGTTGTGGCATTTAATTGTAATACGAAACATAAGCACCTCGCCAACTTGCCAAGGCTGGGCCTACTGTTTCTTCCAATGTTTGTTATTATCTAGATGTTGCATTGTTTTCTTCCTTCTGAGACCCTCCTCTGTAAAATGAATAATCAAAATAATGGTTTACAACATAAAATCCAATTTTAAGTTGTCCCCTGGGGGGGACGGAGGGTTGGGAATGGACCATGGTGGCTTCCGCTACCCCAGTTTTTGGGGAGGAGCCTAAAGCCCACCGCAAGGGTTGGCGCCCTCTATAACTACGCTCTTGTTTATGATGGAGGTCAGGGGGCCTACAGTGCTCTGAACACCAGAGGGTTGAGAATGGACCATGGTGGCTTCCGCTACCCCAGTTTTTGGGGAGGAGCCTAAAGCCCACCGCAAGGGTTGGCGCCCTCTATAACTACGCTCTTGTTTATGGTGGAAGTCAGGGGGCCTACAGTGCTCTGAACACCAGAGGGTTGAGAATGGACCATGGTGGCTCCCCCTAACCAAGTTTTTGGGGAGGGGCCTAATGCCCACCGCAAGGGTTGGCGCCCTCTATAACTACGCTCTTGTTTATGTTGGAGGTCAGGAGGCCTACAGTGCTCTGAACACCCTATTCCCATGAACATGTGTCCTGCTCACTTCTGGTTTGCAGGCTTGCATTGGTTCTGCACAAGCTTCAGTTACCAGTGGGAACAACCTCTAGGCAAGCACTCACAAGCCGGTGTGTCTGGCGTTGACCCCCAGCCTTTTGGGCTTTGCCAATTTATATTTTGTTTTGTCGTGGCTTTTGTTGGGAAACCAGTCCCTCACCAATGTAAAAATTAAAATAAAATGGCTAATTGCAAAAATATAAAAGCGCATTTTGCAAAAGTGGCTTCTGACTCTGAAGGGAACTACTTTGTGTGTGGATGTGCTCCGTGTGAAAGGGAAGAATTTTGTCGCTCACAGTGGAGTTAGCCAATGGGGGAAGCGGACTGATCCATTGTCTCATGTTATATGTAGTGGGCAGAAGAAAAATGTGAATGACACAATAACAGACCAATGAATGAATAGGAATGCCTGAGAGCTCCTTTAAGTATGTTATACATATCATTTTAATAAGATCAAATGGCGGTGACTAATTCCAGACCTAAAATCTCCCTGTTTAATTGTGTTTTTTGAAAATGTTTTTCTTAGAAACAGCATTCTTTCTGTTGTTGGTTCCTAAAATGGGAATGTTTTGTTTCCCACTCGATGCAACCTGTGCCCTGCCCTTCTTCTTTACATTAATAAAGGCGCTCATTGGACAGAAACAAATAAATACACTCTCATTCTGTGCATGAATAAAGCCTTTTGAACGAAATGAGAGAATGTATAGTTATTAAAGGATTGTGGGGCATATTAGCAAGACCCACGTTAAAATTATCGCTGTTTTAGCGGCAGGAAACTGCAGCTAAAACGGCGATAATGGGCTTGCTAATATGCGTTATAGAATTCCAATAGAAGCCCAGGTTAGATGTGCAGGACATCTAACCTGGGCTTCGATTGGAATTCTATAACGCATATTAGCAAGCCCATTATCGCCGTTTTAGCGGCAGTTTCCTGCCGCTAAAAGGGCGATAATTTTAACGTGGGTCTTGCTAATATGCCCCTGTATCTTCCTCAGAGAGACTGTGAAAATAGCCGTACCTAATGTATCAATTAGTCAAGGAACATGAGGAAAAGGTGCTGTGCTTAAAAGGGTATTTTTATACAACACCACTAACAAAACCTCTGCAGCTGTAAGGTTTCTCTCCTCTGAGCTTTATCAAAAACAGGCCGAGTGGAAAAAAGATGTTTTTCCCTTTACAGTTTTTGCAGTTTTCTCACCACTTCCTGTTTTGCCTTTCTGACATTTGTGGCGGAAGAGTTGTGCAAACCCCTGAGGGAACAAAGAAATCTTTACATTTCTCAAAATGTGGGTAGAAATGTGAATTCAGCAAAGGGTCATTCGTGTAAATCGCTCAAGGTTCTTTTTTTGTTGTTGCAAAAACTGTTTATTGATTTTCACAAAGCAGACAACACAAGGTTAATACTTCTTACAGTCTCTGTTATTATGTAGCGTCAGGCGATGTATGGCACAAATAAATAAATACATTTACAAACACAAACAAAAAGGAAATAAAAACCCTCAACAGAATTCCATTTCAACTCTTCTCTAAGGGGCAGATTTACAATTCCTGGCGCATCCCTGCAAATCAGCAGGGATGCGCCAGGAAACTTACGACACGCATCACCATCCTTGCGCCACCACTGATGCGCCGCATTTACAATGCGGCGCATCATGGCGCAAGGAAATGCAGATGCGTGTCGCATCTGCCATCGTAACGTTGGCGCAGTGCTGGAGTTGTGTCGCGGGCGCGACGCAACTCCAGCACTGTGCCGACCCGGCCTATCTTGCACATGGTGCGTCACACCTTACGCCTGCTTCATGCAGGCGCAAGGTTTAGACGCACCGGGGTCGGAAAAGTGACTGAGTGAAATCTAGTAGATCTCACTCAGCCACTTTTGCGAGGAGTTCCTGCGCCGGAACGCCCCCCCCTGCTCCGGAATGCCCACATGAAACCTGACGCAGGTTTCATGTGGCGCAGGGCTTTACAACGTGACGCATCTCCCTAGATGCGTCACGTTGTAAATACCCCGCAGCATGTCGCTGGCTTTACGCCGCCGTTGCGTCACAGAAGTGACGCAACGGCGGCGCTAAAGTGGCGCAAGGGGCTTGTAAATCTGCCCCCACGTTCTTATCAGGGTTACGTCTCCCAATAGTTCAAGTCACATTACAGACTCATCTTACAGCACAGAAGAATTTATCAATAACATTTACTGTCACCCCACCTCCGAATATGCGCCGTCTATATCACCTTCATTTTTTCACTGATTGCCGTTTCCAGGTGCTATATATCATTCATATCCCACATGGGCCGGCTTTAGGGCGGTGCGACTGGTGCAGCTGTACCTGGCGCTGACTTTGATGCAGTCACTGTGTTTAAAAATAACAGGGTTTACAAAATAGGGAACACCTTGAGCATCCAGCTATTTTCAGGCAACAATAGAAATGTCAAGATAACTCTGGTGGTTAATGTTTCTGCTGGGGATAGACGGGAGTTTTGTCTAGTGGCAGTTTTGACTCATCATAAAGTAGCGTGGAGGGTTAATGTGCCTGCTGCAAAGAATGTGTACCATGCAGATCACAGAACAGAGCGGGGGCTTATTTACAAGCCCCTTGTGCCGCCGATGTGTCACTTTTTATGACCCTCAAGCAGTGGCGTAGCTAGCCCTATGGCTGCCCGTGGTGGTCACTGCAATCGCCGCCCCGCGGCGGTCGCATTGAAGAGCTGGGGGCGGGGGGGCTGGTGAGATTCGGTGGCGACGTCCGCAATATAGGGAGGCGATTGCTGCCCCCGAGGTGGCAGGTAAGATCAGGAGGAGGCTACCGCCCACAAAACTAACCCCACCCCCGCTTTGCTACACCACTGCCCTCAGGCGGCACAGAGTGCAGACCCATATCTACGAGGTCGCACAAAGCCATTTTGCATGGCTTTTTATGGCCTCGTAGATATGGTGGAAGGTAACACAGAGTAAGTTGCTGCGTTGTTTTACAGTGCGTCAGGGGGGCGTTCCATGGGCGTTGCCGTGGGTTTTCCCATGCAACACCCCTGGATTTTGACACATTCCCAGATTTACAGGGATCTGTAAACCTGAGAATATGTTAAAACTGTATGCACCCCCATGTGTGCTGCGCCCCGCAGCACACAGAGAAACAGGACAGTGCCTCCATGGATTTTTTTTGAGCAGGAAGGTGCCTCTTCCTGCACAAAAATAATTGTGCCAACAACACAGGCACCCTTGCACCATGGTGCCCTCGTAGGCACTAGGCACCAAATTGTGAGCAGGCAGAAAGGACAGGAATGCACTGTATCTTGTAAATACGGTGCATTCCTGCCTTTCTGAATTGGCGTAGGGCAGCCCATCAAGAAGACTTGCGGCGCTGCCCTACGCCAAATTACTTTAAATGAGGCCCCTGGTGTGAGTGAAGTATGACTAGCGCCATAAAAACTTGAAAGGCATGCCTGACAGGTGCTCTGGGGAGATGGGGGGCATTGGCGGAGAGTGGTAGTGAAGGAATCTGAGGAGGAGTTCTTGGGGGCACTGGTGGAGCGTGGTAGTGATAGAACCTAAGGAGGAGTTCTTGGGGGCACCAGTGGAGAGTGGTAGTGATGGTAGTGATGGAATCTGAGGAGGAGTTCTTGGGGACACTGGCGGAGAGTGGTAGTGAGGGAATCTGAGGAGGAGTTCTTGGGGCACTGGCGGAGAGTGGTAGTGAGGGAATCTGAGGAGGAGTTCTTGGGGGCACTGGCGGAGAGTGGTAGTGATGGAATCTGAGGAGGAGTTCTTGGGGGCACCGGTGGAGAGTGGTAGTGATGGAATCTGAGGAGGAGTTCTTGGGGGCACTGGCAGAGAGTGGTAATGAGGGAATCTGAGGAGGAGTTCTTGGGGGCACTGGCACAGAGTGGTAGTGAGGGAATCTGAGGAGGAGTTCTTGGGGGCACTGGCGGAGAGTGGTAGTGATGGAATCTGAGGAGGAGTTCTTGGGGGCACTGGCGGAGAGTGGTAGTGAGGGAATCTGAGGAGGAGTTCTTGGGGGCACTGGCAGAGAGTGGTAGTGAGGGAATCTGAGGAGGAGTTCTTGGGGGCACTGGCGGAGAGTGGTAGTGAGGGAATCTGAGGAGGAGTTCTTGGGGGCACTGGCGGAGAGTGGTAGTGATGGAATCTGAGGCGGAGTTCTTGGGGGCACTGGCGGAGAGTGGTAGTGAGGGAATCTGAGGAGGAGTTCTTGGGGGCACTGTCGGAGAGTGGTAGTGAGGGAATCTGAGGAGGAGTTCTTGGGGGCACTGGTGGAGAGTGGTAGTGATGGAATCTGAGGCGGAGTTCTTGGGGGCACTGGCAGAGAGTGGTAGTGAGGGAATCTGAGGAGGAATTCTTGGGGGCGCAAAAAAAGACGGTTGCGCAGGCACCACCAGCGCTACAGTTGGCCCTGTTGCCCACATCCAAAGGGTTCATTACAGATGGGACACCCACCACATTTAGAGACTCCCTGCTGGTGCCAGCCTATGAGCCTTTGGGCGGACTTTGCGTAGTTGCATTACGCAAATTCCGCGAAACGGTAAAAAATCTCCGCGAGCATGCAGAATTCCGCGAGCACGCGGAATTGGTTGTTCCACCCGTTCGCGATGTGTTTTTCCTGTTCTGGGACACTGTTTGCGTGCTCGGGGGAAATATCTTGCGAACTTGCCCATGCGGTCGCCAATTGGTGCGGCCATCTTGTTTCACTTGTCCCGCCCGCTCTCGATGCGTGTTTCCTGTTCGCGAACGCAGATGTCCGATGGCGTGTCCGAATTACGTGTTCGTGATCGCACACTCTCGCGGGATCGCGCGAACGGATAGGAAAGCTCATCAGCGAATGCAGGGATCCCGGTAAGTCGCTACCGCGCGCGCGAACACGCATTTTGAAAGCGCGAACAAGGAAAAAATTCCGCTACTCCGCGGATCGTGGAATTTTCAGCAATTCCGCGTTCTCTGCGGAACGCGGAATTGCCAACATTTTGCAAATTCCGCGAGCGGAACGGAATTTACCGCCCAGGCCTAGCATGTATGAGGCTAGGTGACAGCATTTCTAAACGCGAAGGACGCGTCAAATCAAATGAACCATCCGATAATTTTTATCACATATATAACTTTTTCACAGGAGGCCCCCAACACAAGACCTGTTGTGTTTGTCTGCTCCCATCCTGGGATGGTGGTCACATAGGGGAGAATGCATCAGTGCTGACAGTTTTTGTGCCAGTGGGTAACTCCTCATATGTAGGACTCACCCCCCCAACTTTTAATGCAGATAGAATTTAATTATCTTCGATCTGGGTCTGCGCCCCCTAAGACTGTATTGATACAATTCAATATTTTCTTGTGGCTCAGGAGGGGGAGCGTGCCAAAGACATGTTTATAGATCTCGACTTGGACCCTTCCCCAGAGTACCAAATTATCTAATATGGAGTCTATCATGATGGTCCAGTCACCTCCAAAATAAACTCGCCTGAGCAAAATTCAGCAAGAGTCTTGAAAGTATGGAAAGGGGGCGCCTTTTATCACCATTTGCTTCATATCTCAAGCCCACATATAGATTTGCATCCGTGGTTTTAATTGTTCAAACTGCAGCTTCCGGGCGGGTCTTCCGTGTCTTTAAGAGGGTCTCTGGTGATGGCTTGCTGCTCATCTGATGGACACCATGGGATGGTGACTTCCTCCGGTGGGTTGTGACTTGATCAACCACCCACCCATCTCCTAATCATTTCAAGGTTCCCTCACCTGACAAGTGGGGTTCCTGAGTGAGTATTAATATATCAGTGTGCTTGGTACTTGGAAAGTGACGTCTTTTCTATGCCTTGAGATAGGTGCCACGGCCAAGCACATTTAGTGAAGAGCCAGCTAATGGCTGCTGGGAAATCATCGTGGCACGAGAGAGGCAGGCGTCTGGAGGAGAAATGTAGTGGATGTGATCGAGTCTGCCAGTAGGCGAAGGTCTGTGAAGCAAGAAGATGTAAGAGTACGAGCAATCAGTTAGAGCACAGCTGAGATAACAACCTTTAAATGTAAGGTTTTGTGCACATAATTAAATGCTGCACCCCCACGACTGCCAGAACCCAGAGTCCGTTTCCTACCATCTTCTACTACACACAGTATTTTTCTCTGCTTGTTGCAGCTTTCAGAGGTGACCCAGACTTGTCTCGGTCTCCCTTCATCTCATCCATCACTCTGTAGAGACCTCCTGCAGTCTCTGGTATGGTGGAGGATAACAGTATCCAATTGTGGTTGAAATAAGAAGTTTATTTCATGGAAGAAGATCTCACCTTCACCAGCTCTCCCTCTCTCTCTGCTTACTTCAGTCCCCACGATTCTAACTGACCTCAGCATTCCATGTGACATACAGAGCTGCTGCATTCAGTCGATCATTACAATAGATCCTTATACTAACTGTGCAGCTACTACACCTCCCTTGTTGACCCTTCTCCATCCTTGTCCATCACGTGTTGGACAAGGATCCTGGACTGTGTCCTTTAGGATCTGCAACTCCACCTTTATGTCCAGGGGTCCAGAGTATAGGTGACCTGGAAGAGTTCCAAGTGGGTAGAAGAGTGTAACCCAATGCCAGGACAAGCCGACACACCCTCCATCTTTTTCTTCTAGGTCCATCCTGGTATAACTCCTTGGGGTGCCCACACTGATTATTCAACACCAGCATTCTTCCACAGCAGGGCAGAAAGGATGCTGTTGCTCCGTGAAGGTGGTGTGGTTGAATGCCAGTTGAACTGACCTCCTTGCTTTTAACGTTTTTGACATGCCCTGATAAATCCCCGTGTCCAATGGACATCTCAGTCCCCCTGCTGAGGGCTGATCAAGGTAAACTCCTGATATGCTTCTGGGGGAGGGGTGGCGGAGAAAGCCATCAAGGCAACGTTTGTATTGGGAGAGCGGTGCACTTGGAAGAATGTACCTCCCACTTTGGACAGTCCTATGTGTCTAGATGGGAGGATCCCTGCTTGGTGATTGTCATTCATTGTCATTCATTTCAGGAGAGGGATTATTTGAAAGCGGAGTGTACCCCTGTAAAATAGTCACTTGCAGTAAACAGCCAATAGAAGATGGATTTTCCAAAGTTTATTTTTTCCACATACAGGACCCACGACAGCTTGCCACAGCAGTTGGACAGTCAATGAGCCAAAATCTCCACGTTCTGGAATTCCCCAACATCATGACAGAAGTTCATTCTAATACATACACACCAATGTTTAAAGACACATATACCTGAAATGAAACATAATAACAATAATACCCATACTACAACCCCCTTGCCAAAGACACCTTACCTGTTAAAATCAGGGCTCTGGTGGAGGAATTATAGCCCATGGAGTTGCCTCTGCATGAACCTGTTTACATGGTCACTCAGCAGCTTCCCTGATCGCCTCATTTTTGGATTCAGCTCAACATCCGTCATTCTAACATCACCGATCATGAAGGTAGTGCCTGGAGATAGAAGCAATAGTGCTTTGATTGTCTCCAATGGGCACATACTGGGAAAGAAACTGGTGGAATCACCAGAGGTTTCCCTAAGCCCCAGTGAGAAGTCGGGACCATCGCATGAGAGGTAATGCAGAGGTCACACCGCCCTCATTAAATAAGAGAAATTAGCAATCTGTTGACCACTTGTGATGATGGTCAAGAGGTCTCTTCAGCATCTCCCCTAACAGGACCCCAAAGGGGTCTTTGAGGGGGTATTATACCTAACTTTTAACAACCCATTTGGAAGAATAAGAGATTAGACATCCATTCTGTGAAAGTCTCAGTGATCTTCTTCTTCTGGCCCATGAGACCCAACTCTCTGTGTCTAGACATCTACTGTAGCAGTTGAGCTGCCATGTCAGAGGGTCTGCAATGGAGCTAACACCTTGTCTGATATCCCAAAATTAGCTGACGAAAGCAAAGCAAAACGAAACAGGCTTCAAGGTTTGGGACAAGGCAAGGTAGCATTTATCCTTTACTTGCACAGGCTTCAACTGGTTCAGTGCAAGTCCCGGCCTTAGGAGGTGCTCATGCCAAACAGGTACAACCCAGAAGTGACTTCAGGCCTGAATTTTGCGTTCAAGCTTAAGGTGGGCAGTACCATCAAGAAATTCTGAAGCCAATGATCCCACCAGATCCACACATTAGGTGTCGAATCTCTGACTGGTGTTTTCACTTCAAGTGTCATTGTAGTATCCTGTGCTGACCCACCCTCTGACTACACCTTGTCCACTACCGATATCGTTGGTGTGTTCCATGCTCAATCTCTTATTCATTTTGCATTCCTCATGCCTCTTCGATATATGAATGGGGCATCACCAGTGCTCTCAGTCTGACATATAGATGTGAATGTACTATTATGCACCCAGACTAGATGCTGTAGCGGGACACCGAAGAATGCCAGATGCATTATTAAGCAGCCAAAATCTATGGGGGGGGGAGAACAAGAGGAAAAGAGAACAACATGGAGCTGGGGGGAAAAGCACAAGGGGGAGAAAGATGTATCGTGGGTTGAGACGCAAAGACGTGCAAAAACCTCATGGAGAAAAGCACACAATCATGGAGAGATGTGCATAGGAGGACAACTGGAAAACACATGCACTTCCATGGAGTGCTTAAATGAAAGAAAAAAGTAACACTTGGAAATGAGTAGTGGAAGGACACACTTATGCACCTATGCTTCAGGAGAGGGGCAAATACAAAAAAAGATTGTAAAGGCCAAACAAGCTAACAAATAAGAAGCAAGAAAATGAGAGTGACAAGGAAACCAACAAATGGGAAGTAAAGGGCGGGCTCTAAGCCCACTGTAAGCAGATTATATAGCATGCAAATGACACTGGTGTAGAGAGGCCCAGTCAGAAGTGGAGCTAGATAGAGATGCATAGAGGTTCTGATAAAGAAATAAAAAAAGATGTGATAGAGGGTGAGAAAGAACACTTAACAAGGGGTCCATAGGAAAGTGTGGCCCCTGGGAAATTGCGCAATTTGCCCATACCACTTCTCTGTGTTTTGGTGTTTGTTGAGCACTCCCCACAGCATATGTGAAAATGTGTGCTCTGAGCATACAGCACTAACATGCTCTGCAATGTCAAATTAATTTAGAACTCTCTGCTAAAGCAATGAGTAGACCATTCCCCATTCCAGGTCAAAAAGCTAAAACATGGAGAGCAATGCCAGGAAACATAAGACTAAAAGAATTGGAACAGTTTTGTGACAGCCATGAGCTCTCAAAGTAGCTTCTCTTCTGGAAATTGCTACATCCTGAGTAAAAGTTACTGGCTGAGAACTGAGACCCACCAACACAGCAATGGTAAACACCGGGGAGCCAGATTTTTGCTATGTATTATCAATGCCAACTGTGCCATAGATTTGCTCCCTCTGTCCATTACACTGGAACAATCGTGCAGCAAATCTTTTCACATCCTTCTTGTTGTTAAATCAAGCACTACCTTTAACTCATGTAGGGTACAACCACACTATTGTTGAGGGGAAGCCAGTCTCCACAACATGCATTAGAGTTCAGTGATCTTGTTATCCAGGGAACATACAGATCCTGGTATTAGCCAAGCTAGCTCTTATGGAAAGGTAAGGGGCCGTATACCACAATGAGTTGAATTGGAAAAACTAGGCTTGCTGTTCCTGGCATTGGACAGGTCCCTAAAGCCTTCCCTTTTCTTTTAAAACACTGAGTTTTATCATCAAGCTCTGCCCAAGTCGTTTGCACAATAATTTGTTTGTTTACGGTATAAGCAGCTGTAAGATTACTGCACTCCTGCCTTTCCTGAGTGTAACATAGTTGGCAAGAGCAGAGCCCTTTGACAAACATTCCAAAGGGCATGTATCACAGTTAGACCATACGTTTGTGTACTAGGTGGCATTGCCTCACGTTGATGAAACCCAACTGCCATTGTTGAGTCATCCATCTAGCCGTGGTTTGCCACTTCCTCTTTCAATGACCTGCACTGAACCATGATTGTGTACCCCTTTCAGAAGTGTTTCGCCATAAGAAAAAGAAGAACCCCACACAATCCAGTGGGTGAGGCAGTAGAAGCAGAAACAAAGTTTTGGAAACTGATAGAAGATCAATACACCCTCAAACTCACATGCATCATCCACGAGAGAGAAATAGGCAGAGACCCCACTACCTCCCCACACCCCACAGATAATACTCGTCGCCCTGGGAAATGGTCTGTGTGGAGAGCCAGCTCCCTACCCACATCCCACAGTGCATGATTGTCGCCCTGGGGAGTGGTCTGTGTGGAGAGCCCGCTCCCTCCTCACAGCCCACAGTGCATGCTTGTCGCCCTGGAGAGTGGTCTGAGTGGAGAGCCAGCTCCCTACCCACACTACCCAGCACATGCCCATTCTTCTAGCCAGTGGTCTGCAAGGAGAGACCAGTCCCTCTTCTCTACATCACGCTGTGCATGCTTGTCGCCTTGGGAAGTCGTCTGTGTGGAGAGGCCACTCAATTTCCAAATCCTACAGCTTACTACTGTCACCCTGGGGGGTGGTCTGTGTCGAGAGCCCACTCCCTCCCCTCACCCCGCAGTGCATGCTTGTCACCGCGGAAAGTTGTCTGGGTGAAGAACCCATTCCCTTTCCACACCCTACAGTGCATGCCCATCACCCTGCGGAGTGGTGTCTGTGGAGAGCCCCCTACCTCGTTACATCCTACAGGGCACAGCCGTCGCCCTAGGAGTGGTGCTCCCATACCCCACAGCACACACACTTCGCCCTTGTGAGTGATATGTGTGGAGACCCCACTCCCTCCGCACACCTCACATCCTTCACTTGAGCGAGTGGTCTCTGCAGAGAGCCCACTCCCTCCCCACACCCTACAATGCATGCCTGTCACCCTGGGGAGTGGTCTGTACTGAGAGCTCACTCCCTCCCCACATCTTACAGCTCACGCCTGTTGCCTTGGGGAGTGTCTGACTGAAAAGCCCACTCCCTCCTCACAACTCATACCTTCTTAGATGCACCTCAACACTCATACACACATGCATTCTGACATACAAACACACACACAATCATAAAGACACATACACTCGCTCATACATACAAATAATACATAGACCATAGACACACACATCCTTTCCCACTCTCACACAGACACAGAGACACACACAGCACATGTTGACACTCACTCACCCATACATACATTCTTAGATACACCCAAACACTCATACACAGAGACACACTCTGACATACACAATCACATGGACACATACACTCTCTCACACACTGTCACACACATGCACAAATGCAGACACACATAGACACATTTACAGACTCACACGCAAGCACAGTTTCACACATATAAAGACAGAAGCACACACTTTTACACTTAATCGCTTACATTGACACACATTTCCTTACATCCTATCACACATGCACAGGGACACTCACACATACATATATTCTTGGATGCACCCAAACACTCATACACAGACATGCATCCTGGCATACAAACACACACACAATCACACAGACATAAGCATTCTCTTTCACAGTTTCACACACATGCAAAAACATGCCCACACACCCACCCACACACACATTCTAGCACACATAAACACAGTCTCACACACACGTACACACACAAATATATGACATACAACATATATATATATATATATATATATATATCTTCTTTTGTTTAACAAGGAAAATAACCATTTGTTAATGGTCATATAAACATTTGTGTATTTTTTCTATTATTCATGGGTAAATGTGGCAACCAAATAGGAGAGAGAAACTTGGAGAATAAATGAAAGAGGAAAAAACATATGTTGTTCTGGAGCACTCTCTTTTATATATCTGTTGCAAATCTGAGTGCTTATTCCTTCAGAAAAAACTATGACTGAGCACTACTGACAATAACGAGCCGTATTCTAGTGTTTAGGAGTGATGTAAGACTTCTGCTAAAGCACTTGAGCTGATGGTTGTTGCCCTGGTGCAGGAGGAAGTGACTTCACCAGTGTTGATGGCTGTTGAACATCTCTCTGGAGTTCAGCTCTAGACAGGTGTCTTGGATGTGTAACATTGAGGTGGGTTCCACATCCCAGTAGTGTCATGGGAATATTTGTTTTCTGTACCTCTGGAGAAAGTTTTTTGGTAGGAGTTGCACCTCCTTCTGTCCAGGTGACAGGCTTTCTGAACTGGTTGTTTTTCCTGTTCTTTTTCTCTGCCATCTTCTCTCTCGCTCCTCCTGATGACATTTTGACATTTTATCCAGAAAAAAATGGAGAAAATGCACACAAAAATACGAATTGAGATAAGGCCACAGAAATAAACGTTTTCTGGAATGAGCTAGAAGTTAGTAATGGGAAAAAGAGGATGTGAACTTCCTGTAAATAATAGTTGACAGGTATTTCCCCAATCAAAATGTAATATTGGCTGCCGCGTGCCCCGCACAAGACACTCGTGGCATACGCAGCATGGCAAAACGTAAAAACAGTTTCATTTATAATGAAAACATTTGTAGGAAATACCATTACAATGTGTCAGCTAGAAAGCCTCTACATTTATGTACAAAGCACTATTTATATAAAGTTCAACTTTGTTAAAAAAAAAAAGAAGAATCCAACGAGTGTCTCACAAGATACCTCAGGATCATGAAAATGAACAGCATAAGGGTTGTTGAAGAAAAAATCTTCAATAATCCTTATAAAGTATTAGTTTTATGGTACCTCTACTCTTAAACCGTGTGTAAAATTGCTACGTCATACTAAACTGAAATCACAGGGGGTGGAAAAAAAATTGGCAATACCACTGAAAACTAAAACGATTTCATGCACAGCAGTGAATGGGGAGAAGTCACTCCCTTGTCGAAGCATGCTACACAAAGGGCCATCTTTATGAGATTGTCACGCAGTCCAGTGAAGCAAACCACCTTGCTGTGCTACATTGCATGACAAGGAAAGGGCAGGAATGTGCTGTATTTAAGCCAACAAGGTGCAGCCCAAAGCCAATACAGGTACCTTTGTACGTTGGTGCAAGAGCGCCTGCGTTGAAGGCAGGATTGTTTCTGTGCAGGAAGGGACATCTTTCTTCACAAACACAATCCCCTGCGGCATTTTACTCTTTCTCTGGGTGCTGCACCATGCTGCAATCATAGAAAGAGGAAGTAACGAGGGGAAATAAAGATACTTCGCCTTGTTACACCTCCCCTGGGAAGGCGTAGCTTTTTGGCGCGTTCCCACGTTTACCAGTTCTGGTCAATCTGGGAGTGCATCAAATTCCATGAGAGTTGTGTGGGAGCACATACACAGTGCCCATGGAGCGCCTTCCCAGAGCAGATTAAGGCAATACAGCAATTCGCACTGTGCTGCTTTACTCAAGCTTTATGGAGCCATTCAGGGCCACACAAAGTGGCCTTGCGTGGCTTCATAAATCGCATTTTGGGTTTGCGTTGCGCATGTACCACGTTGTGTGGTGCAAACATGACTCAAACGGCCTCATAAATATGCACCAAAGTGTTTAGCCAGTGCAGAGGTATCTGCGGAGACACCACTCCTTTACCAAACCGTACTATGCAAAGGCTTCTCCAAGTGCAGAGTGTATGCAGAGATGTTACTGCGCTGTCACTCCCCCCTACCTAAAGATTTCAGCTGGTCAAGCTGTCTTTAAAGAGACGAAGCACACTAACAAACACTAGTCCCACGAGAAACCTCAGATCCACAAACGCGGGTCTCATCTGTATCTCTAAAATTCGTAGAGTCAGATGGGGAGGTAGGAGCCTATCACACTGTGCAACCAAATTGTGGAACCAGCTGCCCATCACCATGAGATTACTATCGAATAGGCAGTTGTTTAGGAAATCGCTAAAAACCTGGCTGTTTCCAGCGATCTAAGGTTCGGTATAGCTGTTGCAGTCCCTCTATCTCATTTCTTAGCGCCAAGACGCCTCGGCATTCGAGCGCTTTAAAAACCTTATCCTATCCTATCCTAGTACACAATGGCTTGGCCCAGTGCATCTGTATTTACAGAAATGGCACTTCATCTCCATATTGGCACTTCATCTTCATCTCCACTAGCACTTCATCTGCAAGCATACTATGAACAAGGTTCGCTTTTTACAAGATGATGGTGGCTATGCCAGATTCTTCGCACATCTGAGGCCACACACAAATTTAGGGAAATCAGTATACAGAACAAACAAAATTAGGGTTGGTGCTTTCCTGGTATATGCACCATGACACCTGGGGGGTAGTAGCCAAAACCAGGGAGACCTTAGTCTGGCGTACAAGTAATCAAAGAAATACCAAAGCACACAAAGAAGTCCAAAAACATGAGATGCAGTCAAGGAAGAAGTTCTGCAAAACTTTTCTTGTGTTTCGTGTGATTCATTCTCTCCACAGTTATTCACATTCCTTGGTTAAAACCTAATATCCAGTGCAGACAGACAGCCAACACGTGTTTTGTCATAAATACTTTTTCAAGGCTGAAATGTTTGTCAAAAGGCAGTAATCCTTGTGAACGTGTGGCAAAATTAATGCCTCACTGCAGTATACAAGCGTGCCAAACAAATGTGGTGAGCATGTAAAGGAAAATGTGTGCTTGGAGCCCAGGTAAGCCTTACGGTTGTCCATGTAGCATGTGAGGAAAGTATGTGGGGTGAATGAACAGTAAAAAGCAGGACCTTGACAAGCCTGGAAAGGTGGCAAAGCCTCCCAGGTATGTTGCCAGAACAAAACAAGCCCTTTGAAATTCACTGGACAAAAAACAAAGGTTAAAATAAGGTTAGGTTCAAATGTCATTTAAAACATGACATTTTAAAATAAAAAACACTGAAGTTCACCAGTTGGTTAGTTGAGCTAACTATAACTTGCATCCCCACATGCACTACATATGACCTCACATATTTTATTACTGTTGACATCCCAAATGACATAATTGATGACACCACTGAGGGCATCACTGATGACATCACTGATGACATCATCCACTACACTGGTGTTTAAGTTACTGTACAAACCAGCACAGGATTTGTAATAAGGGGCAGATATAAGAAGCATTTTTGAGGTTGCAAGCAGCCTGCCTCGCAGAATCAAATGATTTTTGTTACGTACAAACACCATACTGCAATTCTACATTTGAGTTTGCGAATGGGTATTTGGAAGAGGCATGTTTAGGGCATCCCTTCCGAGTACCGACTCGGTGTGTTATGGAATAATGTTTTGTGACCACATTCTGGTTGTGAAGCAATAATATTTTATCACCTCCGCAAAGGAGGAGGTAAGTCATTCACTAATGAGATGGCGTCTCTAAGGGACCCTTTTCCCTTTGTTAATGCTTACAAAACATTTTCTTAGAGTAGACAGATGTCCTGGGCACCGATGCCTTCTCCTAAAAAATGAAACTTACACTTTTCATTTTTTTTTTTTAATAACTCCCATTTTTTTTTAAAGGAAAATGGGTTGTACTTAAACAAAAGATTGAATTTCTTAAAAACAGTCACTAACTTGGTAGTCTACTAACCCCAGCAGGCCACCATCCCTGTGATGGCTATCATTCCTAATTGGTTGCAAACTGTGACCTACCTCATTGATATTCATAAGGTACGTCAATTTGCTACCCTTTAGGAATCGCTAATTTTAAGTTAAAGCTTTCATACATTAACATGCATTAGTAAATGCGATTTCTAAATTACAATTCGGTAAAAATCGCAATTTGGAAATCGTAATACTTAATGTTAGTACATCTGGCCCTAAGTACAGAATGGGATACAATCATGTAAAGAATAAATTATGTAAATATCTGAGCTTATATAAAATAATTAAACAGTAGACCACTGACTCTAGACATACAAGCCCCATTAGGTGGCTAAGCCCCTACTACACACAGTCTTCGTTTTGTGTGCAAGTACTCATGGAGAGCCTTCTCCCTCCTAACACCCATGCCCCAAGAGGCGGCCAAGCACCTACTATGCACTGCCTTCACCCTGTGCATAACTCTTCACAGAGGGCCCACTCCCTCCAGGCACTCGACCCCCATTAGATGGTCAACCTACTACCATGCACAGCTTTTGCCCTTCGCACAACATTTGATGAAGAGCCCACTCCACCCAGATACCACAGGCCCATTATGTGGCTAACTAACAAACCCAAACAAAGAGAGAGTTTACCCCAGTTTAGACCAAAAGGGACCGGGTAGTTAATACTTATCAAAAACAAAATTCCCTTATGTGTCAGATTCACTAAGATTCCAATAGTTTGCACTGAACCAAAGTCTGCACTCCAATATAAAATGTCGTGACTAGCCTATTTAGATAAGTATATTTTATTATATTATACATCAAGCAACCAAAGACCTGCTTTTAGTTGCAACTGTTTTCAAAAATTGTTAAAAAATCTTCATAATAATATGACTGATTTACAATGTATATTCAACAAAATTTTTCATGAAAACATTACAAATATATAGTACTCGCATCAATTTTATACATTCAAAGGAAAACAAACATGATAAAATCCATATGTCAATACATTAACTTAAGAAATCGTATTGTCAAAGAACAGTGTTTCGACGCAGCGTTTCGGTGTATCTTATATTTTTCTGGACACCTTCTTCAGGACTCATATGACATTCTTAACTTTTTCATAAAATTCATCAAAACAGACTATACATCTAAAAATAGAAAACATACAATTAGAATTGATTCTTTATTTGTGCAAACATAGACTTAGTACTGGTTCAGTGCATCCTATATTTAATTATAATAATTCTCAAATTCAGTCAGACTAGGTTTAGCAGTTATTTGAGAACCTTAGTCCCTTCATATACTTCTAATTAGAATTTCCAGGAAATATTGTGAGAGCTATAATAAATCTCACCCAAGTTTGTTTTAACAGGGAAACTCCAAAAGTGCAATCATGTTTGAATCGTGTTGCAACTGTTCAAGGATATCCTTTCTTCACAGATTCTCCTTGGTGGCACCCTAAAAGTAACAAAGCTATTATCAACATATCCTTTATCTATTGATTTATTGACCTTGTCTATAAAACCTTCACTTTACTTACTTAAGGAAGAAGGACTTTCAGGTTAGATCCAACCAATTGGGGTATGTTCTCCAATGGGTGTTGTACACCTATTTGAAATATATTTTTGTTTTTATTAGCCAAACATTTTATATTATCTCAATTCTTAAGTGTATAAATTTCTTTGGAGAACTTACCCACAATTCTTTCTTAATATTCCTTAATGTCTCCTATTTCAATTTCGGAGTTAATTTAGGTTAGGCACCACCAATCATTTCTTACACTACTATCAAAGTTAGGATTCAGAGACCAATCTTTATCAATTGATCCGGCCGAGATTCCTGTGTAGAAAAAACGCAAAATAATTTTTTGTTGTAATATGCTGGATAGTATACTCCTCTCTGATAGCCTATATCTCTTGTCATAATGTACTTCTTTACAGGGTTAACTCAGTTGTGGGGCGCCGTGATTAGTATTTTAAGGATATTCACGGTCCTTCCCATAACAAGTATCCCTCAATATTTTATTCTTTTTACATTATCCTATTGGCGCTCTTTTATTAATAGCTCTAACTTCCCACTTGAGAACGCTGTGTCAGTATGCAAGACAGGCGATTATATCGAATATTGAAAAACGAGAACTCTCAATAAGGAGCTTTCTATAAAGTGGGCAGTTATATCCTATGTTTAAATCGATGTAACGCCACATTCCTACGGGCCAACGCCATTTAATATTGTGGCGATATGTTATATTTTATCCTTGCCATGTATTGACCCCTTGCCCCAACAGTATTTAAAATTGTTTAGAGATAGAGGTCCTTTTGCAAATAAACGGAGTATTTTATATACATAGGGAACTACCCTCTGTGACCATACGTGCTGATCACCCCACACCGCTTACCTCATTTTCGTGTTCTACAGCATTTCGACCTGCCGGCGTTCTGATTCTGTCTGTAATCACTGCATAAAGGGGCCTTCCCCTTTTAATCTTTTCTGGGTTGAACCACATAAAATTACGTACGTGGCGGCCATTTTGAAATCATGTTTACCTCTCCTAACTGAAAGTTACCAATCCAAATAGTATATTTTTAGAAGTCAATATTATTATGTTTTTCAGTTACGTGTCATTTTCTTTTGAGCGGCTCTATAATCTCGGCAGAACTAATGGGCCTGTTTTGAGCATTGTATATCATATCGACATACGAATATCAGATGCGGTTGTCATGATGGACTAGGCACTCACTATTAGTCCATCATTGATGTCTTGCTCACATCAGGGTCACGGTATGTCGGAGATCTCCGTGTCTTCCTTCCTTTATATATTTTTTTGGGGTCATATATAGACTAAATACATACTTCAAAACCACAGATCTAAAGCTTTGCAGATGTTTATGTGCTTAGATCTCCCAATCATTTATTTTATTATAATTATGAGATACCTATTTATATTATGGAGCTACTTTGATATTGAGGCTTTTATCTTTATTCTCCCCTACAAATACTCATTGTACAATTGCATATTGCTCACATCAGGGTCACGATATGTCAGGGATCTCAATATCTTCCCTCCTTTAATTATATTTTTTGGGGTCCTATAAAGACTAAATACTTGCTTCAAAACCACAGATCTAAAGCATTGTAGATGTTTATGCACTTAGATTTCCAGATCATGTATTTAATTATAATTATTAGATGCCTCTTTATGTTCTGGGACAACTCTGATATAGAAACTTATATCTTTATACTCCCCTAGAATTGCTCATTACAGCTATTATAGAGATGGGGTTGGATGCTTAAGTATGGATTCATTTTAGCAGATAGTCCTATATATTATATTATACATGTCTCTATATTAAGTCAGCCAATCAGTCTTTCCCATTCTTCTCTACTGTTAAGGCCTTCACTATACGTTTTAAATTTAGACATGAACAATTGCTCTCTCTGTTTTCTCTTGCTTTCTATATTGCCTCCTCTTGTGGATCCTCTCACTTTTTCAAGAATAAACCATTTTAAATCTTGTTCATTGTGCTTTTTTTCCGACCAGTTTTCTACTAGTGGGGCATTCTTCTTCCCTGTTCTCAAGGCAGATCTATGTTCATTTAGTCTAGTTCTCATTTCACGACCTGTTTCCCCTACATATCCTTTTTGGCAGGGACAAATAATGAGATAAACGACATTTGTTGTCCTACAATTGACCATATCGTTGATCCAATGTCGTGTCCCATTCAATTCCACTTTCTGTTCTTTAATTACAGATTTGCAATTAGTACAAGAGCTACAAGGAAATCCAATATGCTGCTTTGGTGTTTAGTATTTTGTTTTCTATACGTTTTCACCAGGTGGTTACGAATTGTTTTATTCCTCCTGTACGCAAAGATGGGTTTTTTAAAGGTACATTTCCTGGATTATTTAAAGGAAACCAATTTTTATTTATCAAATTTTTTAATTTATTACTCATACTGTTGAAATTGGTGACCATTACGATACCTTTTTCTACACTACTAGTGTTACTTTTCCCTTCAAACAAGCTATCACGATTATAATATTTCGCTCTCTTGTATGAGCTTTTATTAATCTTTTCGGATAGCCGCGAGCCATTAGCTTGTGTTGTTGTTTTTTTAGCATGGATTTCAAAATCCTTCATGTCACTACAATTACGTCTAATGCGTAAAAACTGACTAAAAGGAATACTATCCTTTTGACATTTTGGATGATTACTGGTGTGATGCAATATTGAATTTCTATCTGATGGTTTGGTATATAATTCCACCGAAAGTGCATCTTTATTCTCCTTTATTGTTATATCTAAGAAATCCACTGAGATTTGGCTCATGTTGGATGTAAACTTTAAATTGGTGTCTCCACAATTCAACCAATCTATGAATGAAATCAAATCTTTGTGTTCTCCTTCCCAGATAAAGAAGACGTCGTCAATAAATCTTGACCACTGCTTCACATTTTCATAATAGGGAGAGATCTCATTGTGGATATGTTTTTTCTCAAACATGCCTACGTAGAGGCATGCTAAGTTGGGAGCACAGGTTGCTCCCATGCTAGTCCCTTTGGTCTGACAATAAAAATTGTCATCAAAGAGAAAGATGTTATTCATTAAGATAATTTCTGTACATTCCACAATGAATTTATTTAAAGGAGATAAATCATCTTCCTCATTCTTTAACAGATCTTTTATCATCTCAACTGTGTCCTTTTGTGGTATATTAGTATATAAGGACTCAATGTCCAAACATACTAGCCACTCTTGTTTGTTGTTAAACTTAATCCCCTCTACTTTAGAGATCATGTCTGTTGTGTCCTTAATAAATGAAGGGAGCTGTTTTACAAGAGGTCTAATAAAACAGTCCACATACTTGCTTAACGGCTCAGTAAGGGAATCAATACTAGACACGATAGGTCGCATCGGAGGACCCAAGAGGTTCTTATGGACTTTAGGGAGTCCATATAGGGCAGGTATTGTTGGCTGATCATTTTGCATGAATTTATATTCCTCTTCACATATAATTCCATCTTCTCTGATTAGCCTTAGTAAATTGTCTACTCTGCTTTTTAGATTGTTCCATTCTTCCCTACTTGATTTTCTATAATGGGTTGGTACATTTAAAAGTGCTTGCATGCATTTATTATAATCCAACGTATCCAAAACCACTATACTGCCCCTTTGTCTCCAGGCTTTATCGTTATAGTTTCGCAGTCTTGGAGATTCTTTAGTGCTTTGCGTTGTTCCAATGACAGATTTGTATTCACCCAGGTATTATCTTTTAAAAGGTTTTCCAGTCCCTTTGTTATTACCTTTTCAAAAGTATCAACTTCCTGTCCCACTAGATGTTTTGCTGGAGTCCATACTGATTTTGGTTTAAGACCTGATTTATTATTGCTGGGATTATCTTCTCTATTTTCAAATAATTTTTTTATTCAAATCTTTATAAAAAGGTCTCTTACATCTTTTTCAATGGTGAATCTACAAGCTGGAGCACATGGAGCGAAACCTAGTCCCTTTTCTAATATTGATGTTTCATCTTTAGTTAATATTTTACTAGAAAGATTTATTATAGGGGCTTTCATATTCCCTACTCCCATTCCTTCTGGCTTCGGGTTCTCATATAGGGCCTTCTCATTCCTGTCTCTCTGGATTGATTTATCCCTCGTCCTCTCCCTCGTGTCCTGAATGTTTGGGGGTGTTTCCTTTGTTGTTGTCCTAAATAAACTGGATAGTCCCTACTGTGTCCTGCTGTTTCTTCTCTTGGGTCATTTCTGCTTCTCATGTCAGCACTCCTTTCTCCTTCTGAGTCAGAACTATTGTATGATGTGTCTGAAAAGGTTACATTCTTCTTAAAATATTTATTTCTATTGTACTGATTAGTTAAGTAACGAATACACACAGCCTTCAACCTGTGCAGTACTCTCCACAAAGAGGCCACTCCCTCCAGAAATTGAAGTCTCCTTAGGTGGCAAGACCCTGATATGCACAGCCTTCACCTTGTAAAAACCACTTACGGAGAGCACCTCCCCATCTAGAACTTGAAGCCTTATTGGCAACCCCTACTAGGCACAGCCTGCACCTTGTATTAAACTCTTCACGGAGAGCTCACTCCCGCCATACACCAAAAGCTTTTTAAAGATACCAAACATGTTGTAAAAGGTCAACTTGTTACCAGTACAAAACATGTACACAATTCGCTCCAGATGTAGCTCACTAAATACCTTTCCATATTATAACTGTACAGAAAAATATCACACTCATTGGATGGTGTCATCAGTGATGTCATCAATGAGGTCACTGAACATATCATGAGTGATGTAATATATAAGGTCACAAGCAGTGCATGGCTGGGGTGTAAGTTATTGTTAGCTCATGCCCCCTCCCCTTTTTTTGGGTGAATTTCAGCCCCTGGGGTACCCAGGTCCCATAATGGCTAGGGGAGGGAAGCTACATGCCCCTCCCCTTATACAATGCAGCCCTGGGGTGGGTTCCCCATGTTCTATACTTGCTTGGCGAGGGAGCGCTTGGTCCTCCTTTCCCTTATGGAATGCAGCCTTGGGGATAGGCTACCCGAGGTCTATGATGGCTCGACAAAGGGGACTACAAGGACCCCCTCCCTTTCAATTTAAGTAGCATCGCTGGAGGATGGGGTCCCTAGGGCCTTTTCAAGACTCTGGGGGGGGGGCGATGGACCCCTCCTCTTTATCAATACATTGGGGCCCGGGAGTGGGCTCCAGGGGTCTGAAAGAGGCTTGGGGAAGGTGGCCATGTGGCTCACCTCCCCCTTTAAAAAAATGGGTGGCCCTGGGGGATGGGTTCTATGGGGCTAATGGAGACTCAAGAAGAGGGGCCGCATGACCCCGCCCCCCGGTTAAAAACGGACAGCTTCAGGAAATGGGGTACCCGGCGCATAATAA
Source organism: Calotriton arnoldi (assembly GCA_963921515.1). Lineage (NCBI taxonomy): Eukaryota > Metazoa > Chordata > Amphibia > Caudata > Salamandridae > Calotriton > Calotriton arnoldi. The sequence continues at coordinate 345,335 of CAWUFW010003172.1, read as the reverse complement.
GGATCTAGAGACGAGCTGAATGCCTGCCTCTCCAGTTAATTTGTTTTTCATCCTGGAGGATAGGGTCTCAAGGACCTTTTAAGGCTTGGGGAGGGATGCCTAACTGCCCTGATCCCCTTTTTATTGGAGCTGGCCCCAGGTATGGGTATCTGGGGCAAATTACGGGTTGGGGAGGAGTTGCATGCCCCTCCCCTTAATATATATGTTTTACCCCAAGGGAGGTGGTCCCCAGGGCCCAAAGACCAACCCTATACTGTGCACGCCAAAGACTGTGTGTGGTGTTGGGTTAACAGCCTGCTAGGAGTTTGGCCACAGGGACTGGCAACAGGGCAAGCCATGTGGCCTGTACCCTGCTGTGCATGGCCAAAGGCTCTGTGCTGAGTGGAGGTGGCTGCCTTTGGGGGGGTTGGCTTTCAGGCTTGCGCAGCTGGGGTTACCTTTACATATTGTAATAAAATATTACTTTATGTTAGAAAAAGCCTAGAAATTCACAGAAAAAAACAGAAGGTTAATGTTACACTATAGTTAGGTCTGATAAATAGATCGGTTAGTTGAATATGTCAGTGATAACATTAACGTTTTGAACTAAAAAATCACAGAAATTCACCAGTTATAGTTACTAGAGCTAACTATATCTTGGGCCCCCACCATGCACTGCTTATTTTAACACATATTACATCACTCATGACATGTTCTATGACATCACTTTTGACATCACTGATGACATCATCCAATGAGTGTGCTACTTTATTCTATAGTTTAAATAGTGGAGGGTAACTACCATATTACGTTTCTATCTCATCTTCTTACAGCCTGTGTCCAGCTAATGGGAGTAAGTGTGCTACTTATGCATCACAGGTGTGTAGAGGTATTGGACATGTTATAAATATTTGAATTAAAGAGTAACTCTGTGGGTAGATGACAGTTGATGACTTGTGACCAGTATGTTCCACACAAGTTTTTTGGTTCTGCAGAAAATGTTTCCAACAAAGCAAAGATTCCTAAGTAGTAGATACCAAGTATTGTAAGCAGCCTTGAGTTACTAGACAGAATCATCTCAGCATGAAAAAGCCAATACTAACATAGAAGGCTGTGTGCACCTGGTACTAACTTATGTACATGTGCTTCTTTTGCTTCTGAAGATGGGCTATCTGTAATATTTTCACTACAGTATGAAGACTGCAGGTAGTATGACCTTTAACACCTGAGATCTTGGTTATTGTAAGCAAATGCTGTCTTTTTTGACAAGTGTTTTATAGACTGCACACTGCTTTTACTATATACTTTTTAATACTCTGATATATTTCTCATGAGTTTCACTCTTTGTAAACAGTGTGGCACAGATAAACTCTCTCCACATATTAAACACTGTTTACAGTACCCACTTTTCCACTCATATCAACTTCATTTCTCAATGTAGGTTCGGTGACTGTGAGGGGTTTGATGCAGATAAAGGCTGTCCATAGTAGGGCATTAATTCTGGAACAGACGTTGAGTATCTTGAGGAGCATGGCTTACTCTGAACAGTTGTATACAGATAGAACACCGTGTGAAATAATGGTTCCCTATATATCTGTGGTTGATTGTTAATGTGAACTAGGCTACCCATGAAGTGTATGTTATAGGGTCAATGCTGAACATAACACATGCTTGCTACACCTAGGGGAACACTATCTTTCATGGCATTAATACTGTTTCATAATATTCTGAGCTATGTTGTATTTACTTGCAGGTCTCCAATGCCATTCTAGTATACAGACAATGTATGCAAAAGAAGCTTGGGTGATGTCATCAGTAATGTCATCAGTGATGTCATCAATGATGTGGTAGTAATACTTTATTTCGGTACAGAGACCATTAAAGTGCAATTACAGTAAAAACATTATATTGATAAAAAGCATAACAAAAGTCATCGCAAAAAGAGGAAGCAAAATGCGTAAAAACTTTATAGTAACATATAATCCATATGATGGGCATGATGGGGGACCTCAGGGGAAACAATTACCACCAACAGCATAAACCTCCATATGGCCTAGTTTCATGCCAATATGTGGTCCGCCTTGTTAGATGGCCCGGCCTACCCTATCTACAACAAATTACAGAGGTATTCTCCCATTCGTATTACTACCCTATCCACAAATTACAGAGGTATTCTCCCATTCGTATTACTACCCTATCCACAAATTACAGAGGTATTCTCCCATTCGTATTACTACCCTATCTACAACAAATTACAGAGGTATTCTCCCATTCGTATTACTACCCTATCTACAACAAATTACAGAGGTATTCTCCCATTCGTATTACTACCCTATCCACAAATTACAGAGGTATTCTCCCATTCGTATTACTACCCTATCCACAAATTACAGAGGTATTCTCCCATTCGTATTACTACCCTATCTACAACAAATTACAGAGGTATTCTCCCATTCGTATTACTACCCTATCTACAACAAATTACAGAGGTATTCTCCCATTCGTATTACTACCCTATCCACAAATTACAGAGGTATTCTCCCATTCGTATTACTACCCTATCCACAAATTACAGAGGTATTCTCCCATTCGTATTACTACCCTATCCACAAATTACAGAGGTATTCTCCCATTCGTATTACTACCCTATCTACAACAAATTACAGAGGTATTCTCCCATTCGTATTACTACCCTATCTACAACAAATTACAGAGGTATTCTCCCATTCGTATTACTACCCTATCCACAAATTACAGAGGTATTCTCCCATTCGTATTACTACCCTATCCACAAATTACAGAGGTATTCTCCCATTCGTATTACTACCCTATCCACAAATTACAGAGGTATTCTCCCATTCGTATTACTACCCTATCTACAACAAATTACAGAGGTATTCTCCCATTCGTATTACTACCCTATCCACAAATTACAGAGGTATTCTCCCATTCGTATTACTACCCTATCCACAAAATTACAGAGGTATTCTCCCATTCGTATTACTACCCTATCCACAAATTACAGAGGTATTCTCCCATTCGTATTACTACCCTATCTACAACAAATTACAGAGGTATTCTCCCATTCGTATTACTACCCTATCTACAACAAATTACAGAGGTATTCTCCCATTCGTATTACTACCCTATCCACAAATTACAGAGGTATTCTCCCATTCGTATTACTACCCTATCCACAAATTACAGAGGTATTCTCCCATTCGTATTACTACCCTATCCACAAATTACAGAGGTATTCTCCCATTCGTATTACTACCCTATCTACAACAAATTACAGAGGTATTCTCCCATTCGTATTACTACCCTATCTACAACAAATTACAGAGGTATTCTCCCATTCGTATTACTACCCTATCCACAAATTACAGAGGTATTCTCCCATTCGTATTACTACCCTATCCACAAATTACAGAGGTATTCTCCCATTCGTATTACTACCCTATCCACAACAAATTACAGAGGTATTCTCCCATTCGTATTACTACCCTATCCACAAATTACAGAGGTATTCTCCCATTCGTATTACTACCCTATCCACAAATTACAGAGGTATTCTCCCATTCGTATTACTACCCTATCCACAAATTACAGAGGTATTCTCCCATTCGTATTACTACCCTATCCACAAATTACAGAGGTATTCTCCCATTCGTATTACTACCCTATCCACAACAAATTACAGAGGTATTCTCCCATTCGTATTACTACCCTATCTACACAAATTACAGAGGTATTCTCCCATTCGTATTACTACCCTCATCCACAAATTACAGAGGTATTCTCCCATTCGTATTACTACCCTATCCACAAATTACAGAGGTATTCTCCCATTCGTATTACTACCCTATCCACAAATTACAGAGGTATTCTCCCATTCGTATTACTACCCTATCCAAAAATTACAGAGGTATTCTCCCATTCGTATTACTACCCTATCTACAACAAATTACAGAGGTATTCTCCCATTCGTATTACTACCCTATCCACAAATTACAGAGGTATTCTCCCATTCGTATTACTACCCTATCCACAAATTACAGAGGTATTCTCCCATTCGTATTACTACCCTATCCACAAATTACAGAGGTATTCTCCCATTCGTATTACTACCCTATCTACAACAAATTACAGAGGTATTCTCCCCATTCGTATTACTACCCTATCCACAAATTACAGAGGTATTCTCCCATTCGTATTACTACCCTATCCACAAATTACAGAGGTATTCTCCCATTCGTATTACTACCCTATCCACAAAATTACAGAGGTATTCTCCCATTCGTATTACTACCCTATCCACAAATTACAGAGGTATTCTCCCATTCGTATTACTACCCTATCCACAAATTACAGAGGTATTCTCCCATTCGTATTACTACCCTATCCACAAATTACAGAGGTATTCTCCCATTCGTATTACTACCCTATCTACAACAAATTACAGAGGTATTCTCCCATTCGTATTACTACCCTATCTACAACAAATTACAGAGGTATTCTCCCATTCGTATTACTACCCTATCCACAAATTACAGAGGTATTCTCCCATTCGTATTACTACCCTATCCACAAATTACAGAGGTATTCTCCCATTCGTATTACTACCCTATCCACAAATTACAGAGGTATTCTCCCATTCGTATTACTACCCTATCCACAAATTACAGAGGTATTCTCCCATTCGTATTACTACCCTATCCACAACAGATTACAGAGGTATTCTCCCATTCGTATTACTACCCTATCCACAAATTACAGAGGTATTCTCCCATTCGTATTACTACCCTATCCACAAATTACAGAGGTATTCTCCCATTCGTATTACTACCCTATCCACAAATTACAGAGGTATTCTCCCATTCGTATTACTACCTATCTACAACAAATTACAGAGGTATTCTCCCATTCGTATTACTACCCTATCCACAAATTACAGAGGTATTCTCCCATTCGTATTACTACCCTATCCACAAATTACAGAGGTATTCTCCCATTCGTATTACTACCCTATCCACAAATTACAGAGGTATTCTCCCATTCGTATTACTACCCTATCCACAAATTACAGAGGTATTCTCCCATTCGTATTACTACCCTATCCACAAATTACAGAGGTATTCTCCCATTCGTATTACTACCCTATCCACAAATTACAGAGGTATTCTCCCATTCGTATTACTACCCTATCACAACAAATTACAGAGGTATTCTCCCATTCGTATTACTACCTATCCACAAATTACAGAGGTATTCTCCCATTCGTATTACTACCCTATCTACAACAAATTACAGAGGTATTCTCCCATTCGTATTACTACCCTATCCACAAATTACAAGAGGTATTCTCCCATTCGTATTACTACCCTATCCACAAATTACAGAGGTATTCTCCCATTCGTATTACTACCCTATCCACAAATTACAGAGGTATTCTCCCATTCGTATTACTACCCTATCCACAAATTACAGAGGTATTCTCCCATTCGTATTACTACCCTATCTACAACAAATTACAGAGGTATTCTCCCATTCGTATTACTACCCTATCTACAAAATTACAGAGGTATTCTCCCATTCGTATTACTACCCTATCTACAAATTACAGAGGTATTCTCCCATTCGTATTACTACCCTATCTACAAATTACAGAGGTATTCTCCCATTCGTATTACTACCCTATCTACAAATTACAGAGGTATTCTCCCATTCGTATTACTACCCTATCTACAAATTACAGAGGTATTCTCCCATTCGTATTACTACCCTATCTACAAATTACAGAGGTATTCTCCCATTCGTATTACTACCCTATCCACAAATTACAGAGGTATTCTCCCATTCGTATTACTACCCTATCTACAACAAATTACAGAGGTATTCTCCCATTCGTATTACTACCCTATCTACAAATTACAGAGATTATTCTCCCATTCGTATTACTACCCTATCTACAAATTACAGAGGTATTCTCCCATTCGTATTACTACCCTATCTACAAATTACAGAGGTATTCTCCCATTCGTATTACTACCCTATCTACAAATTACAGAGGTATTCTCCCATTCGTATTACTACCCTATCTACAAATTACAGAGGTATTCTCCCATTCGTATTACTACCCTATCTACAAATTACAGAGGTATTCTCCCATTCGTATTACTACCCTATCTACAAATTACAGAGGTATTCTCCCATTCGTATTACTACCCTATCCACAAATTACAGAGGTATTCTCCCATTCGTATTACTACCCTATCTACAACAAATTACAGAGGTATTCTCCCATTCGTATTACTACCCTATCTACAAATTACAGAGGTATTCTCCCATTCGTATTACTACCCTATCCACAAATTACAGAGGTATTCTCCCATTCGTATTACTACCCTATCCACAAATTACAGAGGTATTCTCCCATTCGTATTACTACCCTATCCACAAATTACAGAGGTATTCTCCCATTCGTATTACTACCTATCTACAACAAATTACAGAGGTATTCTCCCATTAGTATTACTACCCTATCTACAACAAATTACAGAGGTATTCTCCCATTCGTATTAATCATCAACAATAGGTATCCCATTCTGCAATAAAAATGTTAAAATGTTGTTAAAAAGTGTCATACAGTAAAAACAGCTTGAGAACAATTTGTAGGATAATTTTAGCTGATAATACGGTGTTCATAAAAGCATGGCTTGTATTTACATAGCAGCAATGATAGTTACAAATTCACAGGCATTAAACTTTTCATGCGTATTGTCTAGGCCCCCATAAAAAGCGAGCGATTGCAAATACAGGGGGCTCATTTGTGTCACTTTTCAGTATACGCATTGCCTCCCAGTAGTACCTTACACCCTTAAGTTTGCACCACGCATAAACCCATTTTTTCCGTAGATTGGAATATCTGGGAGAAAAAAGCAAGAAATGAGCCTCTATTTCTTTTAGCTGCAGACAAAAGGGGCGCCATCCCTTTTAGACCATCTAGACGTAAGGCTTCTTTGGGGTAAGATGCTGAGTCGGAACTGTATATACACTCATCTCACCCCTGCTGGGTATATCCTGTCCATATAGGGCTCAAAGCTTGGCAAGCATTTGAGAAGTAGAAATTGTCCTGTTAGTGAGCTCTTCCTATGTTCAGCCCAGTGTCTGGTCAGATCACGTTCCCAATCATTTTTATTTAGTAACAGCTTATCACCTTTGGTAAGTTCGTCCGGTATAGCCAGCAGATTTCCTAATTTGAGGGATTCGATCTGATTTTTGACGTGTTTTAGCCAAGGGGTACGGGTGGTCGTGTCACAGGTCATCAGATCCCTGAGTCCTCTCTATAGATATTTACATCCAGGGTGGCATATAGCAGTGGTTTGAAAGAGGAAACCAGATGAATAGGATTAATTGCTAAATCGAATCTTAGTGGCACCAATGGTGCCCTTTTCGGGAGATTAAGGAGGCCGTTGCTAAATGTATTCTCCTCAATGGTTATTATAGATGAATCTGTATACCCCTAGATTGCTGCTCTACAGAGGGCAGCCGACACAGCTGTGGCTAAATAGATTTTTTATGACTGGTGACACAGCCCCACCAGCAGTCGACTTATGTTTCTTGCTAATTAAAAGTGCATGCTGGAAGAGACCGCCCTTGATTTTATCAATTTGCTTCACCCATTTTAGAGAGTCTGTCATTCTAATATCCAGGTAATCAAATTGTGAAGTCTGTTCTACCAATGCACCTTCTATTCTCACTTTGCCTCTAAAGGTTCTATGGGGGTTAATCCCCATAAATTTGGATTTATCTGGATTTATTTCAAGGACTCTATTTTCACAGAAAGCTACAAATGAATCTAGTTCCTTTTGGAGACCCATTGGGGTTCTAGAGATGAGTAAGATGTCATCTGCGAACATTAAGATCGGGACCGGTTTATCAGCGAGTTTTGGGGCATCATGTTCAGTTGCAGAGACCCAGTTCACATCACCATTAATAAACATACTGAATAGGGTAGGGGCAAGCACACAGCCCTGTTTGACGCCCCTTTCTTAGGAATCTTATCTGTGAGATCACCAATATTGTTCCACCTTACTTGTGCATAAGTATCAGTATGTAAAATCCTGCGAATCCAAAGTAAATCCTTAGGCATCCCGTAATTTTACATTATTACACCTATTATTGGCTGTCTCGAGGTCACTTGAGAAAATTAAAGGTGCTAGATTTTTACTCATAAAGACCGCTGGATTGAAACTTGCACATAACACCTGATGATCACTATCCGTACTGGCCAGAGCACCTGATCAATAAATGTATAGTCAATATGACTAGTTAAAGTGCCTCTTTTGAAAGTCGGATGGTGGGACAGTCAGAGCGGGTGTTACCATTGGCAATTTTTAGGACAAATTCAATAACCAGTTCTTCTAGTTGTGAGGCAACAGTCGTCTGCTTTAATGCCACTTGCTCAATTCCCCTGCAACAGCTAGCTCCTCAGGTTCTATGGCACAAACCATGTTCAGCCCACCCTGTGAAAGTCTGGTATTACAATCACCTGCAATTATTTTTAGTGTACCCGGATTTAGTTGGAACAGCATATCCTTAAGGTAACCAGCTGTTGGTGATAAAGAATTACGGGTCACTGACCTAATATACAAATATCCTATAAATAGTTGCCTTCCCCCCTGTGAAGTTTTTACTGTTAATTTCACCCCTAAGAGATCCTTGCTATTACACGGGATCAACTTAATTCTTTGAAATTTATCCAACCTTAGCCATATAAGCAGGCCCCTGAGGCTCTTCCAGATGTAGAGGGAACCGCATTAACAGAATGATTACAGAACCCACTCCTAAAAACAGGGTCAACTTGCCCCAGATCTCCTGTTGGAGAACAATGTGGTGGTGGTCTATAAATGCCCCCTCATTCGGGGTCAGAACCTTTGGCTCTGATGCCTGCAATGTTCCAAGATATTAAACTAATAAACACATCTCTTTCCTCATTATCTTTTCCAAAAAGCGCCGGCTGTGGATAAATACCCAGTACGTTCGTCGGGGTCGCCTGTGGGATATCTCGAGAACCTCACCCCCTCTCTAATCAGGGCCGTAGCCACAGGGTGCCTGAGGGGGTTGGGCCCCCCTAAATGCAACTGCAAGCATGTCAGAGATTGCTTTTGCTTTTGCTAAGGATTTAGAAGAGAGAAAATGCCTGAAGGGAAAGCGCTGCTAGAGCCACGGTCAGAGGCTTTTGGATAGGGAAAGTTGCAACATTGTAATAGTTTTGCACAGGGGGCGGGAGGAAGCAGGTTTCTCCCGGGCCATGTCCACCACACTCCCAAGCAAAGCAGGAACATTTCTCTTCAGTCTGCAGCTCCTCTTGGGTCTGCAGCAGCGCAAGACACACTGGCCATCAATCAAGTTGAAGATCAGGTCAGGTTTCCATTCTGTTTCATAGTTTGACACATAAAATGAAATCATATCCATTCTCTGTGTTCAAAGTAGCATGAGCTAGCCAGTGAATAAACAGTCACACTCAGCCAGAGGGCATGTTGCTTGTATATGGGGGCTGAGCTGGGCAGGTCTCTCCTGTCAGGCAATCTACCATTAGCAGGAGGAGTTAACTGACAGGTCAGTGGGTTGTTTTTTTTTGGCTGTATCTGGTCTGTTTCTGGTCTGGAGGGCTGCTTTTTTCAGTTGATTACTACAGCCATTGCCTGCAGCAAGCACAAATGCATGCGCCTTACATATCTTGCAAAACAGCCATACAGCGTCTCTCTGCAAGCTCAAAACTAATCTGATTTATAAATATGGGGTTCTCTATCTGATTCGCTAATGAGTCCAGGTTTATTGTGTTTTTTTAGCCTTTTTTCTGTCACAGTCCAACCCTGATGCTGAGAAGGGAGACAGAGGTTCTGTCTTCTGTGATCCCATGACTGTGGCCTCAACACTGTTAAAAAAGGAAAGTAGGTCTTGGGAAGTGAGTCGATGACTGAGGAAACAACATTATTTTGCATTCCTATGAGAGAATTGGTGGGTGAGATAGGTTTCTTGTAGTGCTGCAGTGAATATGTTTCTAACCCCATAGCCATTCAAGTCCCTCTTTGTTTGTTCCCGAATAGACATGACTTCTTCTCTTTAAAGAAGGAATCCTCCTCCCTCAGTCTTAGAAAAAAATGTTTGCTCATTCCAACAGCTTACCTTAGCATAGAAATACATGCTCTTATGTCTTTATAGGTGTGCAGAATAACAGGGTTTAAGGGATTGAGGTTTGGTGTAAGTAAACTCAATGAGAAGACAACTTTCAGTATTTTTCAGAGGGCAGCATTAGGAGTTAGTGGATAGAGACATGCAAGGCCACTGCTCGCTTTGGAAGGGGGGGACAGCAATGTCAGCTTCAGAAAATACAAATTATGGGCTGGTTCCAGCACTAATCATAACTAATGGCAGTGTCAAAGTCTGTATATTGTATTGTAGTGATATAGCACTTCGTACCCTTAACAAGGTGCCACACGACATGCATATTTGTGTCTGCATATGTGTCCACTGATATGTATGCTGGTGGGTGAGTGTATGTGTGTTTCTGTGTGATGGATGTGGGAAGGGAAGGCTGCCTTTCTATTCCCAAACTGAGACAGAAGAATCTTACCAGTTTTGTTGAGTCTATCATTTTTAAGCAAAAGTGCTTTTAGTTTTTCTTTCTCCACTTTGACAAAAACCTCTAGTTCAATGTGAATTTATTGGAGAAAATACATTTCCGTGACTTCATTGGTATATCTCCTATTCCAACATGTTGGTGTGTATGGTCATTTGGCCACTTCCACAGCTATCGCTGTCCAGCTCACTGGGATGCCTGTTTATTGGCTGAAGATGTAATTAAAACACAAGACCCTTTGTCCGTTGATGCCCAGAATCCCCCAGTGCCTGGCCTGGCACTGAAGCCTTGCAAGGTGAAGGGGGATTCTTTAATGCAGCACTGTTCATAAGAATACGCTAAATTGACTGTCTTCCTCAGCTGTCTCATTCCCTTTCCTGGATTCAAGAAGAAATTTGCCTTGCATTGTGATTCGTTTGCAGAAGAACGAAAGACGTTCTGATGGCAAAGCATATGAGATTAATTTTAGCAGCTCTAAAGTAGAGCCAGTAATTCATTTTAGAGCATCAGGACAAAACTGGGATTTTTGAATCATGCTTTCAGTGAACCTCCTATGGCTCAGTAGCAAAGGCGTAGTGGAGGCCCCCACAGCCCTCAGGGTTTCTTGTTTTTGAGGGGAACCCCTCACCTTCTAAGCCATGCCATTGCGAAATGTGTGCAATAGCATGGAATAAGAAATAGTTAAATGCTCTGGAAAGCCACTCCACTTTCCAAGCAGGCCCATTCAGTTTAAGGCGGGCCCCAACCGTTCAGATGTCCCTCATTGAACCCAAGACCAATGAATATCTGTGCAATCTTGGATACTCCTGGGTCCTTGATCAGATTCTGCAAGGGGGTATCATTTTGCCTTATGCCAATTCTCAGTAGTTGTACATTTTTAACAAAATAAATCACCATAACACCGCAGCTAATTGTGAGTGACATGTACGCATTTTATTTAATGAATGAGAGAAGTGACAGTGGTACCTGTACCATCCAAGCACCTCTCCCCTTTTAGCCTAACAACTCTTGAATCAGGAAGGGTGGTCCACGACAATCAGTAATATGGTAGCAGCTTCCTGTCTGGATCTGGTATTTGCAAGGTTGCATTTACATTTGGATTTAAAAATAATCCAAAATAAATCAGAGCGCTCAAGCCAACCTATGAAATACAAGTAACCTATCAATTTGTTTTTTATATTGAATCCTGTTTCTAGTAGATAGACATTTATTATATATTCAGGACTACAAATACCAGAATGCAAAGGAAAACAGGAATAGAAAAGCTACTACAGCAAACAAAGAACACCTGTAGGTTAAACTAACAGTGCATGAATGTGGAATTCTGCAGATTCAGAAAACATTTTAGTCTGCAATGTATTAATACTTATGTTCAAATTTGGACATCAGTAAGGTACAGTACATTGTACAATTGTGCATTGTATATTGCATAATACTGGCAGTAGGCAAAGTTGCGAGTGACTTCGTAAGAAAATATTTGGGAGCCGGCTTTCATTTTAAAACAGTAAGCCGTGCAAGCTTCACATTCAGCTCATTAACCTCATGAGAGACAGAACTCGTAAGAAGCACACTATTGTGCCTGCTGGACCAGCTACTGTTGAAGGGTTTACGACTAATCCCATCAACCAGCTTTTACATACACAATCATGCATGCAGCACACACAGACTTCCACATATAGCACAACACTAAGCACACTACATATTAATCAAAAAACTGACCATAGACGCATAAATAAGTCATCACGATTACAGTAGATATAAGCCTTGCATACTAAGCATATAGCACACATGTCACAACACAACAAACAATGCATACGGAAAACACGCACACACACTCATGCACAGCTATATTTTCAGCTGCACTTTGTCTCTCCATAACTGATGCAGGTCTAGAAAGTGCTCCTTTGTAGAATCAGTTATTAATGCTTCATTGAAAAGTGTGCATTGTTATTGTTTACATACCATACCTCCATTTTCAGTGAACCTCTGCTGTCAGAAAGGAGTAATTAGTAACTAGGTGTGTACCAATCTTGACCCGCAGCCCCAAAAGGTCATTGAGAATATCACTTTTGTGCATGTCTTGCACCACCCACAGTGGCTAAGGCTTTTCTTTTTTTAAATATCTCTTTATTAACATTTTCAAGCATGAAAAAGAGAACATTTTGCAGTATTGTTACTGTTACTCTGGGAGGGGAGCGGCCTTGCGTCAAAGGGTGGCTAAGGCTTTTTTAGTACTGATAAGTCTAGTCCGCGCTCGATAAAAATGCACGCAATGGTTGAATCAGCAGTGATGTAAAAACAGTTGCTCTCCCCACCCAACAAAAACTGGCCATCAAAGCACTGGATTCTTTTATGAGTGCCATTTCAGATGAATTGACTTTCTAACAAATTTAATTGACACTGGTGTAGGACTGCAAAATGCACTTGAAGAAGGCAGGCCCTCTTGCTACAGTCTTATTTTTTAGCATTGTCCATGCAGTAGTGGAATTGGTCGGAGGCATTTGTAGGAGTGGGATACGCTTGAGGAGAAAGTGAGTAACTTCTTACGAAAAAAGTTTGGGCCTTTGTACCTATTTATTTATTACAAATTAATCACTGCTCCACTGCATTGTGAAACAAATCTCAAACTGTTTCTTTAATTTTCAGATGTTCTGTGAAACTGCTACCCCATACGTATTTAAATAAATTAGCCTGATGGTGAGATAATCATATTGCTTCATCTCTCACTTTAAGAAACTTAGGGGCATATTCTCAAGGAGCTATCGCCGAGTTATCGGCACTTTATCGCAGCCAAAGTCGCGCTAAATTTACCGCCCCATTCACAAGCTGGTGCTAACAGCCCATAACACCAGTTTGCCTGCGAAAGCACTCGCAAAAAACATCGCCACAGATGACCCCGGCAACTAACGCTAATGAGATGCAGAGTAGGCGTTCCCGAGCAAAAACCTGCAACAACACCACACCTCAACATTCTCAACGACCAGCCACATCAGCGATAAGACCACAAAACAGGCGATAAGGCGCGTTAGCAGCAGGAAACTAACACCTGCTCTGACCTGGTGTAAAGTCGGACGACAAGCTGCACCATCAAGGGAGCCCAGCCCAGAGCCACACAGGAAGAACAACAGATGCCATGGAGCCACTCACCATGCACCCCGGAGCCCCGAGGGGCAACAACACCCACCTCCACCACCCCCAGGACCGCCACACCCCAACGGACCCACCCCGCCCCCCCCGGACCACCACAGAGGCAGCGCAGACAAAGACAGCGGACATACAGGAAATGCACCAGCCCTACAGACCTAACACCAAACAATGCCAATGCCCACTACAGGCCCAAAAGGACAACCATCCTCTGCATCCTGAACATCCTTGCCCACAGGCTGACGGTACCAACACAGCGGACAACCAACATCCCTCCGCAGACAAAGCTGCTGGCTGTGCTTCACCTGTTGGCCTCTGGTATCCTCCCAAACAACAACCGCCCGAGTCAAAGGAGTCTCACAGCCACCCCATCCAAGTTCCTCACACCTGGCCTGGATGCCCTCACCAGCTAGGAACCCCAGCACCCATACGTCCCCCACAATGCGCAGGAACAGCTGGAGACCAAGCAAGGACTATACGCCATAGCTGGATCCCCGCACGTGTCGGGGGCAATCGACTGCACACTTGTCCCACTTGTGCCCCCTGCCAACACCGCACACAATACCCCAACAGAAAGCACACGCATCCCATCAGCGTGCAGGCAATAGTGGACACAGGGACTCCTCACCAATGTCATAGCCAACTACCCAGGCAGTGCGCATGATCCCTTCGTCTTCCGACAAGTCCAACATCAACCAGCGCTTCCAGGATGGCACCTATGGAAATGCATTGCACATTGGCAAGTACCAAATGAACACACCACACACCTCAACTCCACAATCATGCAACTCACAACTCTGGCACTGCCCACGTCACAAAATCACATACAACATGCCAAACAACATGCCCCCCCCCACCAGATACGACAGCACAACTTACTGTGGCAACCTTGGTTAGCCATGTACATGAGCCATCAACGGCATGGCACCTCAGCCACAAAATACCGGAATGTGGGGAGAGGTGGGAACCAGGCATGTGCGAAGGAGGCAAGTGACCCATGAATGAGAATGTACACAATGCCAAGTGTTGCGGAGATGTGCTGGACAGACTGCAGTATGCAGACCACAGACATAGCCATGTCTACATGCACTGCTGGTGTTTGGAGTGTAGTGGACAGTGGACGCAACCATGTTACCCCAGCCAGTGGGGAAGATCGTGGAAATGTAGCTTGTGACACTCCCCCCCCTGTAAGCGTGTGTGGAGTGGGCTGGCCCGGAGGACGCCAGGCCAGCGTAGGGGTATGAATAAAAAGCACGTAGCCCTGGGCGTGGTTCTCTTCCGGAATGCCCAACGTGCCTGCCAGGGCGGCACCTCCCACCCCGCCACGAGGCCTACACCGTCGCCATGAGCGGTGTGGCCTGCGATCCTGTGCGCCTGCTGCATCCCGGGCCGCTGGTCCCTGAACTCGTCATGCCAGCCCCTGCGCAGCCAGGCCTCATTGCTCACCTGCCGACACCGGCGTGTGTCGAAGAGGGCCCACCACGTGCCGGCACAAGCTCCAAGCCCGAAGCCCGCGACCTTGGCATCCTCCTCAGACCATCACTGCCTCCGCGACACAGGCCCGCATTACTCCTTTCTCGTTGACATACTCCACCGCTGCCTCCGGCCTACACTACGGTCAAGTAGGTCACACATTTGGAACTGAGTCTTGATTATGCAATGGCAGAGTACACACCTTATGGCTGAGTTTATATCACTGTACTCCCTTGGATGTGGTGCCACCAACTCTGTGCATAGCATTCGAACTACACCTGTCTGTGGTCCCTTGCTGACTACTGCCTTCGCCCTACACTGCGGTCGAGTGGGTCACACATCTGGAACTAAGTCTTGTTTTCTGCATGGCGGAGTTCATATCAATGTACGCAAGGAGACGAGTAAGAGGAAGACGCGGTTCAGTCTGGAGGAGAAAAGGACCATGGTTACGGAGGTGATCGAACACTGCCGACAACTGCTCTGGTGTCACTAACTCCGTGCATTGCGGGCCAACGACATGTGGCTATGGGCCCCTGCTGACCGCTGCCTCGGGCCCACACTGCGGTCAAGTAGGTCACACATTTGGAACTGAGTCTTGATTACACAATGGCCGAGTACACACTTCATGGCTGAGTTTAACTCACTATACTCCCTTCGATGTGGTGACACAAAGTATGTGCTGGGCATCCCAACCACACGTGTCTGTGGGCCCTTGATGTCTGCGCCTTCGGACTACACTGCGGTCCTGCAGGCCCACACAAATCCATGCCAGTCCGTACCAGGCAGGACACAGCATCGTCGCTGGCTAAACACCCGCTCAGCTCTGTCGCTACTGCCTCGGTCAGCCACGAGTCATCCCACATGCCATTTCAACGCCGTGTGTCAGTGTTCCAGGAGGAGCTCGCTGAACAGCGGTTGGCACGCGCTGGCCGCTGCCTCCCGGTCTACATATCGGTCGAGTAGGGCACACATTGGGAACTCAGTCATGATTCATTTATGGCAGACCTGATATCATTGTACTGGCCTCGTCGCAGACTGCATCCCCTTCCAGCTCCAGGGCCACTAAGTCTGTTCCCCGACAACCATGAACACTTTCTTCTTGAGATTTGTTGGCGACTGAGTCCATGGACTGGGGGTTGTCTTCATCATCATGTCGGTGATACTGACTATGCGGCCAAAACGAGGCAGTAGCATTCCACTCCTCCATTTGCCGCTTCCGGCCGGCTCCTGCCCTCTGCATCATGCCCTGGAGGACACCTTCCACTGTCCCCCGCAAACCTCCGCTACATTCACCTTCGACATCGACGAGGACCCGCTCACCTCCCGTGGCCCTATCTCGCTGCACCGCAAGTCACTGTCCCGTGGCAGTGTGCCTGTGCCGGCCGCAGTGCATCCGGGGCCACTAACTCTGTGCAGCTCAAATCATGGCCCCAGTCTTGTGGCATGTTGGATGGCCTCTGGGCCGATGGCCTGGGGGTCATCAACGCCATGTGTCTGTGGCCCTGCACTGTCCGCTGCCTCCGCCCTCAACTGTGGTCCACCTGGGCTCACACATCAAATCGAGTCCTGACCTGCCTGGACGTCACATCACCGCAGGATGCACGTGCCACCACTGCCAGGACCAAGTCCACACAACAGGTGCCAGAGTCAGAAGTGTCTTACTGCCAGACTTTCAGAGTAGCTCACACCAGTCGTGGGTGCCATCATCTCCTCAGGTGCCACTAACTCAGTGCACCACAAATCAAGGACCATTCTGCTTGCATTTAGGGTGAACACTGTACTCTCTCCGGCAACCACCATGATGCTTCACAGTTCTTTCTGTTATGCTGATGTTTTATGTTTCTGCTTCAATTGTGATCACTGTTCAAGTTGTTGCCAGCACCAACGACTCCCTGCGGGCTGGCTTACACTCACCCCACACACATCCAGCACACTGTAAATGTCACCATGCCAATAAAGGTGTCGAGCGCACGTGCACGTGGCCAGTTCAACAAACTCTCTGAGTGTGTCTGTGTGCTCATGATGTATGTATTAGGGCCCCGGCCCCACAACCTTACATTGTGCCGTGTGTAGAGGACGCAGCCATATCACCGCAGGCAGAGGGTGGGACATTACACATGTAGCTTTGTCGTCCCCCACCCAATACGTAGGAGGAGTGAACTTGGCCGGCGTACGCCAGTCCGGCGTGGGGGTGTGGGTGATTATCACTTGGCTCTGGGTGTGGTTCAGTACTGGAAATGTGTAAAGGCATGTGTCCCTGTCGCAGTGTGGGTCTCCGTTGGGGTGTGTAGGTGGTCCACGATGGGACTTTGACACCCATGTATGGGATCTAGTGTGTCTCCTATGAGGTAGTACCCCACAAGCACATGTTCGGCCAGCCCCTTCTGGCAGTCTGACAGCTGGCCTTGTAATGGGATGTGTGCTTAGGTGGGCTGCTGTGAGCCAGCCAGGGTGGTGGGTGCGTCCAGCTGTGTTGTCTGTGCAGGGGGTGGTGTGTACTCAGTGCAGTGGGCTGCCCTGCTCCTGGAGCTCTATTGCCTGAGATGTCCATGGACTGTTGTAGGGCGTCGGTGTCGGAAGTGTGGAGGTCCTCTTCAGCATCACTGATGGGTTGTCTGGTCTGCTCTACTGGAGGTGTTGTTTGTCCCTCTGCAATGTGAAGGGGAGATGCTTGTTGACATTGTGTTGGCATGTATGTTGACGCATTGTTCAGGTTTACATACAGACTGCATGACATTGTACATTGTGACTTTTTTGGATTGGCGGACTATTTGATGCGGGATAGTGGACAATTGGACTACATGACGTAGGTGATGTTGTACACGTACATTTTCATCTCACAGTTTCCAGCTATATCAGATGTGATTGGCCATTTTCTACGCACAGGCGGAGCCAGTTGTGTCCTCTGTTCTGCGGTGTAAGTGTTGCACTGTGTTCCACATTGCCGTCCATGTGGATGTGCTGTGATTGCTATGTGTGTGTGCTACATTGTGTGAGAGTCGCACCTGCTGCTGTGATTTTGCTGCCCCTTATCCCTTGGAGGCGGTGTGCCTTTGGCTTTTGTGCTTTTGAGGAGCTGTGATGTTGGCGACTGGGGTCATTTGTGCTCCTGGACGGATTTTGTTCTCTTGTGCATTGTTTGTCTGCAGATGTATTGTTGACGTCTGTGGTTGTTTGTGCACGTGGATGTGTCAGGGTGTGACCTGCTCCTTCCGGATGTAGTTCACACTCAGCCACCTCAGTCTCGTGGTGTGCACAGTGTCATGGTGATTGTACTCCGGCCATGCTGCTCGTCATGTGGTGTCACTTGCATTGTCAGTGTGGCTCTCGCATACGCATCTTTGCTGTGTTTCACACTGGTGCATGTGTGTGTAGTGGAATTGGTGTTGTGTGGGGTGGGACCCCTTCGGGCACATGGTGGACGGGGGCCTACTTGGTGTTTGTATGTGTGCTGCAGTGTGCCACGGGGATCAGGGACATGACCCAGGGTCGTTGTGGGTCTGCGGTGTGCTACACGTCGTTGTGCATGTGTGCCATTGTGCCTGTCCCCCCAGTCCCTGTTAGTTACTCACCCTGTTGATGTTTTGTCAAGTCATGTCGAGCAGTGTCCGGACTCCCGACTCCTTGCATCGTCTCCACACTCATGACTGTGTCCGCCATTTGCTCCAGCTCCTCCTGTGGTGCAGGACTCCCACCTCCATTCGCCGTTGCTGCCTTCCGGGTGGCAGCGGGTTTCTGCTTGGTTTGGCTTTTGACTTCGTGCCAGTGCATCTTGGCCTCCTTGGCAGTCCGAATGCATTCACGATGGAATGCCATTTTTCCGTCTGTGTTGCCAATGACACGGTGGTGGAGACGGACAGTTGTTGTTAGTGCTCTGTCACCTCTGTGACGACGATCCGGTTGTCATGCGGACTGTACCCTGTCTTCCTCTTCCTCTTCTCCTTGGCCTTCCCTGACCCCGAGGTTCCTTGCTGGTGGTCTGTGGGGCTTGTGGGGTTCGCGTTGACCTGGGCACTTGTTCCGGGTGCGTCCATGTTGCTACGCATTTTATTTTGTTTATGGTGTGTTTTTCTTGTTCGGCTTTTATGGTGCATTTTCCCGCCAGGCGCGTGGGAATTGCAGGCCTGTCGCTGGTTAGCGCTGTTTTTTTTTCCGAGGTTGGCCTCATCGCAACTTTATTCGCGTTGGTGTTTCGCATTTTTTGGGCGTCGCGTTGTTTTTTACGCGGTTATTTGGAGCGTTATCGTGGGACTATCGCATGGTGCCACCAGGTTGAGAATGCTACGTTAACACTGCGTTGTTTTCCCGCGATGGACTGCGATCTGAGAAGTTGCGTTAAGCTAAACTTGCGGTGGTTATCACACATACTTGAGAATATGCCCCTTATTAATGAAATGCTTGTTTTGCTTTTCAATTTTTCGTTTTTTTAAAAGGGTCTTCTTCCTAAAATGCTATTTCACATCTTGATTTTTTCAATATATCCTTCCCAATAACTTTATCATGCCATAATCACTTTTTATATCATCAAATCACTCGTGCATCTGTATCCCTGGCCTTGTGACTTTTCCCTCCCCTTGGTGCTTTGAAGTCAACCTAGTATGGGATAAGTAGTTTATAAGCAAACAATGCCATTATGTGAGGCACTAAGGCTAGTACTGTGAGCCAATGGGGCCTACACTGAAACTAGGAAACTGTCACAGGGGCACCAAGAATGACTCAGGGGCACTTACAATGGGCCTCCAAAACTGTCACTAGCACACTGCCAAAGGAAACCAATGATGACATGGGGGCATTGCTGTGACCACAGTGACAAATACGCACTTGAACACTAACAGGGGGACACTGGCACAAGGTACTAGCAAATGGGCATTGTTAGTAAGATAATGAGACAGGCAAATCAACACTGACACTAGGGCACTGGAACAGGGGTACCCAAACAGGACCATCAATACTTACATGGGAACAGTGACATTGGGACGCGTACATGGGACACAAACACTAATTCTGGACGCTGACACAGGGATGCCAGGGCACAAGGATGTTGACACTAAACAGTGGGACATGATATTAGACTGTGACATGATATACTGACACAGGGTCACTGGCTGGGGAACACATCATTAGTGAACCTGTGATTGATGGCAGAGGTTACTGATGCAGGGACACTGACATGGAGACACTGTCATTGGGACATAGACACTAGAACACTGACCAGTGGCACCAACAATGGCATGGGGATGTTGGCAATGTGGCACTGGAAGTTGTTCATTGACACGAGTCACAAATATTGACACTGGGACACATTAGGATATTAACACACCAGCACCACAGTGATGCTGACACAAGGGCATTTCCACTGGGACAGTACCACTTGGACACAGATAATGGAACACCAACATGGAGAGATTGACTTGGGGACACTGGCACAAACATCGATGCTGGTCCAATGTCATGGGGCAGTGGTTTGGGGAGATTGTCATAGGAGCTTTATAGTATAAACACCAGGTATTTATGCTTGCACACAACACCAGGTGATACAAGGACAGTAACACAAGGGCACTTACTGGGGGAGGCAACATTCAGATACTGACATGTGGTTGCTGAGTTGGGTCACTGACACAGAGATACAGACACAAAGGCACTGACATGGGGCACATACATAGGGTCACAGGCACTGAAATTTACACTGTGACGCTGACATGGACATTGGACACTGCAACACAGCCAAGGGGTTACTGCCCAGAAACACTGTTTAGGTACAGAGACAGACACAATGAACAGTGAACACTGACACAGAGAGATGGAAACTAACAAGGTACATTGGAATTGAGATACTGACATGGGCACATGGACAATGACACAGAAAAACTGACAGGGGCACAATGACACTGGGACACTGGTGCGAGGGCACTGCCACTGGGGCATGGGTAGATGAGGAAATAGGTACATTGACATGGATACTGGAACACTCATGATGGGAGAGAAATAAAGGGACACGTATGCAGTAACAGTGACATGGGGACACTAACCCGGCAACACTAATAAGTCCATAAACACTAAAGCTGAGGGAAGTACACAAGGGTAACAGCATTGGGATACTGAGTCATAGATGCTACATGCAAAGAGGGCATGAGAAACATGCATGGGGTACTGACACTAGGTCATTGGCACTCGAGCATTAACACAGGGAAACTCTTTGCATGGACTAAGACACTGGAACACCAACACAAGCACACTGCGAGGAATATATTGTCATAGGAACAAAGGGATATCAATGCTGACAATGGAACACTTGCACAGCAGTAGAGCAGTGCATCACTGCCACTGAGACACAGCCACAAATATTGTGTGGCACCAACACTGGAAATGTGACACTTGGAAAATGATGGGAATATTACCACTAGAAGACTGACGCATGGAGCAAAGGCAGTAAAGGGACACATGTGGACATGGGGGCACCAATACTGGTTTGGGAATTTTGACATTTGGACACTGATATGGAGATAATGAAAGACAGACTTGTACAAAAATCTGAATATTGACACCAGCACTCACAGTTGGGAAATAGGGCTACAAGGACACAGAGGCACTGACACAAGCACTAAAACGTACACAAGATCACTGACACAGATTCACTAATGTATGGATACAAATATAGGGAGACACACCAGAGACCACAAACACTCGGATTATAGACATAAGAATAATCAAGTCTGTGGTCTCATCTAAACAGCATTCTTTAACAGCACTAAGAAGGCATAATGTTAGCAAGTGTTGATCACCAGCAATACTTCCTAATCTTTTTTGAGATAATATGGCAGCCTGTCAGAGATGAACCCTCCGTCCTACCTAAAATAACCCCATTCTCTGCCAGATAAAGTTTGAGTTGACAGAATACAACTGAGGTTTCCAGAAATAGTGAAGGCAGATGCTTTCTACTGTCATAGTCCAGTGGGGCTTCAATGAGGCCAGACCTGCTGCATGTGGAGGTTATTGGATACTAAGCCTGTCCAGTCTTGGATCCACTGCATGCCTCTTTCTTCCACCACTCCACACTTCCTGCCTCTTTTTCTTACTCTTGCAAGATCTTTTTTGTCCCCGTGTTCTGTCTTTGTCATCATTTTCCAATATTTCTATTCCGCCTTCTTTCTTTCTTTTCTGCCCGTCTTGCTTGTGGTCTGGGTCAAAAATCTAATGGTGAAAAATAAGTCTGGGTCCTGAAAGATAAGTGCCGGTGCCTGCTACCTGAAACCAACTGCACAAATTAAATACTGGGTACAAGGCTCTGAAACAATGACTGGGCAGCTGCCTGGCAAGTTCCTGCTGTTCAAGTAGTAGAAGGGCCTTTCACCACACGCACTTCCTCAGCTATGTCCATGCTCCCCCAACATCCTATGGTTACCTTGCATATCTCTCCTACTGGCTGTTCCATTGAGGTCTCTCTTGCTGAAGATGGTTTAGAACTGCTTTAAAAACCCACTCAATTATTGTTAATGGTTTTTAGAAAATGTACTTAGAAATGCTTGATTTGCCTTACTTTTCCCCAAAGGTGTCTTGAGGGAAGGTACATAGGCCCACGCATAATTGCATGTATGCACTATTTAGTTTTCTACAATTAATATTATACAGGATATAAGATTGTGAAAAATACCATTTAACACAGATTTCATGAACATTTCCTAGTGTTCCTTGCTCACTGTACTTTAAAAGGTACCATTTCCTATTTATTATCACTAATATTGGTAAATGTAGAAAATAGTAACACTTTAGAAAAACTGCAAAATATACTGCATTCTTTAAAATCTCACCATATTGTGCCTTTAATTAAAAAAATACTGTGGGGAACCAAACCCTTCTGAAGTTATTCTCTGGGGCCATGCCCCCCTAAACATGTACCCCTGGGCTTTCCCTCATTCACATTGGGGCATGCTCTCATTCACATTGGGGCATGCCCTCATTCACATTGGGGCGTTCCTTCATTCACATTGGGGTGTGCCCTCATTCACATTGGGGCGTGCTCTCATTCACATTGGGGCATGCCCTCATTTACATTGGGGCGTTCCTTTATTCACATTGGGGTGTGCTCTCATTCACATTGGGGTGTGCCCTCATTCACATTGGGGCGTGCTCTCATTCACATTGGGGCGTGCCCTCATTCACATTGGAGCATTCCGTCATTCACATTGGGGCATTCCCTCATTTATATTGGGGCATGCCCTCATTTACATTGGGGCGTACCCTTATTCACATTGGGGCGTTCCCTCATTCACATTGGAGCATGCCCTCATTCACATTGGGGCGTACCCTCATTCACATTGGAGCATGCTCTCATTCACATTGGGCCTTGCCCCCCTAAACATGTACCCCTGGCTACGCGCCTGGGCTTTCACTCATTCACATTGGGGCGTTCCCTCATTCACATTGGGGCGTTCCTTCATTCACATTGGGGCATGCTCTCATTCACATTGGGGCATGCTCTCATTCACATTGGGGCATGCCCTCATTCACATTGGAGCATTCCCTCATTCACATTGGGGCATTCCCTCATTTATATTGGGGCATTCCCTCATTCACATTGGGGCGTTCCCTCATTCACATTGGAGCATGCCCTCATTCACATTGGGGCGGACCCTCATTCACATTGGGGCATGCTCTCATTCACATTGGGCCATGCCCCCATAAACATTGGGGCATTCCCTCATTCAGATTGGGCTGTGCTCTCATTCACATTGGGGCTTGCCCTCATTCACATTGGGGCGTGCTCTCATTCACATTCTGGCATGCCCTCATTCTCATTGGGGCGTGCTCTCATTCACATTGGGGCTTGGCCTCATTCACATTGGGGCGTGCTCTCATTCACATTCTGGCATGCCCTCATTCACATTGGGGCGTGCTCTCATTCACATTGGGGCTTGCCCTCATTCACATTGGGGCATGCTCTCATTCACATTCTGGCATGCCCTCATTCACATTGGGGCATGCTCTCATTCACATTGGGGCATGCTCTCATTCACATTGGGGCATGCTCTCATTCACATTGGGGCGTTTCCTCATTCAGATTGGGCCGTGCTCTCATTCACATTGGGGCTTGCCCTCATTCACATTGGGGGGTGCTCTCATTCACATTCTGGCATGCCCTCATTCACATTCTGGCATGCCCTCATTCACATTGGAGCATGCTCTATTTCACATTGGGGCGTTCCCTCATTCAGATTGGGCCGTGCTCTCATTCTCATTGGGGCTTGCCCTCATTCACATTGGGGCGTGCTCTCATTCACATTCTGGCATGCCCTCATTCACATTGGGGCATGCTCTCATTCACATTGGGGCTTGCCCTCATTCACATTGGGGCATGCTCTCATTCACATTGGGGCTTGCCCTCATTCACATTGGGGCGTGCTCTCATTCACATTCTGGCATGCCCTCATTCACATTGGGGCATGCTCTATTTCACATTGGGGCGTTCCCTCATTCAGATTGGGCCGTGCTCTCATTCTCATTGGGGCTTGCCCTCATTCACATTGGGGCGTGCTCTCATTCACATTCTGGCATGCCCTCATTCACATTGGGGCATGCTCTCATTCACATGAGGGAAACGCTTTGTCTTTCTGCTGCGCTGTATTATGGACACACACGAAGAGGAAAATAGGCTGTCGGGAGGAGAATTTACGGGCTTATTTACACGGCCCTGGCGCCGCCGGTGCATCACTTTTTTTGACACTCGATGGTGCAGAGTGCAGACCCATATCTACAAGGCCACACAAAGCCACGTTGCATTGCTTTTCATGACCTCGTAGATACGGTGTAAGGCAACTGCGTCAAGGAAGCATTTTTGAGCATTCCCAGATTTACAAGGATTTGTATACCTGGGAATGCATCAAAACGGCACGCCTCCCCAGGGCAGGCGCAACGAGGAGAAATATGATTATTTCTCCTCGTTTTTTCCTCTTTCTATGTGTGTTGCATTTTGCAGCACACTTAGACAGAGAAAATGCCTACATGGATTGTTTTTGTGCAGGTAGG
Source organism: Calotriton arnoldi (assembly GCA_963921515.1). Classification (NCBI taxonomy): domain Eukaryota; kingdom Metazoa; phylum Chordata; class Amphibia; order Caudata; family Salamandridae; genus Calotriton; species Calotriton arnoldi. The sequence continues at coordinate 320,068 of CAWUFW010003172.1, read as the reverse complement.
GACACCTTCCTGCACAAAAACAATTCTGTTAACAAAGCAGACACCCTTGTACCATGAGATAAGGGTGCCTGCGTTGGCGCAAGGTAGCCAAAACTGTGCGCTGTATATCATAAATATGGGGCATTCCTGCCGTTTCCTTTTGACGCGGGGCAGCTGAGCAAAGTGAATTGCTGCGCTGCCCTGCGTCAAAAACTCGTAAATGAGGCCTAGAGTGTGTACCCCAAAACGTTCCCAGAGGGCAGCACTCTGGAAGACGTAAAAGGGGTCCCATGGCCCTCCCAGTGAGCTCCTTGCAGGCGGGTGCAGTCATTCACTACATCCACCTGCAGTGGGATCCCTGGTCCCGTCTGAAGTGCAGGAACGTGCCCCCTGCATTGTGAAGGACGGAGCGGCTGCTTCAAGAACTCATTCTGGATTTCAATAATGCGCTGCCCACAAAGCAGGAATTGGTGTATGGCTGCCCTGAGGGCACAGCATTGATTGCAAAAGGGTGTGCTGTCTCTGTTTGTGCCTGCCGCACCGTAGTGCAAACAGCGAAAGTGCACCCGTGACATAAAACGGGTCATGGCGTTTTCTTCAAACAATTTGAAGAGTGTCTATGACTTGATTTACAAAGATGAGGGTCTCAAAACAGCGGGTGTTTTTTGCACAAGGACTGGTTTGAAATCCCAACTTCATTGCGATAGGAAGGATGTACTGACCGTTGCCACTGTAAAATACTAATTTGTAGGGAGTCGCGAAGGTCCCTGCCTCATTAATATTTATGGGGCGGGAGTCATTTTGCGACTGAATGCTGACATTTTTATTCAAATGACAGGGGCTCTTTTAAAAATAAAAGTTGGTATTCAGTGAAAGACAACGGAGGAAGCACGCACCAGTGGAGCTTTCGGCTCCCTCTCATTAAATGAGTTACCACCCCCCTTTATGAAGTCGGCGCCGGATCAATGGTCTTTGACCGAAAGCGCAGTTGCAAAAAAGTGATACATTCTGTTGGGATTTGGCAGAAGAGGGTAAAGCCCCTTTTCCAACATCTCTTCCCACCAATTCGAAATCAGTTGCAAAAGCAAGTCATTTCTGAAAACCATTTGCAATGTTCTGCTCCACATCCGGTTTTTTCTTTGAATTGTGGGACTGTAGTCCTGTTTCATACTGCAATAAACAAGACAACATGTCCCAGAATTGAAAACAAAAGTTTGACTGGAGCAGCACATCAGAGCATGGTCCTGGGAAACTTGGCAGGGCGGTCCTTGTTGGGCTGATATAGACTGAACACCAGGCTGACTTTGTGCAACAGCGGGAGTGGATCAGAGTCTGTCAGTTGTTTTAGGAAACCTGAAAACAGTAGCCCAAAAGATGGCGCTCCCACTAATGAAAAGATGTGTGTTGTTGGCAGCGTCGCACTTGCTGTGAAGCAAAGAAGACCCAACTTTGTACTGCATCTGGAAGGCTAGATCACAAGATCAGTAACATCTTAGGGATTCTGTGGGTCCTGGGCAAAATGTATTTTGGGGGGCCCTGTTCGGAACAGCTTTGAATTTATGATCCAATTTCAGCTCTTTCATGCCCTCTTCGGCCTGGTCACTGACAGTGCACAGGCGTACTCGTCCAAATTCTAAATGTGCTTATATCTAATATTCCGGGATAGTGACGTGTGTTTTCAATATTATAATGCAGCAGCAGCTCACTAATATTTATTCAAATAACCTCTGTGAAGCCCTCCCATTTCTCACATGTGAGGTCCAGTTTTGCTCTAAAAGAAACTTTTTTTATAGATGTTGCATGAACCATAAACACATTTCTCTGCAAAATGCGTGTAATAGACTTTCACTCATCCCCCACATTAAAAAATAATTTAATGGACAACAGCATTTAAAACAATCTGTTTAAGAATTATTCAAGGTTATCAGGGCAAGACTCTCCAGAACAGAGCTGGGTCTATCAGGGGATCCGTGAAAGGCTGGGCCCTGGGCCAGAGCCCACTTTGCCCATGCATAAAAATGTCTCTGTACAAGATGAGCTCAGCCAGGAACAAGAACAAGGAAGAGAAACCGAAACTGAAAGTAAGGGTGAAAAGGAACTTGTGCTTGAATCCAGTAAGTGAAACCTGAAACACTGGCTGGTTTGAGCAGAAGTTGAATCTCGCAGCCACAGGTCATGCAAGAAGGATGTTTCTGAAGGCTGTTCCCTTCTGGTACTCTATTTTGAATATGTGGTTTTAGTATTTGCTTAGTGGTTTACTTTACAGTTTCCAGTCACGGCCTCTGTTTCTGTTAATCTGTGTGATAAGTAGGGTTTTCCAGGAATGAGGTGAGGTCTGTTATCTTCCATGTGAAGGCAGCTCTGTGACCAGAGACTGTTGTATAGTGCTGAGAAGCCAGTGATTCCTTGCACTAGTGAACTTGACCAGCATGGTTACATTGATCACTTTGAATCTGCTATTGACTACCTTAGTGGACGATCAACTGGACCTGACTTGTGGGCAGTCATTTGGGCAATAATGGTAGAAAGGGAGGCAGATGGGTAAATTGCTCTCTTTACTTATCACTAACACTTTATAACTGCTTTATTCCAGGAGAAGGCCTGGTTTACTATTCAGCCTCACACATAAACCAGAATATTTGTAACAAAGAGGAGCGAGAATGTGAAAGCTCTCGATAATGTCCTCCCCTTTCCGAGGTCACATAGGGAACAGTGGTTGGTGGATGGCTCCTCGCCACCCCTGCTGTCACAGACATGCTTAAATGTTGGGGTTCATCTCTGGGACCTTCTGTGAGAATCCAGCTACTTGGGCCCGATTCACAAAGTTAAAGTTAGACCAAAAGTCTAAGTTTAGACCTAAAGTCTAACTTTACTAGCAGTAAAGTTAGACTTTTTATCTAAGTTAAACCTTTGGTCTAAATTTAGACTTCAGGTCTAAATTTAGACTTTTGGTCTAAGTTTACCTTTGTGAATTTGACCCTTAGTTTAGACCTGAAGAACGTTTAGACCTAAAGTCTAACTTGACCAAAAGTCTAATTTATTACTTTTTGAGATTCACAAAGGTAAGTTACTGCTAGTAAGTTTACTACTAGTACACTTACTACTAGTAAAATTACCAGTAGTAAAGTTACTAGTAGTAACTTACCTTTGAGAATAACAAAAAGTAGTAAAGTTAGACTTTTGGCCTAAACTTAGATTTTAGGTCTACACTTAGACTTCAGGTCTAAAGTTAGTCTCTTGGTCTAACTTTACCTTTGTGTATCGGGCCCTCAGTGTGTATTCACATGCCTCCCCTTTGTTCCTAGGTACTTTTTTCATCAGTCAGTGGTAATGTATTTCTTTATGGGGTTCTTTGATAGACTAATGGGTGGTGTTCTTATCTTGTCCTTCAAGGGCAGGTCCAACAAACTTAAGATTTCAGGGACTAGCTGTTATTGGGTGTATGTGAGGGTGTCTATTTCCTGGGACTTGCTGTAGTTCATTCAGTGCTGGTGCCCATGAGTCGCTTACCCGGGGTACGTGTTTTGCTTTTAATGCTTCTCAGTGCATTAAACTTTAACATATACTTCTACGTAAACTTGTATAATAATGAGAGGAAGAAGAAGTGAAAGAGAAAGAAGGAGAAGGAAGAGGGTTCACTCAACTCTCGATACCCCTCCCTCTTGTGATGAGCAGAGCTGCCTCACTGTGGGAGTACAGCATGTGTGTATATATAGATCCTCACATCCACCCTCCCACAGGCACTTCACCCACACACACACATACACACATCCGTGGTTTGCATCCGCCCTCCAGCACCCTGAAGACATGAAGGGCCTCTTCCTCTGTCCCTTGGCTGTGGCTCTCCTGGTTGGGGCAGGTAAGACTTCATCTCTAGAACTTACATTATAGGTGTTTAAGGGAACAGCTCCAGTGATGGGCATCACCACAAGTGCCCCTAGGGAAAGCCATGAGCACAAGGAGAGATTTGAAAGCGTCCTGGATAAAATTGGTTAAAAGGCTGTGCATGTCTTTTTAGTGAATGTGCTGTATATCATAAATATGGGGCATTCCTGCCCTGGATGTGGCCTCACTGCTAGAGCGGTGGACCTCGAAGCTGGGGAACTGAGTCGAGTCTCAGCAGGAATGCTCAACATTCTGTGATTCTGAGCAAATCACTTTATCTCCCCATGCCTAACACAATGAATGTGTCTGTCTGTAACACAACTGGTGCTCATATAAAGCGCTCTGATACCTTCGAGTCCAGTTCTTGCTATATAAAACTCACAAAAAAGAATGAATGGTTCTAAATTTATGTTTGAAAATTATCACATTAAAAAATACTTCTTAACGTACTGATATCTGATTTACTAAGGTGAAACGGTTCTGCATGTCAATGAAATACACTTTTTGAATTTTGAAAAGATTTTCATACTTTTACACATTTGCTGCAGGATGACTTTAAAAGTAAATGTGCTTCTGAAGTTTAGCGGTGCAGGACACCCTAGTTGCTTTCTTTATTTAACTTCAATTAACCTTTAAATAAATGATTGCCCATTTATTTAGCATTTTTTCCAATGTTAGTGCTGAGTCAAGTAAAGAGCAGCCCAGTGCTTCTGTTGACCAGGGGACCGCATGTGAAGGTGAGGAGGGCCGCATGCGGCTCCTGGGCCGTACTTTGAGTATCTCCGGTCTAAAGCATGAGGGCTCGTTGAGCCATCCAGAATCCCTTCCTCCAGATCAGACCAGTGTAGACCCACAAGGCATGTGGAGTGAGTAATTAAAGGGAAAAGTTCTTTCCCACCAGCTGTCCCCATCTCTGCTATCAGTGGTGACAGTAGCAGTTGTCAGGGTTGTGCCATACTCCTTATTAGATACACACTTAACCCTACAAACCCCACAGCTTTTTAAGGACTGGCAGCTGAAAATCCTAGCTGAATTTGATTTATAGCAAGAGAAGGATCATGCATTGTCTTGGCAAGAATATCTCCACATGGCTACTAAAATATGGTTGCATAAATGTCGTCAAATGCTCATGGTCAACAGTTTCCCCCAATTTAATCTGCTTCACTCCCTAGAGACTCATGGTTAGTGGGGAAGATAGCCCCGTGGATCAAACTACAGCTGCTACACAGATCTTGTAACCTGTAGCTGCATAGATAAACATTTTGGATGGCACAACTGATCATTTCCACCTTTGTAGTCAATAAAATTAATACTATTGAGTGTAGGAGGAGTAATACCACTTTTAACCCACCTTGAGGTAATTTGGTCTAACTGTCCTACACATGCAGCAGTGCCTGGTCTGCTCCTACTACAAGTGATTTCATGAGCTCATGTGATAGGGGATCCTGGATAAGTTGAACAATGCCCTCAGGGGCCAGCAGATCATGAAAAACTCTCTGTGCTATATGATAAAAAAGCCTATTATAAGCTGGTAAGATAGGTATATGTAACCCTTGGGGCATAGTTCAGAATCTGTGTGTAACTTGCAGGTCATGGTAAGACTTCTCAGTGGGTTGATGTACCTGCTGTAGAATCACCAATTTTCCAAATTCAATGGCAAAATGTTCTTTTAACTGCACTATTGTTCCAATAGTTATCAACCATGTTTTCAGGAAAAGAATCCGCATAGCCCTTCTTTGTTAAGAGGGAGAAGGGATTTCTGCTCTTCCCCCTTCCACTTAAAATGTATATTTGTGTGTAAACTAGAAGAGACACTGGGTGCTCTGGGGACTGCTAGAGATCCAAGAGGGCAGATTTGGGAGACCAGCTGGGCTCATGAGGATTGGTCAATATGGATTAGTCCATATAAAGGGTATCAGCAAGACCTCCTTGAGCCATCACAGCTTGGCCACCACTGGAGAGGTGGACGATGAGTGAGAAAGACTGCAGTCATGTGACCCAAAATGGGACTAGAGCTGAGACGGGAAAGAGTTGTAGGGAGCGAAGAGCAAAAGGCAGCTGTCAAAGTCTCAGGATCTGATGTCAGTTTTAGAGAATTGTAGAACTACAAGTGATTTTTCTGTAAGGCAAGGTTTCCCTCTGATGTTTGTTAGGAACAGACTTAGGGCCTTATCATTTATTAGTTGAAAATGATCAACCACCTCCCAAATTAATCATGGAAACAAGTAATCGCTAACTCGGGCCAGCGCTGATTCGATTCTGTTGTACTTCTATGTACTTTTTTCACATGAAATACTGACATTTCTATCACTGACTCCAACCATTTATTACAAATTCACTTTGGCCTTATTCAAGTGAACTGTTCTGCGAAACACATGCTGGCTGTGCCTGCGATATAAATATGAGTTTTTGAATTACTGAATCAATTTAAGAATACAATTGTGACAAAACTGGTAATGTGATAATTCATATAAAGCTTGTCTCACAAGCTTCCCTTTTCAACTTTTGTATCCATTGTGTTTGTCAATCTCTTTGCATTGGGAGATTGTGTCAGCGCGCCCTTAATACACAGGTCATTGCTTCCTTAGTACACAGGTCATTCTGCCCTTAGCGCAAAGGTCATTGTGCCCTTAGTACACAGGTCATTGGGCCCTTAGTACACAGATCATTGTGGTCTTAGTACACAGTCATCACACCATTAGTACACAGGTCATTGTGTACTTAGTACTCAGGTCATCGTGCCCTTAGCACACAGGCCATTGTGCTTTTAGTAAACAGGACATTCTGCCCTTTGTACACAGGTCATCATGCCCTTAGTACAGAGGTCATCGTGCCCTGAGTACAAAGGTCATTGTGCCTTTAGCACACAGGTCATCATGCCTTTAACACACAGGTCATTGTGCCCCTAGTACTCAGGTCGTTGTGCTCTTAGTACACAGGTCATCGCACCCTTAGTACACAGCTCATTGCTTCCTTACCACACAGGTCATTGTGCCTTTAGTACTCAGGTCATTGTGCCCTGAGCACACAGGCCATTTTGTCCTTACCACACAGGTCATTGTGCCCTTAGTACACAGGTCAGTGTGCCCTAAGTACACAGTTCATTGTGCCCTTAGTACATAGGTCATTGTCCCTCAGTAAACAGGTCATCGTGCCCTTAGTACACAGGTCATCATGCCCTTAGTACCCAGATCATTGTGCCCGTAGCACACAGGTCATCGTGCCATTCGTACACAGGTCATTGTGCCCTTGTCGCTCAGGTCACTGTGCCCTTAGTATTTAGGACATCATGCCCTTAGCACACAGGTCATTCTGTCCTTACCACACAGGTCATTGTGCCCTTAGTACACAAATCATTGTGCCCTAAGTACACAGTTCATTGTGCCCTAAGTACACAGGTCATTGTCCCTTAGTAAACAGGTCATCATGCCCTTAGTACACAGGTCATCATGGCCTTAGTACCCAGATCATCATGCCCAAAGCACACAGGTCATCACGTCATTAGTACACAGGTCATTGTGCCCTTGCCGCTCAGGTCATTGTGCCCTTAGTACTTAGGACATCATGCCCTTAGTACACAGGTCATTGTGACCTTACCACACAGGTCATTGTGCCCTTAGTACATAGTTCATTGTGCCCTAAGTACACAGTTCATTGTGCCATAAGTACACAGATCATTGTACCCTTAGTAAATAGGTCATCGTGCCCTTAGTACGCAGGTCATCATGCCCTTAGTACCCAGATCATCATGCCTGTAGCACACAGGTCATTGTGCCATTGGTACACAGGTCATTGTGCACTCAGTACACAGGTCATTGCGCACTCAGTACACAGGTCATCGCACCCTTAGGACACAGCTCATTGCTTCCTTAGTGCACAGGTCATCGTGCCCTTAGTATACAGCTCATCGTGCCCTTAATGCCCAGGTCATTGTGCCCTTAGTACACAGGTCATTGCACCCTTAGTACACAGTCATCACGCCCTCAGTACACATTTCATTGTGCCCTTAGCACACAGGTCATCATGCCCTTAGTACACAGGTCATTGTGCCCTTACCACAGAGGTCATTGTGCCCTTAATACTCAGGTCATCGTGCCCTTAGCACACAGGCCATTGTGTCCTCACCACACAGGTCATTGTGCCCTTAGTACACAAGTCATTGTGCCCTAAGTACAAAAGTCATTTTCCCTTAGTAAACATGTCATTGTGCCCTTAGTACACAGGTCATCATGCCCTTAGTACCCAGATCATCGTGCCCGTAGCACACAGGTCATCGTGCCATTAGTACACAGGTCGTTTTGCCCTTGCCGCTCAGGTCATTGTGCCCTTAGTACTTAAGACATCATGCCCTTAGCACACAGGCCATTGTGTCCTCACCACACAGCTCATTTTGCCCTTAGTACACAGTTCATTGTGCCCTAAGTACACAGGTCATTGTCCCTTAGTAAACAGGTTATCATGCCCTTAGTACACAGGTCATCGTGCCATTAGTACAGAGGTCATTGAGCCCTTGCCGCTCAGGTCATTGTGCCCTTAGTACTTAGGACATCATGCAGTTGGCACACAGGTCATTGTGTCCTTACCACACAGGTCATTGTGCCCATAGTACATAGTTCATTGTGCCCTAAGTACACAGTTCACTGTGCCATAAGTACACAGGTCATTGTACCCTTAGTAAACAGGTTAGCATGCCCTTAGTACACAGGTCATTGTGCACTCAGTACACAGGTCATTGTGCCCTTAGTACACAGATCAATCATTGCACCCTTACCACACAGGTCATTGTGCCCTAAGTCCACACATCAGTGTGCATTTAGTACATTAGTCAGCATGCCCTTAGCATACAGGTCATTGCTTACTTATTGCACAGGTCATTGTGCCCTTAGCACAAAGGTAATTGTGCCCTGAGTACACAGGTCATTGTGCCCTTAGTACACAGGTCATCGTGCTCTTAGTACACAGTTCATCAAGCCCTTAGTACCCAGATCATCGTGCCCGTAGCACACAGGTCATCGTGTCATTAGTACACAGGTCATTGTGCCCTTAGTACACAGTTAATTGTGCCCTAAGTACACTGGTAATTTTACCCTTAGTAACCAGGTCAGCATGCCCTTAGTACACAGGTCATTGTGTCCTCAGCACACAGGTCATTGTGCCCTTAGTACACAGGTCATCACACCCTTAGTACAGGGTCATCACGCCCTTTGTACACAAGTCTTTGGGCCCTTAGCATACAGGGCATTGTGCCCTTAGTGCACAGGTCATTGTGCCCTCAGCACACAGGTCATTGTTCCCTTAGTACACAGGTCATCACACCCTTAGTACAGAGTCATCATGCCCTTTGTACAATGGTCTTTGTGCCCTTAGCACACAGGTCATTTTGCCCTTAGTACACAGGTCAATCATTGCACCCTTAGCACAGAGGTCATTGTGCCCTAAGTACACACGTCAGGATTGCATGCCTTTAAAACACAGGTCATTGCTTCCTTAGTGCACACGTCATTCTGCCCTTAGCACAAATGTCATCGTGCCCTTAGCACACAGGCCATTGTGCCCTTAGTACACATATCATTGTGCTCTTAGTACACAGTCATCACGCCCTTAGTACACAGGTAATGTTGCCCTTAGTACTCAGGTCATCTTGCCCTTAGCACACAGGCCAGTGTGTCCTTACCACACAGGCCATTGTGCCCTTAGTACACAGATCATTCTGCTCTTAGTACACAGTCATCACGCCCTTAGTACACAGGTCATTTTGCCATTAGTACTTAGGTCATCTCACCCTTAGCACACAGGCCATTGTGTACTTACCACACAGGTCATTGTGCCTTTAGTAATCAGGCAATTGTGCCCTTAGTACACAGGTGATCGTGCCCTTAGTGCACAGGTCATTGTGCCCTTAGTACACAGATCATTGTGCCCTTAGTACACAGGTCATTGTGCCCTTAGTACACAGGTCATCGTGCCCTTAGTACACAGGTCATCGTGCCCTTAGTACACAGGTCGTTGTGCCCTTAGTACACAGGTCATTGTGCCCTTAGTACACAGGTCACTGTGCCTTTCGCACACAGGTCATTGTCCTATAGCACCCACGTCATAGTGCCCCTAGTACTCAGGTTGTTGTGCTCTTAGTACACAGGTCATCGCAACCTTAGTACACAGGTCATTGCTTTCTTAGTACACAGGTCATTGTGCACTTAGTACACAGATAGTTGTGCCCTTAGTACACATGTAATTGCACCCTTAGCACACAGGCCATTGTGCCCCTAGCACACAGGTCATCATGCCCTTAGTACACAGGTGATTGTGCCCTTAGTGCACAGATTATTGTGCCCTTAATACACAAGTCATTGCACGCTTAGTACACAGGTCATTGTGACCTTAGCACACAGGTCATTGTGCCCTTAGTACACAAGTGATTGTGCCCTAAGTACACACAACAGTGTGCCCTTAGCACACAGGTCGTTGCACCCTTAGTACACAGTCATTGTGCCCTTAGTACATAGGTCATTGTGCCTTTAGTGAACAGATTATTGTGCCTTTAGTACACATGTCATGGCACCCTAGGTACATCGTCATTGTGCCCTTAGCACACAGGACATTGTGCCCTTAGTACACAGGTAATTGTGCCCTAAGTACACATGACAGTGTGCCCTTAGTACACAGGTCATCATGCCCTTAGTACACAGGTCATTGTGCCTTTAGCACACAGGTCATCGTGCCTTTAACACACAGGTCATTGTGCCATAGCATTCAGGTCATTGTGCCCCTAGTACTCAGGTTGTTGTGCTCTTAGTACACAGGTCATCGCACCCTTAGTACACAGGTCATTGCTTCCTTAGTACACAGGTCATTGTGCACTTAGTACACAAGTCATCATGCCCTTAGTACACAGGTCATTGTGCCCTTAGTACACAGGTTATTGTGCCCTTAGTACACAGGTCATTGCTTCCTTAGTGCACACGTCATTCTGCCCTTAGCACAAATGTCATCGTGCCCTTAGCACACAGGCCATTGTGCCCTTAGTACACATATCATTGTGCTCTTAGTACAGAGTCATCACGCCCTTAGTACACAGGTAATGTTGCCCTTAGTACTCAGGTCATCTTGCCCTTAGCACACAGGCCAGTGTGTCCTTACCACACAGGCCATTGTGCCCTTAGTACACAGATCATTGTGCTCTTAGTACACAGTCATCACGCACTTAGTACACAGGTCATTTTGCCATTAGTACTTAGGTCATCTCACCCTTAGCACACAGGCCATTGTGTCCTTACCACACAGGTCATTGTGCCTTTAGTAATCAGGCAATTGTGCCCTTAGTACACAGGTGATCGTGCCCTTAGTGCACAGGTCATTGTGCCCTTAGTACACAGATCATTGTGCCCTTAGTACACAGGTCATTGTGCCCTTAGTACACAGGTCATTGTGCCCTTAGTACACAGGTCACTGTGCCTTTAGCACACAGGTCATTGTGCTATAGCACCCACGTCATAGTGCCCCTAGTACTCAGGTTGTTGTGCTCTTAGTACACAGGTCATTGCAACCTTAGTACACAGGTCATTGCTTTCTTAGTACACAGGTCATTGTGCACTTAGTACACATATATTTGTGCCCTTAGTACACATGTAATTGCACCCTTAGCACACAGGCCATTGTGCCCCTAGCACACAGGTCATCATGCCCTTAGTACACAGGTGATTGTGCCCTTAGTGCACAGATTATTGTGCCCTTAATACACAAGTCATTGCACGCTTAGTACACAGGTCATTGTGACCTTAGCACACAGGTCATTGTGCCCTTAGTACACAAGTGATTGGGCCCTAAGTACACACAACAGTGTGCCCTTAGCACACAGGTCGTTGCACCCTTAGTACACAGTCATTGTGCCCTTAGTACATAGGTCATTGTGCCTTTAGTGAACAGATTATTGTGCCTTTAGTACACATGTCATGGCACCCTAGGTACATCGTCATTGTGCCCTTAGCACACAGGACATTGTGCCCTTAGTACACAGGTAATTGTGCCCTAAGTACACATGACAGTGTGCCCTTAGTACACAGGTCATCCTGCCCTTAGTACACAGGTCATTGTGCCTTTAGCACACAGGTCATCGTGCCTTTAACACACAGGTCATTGTGCCATAGCATTCAGGTCATTGTGCCCCTAGTATTCAGGTTGTTGTGCTCTTAGTACACAGGTCATCGCACCCTTAGTACACAGTTAAGTGTGCCCTAAGTACACTGGTAATTTTACCCTTAGTAACCAGGTCAGCATGCCCTTAGTACACAGGTCATTGTGCCCTCAGCACACAGGTCATTGTGCCCTTAGTACACAGGTGATCACACACTTAGTACAGGGTCATCACGCCCTTTGTACACAAGTCTGTGCCCTTAGCATACAGGGCATTGTGCCCTTAGTGCACAGGTCATTGTGGCCTCAGCACACAGGTCATTGTGCCCTTAGTACACAGGTCATCACACCCTTAGTACAGAGTCATCATGCCCTTTGTACAATGGTCTTTGTGCCCTTAGCGCACAGGTCATTTTGCCCTTAGTACACAGGTCAATCATTGCACCCTTAGCACAGAGGTCATTGTGCCCTAAGTACACACGTCAGGATTGCATGCCTTTAAAACACAGGTCATTGCTTCCTTAGTGCACACGTCATTCTGCCCTTAGCACAAATGTCATCGTGCCCTTAGCACATAGGCCATTGGGCCCTTAGTACACAGATCATTGTGCTCTTAGTACACAGTCATCACACCCTTAGTACACAGGTAATGTTGCCCTTAGTACTCAGGTCATCTTGCCCTTAGCACACAGGCCAGTGTGTCATTCCCACACAGGCCATTGTGCCCTTAGTACACAGATCATTGTGCTCTTAGTATACAGTCATCACGCCCTTAGTACACAGAACATTTTGCCATTAGTACTTAGGTCATCTCACCCTTAGCACACAGGCCATTGTGTCCTTACCACACAGGTCATTGTGCCTTTAGTAATCAGGCAATTGTGCCCTTAGCACACAGGTGATCGTGCCCTTAGTGCACAGGTCATTGTGCCCTTAGTACACAGATCATTGTGCCCTTAGTACACAGGTCATCGTGCCCTTAGTACGCAGGTCATCGTGCCCTTAGTACACAGGTCAGCGTGCCATTAGTACACAGGTCATTGTGCCCTTAGTACACAGGTCATTGTGCCCTTAGTACACAGGTCATTGTGCCTTTAGCACACAGGTCATTGTGCTATAGCACCCACGTCATAGTGCCCCTAGTAATCAGGTTGTTGTGCTCTTAGTACACAGGTCATCGCAACCTTAGTACACAGGTCATTGCTTTCTCAGTACACAGGTCATTGTGCACTTAGTACACAGATATTTGTGCCCTTAGTACACATGTAATTGCACCCTTAGCACACAGGCCATTGTGCCCCTAGCACACAGGTCATCATGCCCTTAGTACACACGTGATTGTGCCCTTAGTGCACAGATTATTGTGCCCTTAGTACACAGGTCATTGCACGCTTAGTACACAGGTCATTGTGACCTTAGCACACAGGTCATTGTGCCCTTAGTACACAAGTGATTGTGCCCTAAGTACACACAACAGTGTGCCCTTAGCACACAGGTCGTTGCACCCTTAGTACACAGTCATTGTGCCCTTAGTACATAGGTCATTGTGCATTTAGTGAACAGATTATTGTGACTTTCGTACACATGTAATGGCACCCTAGGTACATCATCATTGTGCCCTTAGCACACAGGACATCGTGCCCTTAGTACACAGGTAATTGTGCCCTAAGTATGAGGACCAGCCGCCTGAAGCTGAACTCGGACAAGACGGAGGTCCTCATCCTTGGTTCCAACCCTTCAGCCTGGGACGACTCCTGGTGGCCAACATCACTGGGAACAGCCCCGCCACCCACCGACCACGTACGCAACCTAGGGGTCATCCTCGACCCCACCCTCTCCATGACTAAGCAGGTCAACGCCGTTTCCTCATCCTGCTTCAACATCCTCCGAATGCTCCGCAGGATCTTCAAGTGGATCCCCACCGAAACAAGAAAAACAGTCACCCAGGCCCTCGTCACCAGTAGGCTGGACTACGGAAACGCCCTCTTCGCAGGAACGACGGCTAAGCTCCTGAGACGGCTGCAACGCATCCAGAACGCCTCTGCACGTCTTATCCTCGACATCCCCCGACGCAGCCACATCACACCCCACCTGAGAGACCTGCACTGGCTCCCTGTCAACAAGAGGATAACCTTCAAGCTCCTCAACCACGCACACAAAGCACTCCACAACTCCGGACCAGCCTACCTCAACAGACGACTCAGCTTCTACACCCCCACCCGCCAGCTCCGCTTGACCAGCCTCGCCCTCGCCACAGTCCCCCGCATCCGGAAAACGACCGCCGGCGGCAGATCCTTCTCCGACCTCGCCGCCAAGACCTGGAACACCCTCCCCACCAACCTCCGACAGACCCAAGACCTACTGGCCTTCAGAAGACTCCTCAAGACCTGGCTCTTCGATCAGTAGCAGCACCACCCCCTCTTCCCCCAGCGCCTTGAGACCCTCGCGGGTATGTAGTGCGCTTTATAAGTGACATGATTGAAGTAAACATGACAGTGTGCCCTTAGTACACAGGTCATCATGCCCTTAGTACACAGGGCATTGTGTCTCTAGCACACAGGTCATCGTGCCTTTAACCCACAGGTCATTGTGCCATAGCATTCAGGTCATTGTGCCCCTAGTACTCAGGTTGTTGTGCACTTAGTACACAGGTCATCTCACCCTTAGTACATAGGTCATCGCACCCTTAGTACACAGGTCATTGCTTCCTTAGTACACAGGTCATTGTGCACTTAGTACACAAGTCATCATGCCCTTAGTACACAGATCATTGTGCCCTTAGTACACAGCTCATCGTGCCCTTAGTTCAGAGGTCATCGTGCCCTTAGTACACAGGTCATTGTGCCCTTAGTACACAGGTCATTGTGCCCTTAGTACACAGGTCATTGTGCCCTTAGTACACAGGTCATTGCGCCTTTAGCACACAGGTCATTGTGCTATAGCACCCACGTCATAGTGCCCCTTGTACTCAGGTTGTTGTGCTCTTAGTACACAGGTCACCGCAACCTTAGTACACAGGTCATTGCTTCCTTAGTACACAGGTCATTGTGCACTTAGTACACAGATATTTGTGCCCTTAGTACACATGTAATTGCACCCTTAGCACACAGGTCATTGTGCCCTTAGCACACAGGTCATCATGCCCTTAGTACACAGGTGATTGTGCCCTTAGTGCACAGATTATTGTGCCCTTAGTACACAGGTCATTGCACGCTTAGTACACAGGTCATTGTGACCTTAGCACACAGGTCATTGTGCCCTTAGTACACAAGTGATTGTGCCCTAAGTACACACGGCAGTGTGCCCTTAGCACACAGGTCATTGCACCCTTAGTACACAGTCATTGTGCCCTTAGTACATAGGTCATTGTGCCTTTAGTGAACAGGTCATTGTGCCTTTAGCACACAGGTCATCGTGCCTATAACACACAGGTTATTGTGCCATAGCATTCAGGTCATTGTGCCCCTAGTACTCAGGTTGTTGTGCTCTTAGTACACAGGTCATCGCACCCTTAGTACACAGGTCATTGCTTCCTTAGTACACAGGTCATTGTGCACTTAGTACACAAGTCATCATGCCCTTAGTACACAGGTCATTGTGCCCTTAGTACACAGGTTATTTTGCCCTTAGTACACAGGTCATTGCACCCTTAGTACACAGGTCATTTTTCCCTTAGCACACAGGTCATTGTGCCCTTAGTACACAGGTAATTTTGCCCTTAGCACACAGGTCATTGTGCCCTTAGTACACAGGTCATTGTGCCCGTAGTACACAGATTATTGTGCCCTTAGTACACAGGTCATTGTGCCCTTAGCACACAGGTCATTGTGCCTTTAGTACACATGTCATTGCACCCTTAGGGCCCGATTCACAGAACTAACTTAGGACAAAATCCTAAACTTACTACCATTTTGGTATTCACAGAAGGCACTGACTCATTTTGGTATTCACAGAAGGCACTTACTCATTTTGGTATTCACAGAAGGCACTTACTCATTTTGGTATTCACAGAAGGCACTTACTCATTGATGAGTAAGTGCCTTCTGTGAATACTAAAACGATTAACTTACTCATTTTGAGTAACTTACTCATTTTGAGTAACTTACTCATTTGGTATTCACAGAAGGCACTTACTCATTGATGAGTAAGTGCCTTCTGTGAATACCAAAATGAGTAAGTGCCTTCTGTGAATACCAAAATGAGTAAGTGCCTTCTGTGAATACCAAAATGGTAGTAAGTTTAGGATTTTGTCTTAAGTTAGTTCTGTGAATCGGGCCCTTAGTACACAGTCATTGTGCCCTTAGCAACATAGGTCATCGTGCCCTTAGTACACAGTTGATTTTGCCGTAAGTACACATAACAGTAGGCCCTTAGTACATACGTCAGCATGCCCTTAGAAAACAGGTCATTGCTTACTTAGTACACAGGTCATTGTGCCCTTAGCACAAAGGTCATTGTGCCCTTCGTACTCAGGTCATTGTGCCCTTAGTAAACAGATCATTGTGCCCTTAGTACACAGATTATTGTGCCCTTAGTACACAGGTCATTGTACCCTTAGCACAAAGGTCATTGTGCCCTTAGTACACAGGTCATTGTGCCATTAGTACAAAGATCATTGTGCCCTTAGTACACAGGTCATCGCACCTTAGAACACAGTCATCACACCTTCAGTACACAGGTCATTGTGCCCTTAGCACACAGGTCATCGTGCCCTTAGTACACAGGTCATTGTACCCGTAGTACACAGATTAATGTGCCCTTAGTACACAGGTCAGTGTGCCCTTAGTACACAGGTCAGTGTGCCCTTAGCACACAGGTCATTGTGCCCTTAGTACACAGGTCATTACACCCTTAGTACACAGTCATTGTGCCCTTAGTACAGAGGTCATCATGCCCTTAGTACACAGGTGATTGTGCCCTAAGTACACACGACAGTGTGCCCTTTGTACATGAGTCAGCATGCCCTTAGTAAACAGGTCATTGCTTACTTAGTACACAGGTCATTGTGCCCTTAGCACAAAGGCCATTGTGCCCTTAGTACACAGGTCATTGCACCCTTAGTATACAGGTCACTGTGCCTTTAGCACACAGGCCATTTTGCCCTCAGTACAGAGGTCAATCATTGCACCCTTAGCACACAGGTCATTGTGCCATAAGTACACACGTCATTGTGCCCTTAGTACACATGATACAATGCCTTTAAAACACAGGTCATTGCTTCCTTAGTATACAGGTCATTCTGCCCTTAGCACAAAGGTCATCGTGCCCTTAGTACATGGGTCATTGTGCCCTTAGTACACAGTCATCACGCCCTTAGTACACAGGTCATTTTGCCCTTAGTACTCAGGTCATTTTGCCCTTAGTACTCAGGTCATCGTGCCCTAAGCACACAGGCCATTGTGTCCTTACCACACAATTCATTGTGCCTTTAGTAACCAGGCAATTGTGCCCTTAGTACACAGGTCATCGTGCCCTTAGTACATGGGTCATTGTGCCCTTAGTACACAGATCATTGTGCCCTTAGTACACAGGTCATTGTGCCCTTACCACACAAGTCATTGTGCCCTTGCCACACAGGTCATTGTGCCCTTAGTACTCAGGTCATCGTGCCCTTAGGACACAGGCCATTGTGTCTTTACCAAACAAGTCATTGTGCCTTTGTTAACCGGGCCCTTGTGCCCTTAGTACACAGGTCATTGTGCCCTTAGTATACAGGTCATTGTGCCCTTAGTACACAAGTCAATGTGCCCTTACCACACATGTCATTGTGCCCTTAGTACTCAGGTCATCATGCCCTTAGTACACAGATCACTGTGCCCCTAGTACACAGGTCATCGTGTCCTTAGTACACAGGTGATTGTGCCCTAAGCACACACAACAGTGTGCCCTTAGTGCATGAGTCAGCATTCCCTTAGTACACAGGTCATTGCTTACTTAGTACACAGGTCATTGTGCCCTTAGTACAAAGGTAATTGTGCCCTTAGTACACAGGTCATTGTGCCCTTAGTACACAGATCACTGTGCCCTTAGTACACAGGTCATAGAACCCTTAGTACACAGTCATCACGCCCTCAGTACACAGGTCATTGTGCGCTTAGCACCCAGGTTATCGTGCCCTTAGTACACAGATCATTGTGCCCTTACCAAACAGGTCATTATGCCCTTAGTACTTAGGTCATCATGCCCTTAGCACACACACCATTGTGTCCTTACCACACAGGTCATTGTGCCTTTAGCACACAGGTCATCGTGCCATTAGCACACAGGTCATTGTGCCCTTAGTACACAGGTCATTGTGCCCTTGGCGCTCAGGTCATTGTGCCCTTAGTACTTAGGACATTGTGCCCTTAGCACACAGGTCATTGTGTCCTTACCACATAGGTCATTGTTCCCTTATTACACAGATCATTGTGCCCTAAGTACACAGTTCATTGTGCCATAAGCACACAGGTCATTGTACCCTTCGTAAACAGGTCAGCATGCCCTCAGTACACAGGTCATTGTGCCCTTAGTATACAGGTCAATCATTGCACCCTTAGCACACAGGTCATTATGCCCTAACTCCACAGATCACTGTGCCCCTAGTACACAGGTCATCGTGTCCTTAGTACACAGGTGATTGTGCCCTAAGCACACACAACAGTGTGCCCTTAGTGCATGAGTCAGCATTCCCTTAGTACACAGGTCATTGCTTACTTAGTACACAGGTCATTGTGCCCTTAGTACAAAGGTAATTGTGCCCTTAGTACACAGGTCATTGTGCCCTTAGTACACAGATCACTGTGCCCTTAGTACACAGGTCATAGAACCCTTAGTACACAGTCATCACGCCCTCAGTACACAGGTCATTGTGCGCTTAGCACCCAGGTTATCGTGCCCTTAGTACACAGATCATTGTGCCCTTACCAAACAGGTCATTATGCCCTTAGTACTTAGGTCATCATGCCCTTAGCACACACACCATTGTGTCCTTACCACACAGGTCATTGTGCCTTTAGCACACAGGTCATCGTGCCATTAGCACACAGGTCATTGTGCCCTTAGTACACAGGTCATTGTGCCCTTGGCGCTCAGGTCATTGTGCCCTTAGTACTTAGGACATTGTGCCCTTAGCACACAGGTCATTGTGTCCTTACCACATAGGTCATTGTTCCCTTATTACACAGATCATTGTGCCCTAAGTACACAGTTCATTGTGCCATAAGCACACAGGTCATTGTACCCTTCGTAAACAGGTCAGCATGCCCTCAGTACACAGGTCATTGTGCCCTTAGTATACAGGTCAATCATTGCACCCTTAGCACACAGGTCATTATGCCCTAACTCCACATGTCACTGTGCCCTTAGTACATAAGTCAGCATGCCCTTAGTATACAGGTCATTGCTTACTTAGTACACAGGTCATTGTGCCCTGAGTACACAGGTCATTGTGCCCTTAGTACACAGATCATTGTGCCCTTATTACACAGGTCATCGCTCCCTTAGTACACAGTCATCACGCCCTCAGTACACAGGTCATTGTGCCCTTACCACACAGGTCATTGTGCCCTTATTACACAGGTCATCGCTCCCTTAGCACACAGTTAATTGTGCCGTAAGTTCACAGGTCATTGTACCCTTGGTAAACAGTTCATCGTACCCTTAGTACACGGGTCATCATGTTCTTAGTACCCAGGTCATTGTGCCCTTGCCGCTCAGGTCATTGTGCCCTTAGTACTCAGAAAATCATGCCCTTAACACACAAGTCATTCTGTCCTTACCACACAGGTCATTGTACCCTTAGTACACAGGTCATTGTCCCTAAGTACACAGTTCATTGTGCACTAAGTGCACAGGTCATTGTACCCTCAGTACACAGGTCATTGTGCCCTAAGGACACAGTTCCTTGTGCCCTAAGTACATAGGCCATTGTGCCCTTAGTACACAGGTCATCACACCCTTAGTACAGACTCATCACGCCCTTTATACACAAGTCTTGGTGCCCTTAGTACACAGGTCATTGCGCACTTAGTACACCGGACATTTTGCCCATACCACACAGGTCATTGTGCCTTTAGTACACAGGTCAATCATTGCACCCTTAGCACACATGTCATTGTGCCCTTAGTACACAGTTCATTGTACCCTTAGTACACAGGTCATTGTGCCCTTAGTATACAGGTCATTGTACCCTTAGCATACAGGACATTGTGCCCTTAGTACACAGGTAATCTCACCCTTAGTACAGAGTCATCATGCCCTTTGTACACAGGTCTTTGTGCCCTTAGCATACAGGGCATTGTGCCCTTAGTACACAGGTCATTGCACCCTTAGTACACAGTCATTGTGCCCTTAGTACACAGGTCATTGTGCCCTTAGTACAAAGGTCATTGCACTCTTACTACACAGGTTATTGTCCCCTCAGCACACAGTTCATTGTGCCCTTAGTACACAGGTCATTGCACCCTTAGTACACAGTCATTGTACCCTTAGTACACAGGTCATTTTGCCCTTAGTACACAGGTCATTGCACCCTTAGTACACAGTCATTGTGCCCTTAGTACGCATGTCATATTGCCGTTAGTACACAGATTATTGTGCCCTTAGTACACAGGTCATCATACCCTTAGTACAGAGTCATCACGCGCTTTGTACACAGGTCTTTGTGCCCTTAGTACACAGGTCATTGCGCCCTTAGTATACAGGTCACTGTGCCTTTAGCACACAGGCCATTTTGCCATCAGTACACAGGTCAATCATTGCACCCTTAGCACACAGGTCATTGTGCCCTGAGTACACACGTCAGTGTGCCCTTAGTACACAGGATAGCATGCCTTTAAAACACAGGTCATTGCTTCCTTAGTATACTGGTCATTCTGCCCTTAGCACAAAGGTCATTGTGCCCTTAGTACACAGATCATTATGCCCTTGGAACACAGATCATTGTGCTCTTAGTACACAGTCATCATGCCCTTCGCACACAGGCCATTGTGTCCTTACCACACAAGTCATTGTGCCATTAGTAAACAGGCCATTGTGTCCTTACCACACAAGTCATTGTGCCTTTAGTAACCAGGCCATTGTGCCCTTAGTACACAGGTCATCGTGCCCTTGGTACACAGGACATTGTGCCCTTAGTACACAGGTCATTGTGCCCTTACCACACAGGTCATTGTGCCCTTACCACACAGGTCATTGAGCCCTCAGTACTCAAGTCATCGTGACTTTAGCACACAGGCCATTGTGTCTTTACCACACAAGTCATTGTGCCTTTAGTAACCAGGCCCTTGTGCCCTTAGCACACAGGTCATGGTGCCCTTAGTACACAGATCATTGTGCCCTTAGTACACAGGTCAATGTGCCCTTAGTATACAAGTCATTGTGCTCTTACCACACAGGTCATTGTGCCCTTAGTACTCAGGTCATCTTGCCCTTAGTACACAGACCATTGTGCCCCTAGTCCACAGGTCATCGTGCCCTTAGTACACAGGTCACTGTGCCGTTAGTACACAGATCATTGTGCCTTTAGCACACAGGCCATTGTGCCCTTTGCACTCAGGTCTTTGTGCCCCTAGTACTCACATCGTTGTGCTCTTAGGACACAGGTCATCACACCCTTAGTACACAGGTCATTGATTCCATAGTACACAGGTCATTGTGCACTTAGTACACAGGTCATTGCTTCCTTAGTACACAGGTCATCGTGCCCTTAGTACACAGGTCATTGTGCACTTAGTACACACATTATTGTGCCCTTAGTACACAGGTCATCAAACCCTTAGTACAGAGTCATCACACCCTAAGTCCACAGGTCATCGTGCCTTTATTACACAGGTCATTATGCCCTTAGTACAGAGGTCATTGTGCCCTTAGTACACAAGCCATCGCACCCTTAGTACAGAGTCATCACACTCTTAGTACACAGGTCATTGTGCCCTTAGTACACAGATCATTGTGCCCTTAGTACACAGGTCATTGTGCCCTTAGTACACAAGTCATTGTGCCCTTACCACACAGGTCATTGTGCCCTTAGTACAGAGTCATCATGCCCTTTGTACACAGGTCTTTGTGCCCTTAGCATACAGGGCATTGTGCCCTTAGTACACAGGTCATTGCACCCTTAGTACACAGGTCATTGTGCCCTTAGTATACAGGTCATTGTACCCTTAGCATACAGGACATTGTGCCCTTAGTACACAGGTAATCTCACCCTTAGTACAGAGTCATCATGCCCTTTGTACACAGGTCTTTGTGCCCTTAGCATACAGGGCATTGTGCCCTTAGTACACAGGTCATTGCACCCTTAGTACACAGTCATTGTGCCCTTAGTACACAGGTCATTGTGCCCTTAGTACAAAGGTCATTGCACTCTTAGTACACAGGTTATTGTCCCCTCAGCACACAGTTCATTGTGCCCTTAGTTCACAGGTCATTGCACCCTTAGTACACAGTCATTGTACCCTTAGTACACAGTCATTGTGCCCTTAGTACGCATGTCATATTGCCGTTAGTACACAGATTATTGTGCCCTTAGTACACAGGTCATCATACCCTTAGTACAGAGTCATCACACGCTTTGTACACAGGTCTTTGTGCCCTTAGTACACAGGTCATTGCGCCCTTAGTATACAGGTCACTGTGCCTTTAGCACACAGGCCATTTTGCCTTCAGTACACAGGTCAATCATTGCACCCTTAGCACACAGGTCATTGTGCCCTGAGTACACACGTCAGTGTGCCCTTAGTACACAGGATAGCATGCCTTTAAAACACAGGTCATTGCTTCCTTAGTATACTGGTCATTCTGCCCTTAGCACAAAGGTCATCGTGCCCTTAGTACACAGATCATTATGCCCTTGGAACACAGATTATTGTGCTCTTAGTACACAGTCATCATGCCCTTAGCACACAGGTCATTTTGAACTTAGTACTCAGGTCATTTTGCCCTTAGTACTCAGGTCATAGTGCCCTTCGCACACAGGCCATTGTGTCCTTACCACGCAAGTCATTGTGCCATTAGTAAACAGGCCATTGTGTCCTTACCACACAAGTCATTGTGCCTTTAGTAACCAGGCCATTGTGCCCTTAGTACACAGGTCATCGTGCCCTTGGTACACAGGACATTGTGCCCTTAGTACACAGGTCATTGTGCCCTTACCACACAGGTCATTGTGCCCTTAGTACAGAGTCATCATGCCCTTTGTACACAGGTCTTTGTGCCCTTAGCATACAGGGCATTGTGCCCTTAGTACACAGGTCATTGCACCCTTAGTACACAGGTCATTGTGCCCTTAGTATACAGGTCATTGTACCCTTAGCATACAGGACATTGTGCCCTTAGTACACAGGTAATCTCACCCTTAGTACAGAGTCATCATGCCCTTTGTACACAGGTCTTTGTGCCCTTAGCATACAGGGCATTGTGCCCTTAGTACACAGGTCATTGCACCCTTAGTACACAGTCATTGTGCCCTTAGTACACAGGTCATTGTGCCCTTAGTACAAAGGTCATTGCACTCTTACTACACAGGTTATTGTCCCCTCAGCACACAGTTCATTGTGCCCTTAGTACACAGGTCATTGCACCCTTAGTACACAGTCATTGTACCCTTAGTAACCAGGTCATTTTGCCCTTAGTACACAGGTCATTGCACCCTTAGTACACAGTCATTGTGCCCTTAGTACGCATCTCATATTGCCGTTAGTACACAGATTATTGTGCCCTTAGTACACAGGTCATCATACCCTTAGTACAGAGTCATCACGCGCTTTGTACACAGGCCTTTGTGCCCTTAGTACACAGGTCATTGCGCCCTTAGTATACAGGTCACTGTGCCTTTAGCACACAGGCCATTTTGCCATCAGTACACAGGTCAATCATTGCACCCTTAGCACACAGGTCATTGTGCCCTGAGTACACACGTCAGTGTGCCCTTAGTACACAGGATAGCATGCCTTTAAAACACAGGTCATTGCTTCCTTAGTATACTGGTCATTCTGCCCTTAGCACAAAGGTAATCGTGCCCTTAGTACACAGATCATTATGCTCTTAGAACACAGATCATTGTGCTCTTAGTACACAGTCATCATGCCCTTAGCACACAGGTCATTTTACCCTTAGTACTCAGGTCATTTTGCCCTTAGTACTCAGGTCATAGTGCCCTTCGCACACAGGCCATTGTGTCCTTACCACACACGTCATTGTGCCATTAGTAAACAGGCCATTGTGTCCTTACCACACAAGTCATTGTGCCTTTAGTAACAAGGCCATTGTGCCCTTAGTACACAGGTCATCGTGCCCTTGGTACACAGGACATTGTGCCCTTAGTACACAGGTCATTGTGCCCTTACCACACAGGTCATTGTGCCCTTACCACACAGGTCATTGAGCCCTCAGTACTCAGGTCATCGTGCCTTTAGCACACAGGCCATTGTGTCTTTACCACACAAGTCATTGTGCCTTTAGTAACCAGGCCCTTGTGCCCTTAGCACACAGGTCATGGTGTCCTTAGTACACAGATAATTGTGCCCTTAGTACACAGATCATTGTGCCCTTAGTACACAGGTCATTGTGCCCTTAGTACACAAGTCATTGTGCTCTTACCACACAGGTCATTGTGCCCTTAGTACTCAGGTCATCTTGCCCTTAGTACACAGATCATTGTGCCCCTAGTCCACAGGTCTTCGTGCCCTTAGTACACAGGTCACTGTGCCGTTAGTACACAGATCATTGTGCCTTTAGCACACAGGTCCGCGTGCCTTTAACACACAGGCCATTGTGCCCTTTGCACTCAGGTCTTTGTGCCCCTAGTACTCACATCGTTGTGCTCTTAGGACACAGGTCATCACACCCTTAGTACACAGGTCATTGATTCCATAGTACACAGGTCATTGTGCACTTAGTACACAGGTCATTGCTTCCTTAGTACACAGGTCATCGTGCCCTTAGTACACAGGTCATTGTGCACTTAGTACACACATTATTGTGCCCTTAGTTCACAGGTCATCGTGCCCTTATTACACAGGTCATTATGCCCTTAGTACAGAGGTCTTTGTGCCCTTAGTACACAAGCCATCGCACCCTTAGTACAGAGTCATCACACTCTTAGTACACAGGTCATTGTGCCCTTAGTACACAGATCATTGTGCCCTTAGTACACAGGTCATTGTGCCCTTAGTACACAAGTCATTGTGCCCTTACCACACAGGTCATTGTGCCCTTAGTACTCAGGTCATCATGCCCTTAGTACACAGGTATTTGTGCCCTTAGCATACAGGGCATTGTGCCCTTAGTACACAGGTCATTGCACCCTTAGTACACAGTCATTGTGCCCTTAGTACACAGGTCATTGTGCCCTTAGTACAAAGGTCATTGCACTCTTAGTACACATGTTATTGTCCCCTCAGCACACAGTTCATTGTGCCCTTAGTACACAGGTCATTGCACCCTTAGTGCACAGTCATTGTACCCTTAGTACACAGGTCATTTTGCCCTTAGTACACAGGTGATTGCACCCTTAGTACACATTCATTGTGCCCTTAGTACTCATGTCATATTGCCGTTAGTACACAGATTATTGTGCCCTTAGTACACAGGTCATCATACCCTTAGTACAGAGTCATCACGCGCTTTGTACACAGGTCTTTGTGCCCTTAGTCCACAGGTCATTGCGCCCTTAGTATACAGGTCACTGTGCCTTTAGCACACAGGCCATTTTGCCATCAGTACACAGGTCAATCATTGCACCCTTAGCACACAGGTCATTGTGCCCTGAGTACACACGTCAGTGTGCCCTTAGTACACAGGATAGCATGCCTTTAAAACACAGGTCATTGCTTCCTTAGTATACTGGTCATTCTGCCCTTAGCACAAAGGTAATCGTGCCCTTAGTACACAGATCATTATGCTCTTAGAACACAGATCATTGTGCTCTTAGTACACAGTATTCATGCCCTTAGCACACAGGTCATTTTGCCCTTAGTACTCAGGTCATTTTGCCCTTAGTACTCAGGTCATAGTGCCCTTCGCACACAGGCCATTGTGTCCTTACCACACAAGTCATTGTGCCATTAGTAAACAGGCCATTGTGTCCTTACCACACAAGTCATTGTGCCTTTAGTAACCAGGCCATTGTGCCCTTAGTACACAGGTCATCGTGCCCTTGGTACACAGGACATTGTGCCCTTAGTACACAGGTCATTGTGCCCTTACCACACAGGTCATTGTGCCCTTACCACACAGGTCATTGAGCCCGCAGTACTCAGGTCATCGTGCCTTTAGCACACAGGCCATTGTGTCTTTACCACACAAGTCATTGTGCCTTTAGTAACCAGGCCCTTGTGCCCTTAGCACACAGGTCATGGTGTCCTTAGTACACAGATAATTGTGCCCTTAGTACACAGATCATTGTGCCCTTAGTACACAGGTCATTGTGCCCTTAGTACACAAGTCATTGTGCTCTTACCACACAGGTCATTGTGCCCTTAGTACTCAGGTCATCTTGCCCTTAGTACACAGATCATTGTGCCCCTAGTCCACAGGTCATCGTGCCCTTAGTACACAGGTCACTGTGCCATTAGTACACAGATCATTGTGCCTTTAGCACACAGGTCAGCGTGCCTTTAACACACAGGCCATTGTGCCCTTTGCACTCAGGTCTTTGTGCCCCTAGTACTCACATCGTTGTGCTCTTAGGACACAGGTCATCACACCCTTAGTACACAGGTCATTGATTCCATAGTACACAGGTCATTGTGCACTTAGTACACAGGTCATTGCTTCCTTAGTACACAGGTCATCGTGCCCTTAGTACACAGGTCATTGTGCACTTAGTACACACATTATTGTGCCCTTAGTACACAGGTCATCAAACCCTTAGTACAGAGTCATCACACCCTTAGTTCACAGGTCATCGTGCCCTTATTACACAGGTCATTATGCCCTTAGTACAGAGGTCATTGTGCCCTTAGTACACAAGCCATCGCACCCTTAGTACAGAGTCATCACACTCTTAGTACACAGGTCATTGTGCCCTTAGTACACAGATCATTGTGCCCTTAGTACACAGGTCATTGTGCCCTTAGTACACAAGTCATTGTGCCCTTACCACAAAGGTCATTGTGCCCTTAGTACTCAGGTCATCATGCCCTTAGTACACAGGTCTTTGTGCCCTTAGCATACAGGGCATTGTGCCCTTAGTACACAGGTCATTGCACCCTTAGTACACAGTCATTGTGCCCTTAGTACACAAGTCATTGTGCCCTTACCACACAGGTCATTGTGCCCTTAGTACTCAGGTCATCATGCCCTTAGTACACAGATCATTGTACCCCTAGTACACAGGTCATCATGCCCTTAGTACACAGGTCACTGTGCCCTAAGTACACAGATGATTATGCCTTTAGCACACAGGTCAGCGTGCCTTTAACACACAGGCCATTGTGCCCTTTGCACTCAGATCATTGTGCCCCTAGTACTCAGGTCGTTGTGCTCTTAGGACACAGGTCATCACACCCTTAGAACACAGGTGATTGATTCCTTAGTACACAGGTCATTGTGCACTTAGTACACAGGTCATTGCTTCCTTAGTACACAGGTCATTGTGCCCTTAGTACACAGGTCATTGTGCCCTTAGTACAGACATTATTGTGCCCTTAGTACACAGGTCATCAAACCCTTAGTACAGAGTCATCACACCCTTAGTACACAGGTCATTGCTTCCTTAGTTCACAGGTCAACGTGCTCTTATTACACAGGTCATTATGCCCTTAGCACAGAGGTCATTGTGCCCTTAGTACACAAGCCATCGCACCCTTAGTACAGAGTCATCACACTCTTAGTACACAGATCATTGTGCCCTTAGTACACAGGTCATTGTGTCCTCAGTACACAAGTCATTGTGCCCTTACCACACAGGTCATTGTGCCCTTGGTACTCAGGTCATCATGCCCTTAGTACACAGATCATTGTGCCCCTAGTACACAGGTCATTGTGCCCTTAGTACACAGGTCACTGTGCCCTTAGTACACAGATCATTTTGCCTTTAGCGCACAGGTCAGCGTGCCTTTAACACACAGGCCATTGTGCCCTTTGCACTCACGTCATTGTGCCCCTAGTACTCAGGTCGTTGTGCTCTTAGGACACAGGTCATCACACCCTTAGTACACAGGTGATTGATTCCTTAGTACACAGGTCATTGTGCACTTAGTACACCGGTCATTGCTTCCTTAGTACACAGGTCATTGTGCCCTTAGTACACAGGCCATTGTGCCCTTTGCACTCACGTCATTGTGCCCCTAGTACTCAGGTCATTGTGCTCTTAGGACACAGGTCATCACACCCTTAGTACACAGGTCATTGATTCCTTAGTACACAGGTCTTTGTGCACTTAGTACACAGGTCATTGCTTCCTCAGTACACAGGTCATTGTGCCCTTAGTACACACATTATTGTGCCCTTAGTACACAGGTCATCAAACCCTTTGTACAGAGTCATCACACCCTTAGTACACAGGTCATTGCTTCCTTAGTTCACAGGTCATTGTCCCCTTATTACACAGGTCATTATGCCCTTAGCACAGAGGTCATTGTGCCCTTAGTACACAAGCCATCTCACCCTTAGTACAGAGTCATCACACTCTTAGTACACAGGTCATTGTGCCATCAGTACACAGGTCATGGTTCCATTAGTACACAGGTCATTGTGCCCATAGCACAGAGGTCATAAAACCTTTAGTACACAGGTCATTGTGCCATCAGTACCCAGGTCATAGTTCCATTAGTAAACAGGTCTTTGTGCCCATAGTGCTCAGGTCACCTCACATTTTAGTCTGATAAGGACGTGCAAAACTCAAGGCTGTTTTACTAGTTCTACCAAGCTCCTTACATCCAAACAGGCACTCACACATTAATCCATGCACTCTCACCTATTCATCCATGTGCACGTTCCTTCAAGTCAGACATCTATGCATTCAGAGTTACTGACATCTACACTAGGAGCACTTGTGCATTGCTATGCAGCAGCTGTGCGTTTGGTGGTCCAGGATGACTTTCCAAAGTTTCTATGGTTTCCGTCAGAGAACAGAGTTAATATCTGCATTAGTGAATTGTGAATTCATCCATCCATGTGCACATCCAGTCTCGATCACTCACTCTTCCAACCATCAACTTATTCTAATAATTACCCACTGACTCAATCACACATCAACGTCCACACACACAAACACACTCGCACATAAACACACACACACACTCACACAGAAACACACCTACACACTCACACCTAAACACACACAGACACACACATATAAACAAACCCACACACTCGGACAAAAAAACACACACACATTCACTTTCCAATCAATGAAGTAGCAGTTTCAGTTGTAAGCCAGATGCATTGACTTTGACAATGTTTGTTTATTTCAACGAGATCAGATTGGTAAGTGCAGGATCTGGTTAAAACCAGATCACAGCAGTCACAAAGTGATGGGGAAGGAAGTGAGCATGTGTTTGCAACAGCCCTCGATTTACATTGCTCTACTCATACATACCATGTTAGGGCAGGATGATGAAGTCTTCTGAGCAGTGTCACCTGTGCCTGGACACATCACACCTGTGCTCATAGTGCACATTATAAAGAGAGAGTCAGAGGAGGCGCTGGGAACACCTAGTTAAACTGTCTTTTTGTTTGTTTTACAGCACATTCCTTGAGGTGTTACACCTGCGCTGGAGCGTCCACCAGTGCTGCGTGCAACACTGAAACCAACTGCCCCTCGGGGTCCGAATACTGCGTGAAAGTCGAGGCCTCTGTCTCTGGAAGTAAGTGCCAGCTCGTGCGCCTGCGTCTGCGTCACCACGTTCTGTACAGGAAGATATATATCCTACACAGATCTCAAGCATAGCGCCTTTACAGGCAAGCAGGGTCTATTTAAGCACTTGTAACAGAAAAATAAAAATGACTCCAGAGCTCCTCAAATGCCAATATTAACAATCAATATATGCCATGCAGCTTCATAGCAAGCGTGGCACAGCCATAGTTCAAGCTAGAACAATGATGGTCCTGCCATCTCCTGGTTTGAAAGTGTAAAAACAGCTATGGTAGCGGTGCAGTGAGCACCACACACCCCGGGGCCTGGCGCCACTGCACCTGCTGCACTATTCATAACTGCACCTCTTAGTCCGAACTCTTGCACTAGAACCTCTCGGCCACTAAAGTCCCAGAGCTCGTACCTTGGTGTTTCCTTCCAACCCCACGACCTCAGAAAGGCTGGGATGTGATGTCTGCTACAGAGCCCAGAGGGGCTGGGGAGGGTGTGAGGGATGCACACCTACCCCAGGCCTGCCTTTCCCTAGGTGAAGCCAACAGCCTTGATGATGACGAGGAAGCGATGCTTAACTATTCCCTCAAGAGGCAGCTATGGGTCCGAGGGTACTTATGTACAGTCCTTCAGCTGAAAGTCCCCAACACTGACAATCTGTATAGTGCTATGAAGAACTCAAGAAACACTCAGGAATTGCAATACGGCACATCTGTGCAGTGATAAAGGGAACTCAGGCATCGCAACACTGCACAACAGTACAGTGATGTAGGGAACTCAGGCATCGCATCGCAATACTGCACATCTGTACAATGAAATGGAGAAATCTGGCATCATAACTGCACATCTGTACAGTGATATAGAAAAACTAGGCATCACAACACTACCTATCTGTGCAGTGAACACAGGCATTACAACATGTGTGCAATAATGTGGAGAACACGACACGGTGCTTCTGTCTAATGAAACGGAGTGAGCAGGCATCACACCACTGCATATCTGTGCAGTGATGTGGAGAACTCGGTCATTACAACACTGCACAGCTGTACAGTGATAAAGGGAACTCAGACATCACAACACAGCACATATGTTCAATGACGTGAAGAACTCAGGCATCACAACAGTGTTCTGTACTGTGATATGGAGTGCGCAGGCATCACAACACTGCATATCTGTGCAGTGATGTGGAGAACTCAGGCATTACAACACTGCACAGCTGTAGAGTGATAAAGGGAACTCAGGCATTACAACACTGCACAGCTGTACAGTGATAAAGGGAACTCAGGCATTACAATGCTGCACATCTTACAGAGACATAGATAACTCAGGAATCACAACACTGCACATCTGTACAGTGACATAGAGAATTCAGGCATCACAACACTGCACATCGGCACCGTGCTATAGGGAGCTCAGGCATCACAACACTGCACATCTGTACAGTGCTATAGGAAACTCAGGCATCACAACACTGCACATCTGTACAGTGCTAAAGGGAACTCAGGCATCACAACACTGCACATCGGTACAGTGCTATAGGGAACTCAGGCATCACAACACTGCACATCTGTACAGTGCTATAGGGAACTCAGGCATCAAAACACTGCAAATCTGTACAGTGACAAAGATAACTCAGACATCACAACACTGTGCTTCTGTACAGTGACATAGAGAACTCAGGCATCACAACAGTGCCTATCTGTACAGAGATGTGTAGAACTCAGGTATCACAACACTGCACATCTGTAGAGCGACATAGATAACTCAAGGATCACAATACTGTACATTTGTTGAGTGAAATAAAACACCCATACACCACAACACCGCACACCTTTACAGTGCTATCAATCACCCCGGCATCACAACTGCATATCTGTAGGCTGATATAGGACACTCAGGCATCACATTATTGCACATACGTACAGGGATCTTTAACACTGAGACATTATCTAAATGTATATCAGCCCAGGGATACTGAACAGTGTGGCTCACAACACTGTACATCGGTACATGGGGACAGAGCACCCAAGCATCACAACATTTTAGAGCTGTACAGTGATATACAGCACTCAGCCATCACAACACTGTATATGTGTACAATAATATAGAGCACTCAGCTATCACAACACTGCACACCTTTACAGCCATATGGAACACTCAGGCATCACGTCACTGTACGTTTATACATTGATATAGAACATGCATGCATAACAAAACTGCTCATCTGTACAATGATATAGAACACACATGCATTGCAACACTGTGCATCTTTACAGTCATATGGAACACTCAGTCATCATAATACTGTGCATCTCCACTAAGAGTTTGAATACTTGGACATCACAACACCATATCCCTGCACATGGGTATAGAGCATTGAAACATCACAACATTTTACATCTGAATATTGATACACATCATGCAGAATAGAGAACACTCGGGGAGCACAACATTTTGCATTTGTAGAGTGATATAGAACACACAGGCATCAAAACACTGATCATCTGCACAAGGACACTGATGCATAACCTGTGACCCCATAACCCCAAACTCTGATCTAATCCTCTACTCATTCGTCATTGCACTTCCAAAAATGCTTACCAAACGAAGCATTCTTCTGTTCTTAAATGCATGTGTATTTGTGGTAAATGTAATTCAAGTAGAAAGTGAGCTTTTATCATTGTGCTTCTAAGACCTCCATATGTTCTAAGCTAATTTAATTTTCATGTACCCATTGTCTAATCATGTTACAATCTGTTTGGAAGTATGGTGTACGTGCCGTGACCTCGTGGGCTAAACCCATAAATATCTTCATGCTCGCTAAGCATGGTGTACGTGCCGTGATCTCGTGTGCTAAACCCATAAATATCTTCATGCTCGCTAAGCATGGTGTACGTGCCGTGATCTCGTGTGCTAAACCCATAAATATCTTCATGCTCGCTAAGCATGGTGTACGTGCCGTGACCTCGTGTGCTAAACCCATAAATATCTTCATGCTCGCTAAGCATGGTGTACGTGCCGTGACCTCGTGTGTTAAACCCATAAATATCTTCATGCTCGCTAAGCATGGTGTACGTGCCGTGACCTCGTGTGCTAAACCCATAAATATCTTCATGCTCGCTAAGCATGGTGTACGTGCCGTGATCTCGTGTGCTAAACCCATAAATATCTTCATGCTCGCTAAGCATGGTGTACGTGCCGTGATCTCGTGTGCTAAACCCATAAATATCTTCATGCTCGCTAAGCATGGTGTACGTGCCGTGACCTCGTGTGCTAAACCCATAAATATCTTCATGCTCGCTAAGCATGGTGTACGTGCCGTGACCTCGTGTGCTAAACCCATAAATATCTTCATGCTCGCTAAGCATGGTGTACGTGCCGTGACCTCGTGTGCTAAACCCATAAATATCTTCATGCTCGCTAAGCATGGTGTACGTGCCGTGATCTCGTGTGCTAAACCCATAAATATCTTCATGCTCGCTAAGCATGGTGTACGTGCCGTGATCTCGTGTGCTAAACCCATAAATATCTTCATGCTCGCTAAGCATGGTGTACGTGCCGTGACCTCGTGTGCTAAACCCATAAATATCTTCATGCTCGCTAAGCATGGTGTACGTGCCGTGACCTCGTGTGTTAAACCCATAAATATCTTCATGCTCGCTAAGCATGGTGTACGTGCCGTGACCTCGTGTGCTAAATCCATAAATATCTTCATGCTCGCTAAGCATGGTGTACGTGCCGTGATCTCGTGTGCTAAACCCATAAATATCTTCATGCTCGCTAAGCATGGTGTACGTGCCGTGATCTCGTGTGCTAAACCCATAAATATCTTCATGCTCGCTAAGCATGGTGTACGTGCCGTGACCTCGTGTGCTAAACCCATAAATATCTTCATGCTCGCTAAGCATGGTGTACGTGCCGTGATCTCGTGTGCTAAGCCCATAAATATCTTCATGCTCGCTAAGCATGGTGTACGTGCCGTGATCTCGTGTGCTAAACCCATAAATATCTTCATGCTCGCTAAGCATGGTGTACGTGCCGTGACCTCGTGTGCTAAACCCATAAATATCTTCATGCTCGCTAAGCATGGTGTACGTGCCGTGATCTCGTGTGCTAAACCCATAAATATCTTCATGCTCGCTAAGCATGGTGTACGTGCCGTGATCTCGTGTGCTAAGCCCATAAATATCTTCATGCTCGCTAAGCATGGTGTACGTGCCGTGATCTCGTGTGCTAAACCCATAAATATCTTCATGCTCGCTAAGCATGGTGTACGTGCCGTGATCTCGTGTGCTAAACCCATAAATATCTTCATGCTCGCTAAGCATGGTGTACGTGCCGTGACCTCGTGTGCTAAACCCATAAATATCTTCATGCTCGCTAAGCATGGTGTACGTGCCGTGACCTCGTGTGCTAAACCCATAAATATCTTCAGGCTCGCTAAGCATGGTGTACGTGCCGTGACCTCGTGTGCTAAACCCATAAATATCTTCATGCTCGCTAAGCATGGTGTACGTGCTGTGACCTCGTGTGCTAAACCCATAAATATCTTCATGCTCGCTAAGCATGGTGTACGTGCCCGTGATCTCGTGTGCTAAACCCATAAATATCTTCATGCTCGCTAAGCACGGTGTACGTGCCGTGACCTCGTGTGCTAAACCCATAAATATCTTCATGCTCGCTAAGCATGGTGTACGTGCCCGTGATCTCGTGTGCTAAACCCATAAATATCTTCATGCTCGCTAAGCATGGTGTACGTGCCGTGACCTCGTGTGCTAAACCCATAAATATCTTCATGCTCGCTAAGCATGGTGTACGTGCCGTGACCTCGTGTGCTAAACCCATAAATATCTTCATGCTTGCTAAGCATGGTGTACGTGCCGTGACCTCGTGTGCTAAACCCATAAATATCTTCATGCTCGCTAAGCATGGTGTACGTGCCGTGACCTTGTGTGCTAAACCCACAAATATCTTCATGCTCGCTAAGCATGGTGTACGTGCCGTGACCTCTTGTGCTAAGCCCATAAATATCTTCATGCTCGCTAAGCATGGTGTACGTGCCGTGATCTCGTGTGCTAAACCCATAAATATCTTCATGCTCGCTAAGCATGGTGTACGTGCCCGTGATTTCTTGTGCTAAAGCCATAAATATCTTCATGCTCGCTAAGCATGGTGTACGTGCCGTGACCTCGTGTGCTAAACCCATAAATATCTTCATGCTCGCTAAGCATGGTGTACGTGCCGTGATCTCGTGTGCTAAACCCATAAATATCTTCATGCTCGCTAAACATGGTCTACGTGCCGTGATCTCGTGTGCTAAACCCATAAATATCTTCATGCTCGCTAAGCATGGTGTATGTGCCATGATCTCTTGTGCTAAACCCATAAATATCTTCATGCTCGCTAAGCATGGTGTACGTGCCGTGATCTCGTGTGCTAAACCCATAAATATCTTCATGCTCGCTAAGCATGGTGTACGTGCCGTGATCTCGTGTGCTAAACCCATAAATATCTTCATGCTCGCTAAGCATGGTGTACGTGCCGTGATCTCGTGTGCTAAACCCATAAATATCTTCATGCTCGCTAAGCATGGTGTACGTGCCGTGATCTCGTGTGCTAAACCCATAAATATCTTCATGCTCGCTAAGCATGGTGTACGTGCCGTGACCTCGTGTGTTAAACCCATAAATATCTTCATGCTCGCTAAGCATGGTGTACGTGCCGTGACCTCGTGTGCTAAACCCATAAATATCTTCATGCTCGCTAAGCATGGTGTACGTGCCGTGATCTTGTGTGCTAAACCCATAAATATCTTCATGCTCGCTAAGCATGGTGTACGTGCCGTGACCTCGTGTGCTAAACCCATAAATATCTTCATGCTCGCTAAGCATGGTGTACGTGCCGTGATCTTGTGTGCTAAACCCATAAATATCTTCATGCTCGCTAAGCATGGTGTACGTGCCGTGATCTCGTGTGCTAAACCCATAAATATCTTCATGCTCGCTAAGCATGGTGTACGTGCCGTGATCTCGTGTGCTAAACCCATAAATATCTTCATGCTCGCTAAGCATGGTGTACGTGCCGTGATCTCGTGTGCTAGACCCATAAATATCTTCATGCTCGCTAAGCATGGTGTACGTGCCGTGATCTCGTGTGCTAAACCCATAAATATCTTCATGCTCGCTAAGCATGGTGTACGTGCCGTGATCTCGTGTGCTAAACCCATAAATATCTTCATGCTCGTTAAGCATGGTGTACGTGCCGTGACCTCGTGTGCTAAACCCACAAATATCTTCATGCTCGCTAAGCATGGTGTACGTGCCGTGATCTCGTGTGCTAAACCCATAAATATCTTCATGCTCGCTAAGCATGGTGTACGTGCCGTGATCTCGTGTGCTAAACCCATAAATATCTTCATGCTCGCTAAACACAAATTGTCCTTTAGCTGAAACCCTTTCAAGTTACTTATCCCATTATGTCAACAAGTGAACCTTTCACCTTACTCTTGTCAGCCCAAGACGTTGGCCTAAACTGGTTTCTAACAAGTACAGCTCTGTGTTTTCTACTCGTGTTTGTTGTTGCGCTATGTTCTTGTGTGCTACATTTTCTGCATGTTTAAATTTTCTGTGGTGTGTTCATATTTTACATTTCCTACAACAACCTAGGGGACAAGGTTTCCATGGCACATGGGCCCACACACATGCATACATATATACACACATCTAGCCTTTGGCACTAAGTCCACATTGCAACCTTCATGGTCGGCCATCTCACAGCAACGTCAGTGACAAGGACATGAGTATGCCTTCATAAGATGGAAACCTCCCCCAGGTGTTTGCTGTGCCATCAGGTGTAGCAATGCCCCTTAGGCAACCAACAGTAATTGCAGTGGTTAAACCACGGACACTTGTAGAGGTCTAGCTTCTGCAGCCAAGTTCACAGCATAGATGATGCACATCAGCGGGACTCACTGGAATAGTGTTGAAGCAATCCCTTGTGAACTTGGAGTTTGACTTTGTTGAGTCAGGCAGTGGCAGCAAGTCTCTGGGCTTGACTTGTGCAGTTCTCTCTCTTGAAGCAGCAGGTCCAGTCCTTGATCTGTGCAGGTGCGCTAAGCTTCCAAGCAGGCAACGGTGAACTGATGGTCCTAAACAGCAATTTATTTGTCTAAGTTATGGAGGTTAGTGCCCCTCTAACTACAGTCTCAGTTACTGACCTAAGCTTAGGTATCTGAAGAGAAGTAACCAAAGTTCATTGGATGTCGTTCTTACGGGATGTCCGGTTCCATGGTGGAGAAGCATCCCATAAGACTACTACAGGTGTCTGCTGGTGACTCAAAAATCTAGTGGGTCCTCTGAGACGGGGTAATGTACAAAGTAGATCACTTGGAATATCACAAATCACATCAGCAAAGACACACCTGAAGGATTCACCCAAGGGACAGTCTTTTGTATTTTCTATCTTTTGCCTCTGGTGGGATTACAGACTCGTATCAATGGCAGGTAGTTGTCAACATTGATGTCAAGTGCTTACATCTTGTTTATTGTGTGTGAACATATCATTTATGTTAGCAGAATTACAGCAGGGTTTTTCCTCTGTGTAATATCTGTAAGGACATCTAGTTGCAGACAGTGGAACTGCAGGTTTTACTGTCTGCAATCTCTATGAGGAAAGCTGTTCTGTGAAACTGTAACTGTTCTCTTGCAGTCACAAATGATGTGGCCACTGGCGAATTTTTGATGTTGTTAATGAGTTTGTGTGTGAGGCCATGAGCAGTGCAGTGTTCCATAGCTAGTCTTAACTGTGGTATTTCAGAGGTTGTAATCACACTCCTCCTCACAACTAGTTTTGTCGGCAGATTTTATATTTTTATTACCGTGATTAGTAACTTAATTTAGGTGATATTGCTTCTTAACTATGGTGTGCATTAGTAAATAATAATTATTAATAAATATACTTATATAACGCCATGTTTAGTTTTTCTTGTCTCCAGGACTTTAAGTCGGTAGAGACATTGGGACTAAATAGTTTTTGTCTTTAATCAGGTGAGGATCTAATGTTAAAATGTGAAGACATTTAGGCAGTGGATTCCTACAGATTAACCCTTTTCTTTCCTTACAGCATCAGTGGTTACCAAGGACTGTGTTCCAGATTGTACGGAAGGATCTATCTCTGTGCCAGGCAGGTCAGGCACTGTTTCCTGTTGCACGTCTGACCTGTGCAATGGTGCTTCCAGTGCTACTATCAGCTACACCCTGCTCTCCCTGGCAGCGGGCATCAGTGCACTAGTGGTCAGAGCGGTGCTGTAAGGTAAGGGGCATTAGGACTAGATAAAAGCGTTCCACAGAAGAACCCTTGGAAGATGTTGGTAGCTGTCTAACTTTCTCACTGTGCTGCTACACATGCAGCGTGTCCAAGATGTAAAAAAAGGAAAAAACACACAAGCCATCCTTTTAATGCTGGACCAGTGGCCTACGCGTGCCATACCATCCGTGGGTGGTTCCTATATAGGTGCCACTCACTGTCAATGCTGCCCATACCTGATGTCATAAAGTACGCGAAGCTCACATTATGCTCACTGGGCATGTTGCAACTGGATGTGTTTTCTGTGAATCAGGCAAGTGTCATCCAGATTCAAGAACTGATTGATGGGAAAATGTCCTGGTTCCTGCTGCTCAATTCACCCACCTCAGCCTGCCCTCTAGAGCCCTGCCCCTCTTGGTGTCCCCTGCCAAAGCATCGTATCACCCACTCGACTATCAGTTTCTCTTTCTACGCCAGGGCTGCAGAGCATCCCGGCATGTAGCAGGGTGGATGGGGGGGGGTGAGGGTGGTACCGTGCCATCTGGGGCCAAGGGGGATGCGTGCCTCAGCAGTGCTTGAAATGGAAATATAGATGTGCAGCTACTCCTTGTCTCAGAGTACCTGTTTTGTGCTGAAAAGTGTAAGTACTCTCCCATTGAAAGCATTGGATCAGTGCTGAGAAGGGCCTGCACTAACCCTTCCAAATTCAGGAACTGTCTCTCTCCTATGAGATTCTGAATTGAGGCACAACTTCCAGCCCACTGCCCATATAGCCTGAGCTTGCTGATTGGCTCCCTAGATCCCAGGCTACCCTGAGCCGTACCTCCTCTCACACCTGCCCACAGCCCTTTAGGGTCTGTTTGGAGAACACCAAAACATTCACCTCCATTTTTTGAGCTACAGCTTCCCAGTGCCCAAGAATGCAGTGATCCAAAATACAGGAGGTGGTAAGAAGGCAGACATTGTGCTGTCTATTTGGTGACATTTTTAAGTGTTTTTCCTCTACCCATGACTGCATCATTTTCACCTGTTTTGTTTGAGGTTGATACAGTTCAAAAAGTGAAGTTTAACCTGCTCATGACTGTCTGATTTTACCTGTTGCATTGTGGGCTTTGTACTTTACAAATTTGTAGTTTTGCAATTGCCTTTGATTACCTGTTTTTCTCTCCAAATTTCTCAGTTAATCTGTGTTCAGACCTGTGTGTAAGCAAACCACCGCCAGCCCCCTTTTTATATTAAGCAAGTGAGTCCAGCCAGATTAAATAGCCCCAACACCCCCCACCCCCCAAACAGACATAGTGTACCCCAGAGAGTGCTTTGAGGCTGCTGTAATTTGCTGTTAGTTGTTTAAGCTGTGTTAGGAAAGGGCTAGAAACACTTTTTAGCTAAGAGAGTGAGTTTGTTTCAGAGTTGGAAAAGCAGTATTGTTAGAGGGTAAAGTTTTAAGCCCTTACCTGCAGACGTCCAGAGTGTGGATTGAGCCTGTCTGTCTCCTAGGAGATTCTGAATTGAGGAGCAGCTTCCAGCCCCCTCCCCAGCAACCTGTGCCTGAGGTCACATGCACCTTAAATGAGCTGCTATTGGATGCTACATCTGTGCACTGATTGGTGGCTGTATCTAATGTTTCTATCGGATTAGGGTTAGTGTTCTTATTGGTCGATAATGCAAGGGTGAATTGGTTCCTGGGTCAGTGATTCTCTTAGATTTAGGGCTTAGGGTTAGTTATCTGATTGGTGGATAGGTTTAGAGTTTCTGATTGGTTCCTGGGCTTAGGGATTCTATGGAGCATAGGGCTTAGGGTTTCATTCCCCATTGGCTGCTCTGACTAGGGCTGGGACTAGGGACTAGGGCTGTGACTAGGGTTGGGGCTAGGGTTTTTGTTGGACGTAGGGCTTAGGGTTTCAGGTCTGATTGGCTGCTGGGACTAGGGCTGGGACTAGGCCTGGGGCTGGTCCCATGTTAGTCATAGGGTTTAGGGTGAGTGTTCTGATTGGTTAGGTTTAGGGCTAGGGTTCCAATTGGCCAAAGGGGTCACCTGATCAATAGGGCTATTTAAGGCCCGGATTCAGGGCATGTCAGCCTGGGCGCCGAGGCTAAGATGAGAGAGGGAAAGGGCAGTTGCCTCTTTGAACCTGTTCGAGACAGGTCGGAACTAGGGCCAGAAATGCTGCCCAAATTTACTTACACCAGCACCCACGCTACCCCATACACAGCCACAACAAGATTAACACACTCACAGAACATGTACTCCACTCATTTACCACAACCTACCCTCACACAAAGTTCATTATCACAACACCAACTACAAATACCCATAAACCACACCTATACACCCTTCTACCCCAGCTACTGTACTTTTGGACCATCCCTTCCACACAATACACCACTCTATCCTATAGCACAAACCAATCCACTCATCACAAATCCACAGCAAAAACATACCATATTAACTATGTTCCATCCAGACACACACTCCCTGCTCTAATTACTCCAAACAGACCCTTTTATCACAAACAAACCTATACTCAGCCTTCCATCTTTTCACCCACCAACACCCTCCTTTTTTTACTATCACAATAACACAACCACACAACACTCCAATGCACCACACCTATTACCGCTTTCAGCATTCAAACCTAACTCAAACACTTTTAACTCTAGTTCAACCTCAACACATGCACTCTATTCACAAACACATCACATCCCCCTTTAACTTGCAACTTCTACTCACCAACAATACTTTACATACAAATCCTTCTCAGAAAGCAAATTCATCAGCATCAGCACCTCCTTTCACAACTCCACAAAAACAAAACATAACACACTGACCAGCACAACACGATTTCACATGCACAACACCTCATAATACTTTCCCTCACAAACTACAAACAAAGTTGCATTATCACCAAAGCACATTCTCTTAGCTGCCTACTAATAAATGCTTGATCACTCTCTAAAATCAAGCATCACATCCACGACCTTCTCACTGACACAAAAACCTGACTTACTCTTCATAACAGAATCATGGTTGAGAGATGATATGGCTCCAGTCCTGCATGAAGCCATTCCTGTTGTCTGTCAAACTATCACTCAAAATCGTGTAGGCAAAAGTGGAGGTGGCCTAGCTGTTTTGTTCAGGCAAACATTAAATATCACCAAAGCTGTTCTGCAGACTGTTGGGGGGGTGGGGGGGGGGTCACACTGTACCCAGAGACATTATTTTATGCACTTCCTTTGTACTTTTCTTGTTGGGCTCCGCCCATCTGGTACGCTGAAATTCAGTAAAATCTGTTAAAAAAAAATATATCACCAAAGCTGACAACGTCTTCATGAAAGGTTGTGAGGCCTCCTTCAACAGAGGCAACACTACACCTTCCCCCTGTAACTTTATGCTCCATTACAGACCTCCACCTAGCAATGCAACATTCTCTGACACACTTCTATACACGGTTTCAAACTTAATAACACTACATTCCAACCTATCGATCCTTGGTGACCACAACATTTGTTTTGACAAATGAAATATGCCCCATCCAAAAGCAATCAGCAATGGACTAGATGCACTGAACCTGCATCAGATCGTCCACAAACCCACACACATTGCTGGACACATCCTAGAGGTCATTTTTGCTAATACAAATGAGTTACCTTTCTAACAATGACTCTACCCCCATGGTCAGACCTCCACTTACTTGCATTCCAACATAAAAGAACACTATGCAACACACCTAAAACCACCTTACGTGCATCCACCTATCGACCATGGAACAAACTTAATTTGGAACACTTAGAAACACAGCTAATATCCAGTACAGATCTTGACACAATAAACTAATTTCAAAAGTATATGAGTGGCTACAGGAAGCTTTTTATATCCTAATACCACTAAAAACAGCACAACAGAACAAAAGAAAACAGGCACCTTGGAGAAATACAGAGCTAAAAAAGATAAAACAACAAATTAGAAA
This sequence comes from Calotriton arnoldi, assembly GCA_963921515.1. NCBI lineage: Eukaryota > Metazoa > Chordata > Amphibia > Caudata > Salamandridae > Calotriton > Calotriton arnoldi. The sequence goes on along the minus strand of CAWUFW010003172.1, from coordinate 278,005 downwards.
GCAACAACATACCTGGCTCAAAACAAACACCAATCAAGACAAACTTCACCTGCAGAAACTTAACAGATTATACATGTCAGAAGTCAAAAAAGCGAAGACAAGATACTACTCAGACACAGTTAAGAATGCTAAATGTGCAAATAGAGAATTCTATAACATTCTAAATGAACTTCCTAAACCAAATTGCTTAGAAGGGACTCATCCCATCCCTCAAGAATTCACGGACTAACTGGCAAATCATAACACAGCCAAAGCAGACACATTGGACTCATTTGAAACAAAGAAAAAACACCAGCACCAACCCTTTTCCAAAACAACAAGCTATAAATACACTAACCCAGCCTCTCCATTCCTTCCAACAAATTTCACAAAATTAATTTATGGACCTGCCGGCAGCCATTTTGACCCCTGCCCACCACAAACCTTCAAGAAAATTCTACTAGCAACCTCTGCTGCCACACCAGTAAGAAAAATCATCAACAATTCCTTAATGACAGGAATATTTCCTGAATAACTAAAAAAGTCATACATACGCCCTTTACTAAAGAAAACAAACCTGAACCTGCTAAACCCTGACAACTATAGACCCATTACAAATGGACCTTTCCTGGTTAAGCTGATAAAAAAGAGCAGCATTCGCCCAGATGTCCCAATTCATGGAAGCTAATGCTATACTTTCAGACTTCCAAATGGGATTCCGTCCAAGAAGAGGCACAGAATCTGCCCTTGTTGCCATCTGGGATGACCTGAAGAACAAAGTTCATCGCAATAGGGTTGCTGCATTAATTCTCTTGGACCTCTCAGCTGCCGTTGACCATGACACTCTGATGCAAAGACTCTACGAAGCCGGCATAGAGGGGACTGCTCTAGACTTCATCGCATCCTACCTTCGCAACAGAACTAATGTCATCCATACCTCAACTTTCCCTTTCAAACAGTACTTCATAAAAGCAGGGGTCCATCAAGACTCTATTATCTCACCCATGCTTTTCAACATCTACATGAAGTCATTACGGCACTGATCAATCAATTTCACCCCACGTGCTATAACTCTGCAGATGACACACAAATACTCCTTCAGCTGGAATGCCCCAAAGACATAGGAACATCACCAATTTTCTGTTGTCTCAGAGCCGTGGATCAATGGATGACGTGGAGCCATCTCAAATTGAATTCTTCCAAAACGGAAATACTTATGTGTGGCGATTGGAAAAATTTTGACCTGCTCACCGCGTGGCCTGATGATCTGGGAACACTGCCTAAAGTATCAAAGGAAGTAAGAAACCTCGGAATGACCATGGACTCCAAGCTATCAATGAATGCCCAAGTGGACAAACTAGCAAGATCAAGCTTTGTTACTATAAAAACTCTGCGATGCATCTTCCCCTACCTGGGATTCCCACAGAAGGTCCAGGCTGCCATCTCTCTTGTTCTGTCCAAACTCGATTATGCCAATAGCCTCTACCACGGATCACCTTTAACAACCATGAAAAGACTACAATGGATTCCGAACTTTGCTGCTAGACTACTCTTACATATGAAGCCCACATCTCACCTGCCTTGAGAGCCCTACATTGGTTACTGGTTGCCAGAAGATCCACATTCAAGCAGCATTGTATCACTCACAAAGCTATGAATGGAACAGGACCGCTCTTTCTCAAATAAAATCACTAAATACATTCAACAAAGGAACCCCCGCTCTAGACTGGCACCTCGGCTCAAAATCCCACTGTACAAGAAAAAAAACATGGGTGGCGCATCCTTCTCTGTTCAAGCAGCTAAACTATGGAACTCTCTACCATCAAACATCTTATCCATGGATAACCACCTTATCTTCAGAAGACTACTCAAGAAATGTCTCTCCTCCACATAACCACCATACTCAAACATAAATATAAAGCATATCCCTCTGTATATAAGCATTTATTTGGACTTTAGTTGTGTATCTACATATGTGTATTACTTTGTATAAACATGTATAATTTTCTTTTTAAAGATATAGGTATTCATTAGTTCTGATCAACAAATGTAGATTTTACTAATAGTTACATTACTCTATATTTAACATGTATATAAGTAAATGCATAAATAAGTTACTCTTTTTATCATACTATTTATTTACATTTGATTCACTATTGAGAAAAAACAAAAAAATACAAACAAATTAATGATTTTGAATTACAGCAACATTAAATGCAACTTTAAACTTCATACATTACATCCGTATATATACCTTGCATGTACCTTTGTATCTTTATAGTTATTACTTTGCTTATAATTCAGCATCTCCAATGCACTACCCTATATTTCACTATATACCCCTCTCAATATGTCCTCGACCTCCACGCTAACTCATCTCAAACATCATTCCACTACTCTTTCCAATGCACTACCCTATTTCTCAACCTATCCCGCTCTCAATATATCCTCTACCTCAACTCTCTGACTCATCTCAAGCCTCATTTTACTACTATTACTAATGCACTACCCTATTTATACCCTATACCCCTTTCAATAAATCCTCTACCTCCACTCTCCCATTCATCCAAACCCCCATACCACTACTATTATCCCCAGAATAACCCTTTCTAGACTCTTTCCTCCTCTACCCCTCCTTGCATTATCTCTTTTACTATTCAGATCTTCCTAGCAAGCCTTTCTAAACCCTTCCCTCTAACTTTAACCCTCCCCCACACCTTTACTCATCCAAAATGCCCCCTAAAGTTAGGAACTCCAAAAACAAACAAAACAAATCCTTCTACTATCTACCCACTATACCTTTTACAATCCAAAATACCCGACCAATATGTCCACCACTCAAATCAAATTAGTTTCATATTCCCCTACACTAATTCATCACTCATCCTTTTTGGGTTCCAGAGTAGTGTGCTACTCGCCAAAAAGGGGGAGCAAGCACTATATAAATGCAAACCCTCCATCTTCCATCCCTCCACCATCCTTTTTCAATCCAAATAACAGACTAACATTTCCACCGATCAAATTAATTTGATCTTTCCCTAGACTAAATTTACCACTTATCCTTTTTCTGGTTCTGGAGTAGCATGCTACTGGCCGAACAGCGCTTCAACACCTCATCAGGGTTAGCGAGCGCTATGTAAAAGCAAACCTCTTCCTCTTCTATCACTCCACTATCCTTCTCAATCCAAATAACAGACTAACATATCCACCTCTCTAAAAAATGTCATAGTTCACTATACTAATTCACCAATAATCCTTTCTGGGTTCAGGAGTAGCGTGCTACCCGCCAAAACAGCGCTTCAAGGCCTCGTCAGGGGTAGTAGGAGCTATATAAATCCAATTACAATACAATACTCAGTACCGGACAGTACCTGCCCATTTCAACACTGAGCCTAAGTCGATACCACAGTGGAACACTATAGCATTTGAACTTCCATTAATAATCACAATCACCCTGGGTTAGATGTGCCATAATCCCAAAACATGAGGAGCTGAGCATGTTGCATTAGCCACAGCAGAGCTCCCTCGTTTAGGGCACAATGATTCACCGCGTCTTCAGGCTGGCACAACCGGAAACAAACGTTTGTGATCTGGGATCCATACTCCAGGGTCTTGGGTGCGCTGCTGCACAACCTGAAGATACAAAACAAACAAGCCCTCCATCCCAGGGACAGAATTTATATTAAATGTGCCAGAACCTAGCACCAAACATCTGCTCCCTTTGCTTTTGAGCCTTGACCCTGAATAATGTGGGAAACCCTCCCCCATAACTCAGGCTTTACAAATCCAATAATTGCTTTTGGAAATATGCAAATCTACACTGAAACCCTAAAGCCACTATTCGCACAAAAGCCAGATGTTACAGGCGGAGATCTCAGTCTCTGCCTACACTGAATTTCTTGGCTTTTTGGAATTCACACATTCCCAGGAATATGCCTGGAGAGCTACAGTTCGAGTTGGCAACAACAGAACCCATGCTGCAAAAACTACACTGGCTTCCAATAAGACATAGAGTCCCTTTTAAAGCTCTCTGTTATTGCACGAAGGCTCTTTCCTCCCGGGGTCCTCACTCCCTTCAGCTGATGGTGCATCCCTATGTGCCCACTAGAGACATGAGACCAGCTGAAGCTAGACAGCCCGTCGTCCTGAAATCCAAAAGGGCCAGAGTAGGAGGCAGTTCTTTTGGTTTCCTAGCTCCTAAAGCCTGGAATACCCTCCCTGTGGAAATTCGGCAAGACCCATCTGAAATCCTATGCAGGAAGAAGTTATAGACCTGGCTTTTTCGCGAAGAGTGAGCTTTTCCATCAGACTGGGTGATCCCTCGTCCACTGTGTCAGTACCCTAGTGCTGGGACACTTTGCAAAGAATAGCTAGGCGCTTTTCAAATCACATTATTATTATTATCATACCGTGACTTACACAGAGCCCTATAACAACACCAGCTCTTTCCATCAGCAGGGGTTCACCCATCCCACGTAAAGGGATCGTTAGCTCCTGTAGAATTGCTCTGGAAAGAAGAGAGCCCCATTAGATTCAACGCATTCATCGTGACCTGAGCTGCACTTTCTGGAACAGCACCCGCATGGACTAGGAACAGGCTGAGGCGCTATATTCCATAATAAATTCTGAGCTGCACCAACACTGGTTTTCTGCGTGACCCTACAATATTCCACACACGTACTGATTCTCCTTCTGTGTGTGAGTGTTTTCAGGGACAAAGGTCACTCTCTCTTAGGTGAGGGCACACCTGGCCTTCCGTTTGTTACTGTGGAGATCCGAAAGAAGCTGGACATGGTGCAAGGGCGTCTGTGTTGCATGCAGGATTGTTAATGAGCAGGAAGGAGCACCTTCAATCCAGAGAGGGATTTTTCTCTTTCTATGTGTGCTGCAGAAGGCAGCACACATGGAAAGAGGAAAAAACTAGGAAAAATTAAAATATTTTTCCTCGTTACGCCTGCTCTGGGGTGGTGTAAGTTGTTGGCGCTGTCCCAGGTTTACGTGAATAAGTAAACCTGGGTCAGTATAAAAATCCATGGGTGTTGCAGGGGAAAGCAAACACAAGGAGATGATGGACGGAGCGCTGAAACTTTTCAGACCCTCACCCCCAATCACAGATCTGGGTTGAATCCATCATCGTTCTTTAGCTCACTTCGCCACCCCGGTTCAGACACAGCTATATGGAAATCAGTCTTGACCCTGTGCCTCATGGGAACAGTCCAGCCCGAACTGCCAAGCCAGGTCTTCCCTGAACTGGAAACAAGCATCCTGGGGCCGGTTTCGGAGTAACACCCCTCATCAGCCAGGCTAGCTTGAATCCAGTGGCAAAGTGAGCAAATGGAAAACCCCCTGCACAGCCCATGGAACACCTCCCTGGTGCAGAGCAGGGCACGGTCAGTGACTTGCGCTGCTTCGTCTCACTCCATATCTATGAGGCTATGCAAAGTGGCTTTGCGTGGCCTCATAGATATGATTGAGAGGCTTGCGCCGCCGTAGCGTCTGAAAAAGTGACGCTTCAGCAGCGCAGGCCTCTCATAAATAAGTTCCCTAGTAGTTCCTTACCTTGAGCTGCGCCCTCATGGCAGCACTTTCTACCATTGAAAATAATAAATTTTTAACCATTCCTAAAAATACTTGGGGAATATGTAACTTTCCCTAAAATATTCCAGGACTGGAGTTAGAAAAGTAATTTTGACCTCCAGTGTTTGCCACGCCCCCTGCTGCGCTGAGGGCCCAGACAGCCCGGTCCTCGGTGCACAGAACTACTTTGTGCCCCTGGGGCACCTTTGTGAGGATACTAAGGCTGTTGTCTGGTGTGACTTCCTCAGCCCTGTGTCCGGGTAAGGGAGGAGGGTCCTAATGTGGGGTTCTATTGGTAACCTGAAATCATGAACACCCTTGTCTGTATCATGCTGTCATAAAAAGGGTTGTTTTAGGTGTCAGAAATTATTGTATTTATTGTCTCTTAAACCATCATGACGTGATCTCCTGTTTGTTTCTTTCTAGCTGAGGTGACCAAGGTCACAGAAAGGTCTGCGTCCAGTCCACCTGCACTTTTCCTGCTGTCTGTGATTTCAAGAAAAGGCAACATTACCGGCTCCAATATTACTAATGAAGAAATAATATCTGCTTCACTGAATAAAAATGCACATACCTGTGTCCTCAGCCTTCTTCTATAAAGGAATACATTTAAGCTGGTCTGTCACGGTATTTTTCTATAGGTAATTAAAAATGATTACAGCCCAGCTGTCATTTTCTATTGTTTATTAACTATAAACAAAGGGTTCCTTTCACTAAGGTGTTGTTGCCTAGCACATGTCTCAATATAGGCTTCGTGGCACTTTGTAATTGTTAAATAAAGGCCCACAAAGATGTTTTCTATGCACTTTTTTCATTCAGCTCCAAGCGTGGCGGAGAACACAGGTTCAACCTCTGCCCCTAAATGGACAGGTATACTAGGCCTGGGGTTATGGCATCTCATGGAAAACAATAATAATAAGGTCATCAGAGCAACTGTGTAATCCTCGCCAACACATATCATCCTGTGCAGCCTGGCAGTAACGCCATAGTAGGAAGCTGTTGCTGGAAGCCTTCCTTGCGACCTCAGAGGTCAGAGGTCCTCCGGTCAGCTGGCTGCATCCTCGAAACTTACAACCTCAACACACCGCTAAATCAACATCGCCCCACAGTGAACCTGACCCCAGGGCTGGCTTTAGCTCTGGTGGTGCCCAGTGTGACAATCTGTGTTGGTGCTCCCCAAATGACCACCTTCTACATGCATTCCTCACCACCTACCTCCAATGGTGCCCACATCTCTTAATAACCCCTCCTTCACAGGTATTTAATTATTTTATGATGCCGTTCATCCCAGAGTAGTGCGTCAGACAACAAACAAACATATTATTCCGAGACAATAAATCATATGTGTGTACATTAATGTATAGAGAAAATGACATAAGACATTGAGGGCTATAATGAGTTGCATATCATCCATCCTGGTTGGCATCATGGGGAATATTTATGAAATAGTGGCGAAGTGCAGCGCTGCAAGTCACCTTGCTGTGCATCGTCACTGGGAAAGGGCACGAATGCGCCATGTTTAAGGCATACGGTGCATTTCTGACTTTTCCCCCCGCGGTGGTGCACAACGCAGGCACTCTTGCACCATGGTTCATGGGTACCTGCGTTCCGTGCTGTATTTGAAGTGACACCTTCCTGCAGAAAAACCACCCTGAGCGGTATTTCCTTCTGCCTATGTGTGCTGCATAGAAAGAGGAAGTAACAAGGAGAAATGAAGATATTGCTCGTCCTTACACCTCTCTTGGGGAGGCGCATCTTTTTGGGGCATTCCCAGGTTTACAAGGTCTTGTAATTCTGGAAATACATCAATATCCATGGGAGTTGCGTGGGAGCACCCATGTGATGTCCATGACATGCCTTCCCAGGGCAGAGTAACGCAACGAATCTGACTTAAGGCTTGCATCACTCTTGCATCGTGTTACCTGGTGCAAGAGCGACGCAAACCGGGTCATAAATATGTCTCTATGTGTCAAGTGTGCATGGTTTGGACAAACACAAAAACAGGCTTTAAAATGTAATGCATGAATAATAAGGAAGTGTTACTACCCAAAGGAGCCATTTCAGCAACCTAAGCCTTGCAGTTGGCAAGCAGCTCTTTCTTGCTGCTTCATAGCCCACTCTGCTCAGACCGATGAAGTACTGTTGCAATTAGACTCAAAAAGGAAGTCCAGGCAAAACTAAAGGAACAGAAGGAATGAAAGAGCCAGGAAACGTCCTGCACAACCGCCAACTTGATGGTAAGCCACTGGGGGGTGTAAGGCAAGGGGACAATGAGGTCAGGAGATGACATTATCACAAACTACCGACTTTGCTGCCAGAGATAAGACCATTCAACACACCTCTTCCCCTCCCATCTGCCATAAATATCATCTCCAAGGCCAAGGAGTAGGTCAAGAAGGATTGCACATTACTGTCCCCCAGGACCAACACCATCCACTCACTGATGTTGAGGAGAGAACAGGAGATGTGGAGGGAGGCTGAGGAGGGGCATGGAAGAAGAGGATATGGGCAGAAAATGTAAATGAAGTCACAGGAGGTATGTTGTATTGGCTTCGAACAATGAGTGACAGCCTATTGGTTTAGCTTGTAATGGGAAATTCAGAGCAATATTTGTCTGCTTCAAAGACTTACAATCCTATGTAATAATACTGCAAGAAAGCAATGAGAGAAGGCAAAAGTCAATTGATAAGGCGTCATAGGTGGATCCAGGGGCGGTTTTGCTCCACTGCTGCGCAAGGGATGATCACAGCCATTTTGACCATTTTGAAACCTCTACTTTGGATGCTTCTGGCAGATCTGGACCAGACCATTGTATTGTGGATGGGCCAAATGATGTCTGTAAAAATTAATTGTTTTTCCACGGTTCTGATCCTGTTTGCAGTGGTACTGATAGTAGAATAACTACAGAATTTGTTTGGGGAAAGAAAAGAGGCAGGATATCATACCATGTGTAGAGGGGGTCTTCTCTCTTCCAGAGCTGAAGGCATATTGTAGAGTAGCTCAACTTAGTGTGTTCGCAGACCACCTGAGAGAGAGTAACGGGAGACAGTGAACAGACTTAAAGGACTGTACAACGTCTCCTCACAAAGTGTTCAGTTGAGTGTGGTCTCCCATAAAAGATATCAAGAACACTAAAGGACCACCTTACCTTTGGTGACCCATGATGTGGAATAATACAGGCCGGAAGGGACCTCAACAGGCTGGCGTGAGCACTATACTTCCGAACTCTTTGGAGAGCTTCATGAATGTTGAAATAAGGATCACCCGAAAGTGCAGAAAACGACACCATACTTACATGTATAACGCAATTGCACGAATACTCCAATATTCCCAAGCACCACTTTGAACTGTGAGATATAGCCAGTGACAGCACCAGCATTGACTATACTTCATTGATTTAAAGACATAAGTCAATAGATTGTGCAACTCATGCACATATATGAATCTGATAAAACATACCTATGATACGGAATAAAGCAATCCATACCTTCAAACTCTGGGCCTCATTTAGAAAGAATTGGAGTACGGCAGCAAATCAAGTCATTTTGCTGCGCTGCCCTGTGCCATTTCAAAAAGGCAGGAATGCACCACATGTAGAAGATACGGTGCATTCCTGTTCTTTCAGCCAGCGCTGGCACACAATTTGCAGCCTAGCACCAATGCAGGCTCCCTTGAGCCATGGTCCAAGTGTGTATGCATTGCTGGCATGATTGTTTTTGTGCAGGAAGGGGCACATTCCTGCACAAAAACAACCCATGGAGGCAAAATGCAGCACACATGGAAAGAGGAGAATGAAAACATTTCTCCTTGTTACTCCTGCTCTAAGGAGGCATGAGATTTTTGTGCTGCCCTACGTTTACCTGATTTTGTAAATCTTGGCATGCCTCAAAATCAATGGGTGTTGCGTGGGAACACCCGGAGCAACACCCATGGAGCGCCTTCATGACGCAGTGAAAGGAAACACAGTGACTTGTGCTGCATTGCCTTACACCATGCACAGACTATGATTGTGGTGCCTGCTTGGACAGGGTGCATACCTCTGCCAACCAGAAACCCGATTTCTAACATAAACCATTTCATATTTATCGTTCATGCCATAAGTTGAAAAGTATCAAGTTTTTTGATCCAAAAAGTTTCTCTTTACAGAATTCTTTTGTGGTTTTCTGTATCAGGTACAAAATTGCAACACTTCTAAAATTTGGAAACATATTGGGGAAATGTTATGCTTTTGTTCAATCCATCGTGCTGCTAAACTTGAATTTGCATTTAAATTTCTGATTGTAATTTGGGTTCTGTAATTACATTTTTCATCTTTCTCTGAGTCTTACCAAAATACAGCAAACCACAAGCACATGTTATGCTGTATACAACGTTCTTAGTGTTGCAATCTGCTGAATACTTTATTTATTAATAAAGATGGACCAATTACATGCTACTACTAGCCAATGCTATAGCCCAAGGTGCACCACTACCGGCTACCTGGCGGGGGCGGAGATAATCCCCATATATAAAAAAGGTGACAAATCTATACCAGGTAACTATAGGCCAATAAGCCTCATAGATTCTATACAGAAGGTGATCGCTAGGCTTGTTTTGGCCAAGGTCCAGACATGGATTGAGGCAAACTCTATCCTTACCCCATTCCAGGCAGGTTTCAGAGCCCACATCAGTACTATTGACCAGGTCTTCCACTTTGTTCCTATATATTGGCGAACCATTGTTCTCGGCAAAGGCAGCATGCATGCTGCCTTTGTCGACCTTAAATCCGCCTTTGACCTGGTCTCAAGAAATAAGTTGTGGGAGGTCCTGAAGGAGCTGGGGATGCCACTGGATTTACTTTCCCTAATTGTCCGTCTTCATGAGGATAATTTCGCGCAGATACGCTGGGGGATGGCGGGTAACAAGACCGATCCTTTTCCTGTGTGAAAGGGTGTCCGCCAAGGGTGTGTGCTGGCTCCCACATTGTTCTCCTTTTTATAAATGGAGTTGCAAACTTTCTTGATGCTATTAACACTGATGCTCCTGTCTTAGCTGGTAGAAAAATCCCCATTTTAATGTTCGCGGACGACACGCTGATAATCTCGAAAACGCCAGGAGGATTGCAGCGTGCCCTCCAGCGTTTTGAAGAGTTTTGTCGTCTGAGGGGTCTTATAATCAATTCCGCTAAGACCAAGTTTATGGCATTTAATCAGCATAGATCGTTTAAAGGGAGAATGATGATGGGTGGGCTACGCCTGGAGCAGGTTGATGCTTTTATTTATCTTGGCATCAAACTGCAAAATGATATGAGGTGGAAGCCACACATTGAAGCCATGACATTAAAGCATTGGCAGCTAGCTGGATCACTTAGGAAAGAATTTAAAACTTCTTTTACAAAACCCCTAAGTCCGGTGCTCCAAATTTATAACACCAAAGTGGTGAGCTCAGTTCTCTATGGGGCTGAGCTGTGGGGTTTTAGAAACCTGGCCCAGCTTATAATAGCGGAGAACGGGTTTCTCCGCGCAATTACTAGCATGCCACAAAGTACACCCATGCTCCCTCTAGGGAACGATTTAGGAAGAAAAGCCCTGAAGGACCTGGCCAGACTACGCCCAATACTATTCTGGCGTAGAATCTGGTGCACAAAGGAATTGGTCGTGTTCACAAAGGGCCTAAGGGATATCGTAAACATGGACCGTTTCCATAAAATTAGTTGGCTGCGCGAACTGAGAAGTTTGCTAAATAAAATGGGACTGCAACACCTGTGGGATTCCCCCTCCACTGAAACGTTCCCAACAAAAAATTGTCTTAAAGAAGTTTATTGGGAAATGGTGCTGCACGATGAGTTTAGGTGCCATGATACGACTTCTCTTTCAGGGCTTTTTCTTCAGTCTAAGCCATGTCCTGGCCTTGAGCCGTATTGGGATCTTATCGAGATCGAGAAGCCTCTGGATCGCAAACTTTATTTCCAGTTTAGATCTGGATCCCTCCCATTGAATTGTTTTACATCTAAATGGTCCGTTATTAGGGAAAAGAGATGTCACTTATGCACTACACAGGTAGAATCATTTGCATATGTGTTTTTGTTTGCCCTGCGTTCGTTAGGCCACGGAAGGCTTGGTTGGTTCAGCTATGTAAGACCCTGGGCACAAGATCACATGTTGTAGCCCTGCGTATCCTTTGCACAGATCCATCTCCCATGTATGCAATTCCGGTGGCAAGATTTTTGAGGTGGATGTGGATTACACGTTCTAAACAAATCAACGAAGGATAAAGTGCAGGACGACATGTCCCATTAGTGTGTAGGATTGAGCTCACGTGACCCTGCGGGCTCTTCTACCCCTGCCGATGGGCTAATGATTGTTTTATGTGTCTTATTTTAACAATGTGTTTTTTTTAATCTTGTTTTTATTATCTTATATGTAATATAATGACGGTCCTGATTGCTTATTTGCACAACTGTTTAATTCAGTTCTTACATTTTTGTAATCATTGTTCTATTTTTATTAATTGCAATGCTTTTATAACTTGCATAGTCGAATAAAGCTTTCTTGACTTGAATACTTTAAAAAAATAGAATATGTGGGTGGACTACATTGTTTCCTGAAATCATATTGTTACAAGCGAATGCAGTTGTAGTATTTGTTGGTCTCAATATATTTCTCCGTATCAAAAAACCTTCGCTTTGATAACAGTTCTTTGAGATTTTTAGAACGGTTATATGAGAAGATTGGTTTCATGATTAACAGTCCTTTGCAATCAGGGGCGACTGTGATGATGTGCTTAATTGCTTATGATTTAGTTCAACATTTGGGAGCAGACGTACACGTTCTTAGCAGCAGGCATTTTAACCTTCTGTGCTACCTTTGGATTAGTCAAAACTTTCACTAGACAAACCTCTGGTCTCTTTCCAGGAACACGATAAATCACTGGAGTTATCTTGATGTTTTAATTGATGCCTACAAAAATTGCTGGAGGCCAGGAACGCGCCAGCAGGCTGGTACTTTTAAAATGATAATATTACTTGTAAAAATGATGCTCCCACCCCAAGTCAGCGCCCGGTGCGGTGACCTCGTTTTTTATGCCCTTAATGTATTTAGGGGCATATTAGCAAGGGCTCTATCGCCGCTTTAGCGGCACTTTTTGCCGCTAAAGCGGCAATTTTTTTATCGCCCTATCAGCAAGCTGTCGCTAACAGGTGTTAGCGACAGCTTCCAGGCGATAGCGACTGGTTTGGGTGCCGCTTTGCATGTCAGCGATATTTATCGCTAATGACATGCAAAGGAGGTGTTCCCAACCTAACAGCGACTGAAAGCAGTCGCTAACATACCTATCGACTATTAGCAAGGCCCGCGAAGCGATAGGAAAACGTGCGCTAACCACGATTAGCGCTGGATTTTTACACCTGGTAGAAACCTGACTTACCCATTATAGTCTATGGGAGGTGGATTCTACGGTTAAGTTCCCACCTGCCTATTAGTGAGAATTTCCTTAGCGATGGGAATTTATCGCAGAGATTCGCCGCTATCGCTGGATATTTTTTCGCATTGGAGATAAACGTTGCTAATAACGTGTTAGCTCCGCGATAAAATCCAGCGATAGGCGGCGATAAAAAAAACGCGCTAAGCGCGGTTTGCGATAATTATCGCAAGTTGTTGCTAATATGCCTCTTAGTTGTGTCCTGGAGGTTTCTGCGCCGGGATGCGGCGGCTGCGGGCGTGGTTAGAAAGGAGATGAAAAGTTGAGCCGCTGACTCACATTTTGTTTACTCGGTTGTTGGAACAACTTTTGCGTTGTTTGACTCCATCTCCTGGTGCTCGGGCGCGCGCGCAGCTCGTGAACAGACTTCATTTAAATACTACGTGACCGTGTTTAATCAAGTCACCTAATAAGGGAGTTTACGGTACACACAGTCTTCCGGAAATCAAACAAGTGTGGCAGTAAGTATGATGCAAGCCTGTGGAGGCAGTCAAATAATTAACAATAGGAAACACGTATTTACAATGCAATAGGACTCGCGTTTGTGCGAGACCTAATGCATCACGGACAACGGGAGGGCACGGACAATGGCAGGGAGGGTGGGGGAAGAAGGTATGGACGATGGGAGTGCCGGCGGGGGGGGGGGAAGGGGGCAACAAAGTAGTGCTCACAGTCCACGTACCGTGTAACACTCGCAGTAAAGGGGCCAGTAGCCATTGGAGGTGACAAATGACGACATGGCTGTCATAGGGAGGGACTAACAAGCCTCATAATGAATGATAAGACAGCATTTAGAAGGACAAAGACTCAAGCCAATGAAAAGATGGGCGGGGCTTCCCTCACATACTGAACTACCCCAGATCTTCCCTAGAGCAGCGCTTGCGCGCTGACTCTAGGCTCGACCTAAAAATGTAAAAGTCGCACTGTAGTTGCGATCGGAATGATTGTTTCCAGATGCATGTCCTCGTAACCCAAGGAGGCAAAGGGAAGAGGAACCAAGAAATGTAAAAGTCCCACTGTAGTTGCGATCCGGATGATTGAAACCAGATGCACGTCCCCTTAAAGAGAAAGGGAAGACGAAGGAGGGGCCATCACACGCTAGAGAATGTGATGGCCAAACAAAATGTTCACTAAGTGAAATCGCCACAAACACAGTTAAGCACACAAGGGAGGGACACTTGCAGAAATGCACCAATAAGAAGCCTGCATTTCTGAATGGCACAAGCAACAACTAATTGTAGTGTAGCTCCTATTTCCCTTATAGGCTCTGCGCATTGGAATAATATATCCTATAGGTTTGACATAGGACTAAGGTCGGTATGTCCCTATCGAGTATATTAAACTTAATTACTTGTGCCAGCTAGCTCAGAGGCCACTAGAAACTTCTTGACAACAAGAAGGGATTAGTTTCTGGCAGCCGCAAAACATGACCACTGTGTTTCCCTTACAGAATCAGGACGTGTCCCAGAGTCGTAGAAACAATAGATAACTATTTCACTCAGCTCAGTCGTGCATGATTCAGTTACTCCTCAAAGTTACATAGAAATAACAGACGGGTGTTTCAATAAAAGATTTATTGAACAGTCTTGTTTCTGTTGTAAGTTAGATGTGCTGTTACGATCACAAGACAGTATGCGAGATAAATGATGTACAAGGTGAGCAGTAAAAATAAATAATACTGCAATAGCATTATCTTTTCAGCATATATGCATTTACATAAAATGACACAGCCTAAAAATGCGAGTACTCATACGATGCTTTCTATCTTAGTTCTACCCAGTGTGCCTAACCTTTCCTAGGTGTAGGGAGAAGTAGAAGTAGGTGCTGTATTCCTGACTAGAGTATACTAAGAGTAAGTTACGCCTAGTATGCCAAGAGTCTAGTATGCCAAGAGTCTAGTATGCCAAGAGTCCCTCTAGGTTCTAGTCTGCTCCATACCTGAAGAATGAGAGAGGTAGGAATCTCTATCCGGACTCGAACTCCAACACCCCGCAAGGGAAGTTAGATCACTGGAAGCTGGACTCTCTGCGTGCAGGAATGACAGCGTCTTCTCAGTGCGTCCGGCCGGGAATCGGGCTCCTCTGAAGTCGAGGTCTCCTCTGATTTACAGGGGTTTGGGAAGGTATATTTATACCTGAAAATGTTAGCATTGACATGAGTTGGGTAGCGAAAGACGTCATGAATGAACCTTTAGGGATTAACGGTTCATGCATAATGTATGAGTCCTTGAAGAAATCAATAGTCCTGGGCAAGGGAAACTCCCGCAGCCTGAGGGTCTGTTTTTTCATGGACTCGTTGAGACGCTAGGGTGGACGGATGTCGGAATCCATGCTTGTATTTGGTATGCATGGTTTATGCCTAAATAAGGTCTGGGATTTTATGCCTATATAAGGGCAGGTTGGATTGTGCCTATATATGGTCATGATTCTAGAAAGCCCGTTTATGGACACCCTATGAAGTATACAACACCCACTCCTCTTTTGTGTATACAACAATACTAAAATGCTAAACATTTAAAATGCTAAACATTAAAAATGGAGTACTGCATATTAAAACATATCCTAAAAGCTTTAAAAGACATATTAAAAATGCAAAGGTTGCTGTACATCATCAAGCAGTGCTTTTCATTTCCTGCATAAAGTGTGAAATAAATGCAATCGGAACGTAATATAAAAGCAATATTTACATATGACTAAAATGATCGATAAGTTTGTTCAAAATCAAAAGTCATTTCCTGTCATGAAACTTAAATGAACTGATTTAGACACACAAGATGACTAAGTGTCCCTGGAAGTACTGCCAAGTCTGTATTATAAGGCTAGTTCTACTTTAAGCAGATTGGAGTGCCATTTTCGTTCGAAAAAATGGGACAAAAGTTCAAATTTGGTAAAGTTCCAAGGTTTTGAAAAATGAAGGCCAAATTGTTGCTGTTGTACTGGAACAGAGTATGCCGAGTCAGAGTCAGTTTACGGGTCTGGTGTAAACATGAGATCATCTACTTCAATAGACAAAACATCATCCACTATCGTTGGTGTAAGTTGGAACACCTCGTGTAGAAGATTGATCGCACAAAGATGGGAAGCATCGCTCTCAGCATAGGTCGCCGCAGCAATGTTCGCGTTCGTTGTTACCTGTGTGCCTGGAGTTGTTTCTCGTACCTCAGCAGGAGGCGACTGTGAGATCTCAATGAATGCTGACATCAGTATTGGAAGCCTCTGGGGACAACACAGAGCATGGGCCGTTATCGGGTCCAGCAAAGCATCGACATCCTTTGGCGCAGCTGATGGATATGTTAGACAAGCGTCCAACACGCATTCTTCACCGCATAGCAGGCAGCGTAGAACAGGTAAGATGCAATCATGCCAGATTGGTCGGAATGACAGGAACCACGTGGTATTAAGGTCCCGTAGACGAGTCATGCCCAATAGCTGTACTATTCGCTCACGGCATTTTCTTTCAAGGAGAGCTTTCTCCATTTCGCTCGGAGTGATTTCGGCGAATCGGCTGGCCATAGTGCAATAGCAGACAGATGAATAAAATCCCCGCAACAAGTGCTAGAATTAATGGTATGCCACCAAACACCGAATGTGCAAAGTTCGGAATGATTCCAAGTATTGCCTGGAACGGTGCTAACAGACCGGAGCAAATGCTCTTAAATACATGTACAATTCCTGTTGTATCTGACATGTTAAAGATACGTGATATCATTTCTACGAAATGTATAGGGCAGTTTGTACGTATTAAAGTCTGTATCTCAGCCGAAGTCCTTGCAACTTGTAGATCATAGGTTTCTTTGGCCGAGGTCAAAGGCACTGTTTGCTGTAAAAGCATGGCTTTCATTCTGCTTAAAGTATCAAATCTTATAAAAGAGACGTTCAGTGAAGGCCATAAAGGCGACTCCCTGACTGTGTCTATTGGGGGAAACAATACTTGCATACAGCAAGTGACCCTGGAGTTGACCGTTACTAGATATGGGATGCCTGGCAACATTCCACAGCAGCTCTGATCATTCAACATGAGGTAACTCCCATTCGAAAGTTGTCCAAACGTTGGATTAATCACAGCAGCTGGTGAACCGTGCTGATGGCAAGACAAGTTTGCCACAGAACCATTACAAGCTCCGTGTAAAATAATGTCCTGACATATGAGTGAACCGGTCAGTGCATGTTTACAGTTAGTACCGCTAAGAAACACTTCACGATCCCCACTCCAACATCTATGTGTATACGGTAAATTCCAAGATATCTTAATGTATTCCTTACCCAACCTTTCATATTTGCCTGCTTGCATCTGTCTGAGGCAATACTGAAACTGAAAAGTTGTCACAGGTAATGTTATTTTGCCATGAATAACCCATTCTGTAGCTGGTTTTTCTGCCACTGTAAACGGTAGTTTTTCCATTTTTTCAATGCTTAGCACTGTATACCTCGCTCCTCTTTGTGCCAATTCGATCTGTTTATCAGTGAGATTGTATTCTGCAAACAGAGACGACGTGTTGATGAAACGCCAAGGCACATAGCCCGCTCGCAAAGATTGCAGCGTCCATGTCAATAACACAATAGAACGTAATTGAGACTGACCTTGTTGTAACATAGCCAAATCTTGTTCTAGAATGTCGATAGCAGAGGATACAATGCCATCCAATGAATAAATCCTGGAGGACAAAGTTGTTAACCCATTGTCGACCACAGAGAGTGTTTTCTCTAAATTAATACGATCAAGTTCACGTATTCGTTCTGCAGCCTCCATCTGTGACACTTTCCATGCTTCGTTATAAGCAGCATAGATGCCGGCATATATGAAACGTTTTTGACGCGGTTTTCTTGGTCCAAGCAAGAACTCCCTGAGATCTGCGTCCTCTTTAAGTAAGGTTAAGTGTTGCTTCACATCCTTTAGTGTAGATTTATGCAGCCAATAGAGGCATAATTTTCCTACACTGTATGTTGTTACTACCCCCGGATGTTGTCTTTGGACATATCTTGGGTCTGGCCTATGAATAGTAAAGCCCTGAGTTTTGTTCAAGAACCTTTCCTGACAGTTGTTTGTGTCTGTGGGCCAGATCAACCATTTCTTCCAATTCGGATGAGTTCTGTTGAGTTGTAGTATATTGTCAACTGTCACCACTGCCTTTGTATTATTATCACTGGCAGGTGTTGGCCCAGAAGGTGTTTTCATCTCTTTGATCTTGGCTAATCCAAGACAAGATGTTTGTTGGACGGTGTCATTCAAAAACATTATTTGTTCAGGGATAATACAGGCTCTAAATAAAGCTTCTATACCCTGTACTTGCCAATCTTTACTACCCAAGACAGTTTTTGTCTCAATAGTGTCTTTCCATAAGTCGAAACCCTGTGTAGACAGTTGGGCAATAAATGCTTCAGAATAAATCTGTTTCGTATTTGTTAACATAATTTTCAGTCCTGTTTTGTTTACATTTTTGTAGTAAAACGTTTCTGGGTCAGATGTATTATAACCTGAAAAATATGGAAACTTACTAGCAAAAGTTTTTGAACTACCTTGTGGTGGTGTAGGACAATGTTCCCATTGATTAAACATAAACACATTTCTTGGATATGCAGTTTTGTGCAAATAATGATGACCATAGTGGTTATAACAATACAATTCTTCATAATCAGATGAACCCTCTAAAAATTCATTTTTAGAAAATGCTGCAGATTTTTCTAGATTAAACATTATATCTTGAACAGTCTCTAAGTCCCAATCATCTGAATAGGTACTGGACGTAATTAAATCACTTAGTGAAATTTTAAATAAATGTGGAATGTTCAATTGTTCACTTGGACCGAAGATTTCATAATCTGTTTTGTCCCACACTATACCATCCTGTATAGGAACAGCTGTGATGTTCACTGATGACAAGTCTCTTGCTTCACGATGGGAAGATTTATGTGGTTTCAAAAGTACATTCACGTCTTTTCCTTCACTGTTCACATGGATGTATCTGCCATTTATAAGCATGCTTACTGTTGTTACCAAAGCTAGCCAGAGCAGGAAAACAAAAAGTCCAGATGTAATCCAGAGTTCAATCCATGGAGAAACCAGATAAGTCTTTTTCAAAAAGTGAATAAAGTCTTGTACTTGCTGCTTGAATTTTGATGATGCTGGCGTTGTTTCAGGTTCACTTGGATCTTCTGAGAACGTATCAAAGTCAATGAAATAGCCAGAAGCAGTTCTGTCAATTGTTGGAATTGCATCAGGATTCGTTGAAATCACAGGAACCAGTTCTTCACGAGTCATGTTGGTGTAGACAGGTGTATTTGGACGAACTGTTATTTGGTTGTCAAGAGGGATGAGTTCCATAGCCTGGTTGCTTAGTCCTTCATTTGTTACAGCTGAATTCTCGATCGTGATAAGTCTTTCAGTCTGAACCTCTTGAATAGTAGCGAGAGGAGTGCGTCTGCTACTAGGTCGGAGTCCACGAGGCCTACTGCTTAGTATTGGCCACATACTGTGGTTTGATCAGGTCGATTGACACAAATCTTTTCTCCTTTCTTCCAGCAAGGGGCGGCAGAAGTACTGTCCTTGTTCCTTGAACAGCTAGAACAGGTACCGGTTGTCTGTAAAAAGGTCCAAATTCCTTCTTGTCCGCTATTTTTTCTCTGACTAGATCCCCAACTTTTGGAATCCAGACAGGCCTTGCTGGGACCGCCGATTTTTCCCCAGTGGTGGTTGGCTGTAGGGATATGTTGCTTTGTTTCGTTCTTAATTTGTTAAGATCCTGTAAAACAGCCAAACGATCTTTGATATCAAATGGTTTCATGTCCACCACTGTGCCTACGTGTTCTAAGTCTGGAACCCACATTCTTGTCCCAAATAGGACCTCATATGGAGTGACCCCCCTAGAGAACTTCTTGGCAGGTTGTTAAGTGAGCGTTGAACGCTAATGAGGTGTTTGACCCACCCGTCACCCGAGCCTAATACCCTAGCTGTTACAGACTGCTTTATGTCCCGGTTTTTCCTTTCCACAACAGAATTTCCCTCAGGATGGAATGGAGAGGAGTACCGCAATGCAACGCCCAGACTGGCCATGGCCTCCTTGTAAGCCCTAGAGCTAAACGCAGGACCCTGGTCAGAATGTAGCGTGCCTATTGCGTATGTGCCGATAAAGACTCGCAAATCTTTTATAACAGTTCGAGCGTCAGCCGAGCGCTGAGGCCATAACCATAGGAACCTAGAGCATGAATCCACTGCAACCATGATGTATTTATAATTACCATCCCTTTGCAAGGGTCCGCAGTGGTCCAGGTAAACACAAGCTAATGGTTTATCTGAAATTAATAAGGGTGTCTGCGCAGGACGTTTCACTGTTGAGACTTTCATCTGTTGGCAAATATCACATTCTAAAACATAGTTCTTAGTTTGTTTCCGAATGCCAGGCCACCAATATCTTTGCTTGACTAAAGATACTGTCGCAGAAACACCTGCATGGGCAGAAGCCATCCCTTCGTGTGTTGCTAGGATAAGTCCTAATCTGCGTTCATTGTTTGGAATTACCCTATCCCCCACTCCAGGGATTCGAGCAAAAGGAACGTTATTCGCATCAATTACATAAGAGTACTTGAGTGGAAACCTTTTAGGTAACGCTGCACTGCTGCCTTTGCTTGAAGCATTGACAGCTAACATTATCTCACCGTCTATTTTTGTTTTTGAACGAGTGATCGCAGCTACGGAAGCCGTCTGAACAGCCCCCTTCGCGGCTTCGTCAGCCAATGAATTCCCTGCAACGTGAACGCCATCACGCTGATGACTCAGTGTGTGAATCACGTGAGCCTTTGGTAGTTCGTTTTTCAACTGAACTACTTGTTCCCAAAGCAGTTTGTGCTTAATTGTGCCACCTTTCGCATCTTTAAAACCATTTTCAAGCCAGGTTCGTATATAATCATTATACGACTGAACACAGTAAAAGGAATCGCACACTATCAGTGTGAGGAATTCTCGATCCGTACTCTCAAGTGCCAGTTTGAATGCCTGTAGTTCAGCTCGCTGAGCTGTACAATCACCTAGTGACTGAGTTTTTGTGACCATAGGTCTGAAGATGCCATTTCGCATGCGACCTTTAACGATAGCACACGCTGCACTGTAAGCTTGCTTACTCCCTGTTGCGGGCTGTGCGGATCCGTCAGTGTAAATTATGAATTCATACTGATCGAGAGGCAGAATCTCAGTGGGCAGAGGACATTCTTGTTCATATTGGAGAAATGCCTGTGTCTTTAAATCTGGATCAAAAATATATTCAACATCAGTTGCAGCAAGAGAATTAACCCACTGTATCCATCTCGGATGTAAAGCTTTAGCATTTGGAATGCTCGCTTTTGTGACCGCTTCTAAAGCCGGTACTGGGGTAACGACAATTATGCGTTTCCCTTGGGCTAAGGCTCTTTCTTTTGCTACAGCGGATTGAACTGCTGTCAGAATTTTTTCAGTTGAACTGAAGCGCATTTCCGCTTGTGTATACAAATGTGATTTGTATGCAATTGGTACTTTCTCACCCTCATTAAAGGTTAAGTAAGTGAATCCACATTGACCCGAAATTATTCGAATCACCAAATTTCTTTGACTTACGCGTGTTTGTAAGTGATTTGTTGCTAACATGTTAGCTTGGAGTGAACGCAAAATTTCTGTGTGTTCCTGTGTCCAATTTTTAATTGAAAAATCAGGTTTGATTAATGCGTAGAGAGGTTTAACCCTTTCTGCGTAGTTTAGAATGTATGTTCTTCCAAAATTTAGGAATCCCAGTATTGATTGTAAGTTTTTTTGCGTTTTTGGAGGTTGGAGCAGCGCACATTTCTCTAGAAAGTTAGCTGCCAAGCTCTTGCCTTCACTTGAAAGCTCATATCCCAAAAATAGGACATTGAGATGGGCAATTCGAGACTTTTTAAAGTTGAACTTGTAGCCGTCAGAGGCGAATCCCAGTATAATGGTGCTCACCCTGTTCAAGTGTTTTTCCAAGTCATCGTCTGTCAGATAGATGTCATCGACATAGGACAATGCCTCGTTGTCATAAATTTGTAGTAACTCCGTTACTCTCGCTGAGAATAAACCTGGGCTGTTCTTGAACCCTTGCGGGAGTCGACAAAAGTGATGCTGGGTCCCCATTATGGAGAATGCCGTTAAGTACCTGCTTTCAGGTGCTATATTTTGACAAAAGAAACCGTTTGAGATGTCTAATGTTGTTTTGTATTTTTTACGCATAATGTTATTCATTAATGCTGTGCTGTGTGCATTTTGCACTGCAAAAGTTTTAGAACAAGTGTTTAAATGTCTGTAGTCCAAAACTAGACGATATGTATTGTCTGGTTTGGAGACAGGAAACAAAGGATTGTTCATGGAGGAGGTGCATGTTTCAATCACCCCTTGGTATTCAAGTTGATTTAAAATCTCCCTGACCTGTTTTTTAGCTTCTTGCTTTATAGGATACTGCCTTTGAGCAGTTGGTTCATGTTTCAGATTTATTTTATGGTGAGGTGAGTCCTCATCCCATCCTACATGATTTTTATATAATGCTGGAGCCTGGGCCACTGCCCATTTTCTGGCATATGTATATTTTAAGTGAATTGGTATGTGATTGGAGAAGGCAGGCATAATCATGTCCTCGCCGTGTGGGCACTCCCTGACAAATTGTGGTGGCCAGTCTTTTTCTGCTAGAAGTATGTCATAACCCTTTGATAGTTTTTCCCAAAAAAGTGCTTTAACCTGTCTAGGTTTGTCTCCCTCCATCCGGAGTGTTATTTCATATAACCTTTGTGGAGTACTAACCCTGGTGACTACAGTCTCTACTGTAATGTACTCATTCAAGTCCACTATCTCCAGAAGTTCCATCAGGTTCTGGCGAGCTATTGTGACTTCTGCTGCACTGTCCAGCATTGTCTGAGCCCATTCTCCGTTCTTGAGTTGTGATCTCAGTATTCTCGGCATGTCTTATTTTTAGACCTGCTACTTTCTTTTTGGAGAATTGAGGTTTACCTTTAATTTTTGTTGCGTGCTTGTCGTCTTTCGATTTCACGCGTTCTTCTCTATGTTCTGTTCGTCCTCTTCTTTCCGAAGTCTGTGATGAGACCTGAAAGGGACGAGAGGAACGTGTATCATTATCTTGATACCTATCAGGTTTTCTCAAATTATCCCTATTCCTGAGGTTGTACCTCCTTTCAGAGGGCTCCTTTTGAGGAGACCTCCCTCGAGATTGAGATTTTTTCTCATTTGAATTTTGTTTATTAGACTCCCACTTCTTTTTAGAAGATGTAGGAGTTTGTTTAATTGAGTCCTTCTCAGGACTTTCAGATAGTTTTGGTTTAACTGGTCTCCCACCCAAACTATCTCTGCCTAATTCTGCATAAGATTGTTCTATAATTCTGGGTAGCTCTGTTTGATGTTCTGTAACATCAAATTCCCTTAATTTTTGTCGGATCGCCACTGCTGCTGCCTCCCCTTTAATATTTGATAATATTATTGTTGAGACCTGGTCGAAATTTTTCAGTAATTTCATACCTAAATTTAAAGCAGGCTCTGCCCCGTATTCGTTTTGAATTTGTTTTAGGACATCTGGTATTACCGCAATTGACGGAATGCCGTGTGTTTTAGTGTAGATGGCAGCAAAGACTGAGCCCCAAGTGGTGCAGTCTTCCAGTTGTGGTGTGATCCCCATTGGTAAACTAATGGTTAGGATTCTGTGTTTCTCATGCGGGCTAGTATTTGGAAATACTGCTTCGATTTGAGAAATTTTTTGAGCTATCCAAAATGGAATTTGCTCCCGCTTAGTGGGCATTTTACCCATGACTGCGTATAGAGTCTGTGGTGTAATTTTTAATGTACTCCCTGTGGAGGAGTATGATTTGGAACTGTTAATGGAGGTTGGACTGTGAAAGTCCGCATGACATATTGAACCAATTGTCTGTAGATTTTTATTAACTCTGTGAGTTGATTAAGTAGTTCCTCGTCTGACATTATTTCGATGTCTGGATGAGGTGTGTAGCCGGCTAGAATCGGCCAAGTTGCTCCTGGTCTACCTAGTGGACCGAGCCTGGTTATATTTCTGTTATGTTTTAGGGCGCCTTTAAACCAGAGCTGATGCTCCTGGTATGTTAATGGAATCTCAATATCCTCGAAAGGAATGTATTCCTCTGGTGGTTCATCTTCTTTGTAGAAGTGAAACAAGTGTGTTACTGGATTGGATTCAGGAAGATATTACCCATGAATAGAATACCTCTGTCTGAAAGGATTCATGTGCCTCAATCACGAAAACTGCTCTACCTCCTCTCGGTGGTAGGCCATGTTTTATAAGTTTTAGAGTAATGGCTCTTCTTAAGTTTGGAGCGATGTCAATGACACCCTCCTCGGTTTCATTTAAACCGGTGAAGTTAAAAAGTGCTGGTTGGGCTGGATCAGCCGCAGCTACACCGTTTCCGGCGTCTTCATTCATTTTGTTTTATGAAAAATGTAGAACAAATCTCAAGGAAACAAAGATAAGGTGCACAATATTGTGGAACACTGTATCCTTCAACGTTGAGCAAACCAAACAGCTAATATATAGGGGTCTTCCCTATGTAGCCGTGGCGGATACTATCACTGCCCACTCCAGACATCTTTTGGAGTATATGGGTAGGGGTCTCTGAGAGAGAAAAGAATATATTGCACAGCTGAGTTACTCAGTCTCTAACGTTGAATTACTGCCTTACCAAACGTTGGGCGCCATGTAGTGTAGCTCCTATTTCCCTTATAGGCTCTGCGCATTGGAATAATATATCCTATAGGTTTGACATAGGACTAAGGTCGGTATGTCCCTATCGAGTATATTAAACTTAATTACTTGTGCCAGCTAGCTCAGAGGCCACTAGAAACCTCTTGACAACAAGAAGGGATTAGTTTCTGGCAGCCGCAAAACATGACCACTGTGTTTCCCTTACAGAATCAGGACGTGTCCCAGAGTCGTAGAAACAATAGATAACTATTTCACTCAGCTCAGTCGTGCATGATTCAGTTACTCCTCAAAGTTACATAGAAATAACAGACGGGCGTTTCAATAAAAGATTTATTGAACAGTCTTGTTTCTGTTGTAAGTTAGATGTGCTGTTACGATCACAAGACAGTATGCGAGATAAATGATGTACAAGGTGAGCAGTAAAAATAAATAATACTGCAATAGCATTATCTTTTCAGCATATATGCATTTACATAAAATGACACAGCCTAAAAATGCGAGTACTCATACGATGCGTTTCTATCTTAGTTCTACCCAGTGTGCCTAACCTTTCCTAGGTGTAGGGAGAAGTAGAAGTAGGTGCTGTATTCCTGACTAGAGTATACTAAGAGTAAGTTACGCCTAGTATGCCAAGAGTCTAGTATGCCAAGAGTCCCTCTAGGTTCTAGTCTGCTCCATACCTGAAGAATGAGAGAGGTAGGAATCTCTATCCGGACTCGAACTCCAATATGTTAAGGCACAGGCCAACATGTGTTCTCCTCCTCGTACTTCTTGTGGGATACATAACCAGATAAAATAAATAAGAAATATATTTGCCACACATTACCACGAGGGAGCGAACACACACACGACTAGTGCTGAGAGATGTCTGCCATTTCCCTCACCACATATGTTTTCTTTACATGAGTACTTTACTGCGAAAACATATGAGGCTCAACTCCTCTATCTCGACTATATCACTCTAAGGGGGATATTCACAAGAACGTGTGCTAAACATCTCCAAAAAATGTTAACGCAACTTTACACATCGCAGCCTATCGCAGGAAAATTATCTCGTGTTAACGTGGAATTCACAACATGGCGGTACCATGCGATAGTCCCCCGACAACGCGGCAAATGTCTGCGATACAACAACCGCGACAGTGATAAAAACACAAACCTCAACGCGAAAAAACATGCGATGGGCCAAAGCGCGATGAGGAAATCAGCGATAAGCAGCGCCAGGCCTGCAATACACACATGGCAGGTGGGAAAAACCACTATAAAAGTAGAAAAAACACACAAACACAAAATGACCAATACCCAAGCACCATGGAGGCAGCCGGAGCAAGCGCAGAGGATGAGCGCAACCCCACAAGCACCCCGGACGACCAGCCTGGGACCTCGGGGACAGAGAAGGGCAAGGACAAGAAGAAGAGGAAGACGAAGTTCAGTCCGCAGGAGAATAGGATCCTGGTCATGGAGGTGATGGAACACCATCAACAACTGTTCGTCACCTCCAACGTGTCATTGGGCACCAAAAATGGAATATGGCGGGACATCGTGGACAAGGTGAATGCCGTCAGAGAGCACAAGAGGTCAATGGACGAGGTCAAGAGGCGATGGATTGACATCAAGCGCAAGACCAAGGAGAAACTCGCAGGCAACCAGAAGGCAGCAATGCAGACTGGAGGTGGGAGCCCAGCACCACAGCTGGAGCTGGATGACATGGAGGAGCTGGTGTCGACAGTCATCAGTGTGGAGACTGTGGCAGGAGTCGGGGGACCGGACACTGCTCAACAAGACACAACACAACCGCAACAGGGTGAGTGACCACCAGGTACTGGGGTGACGGGTGGAGATGGCCACAATGGCACACATGCACAATCAAGCAGAGCACAGTGCACACCCACAATGACTCTGGATCATGGCCCTGATCCACAGACTGTCACAATGTACAATGCCATGCTGTCTGAATGTGAACCGGTACCATGCGGCTACATACATGCGGACACATTATAATACACCATCTCCCCTTCACATTGCAGGGGCACCGTCAACATCTCCTGCAGAGCAGTCCCAGCCACTCTTCACTGATGACGAGGAGGACACCCCCAGCATCGACACCCAAGCCCTCCAAGACATCATTGACATCATCCGCAACTCACCTCCAGGATCAGGGCAGCCCAGCTGCATCAAGGAGACCCCACCCACTACCCAAACCACCCAGCAGGAGGCAACCACAGCCCCAACAGTCTCCCAAGACCCCCAGGAACAACACATGGCCTTCCAACGCCGTGTGCTGGAGGGCCAGAGGGAGACGGCTGAGCAGGTGCGGGTGGGGTTCGACCTCATGGCTACCAAACTGGACGCCATCCATGGGTGTCTAGGTCCCATCAGGGACCAGCTCCAGTCCCTAACGGACACCCACGGCCCACTCCATGGTCTCCAACGAGCACTGAATGACATAGCTGGAGTCATGACTCGGAGACAAGAACACCTGTCCGCTCAGAGTGGCTCCAGCGATCCCAGCCGTGAGCTGGCACACATGTGGAGGCTCATGGAGGACATGGTGCGGATGGAGGCGGAAAGGATGGCAGCCACCGCTGCACATCAGCGAAATGTAGCTGGGATCTACCATGCCCTGCAGATCCTCATCATGGCATTGCTGCCACAAGGCGTGGCGCAGATGAATGCTGCTGCTCCTACACCATCCACATCTCCGCCCCCTGGTGTGTCAGTGCCTCCCAGTGCAGCAGGCGTATTGACTCCGGCACCTGATGTGTCACTGCCACACAGTGAGGCAGACAATCCTCCTCCGGCACCTGATGTGTCAGTGGCACACAGTGCCACAGCGGGTACTGCAACACTCACAGGTGGGGAAGAGCACACATCCGAGGACGTGGATGGGATTGAGTTCAGAAGGAGGCACTAGCATTCATTTCCGCCACGTGGCCTGTTTCTGCTTGGTGCCGCACATGGCCCCATGACCTTCCACTGACCCCCGATAAACTCCGCTGCACTCACCTTGGACCGCGACATGGACTGCCATATCCAGTTTGATGACCAATGGCACGGCGACCAGACTGCGGACTGTGCCCTTCCTCTTCCGCAGTACTTGTCATCCCCGGATGGACTCTGGCTGGCCCTCCACGGGCCCATATTGTGGAGTGGGGTTGGCATGGCCCTGTACCGCTCCAGCTGCAATACTCCACTGGATGTGCAATAAACATCCAGAAACGCACTGCTGTGTCATGTCTTTCATCATTCATGTATGAATGTGTGGATGAATGTAGGGACAGTGATTTCCCTTACGTCAATGATGCTCATCTAGTGGGATGCCAGTCACAGTGTGCTACATTGCCTATTGTGTTCCGGTTGCCGTGGACACTACAACAGGGACACACGCATTAGTCCTCATCCTGCTTCAACATCCTCCGAATGCTCCGCAGGATCTTCAAGTGGATCCCCACCGAAACAAGAAAAACAGTCACCCAGGCC
This sequence comes from Calotriton arnoldi, assembly GCA_963921515.1. Classification (NCBI taxonomy): domain Eukaryota; kingdom Metazoa; phylum Chordata; class Amphibia; order Caudata; family Salamandridae; genus Calotriton; species Calotriton arnoldi. Next base: position 249,795 of record CAWUFW010003172.1, on the reverse strand, counting down.
CTCGTCACCAGCAGGCTGGACTACGGAAACGCCCTCTACGCAGGAACGACGGCTAAGCTCCTGAGACAGCTGCAACGCATCCAGAACGCCTCTGCACGTCTTATCCTCGACATCCCCCGACGCAGCCACATCACACCCCACCTGAGAGACCTGCACTGGCTCCCTGTCAACAAGAGGATAACCTTCAAGCTCCTCACCCACGCACACAAAGCACTCCACAACTCCGGACCAGCCTACCTCAACAGACGACTCAGCTTCTACACCCCCACCCGCCAGCTCCGCTCGACCAGCCTCGCCCTCGCCACAGTCCCCCGCATCCGCAAAACGACCGCCGGCGGCAGATCCTTCTCCCACCTCGCCGCCAAGACCTGGAACACCCTCCCCACCAACCTCCGACAGACCCAAGACCTACTGGCCTTCAGAAGACTCCTCAAGACCTGGCTCTTCGATCAGTAGCAGCACCACCCCCCTCTTCCCCCAGCGCCTTGAGACCCTCGCGGGTATGTAGTGCGCTTTATAAGTGACATGATTGATTGATTGATTGAATCACCCCTTGGTATTCAAGTTGATTTAAAATCTCCCTGACCTGTTTTTTAGCTTCTTGCTTAATAGGATACTGCCTTTGAGCAGTTGGTTCATGTTTCAGATTTATTTTATGGTGAGGCGAGTCCTCATCCCATCCTACATGATTTTTATATAATGCTGGAGCCTGGGCCACTGCCCATTTTCTGGCATATGTATATTTTAAGTGAATTGGTATGTGATTGGAGAAGGCAGGCATAATCATGTCCTCGCCGTGTGGGCACTCCCTGACAAATTGTGGTGGCCAGTCTTTTTCTGCTAGAAGTATGTCATAACCCTTTGATAGTTTTTCCCAAAAAGTGCTTTAACCTGTCTAGGTTTGTCTCCCTCCATCCGGAGTGTTATTTCATATAACCTTTGTGGAGTACTAACCCTGGTGTCTACAGTCTCTACTGTAATGTACTCATTCAAGTCCACTATCTCCAGAAGTTCCATCAGGTTCTGGCGAGCTATTGTGACTTCTGCTGCACTGTCCAGCATTGTCTGAGCCCATTCTCCGTTCTTGAGTTGTGATCTCAGTATTCTCGGCATGTCTTATTTTTAGACCTGCTACTTTCTTTTTGGAGAATTGAGGTTTAGCTTTAATTTTTGTTGCGTGCTTGTCGTCTTTCGATTTCACGCGTTCTTCTCTATGTTCTGTTCGTCCTCTTCTTTCCGAAGTCTGTGATGAGACCTGAAAGGGACGAGAGGAACGTGTATCATTATCTTGATACCTATCAGGTTTTCTCAAATTATCCCTATTCCTGAGGTTGTACCTCCTTTCAGAGGGCTCCTTTTGAGGAGACCTACCTCGAGATTGAGATCTTTTCTCATTTGAATTTTGTTTATTAGACTCCCACTTCTTTTTAGAAGATGTAGGAGTTTGTTTAATTGAGTCCTTCTCAGGACTTTCAGATAGTTTTGGTTTAACTGGTCTCCCACCCAAACTATCTCTGCCTAATTCTGCATAAGATTGTTCTATAATTCTGGGTAGCTCTGTTTGATGTTCTGTAACATCAAATTCCCTTAATTTTTGTCGGATCGCCACTGCTGCTGCCTCCCCTTTAATATTTGATATTATTATTGTTGAGACCTGGTCGAAATTTTTCAGTAATTTCATACCTAAATTTAAAGCAGGCTCTGCCCCGTATTCGTTTTGAATTTGTTTTAGGACATCTGGTATTACCGCAATTGACGGAATGCCGTGTGTTTTAGTGTAGATGGCAGCAAAGACTGAGCCCCAAGTGGTGCAGTCTTCCAGTTGTGGTGTGATCCCCATTGGTAAACTAATGGTTAGGATTCTGTGTTTCTCATGCGGGCTAGTATTTGGAAATACTGCTTCGATTTGAGAAAGTTTTTGAGCTATCCAAAATGGAATTTGCTCCCGCTTAGTGGGCATTTTACCCATGACTGCGTATAGAGTCTGTGGTGTAATTTTTAATGTACTCCCCTGTGGAGGAGTATGATTTGGAACTGTTAATGGAGGTTGGACTGTGAAAGTCCGCATGACATATTGAACCAATTGTCTGTAGATTTTTATTAACTCTGTGAGTTGATTAAGTAGTTCCTCGTCTGACATTATTTCGATGTCTGGATGAGGTGTGTAGCCGGCTAGAATCGGCCAAGTTGCTCCTGGTATACCTAGTGGACCGAGCCTGGTTATATTTCTGTTATGTTTTAGGGCGCCTTTAAACCAGAGCTGATGCTCCTGGTATTTTAATGGAATCTCAATATCCTCGAAAGGAATGTATTCCTCTGGTGGTTCATCTTCTTTGTAGAAGTGAAACAAGTGTGTTACTGGATTGGATTCAGGAAATATTACCCATGAATAGAATACCTCTGTCTGAAAGGATTCATGTGCCTCAATCACAAAAACTGCTCTACCTCCTCTCGGTGGTAGGCCATGTTTTATAAGTTTTAGAGTAATGGCTCTTCTTAAGTTTGGAGCGATGTCAATGACACCCTCCTCGGTTTCATTTAAACCGGTGAAGTTAAAAAGTGCTGGTTGGGCTGGATCAGCCGCAGCTACACCGTTTCCGGCGTCTTCATTCATTTTGTTTTATGAAAAATGTAGAACAAATCTCAAGGAAACAAAGATAAGGTGCACAATATTGTGGAACACTGTATCCTTCAACGTTGAGCAAACCAAACAGCTAATATATAGGGGTCTTCCCTATGTAGCCGTGGCGGATACTATCCCTGCCCACTCCAGACATCTTTTGGAGTATATGGGTAGGGGTCTCTGAGAGAGAAAATAATATATTGCACAGCTGAGTTACTCAGTCTCTAACGTTGAATTACTGCCTTACCAAACGTTGGGCGCCATGTAGTGTAGCTCCTATTTCCCTTATAGGCTCTGCGCATTGGAATAATATATCCTATAGGTTTGACATAGGACTAAGGTCGGTATGTCCCTATCGAGTATATTAAACTTAATTACTTGTGCCAGCTAGCTCAGAGGCCACTAGAAACTTCTTGACAACAAGAAGGGATTAGTTTCTGGCAGCCGCAAAACATGACCACTGTGTTTCCCTTACAGAATCAGGACGTGTCCCAGAGTCGTAGAAACAATAGATAACTATTTCACTCAGCTCAGTCGTGCATGATTCAGTTACTCCTCAATGTTACACAGAAATAACAGACTGGCGTTTCAATAAAAGATTTATTGAACAGTCTTGTTTCTGTTGTAAGTTAGATGTGCTGTTACGATCACAAGACAGTATGCGAGATAAATGATGTACAAGGTGAGCAGTAAAAATAAATAATACTGCGTTAGCATTATCTTTTCAGCATATATGCATTTACATAAAATGACACAGCCTAAAAATGCGAGTACTCATACGATGCGTTTCTATCTTAGTTCTACCCAGTGTGCCTAACCTTTCCTAGGTGTAGGGAGAAGTAGAAGTAGGTGCTGTATTCCTGACTAGAGTATACTAAGAGTAAGTTACGCCTAGTATGCCAAGAGTCTAGTATGCCAAGAGTCCCTCTAGGTTCTAGTCTGCTCCATACCTGAAGAATGAGAGAGGTAGGAATCTCTATCCGGACTCGAACTCCAACACCCCGCAAGGGAAGTTAGATCACTGGAAGCTGGACTCTCTGCGTGCAGGAATGACAGCGTCTTTTCAGTGCGTCCGGCCGGGAATCGGGCTCCTCTGAAGTCGAGGTCTCCTCTGATTTACAGGGGTTTGGGAAGGTATATTTATACCTGAAAATGTTAGCATTGACGTGAGTTGGGTAGCGAAAGACGTCATGAATGAACCTTTAGGGATTAACGGTTCATGCATAATGTATGAGTCCTTGAAGAAATCAATAGTCCTGGGCAAGGGAAAGTCCCGCAGCCTGAGGGTCTGTTTTTTCATGGACTCGTTGAGACGCTAGGGTGGACGGATGTCGGAATCCATGCCTGTATTTGGTATGCATGGTTTATGCCTAAATAAGGTCTGGGATTTTATGCCTATATAAGGGCAGGTTGGATTGTGCCTATATATGGTCATGATTCTAGAAAGCCCGTTTATGGACACCCTATGAAGTATACAACTGAAGTTCAAAACCCCATAGAATACAATACAACAGGTCTTGCAGACAGGCACGACCTAAAAATAAGCCTCCTTGTGTTCTTTTATCAGGTGCTTATTTAAAGAGCTTGTATACCTTCAGGTCCACTTTCTGCTGAATACAATGGCAACAAAATGCTTTGGAAGCCCCTAACGCTAAATTGTGTGTGAAACAAGGCGCTGGGGTCACGGAATAGCTGAAGCTGCGGTACGATAGCCTCGCCCGCTTTTCGCTTCCCTCACTCCGTTTCCAAAGCCTTGTGTTTCTTCCATTCACAGGCAGATTAATCGGACTGCCCAAAAGCACTACATTACAAGCCTCTTGCTTCAAATTTAGTTTTAATCTGAGGCTGTCGGCTAAATCTCTTCACATGCAACATTGTCCCTTTCTGTTCAGATAGAGGCATTGCCGACCCTGTCACATAAGTACCGAGGCACTGTGTGGGAACAAGCGCTGTGTTTCTCACCCCACCATGCTCTCTTCGCCTCTGATTGGCGGGCATTTATCAGTCTATGTGGTAGAATATTTAGCAGCCACAAGATGTCATGTGAGAGGCCCCCGTCCAGTCCAAGCTCGCCAGTTTTTTTGTCTCAGTAGCCCACTCTGCGCCATGCCGTTCATATCCAAATGCCATAAGAGAGCAGCGTAGCATCTCCCAATGACATGGGGGATATTGTAGACCATGTTAAATAGTCTTTTTGTTCTGCTTTGCTGTTCACAAGTGTGTGACAGTCTGCAAGGGTGTGTGTGGGGGCAGGCTTGAACGTGTCCACCCAGCAGCAGCCGCATCTGCTGTTACTAGAGGGAGGCTGTTACACAACAACCAGCCGTCTTTTTTAAAATTTGCATACCCAAAAGCCACTGCACAGATAAACGATGGCCCATCTCATTATCACAGGTAAAACAGTATTCATTTTTTAGCATTGAAAATCCCAGGCATGGTTATGTAGGTCTGTCGATAACACAGTGTCACAGGTTTTTGTTTTAAAGTTGATGTAATATTTATAAGTTCTAATCCTAATAACAGTGAGCAGAGGTAACATCAATGCTAGCACCAATACATGGTGCACCGTGTATCTTACAATTTATAGTCCAAGTTAAAAGAGGCAACTTTAAAATCTGCTTCAAAAGTTGCACCTGGATGTTTTGCACATGCAATTTATGCCACGTCAGAAAGAAAGACCCCTGTTATGGATAGAGTACATCAAATAGGTAATTTACTTACATTTGTTGTACGGAATGCTAAGTGATTTGTTAAGAATGCATTTTTCAGGAAGGAGCCAGCTCGGACTCTGGGTAACACTAAATGAAGGTACATATGATGGATGAATGATGCTATGAGCCAGGAATGACCACGGGAGGTGCAAGGCTCCTCCAAAGCCAAACAAGCTCCGTTGATTGTAAGCCCCACAGCCCTGTGCACACAGAACACTACTGCCTGGCATGTTGCATCACTAGAGACAGATATTTATTTGCTGGATATTGCGACCTTTCAAAGCACACAAAACAGATGTTATTACACAGTTCAGGGTGCAAACGTGTAATGCCAGAATATCCGTTTGGCATCGAGCAAAACAATTGTTTGCTGAAGGTACTTGTGAATACATGATCTTAAAATATTTCTGTTCCCTTCTCAGAGACTTGGGTTTTCTCCTTTACTAATCTTTCTTCCTTATCTTTAAAGCTGCATTTGGCACCCAAGAGTGCAGTGTGGCTTAACGGTTAGGGCGGCAGGGAACCAGGTTTGAGTCTGGCGGGAGGCTCAAACATCCTGTGATTCTGGGCAAATGACTTAATCTCCCCTTGTCTAAAAATGAATGTGTCTGTCTGTAATGCAAGTGGTGCGCGTGTAAAGCGCTTTGATACCTTCGGTTGGAGTTTGCGCTACAGAAACCTGCACACACAAAAAAGGATGCAATAGGTGAATCCCCAAAGACTAGGGGGCCGATTCCGATCTCGGCCGGTAAGGCTCCGAATCGGATTCGGCTTAACCGGATCCAATTCGGAGCCCTATTTCCCGACCGATTCGTACGTGCGTCCGGACGAGCGAGTACGATGCGAAATCGCCGACCGACTCGTTCGGGCGTCCCAACCGCTCCGACCGACACGTTCCCGGGTCGAACCGCACCGACCGACTCGCTCGGACACGACTCGCACCGCGCAATGGAGACGTTCCCCGGCCGGGTAAGTACGATGCGCGCCGCGAGCAGTCCGACCGACACGTGCCGTCCAGCTCGAAAGAGCAGTCGGAGCCGTACTTCGGGGGTCCGTGTCGGACCCCCCTGTACTCGTACCCGCGCGAGTCGCACACAGGGGGGACCCATGGGTCCCCCCTACCTGTGCGTGTCCGGCGCGAGTCGCTTCGCCGCGTACCCGCTGTAGGGGGCGCCCTTGTTCGCCTCGCACCCATTGAGGCAATGGGAGCCCGCGTACGCGTTGTACGACCGGCTCCCATTGACTTCAATGGGAGTCCGACCGACTCGAGTACGATAGCATACGGACGCATCGTACTCGTTCGGTCGGGCTGCACGGGTCCGATTCGGTCGGAAATCTCTCCGGGTCCGGCTCGGTCGGAGAGATTTCCGGCCCGAATCGGAATCGGCCCCTAAATGTAATTTCGAACACACGGACGAGTGCTGATGCCTAACACATGCATCCACCGGCACAAATTAAGAACTGCGACCCATCTATCCATCCATAGTCCCTTCTTTTCCTCCCCCCTCACGTCTACCCAATTATCCGTCCAGCCACATATTGCGCATGAAGAACCACTCCTGTGCTACACACTGAGGGGCAGATTTACAAACCCCATGCGCCACATTTACGCCGCCGTTGCGTCACTTCTGTGACGCAGCGGCGGCGTAAACCATGCACCATGTTGCGCCTTATTTACAACGTGACGCATCTAGGGAGATGCGTCACGTTGTAAGCTCTGCGCCACATGAAACCTGCGTTAGGTTTCATGTGGGCATTCCGGCGCAGGGTGGGCGTTCCGTCGCAGGAACGCCTCGTAAAAGTGACGCAGTGAAATCTACAAGATTTCACTGAGTCACTTTTACGTCCATGCTACATCAAAACCCTGCGCCTGCTTGAAGCAGGCGTAAGGAGTGACGCAGCGTGTTAGGCATAGGGCGCCCCTGAGCATTGCTGGAGCCGTGTTGCGCTTGCGACACGACTCCAGCAATGAGCCGCCCTTACGCCACAGGATGCGACACGCATCACCCTATCCTTGCCCCACGGTGCGCCGCATTGTAAATGCGACGCATTCGAGGTGGCGCAGGGAGGGAATTGCGTGTTGCATCTTTTCTGGCGCATCCCTGCTGATTTGCAGAGATGCGCCAGAACTCGTAAATCTGCCCCCAAGAGCCTCAAAAACGGACTACACTGAAGCTAAAAGTCTGCACGCACAATTCCCCTCATGCTGCACACGCGGAAACATGATTACACAGAACTCCAAATATTACACACATACTAAACCCGAAAATATTATACATAGAACAAGCCCCAAACACCGTGGACATACAACCCCTGGTATTTCTCAGAGGCCTAAATATTCCCCATTCAGAGTACACTTCACACACGAACCCCAAAGCTCGCACGCAGAGTTCAAAATACTGTGAATATGTCACCCTAGAAAATACACACAGAAACCCAATATTCTACAAATGGAACCACAATTTGAAGCACACACAGAACCCTGAATACTGCGCGCACAGAACTCAAAGGGTGCACATGCGAAACCTGACGTCATCTTAACACGTGGGGTGGCAGATGTTCCAAGATGTGCGCAAGTGCAGAGCATGTAAGCAATCAGGACTGTAAATAAATGTGTGCAAAGTCAAAGCATGCGGCAAACAGGTGCAGCTGTTTGTGAAACATTTCCCCCCATTGCTAATAGTGGGTGTTCTCCTTACCAGTGAGAGCAATGGGAGCCACAACTCTCTGCAACAGACAATGGTTTCAAGACCTATGCAGAAATGCTGGCCAAATTATGCAACAGCGTCAACTGAAGAAAGGCATGTTATGCAAAACAGCACATTCTGTAGCCACTAGGACATTTTAAAACAGATATTTAAAAAACCTGAACCTGAGTAGTTTAGAACATGTACACGTTTCTTGAGAAAGAAAACTAAGTGTTCGAAAGATGAAATTCAAAATATTATTAACCAACAATTGATAATTTTGCCTTCCATGGCAGCACAAGGGAGCCATTTTGTATATATTGTGTTCTTTAACCTAGAGTAAAATAGGTTGTCGAACGCAGAGACAATATTGCACTCAGCAGAACACACAACTTTACCGGCGTTCATGTTGAAATAAAAAAAAACTCTTCTGGAGCACTGAGGTTGGTTTATTCTCTGTTGACACTCCGTAGTTTCAGGAAGCCTGCTTTGCACCAAATAACAGCACTCCAGACAGTTCTGTACACAGAATATTTAGATTGTAAGTGTCCCAGTAGAATGTACTTCCAGATTTAAAGCTCAAGCTTTAAAAGAGATGCAACGTGTTTGAGACTTTTGTAAACTCTGGGTGCCTTTATAAGAGTAAGAGCTGTTTTAAGAACTCCTTGATGTCAAGGCCAGCCTTTCCACATGCACAGGTAAATCTGTTGCCTTACAGCACCATTAGGAGGCTTAAAATCACAAGAAGCTCACAAAAAATTGACTTATTACTAGGTGACGGGGAACGCTCCAAAGGCAAAATACGTTTTGCCTGGAGGGCCACAATAGGTTGCACTATTCCTGGGTGATGTAAACACAATTGCCATAAACTATAAAAAGAATATTATGACAAGGTAAAAGAGGTGCAGTTACTGCCAGCCTTGCTTCTTGTGAGCAATGACTATAAATAAAAAGTGAGTGTTTTCACACCGCTTGCAGGTTTACAAAACACATCAATAAAACGCATTGTCATTTACAATGCCAATTACTCAAAATCTTGCAAATGCGAGACCTATTGCATTGCAAATGCTTGTTTGTATGGTAACCCCCCCCCCGTGTTGATCCAATGCTGATGCTTATGACTCTGACAGTGTGCTTTGACTTTGCCACACATGGTGAATGCAAAGTCAAGATCGAGCAGTTTGCACTGATCATGCAGTCTGCAATGGCAGGACTGCTGTCATTAGTTTACTTGGTTCGCTCAGGTTGGCACAAACAGTTCCTCAGACCCTGGTGACCCCTTTAACACCCACGTTTTGAACCGGGTTACCCACTAGCACCATGTAACTTGTGAAACCAGCTACCCCATGGCTCACGCTTCAGCACCTCGGACACCCAGGCTTCTCGAGCCAGGTAAAATTGAACTGACTGTTGTGACTTCGTCTTGGGATCTGCATCACCTTAACCCTCCTTGGGTTCCACACAACTCGACCTGCAAGTGACCGATTGTTACTAGTGGCTTTTACCATTAAATCAATGATAAAGTTTTGCTTTACTATTTTGCACTGATTTAATTTAGCTTTTAAAATCTATAATTCCATTTACACCTAACTGATTGACTTAGTTTTAGTGTCTAAAATTAAATTATATAAAAATGCATTTAGGCTATCCTGTTTTAGATTTAAACCTATTTTAACTGATTAAACTCCTTCTAAAGAGAAATAGCCCTCACCAGTGTAAACCTATAAGCACTGATAAACACCTGCACAACCACAAACTAAATGTCATTCAAAGAAAGGAAAAGGAGAGTGAAAGAGCCATTTGTATTTCTTCCTGAAGGGGCCAATACAATGTAACCTGAAGGGGCCAATACAACGTAGCAGCAAGAAAGACTGGGCTAACATTATTTTTTCAGTTTTGTGGTCTTTTGTCTAAAGATGCAGAGTTCAGAAGCATGTTTTGGGTCTTATTTAATTATTTTATAAACTGTAGAGAACCAGGAAATATCAAAATCATATTTGATATTTTACCTATATTTGATTCTTTCACTGATAGGTAAAATGTCTGGTTTCATAAGAATCTTCCCCAATATGTACCATCACATTTACCCACAGACAGAGAATGGGTGAAACCCTTTGATACATCAGACCCCTTTTCTAGTAAGTCAGTATTGATAGTAGGTGAATTCCCAAACACCCCGGGCTTTAAACATTCAATGCAAGGTGCAGTGACAGGTATATGTGAAAAGAGTGCTGTCACCAAGACTCTGGGCTAGTGGTGCAAACATGACACCAGACTTTTGTAAAGCATGGAACGCAATGTCACTTGGAATGCTGCTGCAAAAAGTTCTTACAAAGTTCAACAAAAATTGGAGTGATATTGTTTGTATTTGCAGTGATTCATCTACCTATATAAAAAAGCTGTGTGAGGACCTGTCAAAATCGATACCTGAGCGAAAGTGCTTCCCTGTAAGAGATCCTTGCCACTTGCTAGATGGTATGCTGAAAGCATCTTTACAATCTTCAGAGTTAATGTAATACATTCTGGTGCACTGTTTTGTTATGCGCAGGAACTTAAATGCAAATAGTTCTCATTTTGTGCTTTGTATAGCATCAAAGAAAGAGTCATCCCATAGGTGTCAATTAGCCGGTGGTTCTTAGTCCTAGAGGCCGTGAACACTATATTATCCATGTGGCAACCGTTTACAGAATTTTTGCTAATTGATGATGCCAAAAGCAAGAAATGTGAGGATCTTCGGTCGCATATTGATAGTGATATGAAAAAAAGACACTCCAATGCATTCTTAGATTTTTATAGGAAAACAAAACTGCTTTAGTGGACATAATCAAAAAACTAGAGTCTGAAAACACCCTTGTCTACCAAGTGTCCAGCGTAAATTGTGTAGATGTGAAACATGTCCTTGAGAGTAGGCTGGGTGACACTTTTAGGGACTTTGGCACTCAACATGTTCCATGTTCGAATTCTTGCCACTTGGTTCGCTAAGAAATGTTGAGGAGCAATTCATGAAAATTTATTTTACAATGTATGAGAAATGGCTTGCAATGATGCATAGAAATGTCCCTTCACCAGCCATGACATTTGAAATCAATGAGGCCCCACAATAGTACTCTGCACAAGTTCTAGATCCCTTCCATAAAGGGGAATTTTCTCCAGAATTTGAAAAGTACTGCTTTATTTTTGACTGCTTTAATAACTCTGAGAGCCTATGTTCCCCGTTCATCACAATCTTTAGATGCACCAGTGTTGGCATGGACAGCGGTGTCAGGGGCCAGAGTTAGCAAATTGTGTACTGGCTGTTTTGGCGTTGCCTGTCTCAAGTGCCAATGTTGAGAGGCCTTTTCACAGATAAAACTTGACATGGGAAGGAAAGAGCAAGCGCGCATGACTAAAGACTCACTGAAGAAGTATTGTATGGTGTACTACAATATGTCTCATTTGTAAAAATGTATTTGGACCTCATGTACACTGTACGTACCATGCACTATCAGTGCAGAAAGCAAGCAATTACAGTGATTACAGTAGTGTTAGTGAAAATGCAATGCATTTCAGAATACAGTACATATACTTTGTATAGGATTTTTAGCAGTATATAATGTAAGCTACTTTTTAGATTACTTTTCTTACACAGTGCAGTATACCTGGATACTGCACTGGGACATTTCCTGTAAACAGTTAAGTAAAAGCGTTTTGGTTATTTAGTTACAGTTTTAAAGGATTTCTTAGATTTTCCAATTCCACACCTAGAAACCTTTCATAGAAAAACAGTCAATGTTATCCTATGGAGGAAAGTAGTGTTATCGGTTCAAAGGTAAGTACTTTGTTGTGGGAGTTGGTATTCTGGGGTTAGACTCAGGGGTCCCCCAGGGTCAAGGATGCACTCTTGTTACACCCTCAGCGGCACTGGGGCAGCCGGGTGCAGAGTGCTGAGACCCAATGTTATCCAATAGGGGATAGGGGGCCTCCGGTTGGTGGCTGCTGACGAGCAGGCCATTGGGTTGTGGGAGCAAAGCTCCTGGACTTAAGCTCAAGGCAAATGGGGGTTTAGGCCAGCACAAAAGGTGCACCCTCAGCGGCACTGGGGCGGCCGGGTGCAGAGTGCTGTTTTGGCGTCGGGTGCCCTGTAGCTTTCAACGGGGAGTCTCCGGTTTGCAAACACACTGCAGGCTCTGGGATGAAGGTCTTCTGGATGCGACCACCACTTGGAGTGGTAAGTTGGGATGCTAGGGGTTGGTTAGGCACCATCGGTTGGGCCACCCAAGGCCATGGGGCGTCGGGTGCAGGGGTGCCTTTTAGGGTCGGATCTTCTTACCAGCTCCTGGTCGCGGTTGGGTGGACCTTCCGGTTTGAGCCTGCAGGCTTTGGCTGGAGGCTTGAGGCAGGTCAGGGATCACTGGATATCAGGTCAGGATTGCCGGGGAGACCTCCTCTTGGTGTTGGGCCACTCGAACTCGGGCCGTGGGCATCGGTTGCAGAGTGGTGCAGACCCGCGGATTGTTGCTGAGCTGGAGTATGTTGATGAACAAATCCGGTGTTCACGGGAGACAAAGTCTTTGGGATTGAAGGCAGGCAGGTACTCCGGGTTTCTCGAGATTGCTGGCTGCAGGACACAATGGGATTTTGCTGGAGCAGGTTCAAGGTGGGGACAGGCCGGTAGGGCTGGGGCTAAGTCAGTGGGCGTCCTCCTCTTGGTAGCTTCGGCACGGCTGTTCAGTTCTCCTTCTTCTTTTCTTCTTCTGGTTTCTTGTCTGAGTTCTTGGTTCAAGGATGCCCCCTAAATACTGTATTTAGGGGGCGTTTTAGGGGTCTCGAGGTCAGAAGCCTATGGGCTACTGACCTTATGGTGACTACACCCTTGGTGTGTTCACCCCACGTGGGGGAGTGAGCACAATCCCTAATCCTGATTAGGGAGTTCCTGCCATCTGCAAGATGGCGGGCACTGAAGAGTGGGCTTCACCTCGCCTACCCCACCTGAGGGGTGGAGTTGGCACCTTCTGGGATGGCTAGTTTTTCCTGCTGTCGTCCTGCCGAAAAGGAAAGGGAGACAGGAAGGGGGCCTGCTCCTGATAGCAGGAGAGGCTGGGGGTCGCATTACTAAGGCTGCAAGGCTTTTGAAGCTCCCCTGCAACAGATGGTTCTTCCAGGCCTGGGGGAGGTGTGATCACCTCCGCCTAGGAAAAGCTTTGTTTCTGGGCTCAGGGAGCGAAGGCTCCCACCCTAGGGGTCCAGAAACATGTCTCGTGGTGGCAGGCTGGTGTGTGCCAGTCAGGAAACCCACCAGAGGCTGGTCGTTTTTCAGGAGGCATCTCTAAGATGCCCTCTGAGTGCCTTTTCTATTAAATCCCACACTGGCATCATTGTGGTTTTAATGTGCTGAGAAGTTTGATACCAAACTTCTCAGTTTTCAGTGCAGCCATTATGGTACTGTGGAGTTCGTAATGACAAACATCCAGCACCATATACTCTTAATGGTAGCACTGCACTTACAATGTCTAAGAATTGACTTAGACACTGTAGGGGTACAGGGCTAATGCACCTGTACCCTCACCACTGGTATAGTGCACCCAGCTAGAGGGGTGGCTGACCTATGCCAGGGCAGTGGGTTGTAAGCATGGCACACAGGGATGTGTGCCATGTCGACTCTTCCCTTTGTTTTGCACCAAAACACGCAGCCTGCAAAGGCAGTGTGTGAGTGTAAAGGTACAGGGCCTCTAAGGGTGGCACAATAAGTGCTGCAGCCCTTAGAGGCCTTCTCTGGTCACAGAGCACTGGGTACTTGTGGTACCATTTACCAGGGACTGACCAGTGGACAGAGAGGGCCATTTGAGTGTAGACTTTAATGCATTTTTAGGGAAAGAACACAGGCCCTGGGTACCTGATTGGCAGGGGCCCAGGGCACATCAAGTCAAAGTGCATCAGTAGTCTGGCCAAAAGTGGGGCGGGGGTTACTTCAACAGAAAACCAGCTTCCTACAATAACAAGCTGTATTGTATAATGGGAATGAGATAATAATAGATAGCAATGTCCCCTCATATTGTATGCACCAAAGAACCTGGTAAGGAGTGTCCATACGCCCACAGACAGCATGTATGAAAGGGCTTAGTGATGAGTGTCCGTGGCTTCCCACAGTGCACACATTGATTTGTCATCTAGCAGTGGCCACGCATAATCCATGCATGAATGACCCTAGTAACAGGCAGGAATATCCCACTATGTGCAGGTCCATGTCTGCACTGTGCATAGCAGCAGTGATGGAGCAGCCTCTCTATGGCCAGCCTGCCACCTGTGCTGTAAATGGCAGTTATTTTGTGGCTAAATAATTGAGAGATATTGTTGCAGAGGTTCTGCGAGGGGGTGATCGAGTTGGAGACGGCCGCTGGTGAGGTGAAACTCTTCACAATGGCGTAGATTTCTTTGCTTCTGCTAGTACTGGTATTGATGTGGTCCACCAGAGTGATGCATTTGGTGGTCTGGATCATTTGATGGTTGAATTTGAACATGCACTTGTCTGCATTGTCCTGGCTAATTCTCCATTTGCCTTTCAGTTGTTTGCAGGGGCATTTTATCAGTCCTCCATGTACCAACTCACCTGGGGTATAGATCTTGTTTGTTCGAACTGGCATTTAATGGTGACCTGAGGCATCCCCCAGCCAAGCAGAACCTACCACTCCCATCAGGGGCAGGTGATTACACACACAGTATAATGGGCACTCACCCTTGGGTCACTTGTCACTGAGCAGTCAGGCTTACCACAGCTTCAATGTGAAAGCATTGGCACAGCACTAACTCACAATAAATACCTTGAGCGTCACAAAAGAGACTTCACACGTGATTTATGTAAATAACATTCAATCAATCAATCAATCATGTCACTTATAAAGCGCACTACATACCCGCGAGGGTCTCAAGGCGCTGGGGGAAGAGGGGGGTGGTGCTGCTACTGATCGAAGAGCCAGGTCTTGAGGAGTCTTCTGAAGGCCAGTAGGTCTTGGGTCTGTCGGAGGTTGGTGGGGAGGGTGTTCCAGGTCTTGGCGGCGAGGTGGGAGAAGGATCTGCCGCCGGCGGTCGTTTTCCGGATGCGGGGGACTGTGGCGAGGGCGAGGCTGGTCGAGCGGAGCTGGCGGGTGGGGGTGTAGAAGCGGAGTCGTCTGTTGAGGTAGGCTGGTCCGGAGTTGTGGAGTGCTTTGTGTGCATGGGTGAGGAGCTTGAAGGTTATCCTCTTGTTGACAGGGAGCCAGTGCAGGTCTCTCAGGTGGGGTGTGATGTGGCTGCGTCGGGGGATGTCGAGGATAAGACGTGCAGAGGCGTTCTGGATGCGTTGCAGCCGTCTCAGGAGCTTAGCCGTTGTTCCTGCGTAGAGGGCGTTTCCGTAGTCCAGCCTGCTGGTGACGAGGGCCTGGGTGACTGTTTTTCTTGTTTCGGTGGGGATCCACTTGAAGATCCTGCGGAGCATTCGGAGGATGTTGAAGCAGGATGAGGAAACGGCGTTGACCTGCTTAGTCATGGAGAGGGTGGGGTCGAGGATGACCCCTAGGTTGCGTACGTGGTCGGTGGGTGGCGGGGCTGTTCCCAGTGATGTTGGCCACCAGGAGTCGTCCCAGGCTGAAGGGTTGGAACCAAGGATGAGGACCTCCGTCTTGTCCGAGTTCAGCTTCAGGCGGCTGGTCCTCATCCATTCGGCGACAGCCTTCATTCCTTCGGGGAGGTGGGCTTTGGCAGTGTGAGGGTCTTTGGTGAGGGAGAGGATCAGCTGGGTGTCGTCGGCGTAGGAGATGATGTTGAGGTTGTGCTGTCGGGCGACGTGGGCGAGGGGTGCCATGTAGATGTTGAACAGCGTTGGGCTGAGGGAGGAGCCTTGGGGTACGCCGCAGATGATCTTGGTGGCCTTGGATCGGAAGGGGGCGAGGCGGATGCTTTGTGTTCTGCCGGAAAGGAAGGATGTGGTCCAGTCCAGGGCCTTCTCTTGGATCCCGGCGTCGTGAAGGCGTGTTCGTAGTGTGTGGTGGCAGACCGTGTCGAAGGCGGCTGATAGGTCCAGGAGGATGAGGGCTGCTGTTTCTCCGTTGTCTAGCAGGGTCCTGATGTCATCGGTGGCGGCGATGAGGGCGGTTTCGGTGCTGTGGTTGCTGCGGAAGCCGGACTGGGAAGGGTCCAGGATGTTGTTCTCCTCGAGGTAGCGGGTCAGTTGTTTGTTGACGATTTTCTCGGTGACCTTCGCGGGGAACGGGAGCAGAGAGATGGGTCGGAAGTTCTTGAGGTCCTTGGGGTCTGCCTTGGGTTTCTTGAGTAAGGCGGTGATCTCGGCGTGCTTCCAGCTTTCCGGGAAGGTTGCTGTCTCGAAAGAGATGTTGATTATTTTCCGGAGATGGGGCGCGATGGCTGTACTGGCTTTGTTGAAGATGTGGTGAGGGCACGGGTCTAGCGGTGAACCGGAGTGGATGGTGTTCATGATCTCGCTGGTGTCCTCGTCGTTGATGTTGGTCCAGGAGAGCAGGCGGTTGGTGGTTGTGGGGGCAGTGGTCTCGGTGGTTGCCGGGGCGGTCGTGGTGTTGAAGCTGTCGTGGATGTCGGCGATTTTGCGGTGGAAGAAGGTGGCTAGTATGTCGCATTTGCATTTGCATTCAACACACACATAATATTCAACACAACATGAACATCATGTATTTCTTGGCGTAAATCACATTTTGAATTAGTTCTAGCAGTACTAGGCCCAACAGTGTTCGAGTGACATCAGCAATATGCGCACATGGTAAATATCCAAATTTACTCCCCCCACAGCACACCTCTGCGGTGCAACATGCTTTCCACCCCAGGCCTACCCTAGCAATTATTGTAAGTCAATAAGACACAGTTAGAGGGTGCACCCTGGGTCACAACGATATCAGAAATATTTACATACACAGAATTATACCACTTTTTAGCAAAACCGCAGGCCGAGGCCATGCGGGTAAAGCCAATGACAAACATAATCAATCAATCAGGGGGTGGGGTGCAGCTCCGGTTCAGCCGAAGAGCCAGGTCTTGATGCCCTTCCTGAAGGTGTGCAGAGTGGGGGTGCATCTGATGTTGACTGGGTGCTCGTTCCAGGCTTTTGGCTGTGGTGTAGGAGGCTCTCATTCTGCGGATGCACAGGGTTTCTGCTAGGGCAAGGTCGGCGGAGCGTATGTTCCTTTCGGGTACGTGGAAAGAGACTCTTTCGTTGAGGTATTTGGGACCGCTGTTGTGGAGGGATTTGTAGGTGTGGATGAGTAGCTTGAAGGTCACTCTCTTCTAGACCGGGAGCCAGTGGAGGTCTCCCAGGTGTTGGGTGATGTGCTCATGTCGTGGGATGCTGAGGACTAGTCTGGCCACGGTGTTCTGGATGATCTGGAGTTTGCGTAGCAGGGATTTGTTGATTCCAGCATAGAGGGCGTTTCCGTAGTCCAGTCTGCTTGTTATGAGTGCATGGGTGACAGTCTTTCTGGCTTCCAGGGGGATTCATTTGAAGGTCTTGCAGAGGATGCTGAGGGTGTAGAAGCAGGTGGAGGTGACAGCGTTGATCTGTCGGGTCATGGTGAGGGAGGAGTTGAGTATGATGCCAAGGTTTTGGGCGTGGTCCGTGGGGGTGGGTGGGGTGCCGAGGGCAGAGGGCCACCAGGAGTTGTCCCACCCTGAGAGGGAGGGTTCGAGGACTAGGACTTCTGTCTTCTCTGAGTTGAGTTTCCGGCAGCTGCTGCTCATCCAAGCTGCGACGTCTTTCATTGCTTCTTGGAAGCTGAGTCTGGTGGTTTCAGGGTCCTTCGTGAGAGCGAGGATGATTTTAGCAAGAAATCAAGGTATAAGGCGAAGAGCCGGCCAGTGTTGTGAATCACAGGTGGTTCACCTACTGTCATTCCCACACACTCACTCTGCACTGGTACGTGGTGCAACTGATATCAGGCAGGTCCGTATGGAACACGCTCGCACACATACTCACCAGCACCCTAATGCAGTGCAACTGATACCCAGAAGGTCAATTGATAACACACTGCAGAACCTGTGGCCCCAAGGATCCCTCCACCTTCCAACTCACCCCAACTAGCCAACACTCCCAATTGGAGACACCCCGTCTTACACGCCCCCGGGCGCTAAGCCGCACACAGTCGCAGTCACTCTTATTCAGGGTCCCAGGGAAGCATGTGGGGGTAGGTAGCAGGATTAATTAGGAGGCAGTCATCAAAAGGTTTTGCTAGCCACTCAAGTAGTTCACCCACAGGATGCGGAACAGGGACGTGCTGAGGGCAATAGTCAGTCACATCAAAGGGCTCCACAAGGGCCTTTGGCACCAACCCAGTTCCACAAAGTAGCGGGGGGGTCACGCAGTCTCTTGACCCACTTCGATCATTTTTGGAAGCGTTCCTCCAGCCCAGTCAATCACTCTCAACACCTAGTGGGTGATACTACCTGGCAACATAACGTCGTTGGGGAAGGCCGGGTGAGGAAAGGGCAGTTACTATGCCGCACTGAGGGCTACAAAGGGAACAATCAAGGAATGGAGAATGAAGCAGGGGAGAGGGGCCTCTCAGAAGGAGGAGGCACCCCGTCAGGTACATGTTGATCAGTTGCACCCAGGTAATTGAGGCACAACATCTGGTGTGCATTGATATGGATCGCACCAGACCATACCGGTCTCACAAAACGAGGGGTTGCAAAATCAGTACCGCCCTGGAAATGAGGCACAATGCCTGGTGCACGTTGATATTGGTCGCACCAGAAAGTTCAAGCACAACGTGAGTACAATAACTCCTCAAAGTCGTACGTAGCCTGGGTCCTAGTGCAATACACAGGATCGCACTTTATGGGTATGTGAGTCCTCCATTTGAAGTAATTAATGAGGCATATGGAAATCCACACATATATATCCATTCTAAAGGTGACTGTACCTCTATTTGCGTTTACTATAAGCGGAAACGTGTGAATATTAAGCCGCAGATGTGAGCGGATACCTTTTTACTTCTTTTACTTGCCCTGATGAAGTTCCCAATATGGGAATGAAACGCGTTGGCTGGAGAATTAATGTGTAAATTGTTTTTACGGATCAAAATAAAGAAATTATATATTTTTTGTATTTACAATTGACTTTTGGACTTTATGAGATGCGCACCCCCTTTTGGATTTGAATGATTTTGTGATCTGGAGCACAGTGATGCTTTGGAACGGCTGGCGTTGGGGTAGAGTTGCGCATCGAAATTTTACTATTGGAACTGGCGCGAGGTGCGGTACCGGTGGTCCGCCGTTGCTTCAAGCAAGTTCAGCAATGCCTTACATGGTTGAATGAGGCACAACTACAGTTATGCCCCAACCTCTGAGGGTCGCAACCTGTGAATCAGACACCGCTTGCAATGAGCATGCAGTCAGTGTGTCACACGAGAGAGATGCGGCATGATCGATGAAGGGGGTCACCAACTAGATGCTTATGCGTTAAAAGGTCCCCTCGATGTAGGGGGCCACATGCCTTAGATGCGGGCACGACTTCGGGGCTTTGCACAAGGAAATCCGGTCTCCAGGCGCAATTCCTAGTTCTAAGCACACCCCCTGCTGTCAGTTGGGATCCAGCAGATGATGTGGGCACTTGAAATGGCATTGCTCTCCAGGTGTACCAAGTAGTCAGTGTGGGTCCCTAGTAGGAGATCTTTGATGTCCCTAAGACCTCTGAAAGAATAGGGGGCAAGCCAACAAACCATTGGAGAGCACACTTCAGGGTGCCATACAGCAGCATGTAGTCGGCCCAGGCCAGCCACTATCCAGGAATGTTATGCGGTCCCTTTCAATCGCAGTAATCCTCCTCATGCACAACTGATTTCCTCTGGCAGTGTGCACCATGCAGTTCCAGTTTCTCTGGTCCCGCGTCGCCACAAGCGTAACTCTACCCTGCTGAAGTTCGGCACCAGTAGTTATACTACAGTGCGCCTTTGAAATTGGGGATGGTTCAAAGGGTCTCCATTTGGACCGCAAATGTCTCCTCTAAATTTCAGTCCTGTCTGCCATGAGGCCATTGAATGCAGATCCTAATCTTTAGTGGAGCCATGATCTGGCTCCAGAGGCCAAGAGTCAATACCTTGTCCTCCAATCCTTCCATCCAGGCCCACAAATGGCAGAGGGCTGTTGTTCCAGTAGCTCTTACTGGGGAATGCCCATATGAGCTCCCCAACCTCAAGTGTGGACTGGAGCCAAGCACAAACGCTCACAAAAGAGTTGCATGACAAACATCTCCAACTGGATGAAGAACAACTGCCAGCAGCTAAAAACAGAAAAACTGAAGTACTGATCTTTGGCAACAGCAGCAACACATGGAACGATTCCTGGTGGGCCATAGACCTTGGACCTGCACCAACTCCCTCCAACCATGCCAGAAACCTCAGAATCACCATTGACAACAAGCTCACCATGAAATCACAGATCAACGCTGTCTCCCCTGCCTGCTTCCTCACTCTGCGCATGCTACGTATGATCTTCAAGTGGCTACCCCTACATACGAGATGCACTATGACACAAGCTCTCACCCCCAGCTGACTGGACTATGTCAATGCCTTCTACGTAGGAATCGCTGCACACCTTCCACAGAGACTTCAGACCATACAGAACCCACAGCCAGACTCATCCTCAGCCTTTTCCGATAAACCCACGTCACACCCCACCTCAGGAAACTCCACTGGCTCCCAGTACAGAAGAGATGCCAATTCAAGCTGCTGACTCACGCAGACAAGGCTCTGCACAACCAAGGACCCGCCTACATTAACCACTGCCTGAGCTTCTACCACCCATCCAGAAGACTACATTCCGCCTCCCTTTCACTTGCCCATAATCCCCACATCTACCGAAGCAGAAGTGGAGGACGCTACTTCTTGCACATTGCAGCAAAGACCTGGAACAGCCTACACAAGCACCTCCAGACCATCATCTCACTTCTGGAATTCCAAATGGCCCTAAAGACTGGGCTGTTCAAATAAGCCTCCGGAGCTTGCAACAGCCTCGAAATACCATGTAAACACCACTTCCTAAGAGGTGTAGGAAGTACGCACATGCACTTTCACACTGCATCTACAGTGAGAAAGTGCCCCAAGACCAATGGCCACCATGAGAGCAAAACCCGGGAGGAGAAAGCAAAGCGTTTGGGGAACGCTACCTGAATGGTTCAGGTATAACATTGTTGTATTGCTGTGTTTGAGGGGGGCCCGGAAGTTGGCACAGGAGGGAATCCAATTGTCAAACTTTTTGATGGTTTTGGGGAGGGTGTTGCTGTGTTCAGGATGGTGGGTTTTTAAAGCGGTGTTAAACTCCTTGTGAGTGATGCTGCTCCAGTTTCAGCGGCCTGTGTGTGTGCACTGGACCGGGACGGCGATGGTGAACTTGATGAGGACATGGTCTGTCCAAGAGACTGATGTGAGCTCTTTGAGCTGGATGTTGTACAATGTGGTGAAAATAGGGTCCAGGGGGTGTCTGGCTACAAGGGGAGAGGCCCAGGCATCCACGGTCTTCGATGAGTGCTTTTGAGTTTCAGTCAGTGTAGTCTTCCAAGTGGAAGTACTGGTCTCCCAGAAAGATGTAATTGCTTCTGTTGAGGGCGAGTAGGGCGACAAAGTACATGATGGTGTCGGTGAAGTTGGTACATAGTACAGGTGGTCTGCAGGTGAGAGTGGCATTTTAAGGTGAAGTTGGATGACGTGGAGTTTGAACGACAGGTGTTTAAAGTTGGAAGATGACATACGTTTAGTGCAACTGATGGTGGTGTTGTTGATGATGGCGATTCCACCTTAGGACTTTAGAAGTCTGTCCTACCTGGTGAGTGAGCAGGTGTTGACGAACATGCATGTGAGTGTGAAGTGTTGTGTGGGTGGTTGCAGGACTGGATGAGTGTTAGAGAGTGGGGTGCTACATCTTTGGGTTATGACACTTTAGGAAGGACACTGCGGGACAAGTAAAGTTTAAGATGGAAGTGAGGAGGAAGGTGCAGTGTCCACATTCTTAGGTTTAATAGGAAATGTCACACCACAGACAGTGAGATGTAAATGCTATGTGAAACAATTTAAATTAGCACTCATATGCGTAGATGTATTGCAATGTGGAACATGCTAGTGAAAACCACATGCAGCCATAAAGATACAACTTCAGAATGTAATATAAGAATAGAGGACTGGTTGGCAATGCATCAATTTCAGCCAAATTGAAGAGGCACAAGCAGTGTCATGGCAGCTTGACCAAAGTATTATGCAGTGTCATTGTATGAAGGTTTTTTAACCCACTGCATATTTCCACTTTTACCTGCACATACCTCAACCCCATATCCTAGAAAGCCACTTGCCAAGAATGTAATGAATGTAGGATATGGATTGTAACTGTATGTTAATGAAATGTGGGAACTGTAATACAGTCATATAGACTGCACTTTAAGTTGACTCCCCCATGAAGACCATGAAGAGCCGGAGGCAGATGAGAGACCCACAATCCAAGTTATTTCTGTATCAGCAATAGCTGCAACCTCCTGTTCTACCACTGCAACAACCACTCCTTAGTAAAAGGTGCAAAATCTACTACTAATATTGCTCTTATGAAGCTATGTAGCACAGCTGCAAAAACATTGGTGACCAGCAGTGCAGTCACCTCCATAGCCAAGTGGGTTGTCACCTTCACAACCATGTTATCTGCCACCTCCATATCCATAAGCAATGCAGCCTCAGCGGCAACTTTAGGTGTTCTTGTAACAGCTATTCCAACGGCACCAGCAGCAGACACTTCAGCCACATGGTGACATCTACACCTGTGGCCCCTGATGCAACAAAGGCAATGGGTTCCTCTGTGCCCATGCAATAGTAGTGATAGAGGTCTAGAAGTAGGTGTTGTCATATCTGTCACTTGATTAGATCCTCACTGTACAGATAGAGGGTGTGGAAGATTACACCATGGAGTCCATGGACTCTCCATCATACATGGATGCCTTGAGGCCACCCCACCTCCATCCAGGAAGACAACTGGCCAGTCACAGAATGCTTTGCAGCCACATTCCAAAGTTTACAAGTGTTTTAGGAATTAGAGCACAGAAGCAGTGCCATGGAGACAACACAGAAATCTCTGCTGGCAAGGTTTGCTCAGACTGATGAAGTACTGTTGCCTTACCTTCAGTCCGGGATGTCATGAGCAATTAGATTCTGCTTCCAGAAATAGGACCATTCAACCCAACTCTTCCCCTCTCATCAGTCATAAGTGTCATCTCCAAGGCCAAGGAGGAGGTCAACAAGGATTGTACATTACTGTTTAGTCGTGGTAGTAATTTCCCCCCGGACCAACACCATCCACTCATTGATGTTGAGGAGAGAACAGGAGAAGTGGAGGGAGGCTGAGGAGGGGCATTTGAGAAGAGGATTTGGGTAGAACATGTAAATGAAGTCACAGGAGGTATGTTGGTCTATTGGCTTAGAACAATGAGTGACAGCCTTGCAACCACCTGCTATGCCTTCCCAAGAATGAAGAGTCGGTCAGACAGTAGAGAATACAACCATCATTTATTAGCAAAGCTCTGCAGAGGAGTCCAATCTGACCTGCACCCTAAGATGTCTTCCAGGGACTGGGCCCCCAACAGTCTACCGTGAGTAATAATTCTTCCCCAGAAGCCTACAACCCCGCCCACCATGGAAAATTACCGGCCTGGGCCGAACATGAACAAGAAAGGCACAGGGAGATGGGCTACCACCTGCCAGATGGGTACATGTTATCTGTAAGTCGAGGTCACTGCACTGAGTCTCAGCGTCTCCTAACGTGGGAGCAGAACTACACATTCAGATAGGTATGCAAAGGCAGAATGGCCTATTCATTAGTAGGTCGGAAAACAGCCTTGAACAGAAGAGAAAATAATAACGAAATACAGTGTGCTGCTGAGGCAAGCAATACGAATGATGAGGCCTAGTTCAGGCACGGCCTAGGTGGCCCAATAGGGATCACGAAATACAAAATGGAGTCACACTGGCTAACTACGAGAAGGCTTGCACGTTGCAGGGATAACTCAGTGGGTTACATTCATGAGGGCTTACACGTTGCAGGGATAACTCAGTGGGCTGCATAACATGAATACAAATGACGTATATTAAAAAGGCTTAACTCCCAAACTATTGCGGCCTATGGTCTTATAAGCCTTTGCAATAATCTTAGGTAATTTGCCTGGTTTGTCTGCCTCAGGGACAGCCTCCAAGCGGTTTGCCACTTGAAAGCTTACTGCATTGCCCTTGACATTGGCAAGGATCATATCAGCAACCACGTCGAACACCCCCGCCTTTTTACTCAAACGCAAACTCAATCTCAAACACAACAAAAAGCTCAGTCTGATAAAGTCGGGCGTCCAGTCTTTCCTAAAAAGAACTGGAAAAATAAAAAACAGGGGCAGCAACAACAGAAGCAAGGTTCGGATGCTGGTTCACCGACACCTGACTCTTCTAAGCATACTTATGACTTGCGCGACCACGCGAAAATTAAGACTCCTGATAGATTTCAGGTCCCTGATCAGCGCTCTCCTCGTTCTTCACAGGACACATCTGGCTCACAAGTTGGTGGTGGGGATCGCTAGGATCGTGGCAAGAGTCATCCTGCGCCATAGGGACGTGATCAGCCTCATCAATTTGACGTCAAAGGAAAACAAGAGGATCAACCCCGTTTTCGACCACCTTTTCAGAAGAAAAAAGTTGCCGCTTTAACAGCGAGATATGCCTCCGACGGTGAGAACTCGACTGCTGGATTGGAATTGGGCATTGACTCTGCTCGACAGCGCAGCGGAAGTTACCATAGTGCGGGAGGCCCTGCGTCCTTGTCTGGAGACCACAGCAACTGAAACTTTTATTACAGTAGAGACAGCTGACACCCGAGTTGCCCCCCCTGATAGACTGTATAATATAGGTTTTCAGATTGAAGGTGACATTGAGCGTGTAATCACAGGGATTTTTTTTAGAGAATCTGACCTCTTCTTATGACATTTTGTTGGCGGAGGCGGATTGGCCCCCACCTTTTGTTCTGGCCGCATCAAGGGGGGAGGACGTGATACTTCCGAGTTTTTCGTGTTACGTCCCCAAGGAGCTTGCAGAGGCCTTTGCAGCTGAGTGGGCTTTGGCCCTTGACCGGCGGTGTACCGTAATCAAGTAAGCTGGGATAAGGATTCCCCGCCACAAGAGATTCCGTTGCGGTCTCTGCCACAATCTCAACCCCAATATCCCATCCGGCGGGAAGCTAAAGGTCCCATTTCTGATGTTCTAACCGAGTTGAAGTATCAAGGTGTGATTGAGACGTGTGTGTCACCGATGAATAATCCTCTTTTTACTGTATCCAAACCTGATGGGTCATATCGCATAGTTTTAGATTAGCGGCATTTGAACTCTCATTGTCGTACTTTTGCGGTACAGAATACCCATAGCTCTGCTCTTGTGGACAGCCATGTTCGTAAGAAATACAAAACAACACTTGACATTTCCAATGGCTTCTATAGCCATATCCTGTCCCCTGAATGCAGTCAATGGACAGCATTCATGGCCTGTGGAAAACAGAAAAAAGTTTGGCATTTACCTATGGGGTATAAGAATAGCCCCGGGGTTTTTGCCGCCCGTGTTGTTTTTTTTTTAGACAGCATTGACCCAGATGCATACTCGTACGTTGACGACATTTATCTGATGGACGATGAATTATGGCCACATCTATGCCATGTCGGCCGCATCATTCTAATGTTTGCGGACTACGGTTACAAATTTAACTTTGCTAAATCACACATTGCATAATATGCAGTGCTCTTTTTGGGCTATGAGCTCAATAATGAAGGTAGGGGTTTGGCTCCCCACTTTCTGGAGAAATGCGCACGTTTGCAGTCTCTGTCTACTCTGAAGAAACTTCAGTCTTTGCTGGGATTTTTAAATTTCGGGCGGTCTTACATACTTGATTATGCCCAGCGTATCAAGCCTCTTTATGCTTTGATACAACCTACATTTTCAAAAGCCAGCTGGCTTCCGGAACATTCAGCTATACTGCAATCTTTGCAGTCTGATCTCCTTGAATCTAAGTACTTGTTGACACGTGATACCCACACAAACCTGGTGATACGAGTCGTCCCTGGCGCAGTGGGTTTCACTTACTTGACGTACAATGAAGGTGACACAGTACCTATTGCATACAAATCACATTTGTACACTTCGGACGAAATACGGTTTTCCACTGTTGAGAAATTTTTGACAGTTGTGCAGATGGCGATCCTGAAGGAACGCGCACTGGTGCAGGGGAAACTCATTTTGATGGTCACGCCTTACCCTGCCTTAGAAGCATTGACAAAGGCAAGTGTACCAAACTCTAAAGCATTACAACCCTGCAACATGGCCGTTGGATACAATGGGCTACTTATTTGACGTCTCCCGATGTCACGTTTATCTTTCACCCCTCGCTTCAGACACAGGATTTCTTGCAGTATGAACGCGTTCATCCCCGTCCTCTGTCTTTGCTTCCTTTAGAGGAGTACACATGTATTATTTACACCAATGGATCGGCGCAACTGGCCACCAGTTCTAAACATGCTTATTCAGTGGCTTGTGCTATTGTGGCTGGTACAATAGTGAATGGAGAATTCAAGTCTAATATAGTCCATACACAGGCGCTAGGTGACTGTACCGTCCAATTGGCTGAGCTGCGTGCTCTTGTTCTTGCTCTCGAGTTTGCAGATCCAAATGTATCTACACTCATGTACTGTGTTCAGTCTTTCAATGACAACTTATTCTTTTGGTCTCAAAATGATTATCGAGATTCTAAAGGCAGCGCAGTTAAGCATAAAACGCTTTGGATTTGAGTGGCAGATCTTAAACAACGTCTGCCCCTCACACATGTTATACATACTCTTGGCCATCAGCGTGTGGGAGCACATGCTCTTGGTAATTCTTTGGCTGATGAAGCAGTCAAATCTGCAGTAGCCACGTGTTCCGTAGCAGCCGTTACAAGGTCCATGACTAAGATTGATAATGAGATTTTGGCAGCTATAGCTGCTACTACGAAGGGCACTAATTACCCACAGGGTCTCTCTTCAAAATATTCTTATCAGTTAACTCCCGAACAAGTTCCTTTTGCAAGAATACCGGACGTTGGTGATCGGCTGATTCCCAACGCGGACTGCAGAAATTCTTTGATCAAAGTCGCACACAAAGGCATGACTTCGGCCCATGCTGGAGTGTCTGCAATGGTTTCTATCTTGCAGCAACGTTACTGGTGGCGTGGTTTATATAAACAGACCCGTAATTATGTACTTTCTTGTGACTTCTATCAGCAAACTAAGCCTTCTACGGTAACAGGTCCACCCCAAACACAGCTATGCATTTCTAACCAACCATTTGGTTGTGTATATCTTGATCACTGCGGTCCATTTTCTTCAGATAATGCATATAAATACATTTTGGTTGCAATTGATTCGTGCACTAGATTCCTCTGGGTTTGGCCACAACTCAGTGCTGACGCTCGAAATGTCATCAGAGATTTGCATGTCTTTGTATGGATCTTTGCCTGTAGCACCTTTCATTCGGACCAAGGTCCAGCGTTCGCCTCTAAGGCGTACAAGGATGCGATGAAGTCTTTGGGGGTGCTGGTGCAGTTTTTGTCTCCACACAGGCCTGAGGGCAATTCAGTTGTGGAGCGGATGAACCATGATTTAAAGCAATCTTTGACAGCTAGAGTCTTAGGTACTGGCAGGAACAGGCTAGCCCAATTGTATGGGGTTCAACGTGAACTTAATAATCTCCCTAGAAGACCTCTGGATGGGCGAACCCCTTACG
The DNA here is from genome assembly GCA_963921515.1 of Calotriton arnoldi. NCBI lineage: Eukaryota > Metazoa > Chordata > Amphibia > Caudata > Salamandridae > Calotriton > Calotriton arnoldi. The sequence continues at coordinate 221,984 of CAWUFW010003172.1, read as the reverse complement.
AGATGCTCTTTGGCATCAAGATGTTTATGCCAGACCTTGATGGTCTAGACGTTGCGGCGGCTGCCGCAACCTTTGACGTAGATAATCATTCTACTATGTTACAGGACCTACAAGAGACCTGTGACAGTCTTCCAACTGAGCATTTGCCCTCTGCCACTGATGCTGCACTGCTGATTCCTGTGGCCGGCTGGCTTCTGAAAGTTGGAGATCTGGTCTGAGAGAAGTAGGAGAACAAAAAGAATTTGGTCCCTCTTATCGTACACCGGTTCCAGTGCTTGGCTCGAAGGATACTCGTACAGTCATTTTACCACCGCTTCCTGGTCGCAAGGACAAAAGATACATCTCAATAGACAATGTCAAGCTACAACATCTGTCCGATTGTGAATAGTGTGACGCCTGCTGTTTCGTGCCCCACAATTTCGAGGAATCCTGGGGTTGGCGCATCTTTCAACTCACCACATGGCACTGTCATCAAGATGGACCCTGTTGTTGACCATTTACCTGTCCCTCCTGCTTCCTCCTGCAACGAGGAGGTTGAGTATACTTATCCCACGAGTGAGTCTTTGCATGGATTGCCCGAAAGCCCTTTCCACCATGGCAGCTTTTCTTATGACTCGTCTTCCACCACTTTGATTGGCCCTACCAAATTGACTATTTTTGTCTCCTGGTTTAAACAGACTTACTCAGTCCCTCCTTGGACATACGTCTGGTTGGTCCTCATCCTGGTTTTTCTCTTCATGTCGATTGGATTTGTGACAGTGTTTTTCCTACTCATCAATGGTCACTACTTACCAGAACGCTCTGCTGTGAACTTGGTTGATGGTATTTTGGCCCCCCACTCATCTTCCCACATCATGAAGTGTGACCAGACTCTTGTTAACATTTCAGCATTCCCAGTCACAGACGGCATCGTTTGGGATAAAGTGGATGTTCAGGTCCATGGCCCGATGGAAATTATCAACATTCCATACGTCTTTCGTGTCTCCATGGGTGATCAATCAATCAATCAATCACGGCATTTATAGAGCGCGCTACTCACCCGGGAGGGTCTCAAGGCGCTGGGGGAGGGGGTAAGTTACTGCTCGAACAGCCAGGTCTTGAGCTGCTTCCTGAAGGCGAGATGGTCCTGGGTTCGCCGAAGGTGAGTGGGGAGGGAGTTCCAGGTCTTGGCCGCCAGGTAGGAGAAGGATCTTCCTCCGGCGGTGGTTCTGCGGATGCGTGGTACGGTGGCGAGGGCGTGGCTGGTTGATCGTAGCTGGCGTGTGGGCGTGTAGAAGGACATGCGGTCGTTGAGGTACTTTGGGCCCAGGTCGTGGAGGGCCTTGTGTGCGTGGGTGAGGAGTCTGAACGTGATTCTCTTGCTGACGGGGAGCCAGTGCAGGTCTTTCAGGTGTACGGTGATGTGGCTGTGTCGGGGGATGTCCAGGATGAGTCGTGCGGAGGCGTTCTGGATGCGCTGGAGTCTCTTTTGAAGTTTGGCTGTGGTTCCGGCGTAGAGGGTGTTCCCATAGTCCAGTCGGCTGGTGACGAGTGCCTGGGTGACGGTCTTCCTGGTTTCAGTGGGGATCCATCTGAAGATCTTGCGGAGCATGCGCAGGGTGTTGAAGCATGAAGATGAGACGGCGTTGACTTGTTTGGTCATTGATAGGGAGGAGTCCAGGATGAAGCCCAGGTTGCGTGCGTGGTCCGTTGGCTTGGGTGCGGTGCCCAGGGCCGGGGGCCACCAGGAGTCGTCCCAGGCGGAGGGTGATGAGCCCAGGATGAGGACTTCCGTCTTGTCTGAGTTCAGTTTAAGGCGGCTGTTCCTCATCCAGTCGGCGACGTCTCTCATCCCGTCGTGCAGGTTGGCTCTGGCGGTAGTGGGGTCGTTGGTGAGGGAGAGGATCAGCTGGGTGTCGTCGGCGTAGGAGATGATGTTGAGGTTGTGTCGGCGTGCGATGGCTGCGAGGGGGCTCATGTAGACGTTGAAGAGGGTCGGGCTGAGTGAGGATCCTTGTGGAACGCCGCAGATGACTTCGGTGGCTTCGGATCTGAACGGGGAGAGGCGGACTCTCTGGGTTCTTCCGGCGAGGAACGAGATGATCCATTCCAGTGCTTTCTCTCGGATTCCGATGTTGCTGAGGCGCTTCACTAGGGTGCGGTGGCAGACGGTGTCGAACGCCGCGGAGAGGTCCAGGAGGATGAGGGCAGCTGTTTCCCCGTTGTCGGTTAGGGTTCTGATGTCGTCGGTGGCTGCGATAAGGGCGGTCTCGGTGCTGTGGTTGGCCCGAAACCCGGACTGCGAGGGGTCGAGGGATCCATTCGTCTCGAGGAAGGCGGCAAGCTGTCTGTTGACGGTCTTCTCGATGACTTTGGCCGGAAACGGAAGGAGCGAGATGGGGCGGTAGTTCTTGAGGTCGGTGGGGTCCGCCGTTGGTTTCTTCAGGAGGGCGGTAAGCTCGGCGTGCTTCCAGCTCTCCGGGAAGGTGGCGGTGCGGAAGGAGGAGTTGATGATGTCCCGGAGATGGGGTGCGATGGTGGCGTCGGCTTTGTTGAAGACGTGGTGTGGGCAGGGGTCGGTTGGTGATCCGGAGTGGATGGAGTTCATCGTGCGGGTGGTGTCTTCGGTGTTGATCGGGGTCCAGTTGCAGAGGGTGGTGGTGGCGGGCATTGGTTCGGCGGTAGGGTGCGTTGTTTGTGCGTTGAAGCTGTTGTGTATGTCGGTGATCTTGCGGTGGAAGAACGCGGAGAGTGAGTTGCAGAGGTCTTGCGAGGGGGTGATGTCGTTGTTTCCGGCGCTGGGGTTGGAGAACTCTTTGACGATGCTGAAAAGTTCCTTGCTGTCATGGGCGTTGTTGTCCAGTCGTTCTTTGAGTGCCGACTTCTTGGTGGCACGGATCAGCTGGTGGTGTTTGCGGGTGGCGTGCTTGAGGGCGGTCCTGTTGTCTGTGGTCTGGTCGAGTCGCCAGGTTTTCTCGAGAGTGCGGCAGTTCTTCTTGGATTCCTTGAGTTCGTTGGTGAACCAAGGGGTTTTCTTGCTTCCGGGTCTGCTGGGAGGGTTTTTAGTGGTGCGAGGTCGTCGGCGCAGGCGGTCAGCCACTTGGCGAGGTTGCTGGCTGCTTCGTTTGGGTCCGTTGTGTCGGTGGGTGTGTTCTGGCTGAGGGAGGTGGTGAGCTGCTCGGCGGTGATCTTGCTCCAGCTCCGGCGGGGAGCCTGTTGCGGGTGGTGGTGGGTCGCAGTCTTTCTGAAGCTGAAGTGGACGCAGCTGTGGTCGGTCCAGTGGAGTCCGGTGGCGTGGCTGAAGGAGATGTGCTTGCTGGACGAGAAGACGGGGTCAAGCGTGTGGCCGGCGTAGTGGGTGGGCGTGTTCACCAGTTGCTTGAGTCCGAGGTTGGCGAGGTTGTCCAGCAGGGCGGTGGTGTTTCTGTCGTTGTTGTTCTCCAGGTGGAAGTTGAGGTCCCCTAGGAGGATGTAGTCGGCGGAGGGCATGGCGTGCGGGCTGATGAAGTCTGCGATGTCTTCGCTGAATAGTGTGCGTGGTCCCGGGGGTCTGTAGATGAGGGTGCCTCGGAGGGTGGTCTTGGGGTCCGTGTGTATCTGGAAGTGTAGGTGTTCGGCGGCGGTGAAGGTCTCGTCGGAGTTAGTCGAGATGCGGATGGTGTTCTTGTGTACGATGGCGATGCCTCCTCCCGTCTGGTTGACGCGGTCCTTCCGGGTGATCTTGTATCCATCCGGGATGGCTATGGCGATGTCAGGCGCTGAGGAGGCGTTCATCCAGGTTTCGGTGAGGAAGGCGATGTCCGGTGCTGTTGCGTCGAGCAGGTCCCAGAGTTCCACGGCGTGCCTGTGGACGGAGCGGGTGTTCAGCAGGATGCATTTCAGGTGGTTGCTGCTGTTGCTCGACTTGGCGGAGGTGGTGCACGTCAGGGGGCAGGTGAATCGGCAGGTTTGGCAGGTGAAGGGTCCGTGGGTGCGTCTCGGTGAGGCTCGGTAGCAGGCAGGGTTCCGGCCGGCATTGAGTGCGGTGAGTGTGGCGGCGTCGTAGGTCCGTCGAGTGGTGTTGCATCGGTGGGATCCAGGGGTTCTGGCGCTGGGCGCGGTCCAGTCGCGGACGGGCGCAGACGGGCTTGCCTTAGGCGCGCCTTAGGCGCGCCAGCGGCGCGCCCGCTGCGCACGTCCGCTGCGCGGCCGTGCAGCGGCCGCCATTTATGGGGAGGTGGGAGGGAGGAGCAGCGAATGGGCAGTCAGGGGGGCGGGGCCGCAGGGGACGCAGCGGCGGGAATGGCGATAGGCAGCGAGGGGCACAGAAGGAAAAACGGGGGGAAAGCAGGCAAATCACGGGCACAACAACAGTGGGGCAGCGAGGGGCACAGAAGGAAAAACGGGGGGAAAGCAGGCAAATCACGGGCACAACAACAGTGGGGCAGCGAGGGGCACAGAAGGAAAAACGGGGGGAAAGCAGGCAAATCACGGGCACAACAACAGTGGGGCAGCGAGGGGCACAGAAGGAAAAACGGGGGGAAAGCAGGCAAATCACGGGCACAACAACAGTGGGGCAGCGGGGGCACAGAAGGAAAAACGGGGGGAAAGCAGGCAAATCACGGGCACAACAACAGTGGGGCAGCGAGGGGCACAGAAGGAAAAACGGGGGGAAAGCAGGCAAATCACGGGCACAACAACAGTGGGGCAGCGAGGGGCACAGAAGGAAAAACGGGGGGAAAGCAGGCAAATCACGGGCACAACAACAGTGGGGCAGCGAGGGGCACAGAAGGAAAAACGGGGGGAAAGCAGGCAAATCACGGGCACAACAACAGTGGGGCAGCGAGGGGCACAGAAGGAAAAACGGGGGGAAAGCAGGCAAATCACGGGCACAACAACAGTGGGGCAGCGAGGGGCACAGAAGGAAAAACGGGGGGAAAGCAGGCAAATCACGGGCACAACAACAGTGGGGCAGCGGGGGCACAGAAGGAAAAACGGGGGGAAAGCAGGCAAATCACGGGCACAACAACAGTGGGGCAGCGAGGGGCACAGAAGGAAAAACGGGGGGAAAGCAGGCAAATCACGGGCACAACAACAGTGGGGCAGCGAGGGGCACAGAAGGAAAAACGGGGGGAAAGCAGGCAAATCACGGGCACAACAACAGTGGGGCAGCGAGGGGCACAGAAGGAAAAACGGGGGGAAAGCAGGCAAATCACGGGCACAACAACAGTGGGGCAGCGAGGGGCACAGAAGGAAAAACGGGGGGAAAGCAGGCAAATCACGGGCACAACAACAGTGGGGCAGCGGGGGCACAGAAGGAAAAACGGGGGGAAAGCAGGCAAATCACGGGCACAACAACAGTGGGGCAGCGAGGGGCACAGAAGGAAAAACGGGGGGAAAGCAGGCAAATCACGGGCACAACAACAGTGGGGCAGCGAGGGGCACAGAAGGAAAAACGGGGGGAAAGCAGGCAAATCACGGGCACAACAACAGTGGGGCAGCGAGGGGCACAGAAGGAAAAACGGGGGGAAAGCAGGCAAATCACGGGCACAACAACAGTGGGGCAGCGAGGGGCACAGAAGGAAAACGGGGGGAAAGCAGGCAAATCACGGGCACAACAACAGTGGGGCAGCGAGGGGCACAGAAGGAAAAACGGGGGGAAAGCAGGCAAATCACGGGCACAACAACAGTGGGGCAGCGGGGGCACAGAAGGAAAAACGGGGGGAAAGCAGGCAAATCACGGGCACAACAACAGTGGGGCAGCGAGGGGCACAGAAGGAAAAACGGGGGGAAAGCAGGCAAATCACGGGCACAACAACAGTGGGGCAGCGAGGGGCACAGAAGGAAAAACGGGGGGAAAGCAGGCAAATCACGGGCACAACAACAGTGGGGCAGCGAGGGGCACAGAAGGAAAAACGGGGGGAAAGCAGGCAAATCACGGGCACAACAACAGTGGGGCAGCGAGGGGCACAGAAGGAAAAACGGGGGGAAAGCAGGCAAATCACGGGCACAACAACAGTGGGGCAGCGAGGGGCACAGAAGGAAAAACGGGGGGAAAGCAGGCAAATCACGGGCACAACAACAGTGGGGCAGCGAGGGGCACAGAAGGAAAAACGGGGGGAAAGCAGGCAAATCACGGGCACAACAACAGTGGGGCAGCGAGGGGCACAGAAGGAAAAACGGGGGGAAAGCAGGCAAATCACGGGCACAACAACAGTGGGGCAGCGAGGGGCACAGAAAGGAAAGGGGAGACAAGCAGACAAAACTGGCACCGGGGCCACAAGCGGAGGGCGATCTTACCTACAGGAGCAGCGGGCAGACAGCACAGGCGGAGCTGTGTGGTGGGGGAGCGACCTACCTGGCAAGGTCAAGGGTCGCTCTCCTCACCGTGCAGCGGCCGCCATTTATGGGGAGGTGGGAGGGAGGAGCAGCGAATGGGCAGTCAGGGGGCGGGGCCGCAGGGACGCAGCGGCGGGAATGGCGATAGGCAGCGAGGGGCACAGAAGGAAAAACGGGGGGAAAGCAGGCAAATCACGGGCACAACAACAGTGGGGCAGCGAGGGGCACAGAAGGAAAAACGGGGGGAAAGCAGGCAAATCACGGGCACAACAACAGTGGGGCAGCGAGGGGCACAGAAGGAAAAACGGGGGGAAAGCAGGCAAATCACGGGCACAACAACAGTGGGGCAGCGAGGGGCACAGAAGGAAAAACGGGGGGAAAGCAGGCAAATCACGGGCACAACAACAGTGGGGCAGCGGGGGCACAGAAGGAAAAACGGGGGGAAAGCAGGCAAATCACGGGCACAACAACAGTGGGGCAGCGAGGGGCACAGAAGGAAAAACGGGGGGAAAGCAGGCAAATCACGGGCACAACAACAGTGGGGCAGCGAGGGGCACAGAAGGAAAAACGGGGGGAAAGCAGGCAAATCACGGGCACAACAACAGTGGGGCAGCGAGGGGCACAGAAGGAAAACGGGGGGAAAGCAGGCAAATCACGGGCACAACAACAGTGGGGCAGCGAGGGGCACAGAAGGAAAAACGGGGGGAAAGCAGGCAAATCACGGGCACAACAACAGTGGGGCAGCGAGGGGCACAGAAGGAAAAACGGGGGGAAAGCAGGCAAATCACGGGCACAACAACAGTGGGGCAGCGGGGGCACAGAAGGAAAAACGGGGGGAAAGCAGGCAAATCACGGGCACAACAACAGTGGGGCAGCGAGGGGCACAGAAGGAAAAACGGGGGGAAAGCAGGCAAATCACGGGCACAACAACAGTGGGGCAGCGAGGGGCACAGAAGGAAAAACGGGGGGAAAGCAGGCAAATCACGGGCACAACAACAGTGGGGCAGCGAGGGGCACAGAAGGAAAAACGGGGGGAAAGCAGGCAAATCACGGGCACAACAACAGTGGGGCAGCGAGGGGCACAGAAGGAAAAACGGGGGGAAAGCAGGCAAATCACGGGCACAACAACAGTGGGGCAGCGGGGGCACAGAAGGAAAAACGGGGGGAAAGCAGGCAAATCACGGGCACAACAACAGTGGGGCAGCGAGGGGCACAGAAGGAAAAACGGGGGGAAAGCAGGCAAATCACGGGCACAACAACAGTGGGGCAGCGAGGGGCACAGAAGGAAAAACGGGGGGAAAGCAGGCAAATCACGGGCACAACAACAGTGGGGCAGCGAGGGGCACAGAAGGAAAAACGGGGGGAAAGCAGGCAAATCACGGGCACAACAACAGTGGGGCAGCGAGGGGCACAGAAGGAAAAACGGGGGGAAAGCAGGCAAATCACGGGCACAACAACAGTGGGGCAGCGAGGGGCACAGAAGGAAAAACGGGGGGAAAGCAGGCAAATCACGGGCACAACAACAGTGGGGCAGCGGGGGCACAGAAGGAAAAACGGGGGGAAAGCAGGCAAATCACGGGCACAACAACAGTGGGGCAGCGAGGGGCACAGAAGGAAAAACGGGGGGAAAGCAGGCAAATCACGGGCACAACAACAGTGGGGCAGCGAGGGGCACAGAAGGAAAAACGGGGGGAAAGCAGGCAAATCACGGGCACAACAACAGTGGGGCAGCGAGGGGCACAGAAGGAAAAACGGGGGGAAAGCAGGCAAATCACGGGCACAACAACAGTGGGGCAGCGAGGGGCACAGAAGGAAAAACGGGGGGAAAGCAGGCAAATCACGGGCACAACAACAGTGGGGCAGCGAGGGGCACAGAAGGAAAAACGGGGGGAAAGCAGGCAAATCACGGGCACAACAACAGTGGGGCAGCGAGGGGCACAGAAGGAAAAACGGGGGGAAAGCAGGCAAATCACGGGCACAACAACAGTGGGGCAGCGAGGGGCACAGAAGGAAAAACGGGGGGAAAGCAGGCAAATCACGGGCACAACAACAGTGGGGCAGCGAGGGGCACAGAAAGGAAAGGGGAGACAAGCAGACAAAACTGGCACCGGGGCCACAAGCGGAGGGCGATCTTACCTACAGGAGCAGCGGGCAGACAGCACAGGCGGAGCTGTGTGGTGGGGGAGCGACCTACCTGGCAATGTGGTGTGTGGTAACACAGGACATACGTTCAGATGACTGGGATGTGTATGCAATACAATCATTTTTTTCAGATTTGAAGTATTATGCTGCTTTTAATGCTGAAGATTTATATTTAAATTCTGCCAATTATGCCGATTTATTCTGTTATCAACATTATGGGCATAATTTCCTACATAAGGCTAATACATTACGACCTGTTGTTAATTATACACAGTAGGAACATTGCCCTAAACCATTAGAAGGAAGTTCGAAGACACTTGAGAATACATTTTCACACTTCACTGATTTTGATAGGTCAACACCTGAGTCATATTACTTTAAATTAAATGTTTCTTCAACTCCCAAAGTCATGTTAACCCATACGAAATTAATTTATTCAAATTCTTTCAGACATGATATATCGGACAGGGGTTATGATCACTGGAAAGCCACCATTGATTTGAAATCGATCTGGGGTTCTAAGAACTGGCAGGTGTGAGGCACTGAAGCCTTACATCGTGCCTGCCTAATCCCGGCACAAATTTTGTTTCCAAATGATACTGTATACCAAACTACTTGCTTTGGTTTGGCAACTGCAAAGAAGCTGAGTATAATAATTGGCGCACATACACAAATTATACAATTGAGGTTTTACAATCTTTATTTCAAAATAACACATTTAATGTGTCTGAAATGGATCCTTTAGGTTGGCTAGTTTGGCAGTCGACTTCGAATGCCTGCCAACTCCGTTTTCATGACACTATTTCAGGTTATTTGCAAGACAGACCTGACCCAAGATTTCCAGATACACATTCGGTAACTGTGAGAAGTTGGCCTGGTATATGCTGTCCACTAATTATAGTGGGCACCTTGCACCAGTCCAAACAACCCCTTATTGGAGATAGGTTAAAGACAACCTTTATTGAAAGCTATCCTAGTGGTAGCTATGGAGAGCAGCCTTCAGGCTAAGTCTTGAAGGAATGTAAAGCAGCTTGTTTTACCAGTCTATAATCTCTTGAGTGACCAAATGAAAGAGGACCACACCAGGTATATATTCAAAATATATGTATTTATTGCTAAACACACCCCTCTAGTCTCTTTATGAGGCTAGAGTTTGAAGTACATAAGTTATAAGTTAGTTATTAACAGTAATAGCACAAATACACGTTTGAGCCCTAGGGGCGTACCAAACCATATACCAATAAAGTGGTATAAGAACCACGACTGAGCTAGACACAAGGCCTAGAGCCTGTAGAAGTGCTTGGACCACAAGGAACCACCCAAGGTAGCGACACAGGGGACCCACGGGGGACGCGTGCAGTGTGATAACACTGCCGCGAATCGCCGTTGACTTCTATGGGGAAAGTCGCGGTTGGAATTTTAAAGAAAAGGGACACTTAGAGGAGGACTTGGAGCAAACCCCTTTAGAACTAGGTCATTCTAGAGTCTATACCCACGGGAGCACCGGAGTACTCAAGTTACCTCACCCAGGGAAGCCGGGTGCATAGGTGTCTTTCGGGGTCGGGTTTCGTCGTCGCTTTCTATGGCGATCTGCTGCAAAGTGCTGCTGGCGACCAAGTCGAAAGTGTTCGGGTGGATCCAAAGGTGGATCGAAGATCTGAAGAACCTGAAAGCAGAGGGGACAGAGTCTGGGTCACTAGCCAGTGACCAGGAAGGCGATGAGCGAATGCCCACCGATGTCGGGTGCTTCAGGTAGGTTGACGGTCGTCTTGACTCTTCAGCCACGAGGTCCAGGAGGTGTCGATAACGACCAGGAGCTGGAATCAAGCTGTCCCATGATGTCTGTCGATTGCTGAGGTGTCGGTGACCGGATTGGACCCAACAAGCCTTGGCAACGGCAAGTCTCGTGGAAATAGAAGAAGGACAGTGGTGCAGACCAGCAAGGTCTGAGGGACTCACCCAGCGAGGGTAAGTCAGGGCACGCCTGGAGCAACCAGGGAAGCCCAAGCAGGATAAGATTGGCCTTCGGGAGGGCCTACTAGCCAATGGACTAGCAACCGCGAAGGAGCCTTGAGTGGATGCACTTGGAGCTGGCTCACGGGACACTCGTGGAGTGGAGGCCAGTGATCTTTGGTGCAGTCGGTGCTGGAGGCGGGGGCTACTGGAAGACCAAAGCACAACTTCGTGGGAGCCCAGGAAGAGGATGCACTTGCAAATGTGCTCGGTGTCCAGGGGTCACGGTTCCACGTTACCCACAACAGCTATGGGCCTCAGCTTTGCTGGAGACTCAGGGCAGCCTCGGGGAAGTCTGGAAATCCACCTCTGGGGATGCAAAGACTTTGGCGTCCGGCGGGAGCTTCGGCGATGCAGACCGGACAATTGCTTCTTTGGTGCCTGCCAAGCAGGGGAGTCACTCCTTGACCCCAAGGGAGATTCTTCAGTCCTCTAATCTTAAAGTAGAGCGTCGAAGGTCCAGGATTCTGTATCAGAGTTTCGTCCAGGTAAATCTAAAGTCCTAAGGACTGGGGTCCCATACTTATACTAAGGTAGGGGGTTGGACATACTCTGGGGACCCACCTATGGGAGGGTCAGGGCAGAGGGGTGGTTACACCCCTCTCCCTTTGTCCAGTTTCGCACCAGAGCAGGGGCTGGAAGCCCCTGATCCGGTTTGAACTGGGGTATGCACAGGGACACCAAATGTGCCCCCAGTGCAGGACTTCAAAGCACCAGAGGGTGCTCCCGCCCAGCCCCAATACACACTATCCTGTCTGGGGAGGTGGTTACACCTCCCTGCGACAGGAAACCTATTGTCCAGGCCTCCCCTGCCGGAGTTTCGGTCAGCAGCAGGAGGCCAGACTCGTGTCTGTGGCAGCGGCATCCATTTTGTGATGCCAGGGCTTGGAAAGAAGTTACCGGACAGGCCGGTGTGTACATGTCTCTCCCTCTAGAAGGGTGGAATGCTACCCCCGCCGCCAGAACTGGCGGGGGGGGTAGTATTCCAAGATGTTTGACACCAAACACGACATGTTTCCGTGCAGCCATCCCAAAGTTAGCATTTAACGCGAGGTTATAATGCGCTTAAGAGTATATGGTCAGGCTGCACTACAAACAGCATCAGAGAAGGGTCTCCGAACGCTGCAGAGGGGCCCTGCTCATGCAGGGGCACCCTCTCACATAGGAACCACGCACTCTGCCTTCAGGATTGATAAGGCCTGCCATAGGAGTGACTTATAGGTTTATATGTGTGTATGTATGTAGTGATATAGGTAACCTATATCACAGTAAGGGGTGCATGCACCACCTTACCCAGGCTGCAGTAGCAGACCTGTGGTGTCCTTTTGGCTGGCCTTCCAGGGGTGGCACAATACATGCTGCAGCCCCTGGTAGGCCTCTGAGGTACCTATGCCCTGGGTACATAGTATACCATATACTAGGGACTTACAAGGGCACTCCAGATTCCAATCAGAGATGTGCCTAGGGCACATGGAAACCATTTTAGAGAGGAAGCAGCTAGGCTGGGGTTCTGATTAGCAGGGCCCCAGCCAGGCTAAAGTCGAAAAACAGTGAAGCATCAGCAAAAAGTGGGGGTACCCATGTGAAGCAGATCCTACTCTCCTACACAACCCCCCCCCAAACGTAGGGACATTAAACTAACCTTGCCCAGTTAAGTTTTCATGTTCTAAGTGGAAGTACCTAGAGAGTCCATCTGCATTGGCATGGTTACTCCCAGGTCTATGTTCCACTGTGAAGTCCATCCCCTGTATGGAAATGGACCACCTAAGCAGTTTGGGGTTTTCACCCTTCATTTGTTTTAGCCATAAGAGGGGCTTATGGTCTGTTTGAACAAGGAAGTGAGTACCAAACAAGTATGGCCTCAACTTCTTCAGAGCCCAGACCACAGCAAAGGCCTCCCTCTCAATGGCTGACCAACGTTTCTCTCTAGGGGTCAGCCTTCTGCTAATAAAAGCTACTGGCTGATCCTGACCTTCATCATTCAATTGTGACAGTACAGCCCCTACCCCCAATTCAGATGCATCTGTTTGGACAATGAACTTCTTGGAGTAATCAGGACTCTGTAGAATGGGAGCAGTGCACATGGCCTGCTTTAGGTCATCAAATGCCTTTTGACAGCTAACTGTCCACTGAACCTTTTTGGGCATTTTCTTGGAAGTTAAGTCATTCAGGGGTGTCACTATTGATCCATACCCCTTGACAAATCTCCTATATTACCCAGTCAGGCCTAAGAAGGCTCTCACCTGAGTCTGGGTAGTTGGAGCAGTCGAGTCCATGATGGTCTGGATCTTGCTCTGCAAGGGTTGAACCTGGCCTCCACCCACAAGGTGGCCCAGGTACACAACCTGACTCTGGCCTATCTGGCACTTGGTGGCCTTGATAGTCAGGCCTGCTTTCTGCAGGGCCTGTAAAACATTTCTGAGGTGGACCAGGTGATCCTCCCAGGTGGAGCTAAAGTCAGCAATATCATCTAGATATGCTGCACTATAGGCTTCAGACCTGTAAGGACTGTATTCACCAACCTCTGAAAAGTGGCAGGTGCATTCTTCAGACCAAAGGGCATCACCACAAATTGATAATGCCCACTAGGGGTTGAGAATGCTGTTTTTGGCTTTGCATCATCAGCTAGTCTGATCTGCCAGTAGCCAGCTGTCAGGTCAAATGTGCTTAGATACTTGGCTGATGCCAAAGTGTCTATTAGCTCATCTGCCCTAGGTATTGGATGGGCATCAGTCCTAGTGACTGCATTGAGACCCCTGTAGTCCACACAAAACCTCATCTCTCTTTTCCCACCATTGGTGTGAGGTTTTGGCACAAGGACCACTGGACTAGCCCAAGGGCTATCTGAGGGTTCAATAACTCCCAAATCCAACATGTTCTGGACTTCTGTCCTGATACAGTCCCTGACATGGTCAGGTTGCCTATAAATCTTATTTTTAATAGGCAGACTGTCCCCAGTGTCCACTTCATGAGTGCACCAGGTGGTCTGACTGAGTGTCAGTGAGAACATGTGTCTGAACTGATTGAGCACCTGTCTGCAATCAGTCTGCTGCTGGGTAGTGAGGCTGCCTGCCAAGGCTACACCATCCACTGACCCATCATCAGGGTTCTGTGAGAGCAGGTCAGGGAGTGGGTCACTCTCTTCCTCCTGTCCCTCATCAGTAGCCATGAGTAAGCCCATGTCTGCCCTGTCTACATATGGTTTTAACCTGTTGACATGGAGAACCGTGTGGGGACTCCTGGGTGTTCCTAGGTCTACTAAGTAGGTAACCTCACCCTTCTGTTCAACAATGGTATGGGGTCCACTCCATTTGTCTTGGAGAGCTGCTGGGGCCACTGGCTCCAACACCCACACCTTCTGTCCTGGCTGGTAAACAGTCAGTACAGCCTTTGGTCATGCCAGGCTTTTTGAAGTTCCTGGCTAGCCTCAAGGTTTTTAGTTGCCTTTTTCATGTACTCAGCCATCCTGGAGCGGAGACCAAGTACATAGTCCACTATGTCTTGCTTTGGGGGCTTGAGAGGTAACTCCCATCCTTCCTTCACCAAGCACAATGGACCCCTGACAGGGTGACCAAACAAAAGTTCAAAAGGGCTGTAGCCAACCCCTTTTGAGGCACCTCCCTGTATGCAAATAAAAGGCAGGGCAAGAGTATGTCCCATCTTCGCCTAAGCTTTTCTGGGAGCCCTTTAATCATGCCCTTCAAGGTTTTGTTGAATCTCTCAACTAAACCATTGCAATGTGGGTGATAGGGTGTGGTGAATTTGTAAGTCACTCCACACTCCTTCCACATTGCTTTCAAGTATCCAGACATAAAGTTAGCACCCCTGTCTGATACAACCTCCTTAGGGAAGCCCACTCTTGAGAAAATTCCCAGGAGGGCCCTTGCCACCACAGGTGCTGTAGTGGTCCTAAGGGGAATAGCCTCTGGGTACCTGGTGGCATGATCCACTACCACCAGGATAAACCTGTGCCCAGATGCTGTTTGGGGATCCATGGGACCAACAATGTCAATCCCTACCCTTTCAAAGGGAACCCCCACCACAGGTAGTGGTATCAGGGGGCCTTTGTAGTGCCACCTGCCTTGCCACTGGCCTGGCAGGTTACACAGGAGCGACAAAACTCCTTGGTGTCTTCAGACATATGGGGCCAGTGAAAGTGAGGGACAAGTCTGTCCCAAGTCTTGTTCTGGCCCAGGTGACCTGCTAAGGGAATATCATGGGCTAGGGTCAATAGGAAGCCCCTGAACTTCAGAGGTATAACCAACCTCCTGGTGGCACCAGGCTTGGGGTCTCTACACTCTGAGTACAAGAGTCCATCATCCCAATACACTGTATGGGATGCCCCAGCAGCCTCAGCAGCAGCTTGCTGTCTGAGGGGTTCAAGAGAGGGGCAGCTCTGCTGCTCCTGGCTCAGATCTGCCCTGGAAGGGCCCCCTGTCCCCAAGAACTCAACCTGGTCAGGTTCAAGCTCCTCTGGGACAGTTCCTTCCTCAGGACTGAGATCATCCCCCTCAAGAGACTGATCTTCCATCTGGGCCAAGGGGGAAGGCACTGCCTTTACCCTACTACTCCTCTTCTTGGAGGGCACTTGGTCCATTATTCCAGAATCCAAGGCCTGTTCAGTGTTAGACATTTTGCTCTGTGACCTGGTCACAGCAAACACATCTGCAGGGATCCCCAGCATTTCTGCATGGGTCCTGAGCTCCACTTCTGCCCAAGCTGAAGTTTCAAGATCATTGCCAAGCAAGCATTCCACTGGTAGGTTTGCACTCACCACAACCTTCTTAAGGCCAGTTACCCCTCCCCAGGAGAAGTTAACAACTGCCAGAGTATGGTCTGTTCTGACATTGCTAGCATTGGTCACTTGGTACATTTCACCAAGTATAATCTGCCCAGGATCCACAAGGTCTTGTGTCACCATGGTGACACTCGCCCCTGTGTCCCTAAATGCCAAAGCCTCTTTTCCATTGATTAAGGGCTGTTGTCTGTACTTGCCCAGATTACTGGGACTCACAGAGGAGGTCACATCCATGCCCCCATCACAGACTAGGACAGCCTGAGTGAGTTCTCTGACTAAGTCAGAGCTCATCTCCTTACCCAGGGTCAACCCTACTAAACCCTTGGCTTGTGTACTCCCACCACCAACTGTAACTGTACTAGGGGGAACAGGTGCCTTAGGGGCGTTGGTGGGGGCTGGAGTAGAGTCTTTGCACTTGGTGCAATCACTGGTCCAGTGGGTCTTTTGCTTACAGACCTTGCACCATGGTTTCCTTTGGCCTTTCCCTTTGTTAGACAGTGAATCCCCACCTGAAGAAGATTTTTGGGGGCCTTGTGAAGAATTTTGATCTTTACCCTTCTCCCCACCCTTATCAGAGTTTTTCGAATCTTGCTTCTTAGGGTCACCACCTTGGTTCTGTACCTTCTGCCTCACCCTGGTTCTGACCCATTTGTCTGCCTTCTTTCCCAATTCTTGGGGAGAGGTCAGATCAGAGTCCATCAGGTACTGATGCAACAGCTGATTTTGACAGTTATTAAGAATCTGCTCCCTCATGATAAGATTGTACAATCCTGTGAAGTCACACACCTTACTGCCCGTCAACCAGCCTTCCAGAGCCTTAGCAGAACAATCCACATAGTCTACCCAGTCTTGAGTCTGTGCTTTTTGGGTGTCTCTGAACTTTAACCTGTATTGTTCAGTTGTTAGGCCAAACCCATCAATCAGAGCACTCTTCAAGACCTTGTAATTATCAGCATCCTCTTCTCTTACAGTGAGGAGCTTGTCTCTACCTTTGTCGGCAAAGGAGAGCCACAAGATTGCTGCCCACTGCTCCTGAGGGACCCTCTGTACTTTACAGGCCCTCTCTAGAGCAGTTATCCATTTGTGGATGTCATCCCCACTCTGGTAGGGAGGGACAATCTTGCTCAGGTTTCTATGGTCATAAGACCTTTCCCTATCTTTGGGGAAATTGCTGCCACCATGGGACTCTAGTCCCAACTTTTTTCTCTCTCTATAGAGATCTAGGGACTCCCTGTCTATAGCCAACTGCTGTTTTCTGAGTTCAAGCTGGGCTTTCTCATACTGAATCAGTCTCTTCCTCCTGTCATGGGAGGATTCTCTCCTATGAGAAGAGACAGAGGACCCTATTGAGGTGTTAGAGTGGTTAGACTCCTGAGAAGGAGATCTAGACCTTCTGGGCACACTCAGTACTCTTCCTGGGGGGACAAAGGGGAAGTCATTCTGATCTCCTCCTCCTCCTCCACAGGAGGAATAGGGTTTTCCAGGACAAGGTCATTTTCACCTTCCTGGCCAGTTTCAGAGGGGGGGGCCTGGGTTTCTTCACCCATGGCCCCTTCCTCATCTGCTGCCCCACCCTCTCTGCCTACCCCTTCAGACCCTAGGGGCCTGCTGAGATCATCAGCCAGTAACACCTCCTTCAGGTGCCGGGTGCTGGCACTTTTGCCTGCCTTCAACTTCCTAGTATTGCATAATGCTCTCAATTCCAAGAATGGGAGTTTATCATACTTGGAGGGAAGAAGCCCACTGGCTTCTGGCAAGGACTCACTGGGTCCTGGCTTTGAAGACATTACTAGTGAGGTGTGGTGTATGCACTACCTACTCTAGTGTGGCCTACTAAACTCTCTTGAGTTGTAGAAAGGGTGTGCTATTCCTTAACACACAACTTTAAGTTCAGTAGAACTTACTGTATACTAAGCTTGATTTATATGTACCTTAGGTACCCTTAGTGGTTTTCAGTTGATCAATTCAATTGATATTATCTGGTAAAACAATAGCAAGCTTGAATCCCACACGCTGCACACCAATGTGAGAAGTTGGCCTGGTATATGCTGTCCACTAATTATAGTGGGCACCTTGCACCAGTCCAAACAACCCCTTATTGGAGATAGGTTAAAGACAACCTTTATTGAAAGCTATCCTAGTGGTAGCTATGGAGAGCAGCCTTCAGGCTAAGTCTTGAAGGAATGTAAAGCAGCTTGTTTTACCAGTCTATAATCTCTTGAGTGACCAAATGAAAGAGGACCACACCAGGTATATATTCAAAATATATGTATTTATTGCTAAACACACCCCTCTAGTCTCTTTATGAGGCTAGAGTTCGAAATACATAAGTTATAAGTTAGTTATTAACAGTAATAGCACAAATACACGTTTGAGCCCTAGGGGTGTACCAAACCATATACCAATAAAGTGGTATAAGAACCACGACTGAGCTAGACACAAGGCCTAGAGCCTGTAGAAGTGCTTGGACCACAAGGAACCACCCAAGGTAGTGACACAGGGGACCCACGGGGGACGCGTGCAGTGTGATAACACAGCCGCGAATCGCCGTTGACTTCTATGGGGAAAGTCGCGGTTGGAATTTTAAAGAAAAGGGACACTTAGAGGAGGACTTGGAGCAAACCCCTTTAGAACTAGGTAATTCTAGAGTCTATACCCACGGGAGCACTGGAGTACTCGAGTTACCTCACCCAGGGAAGCCGGGTGCATAGGTGACTTTCGGGGTCGGGTTTCGTCGTCGTTTACTATGGCGATCTGCTGCAAAGTGCTGCTGGCGACCAAGTCGAAAGTGTTCGGGTGGATCCAAAGGTGGATCGAAGATCTGAAGAACCTGAAAGCAGAGGGGACAGAGTCTGGGTCACTAGCCAGTGACCAGGAAGGCGATGAGCGAATGCCCACCGATGTCGGGTGCTTCAGGTAGGTTGACGGTCATCTTGACTCTTCAGCCACGAGGTCCAGGAGGCATCGACGATGACCAGGAGCTGGAATCGAGCTGTCCCACAAAGTCTGTTGATTGCTGAGGTATCGGCGACCGGATTGGACCCAACAAGCCTTGGCAACGGCAAGTCTCGTGGAAATAGAAGAAGGACGGTGGTGCAGACCAGCAAGGTCTGAGGGACTCACCCCACGAGGGTAAGTCAGGGCACACCTGGAGCAACCAGGGAAGCCCAAGCAGGATAAGATTGGCCTTCGGGAGGGCCTACTAGCCAACGGACTAGCAACCGCAAAGGAGCCTCGAGTGGACGCACTTGGAGCTGGCTCACGGGACACTCGTGGAGTGGAGGCCAGTGATCTTCGGTACAATCGGTGCTGGAGGTGTGGGCTACTCGGAGCCCAAAGCACAACTTCGTGGGATCCCAGGAAGAGGATGCACTTGCAAATGTGCTTGGTGTCCAGGGATGTAATCACTGTATGGTAACTGTTCCTGAAGTTAAGATTCATAACCAATTTGGTTATGTTGGCGAAGGAGATGGAAGGGAAAAGAAGAAAAAAGAAAGAGGTATCTATATGTGGTTCCCTATTGACAAAGGTCGGGGGAATTTCTCCTTTAGGAATTAGTGCCCTCACACACCCTTTCAGGTGTCATGCTTCATCATCGGGCGTTGCTCCTCGTGGGGGTGGCGCTGCTGTCCCCCACGGGCCCCGCGAGAGGGCTCTTTGTCGGAGATTTTTTTAGGAGACGCCGCAGTTGTGCATGCGGGTGTGTGGGCCTAAAAGGGTTAGTTCTAGTGTTTAAAATTACCCCACCAGTACTGTGGGAAAAAGTTTATTCGTTGGTCTGGGAGGTAAGGATAAAAGAATTATACAGGGGCGTTGGGGCACCTCTATTGACAAATAACATAGAGGTCAGGGTATTACTCCACTGCTCCTAGTGCCCGTGTGTGACTGTGAGTGTGCGTGTTGGTCAACATGTTTCGCGCTATCATTGGGTCCCTACTGGATCCCCGTGCGCTTCGTCAGGACCGTGTGAAAGTGAAATAAAATATAATTAAATAGGAGTAGGGAAAAGACACCCTAAGTAGTATAAGCGGATACCATTCATCCCCATTCATGCCCTTAAAAGTGACAGGTCCCCCTCCGGTCCCCCGCCCCTCGCTGTGTCCCCAAAAGTGACGTGTGTCCTTAAAAGTGACAGGTCCCCCCTCCCCTCGCTGTGTCCTTAAAAGTGACGCGTGTCCTTAAAAGTGACAGGCCTCAAGCCCCTGGAAATACAAGGGTGTGGCACCGTGTATGTGTCAGAGTGTGAGTATCATGAGATGCCCATCTTGTCCAAGGGGCGGTGCTAGGGGCGGGGTTGTTTCGGGAGCCACCAGCGAGCCAGAGCCCTATGACGCCTCTAAGGCCTTGTTGATGTATAGATGGTACGCCCCCTTTTAGGAGCTGTTTAGGATACATATAAGGCATCCTTAAGAGCGTTGTACAGCAAGAAGCCGCCTGAAGACAAGAAGGGTCCCATAGCAAAATGAAGAGATACAGCCCTCTTGTGAAGAGCCCTATGTGGGTTTGCTCCCAACCACCTATCAGTAGATATTACCGCAGCTTACCAACGCTGGTAATGGACGAGAATGCTCAGCAAGAAACACCTAAGGATATGTGGCTGCGACCTTACTGGTTTTAGTAATAGCCTGTGTCGGGGGGTGCAAAACCTCAATCTCAAGGATTGCGTATGCCTGTTGTCTCCGGTTAAGGCCACCCACAGCAAGAGTGAGGGCTCTGGTAGTGGCAGCTTGTTTGCAGGCCTCAGTTTCGTGGATCTGGAGGAAGCTGAAGAGGCTGTAGCACCAGCTAACACACCCGTCTATGAAACCAAGGCCCTTCAGGACGATATGGATGGTGAGGATGTTGTGCTGCAACCGTCGGGTACAGTCGCCGAAGATGTTGGGGCAACGCGGGACATTAGCGACTCTCAAGCTTTCAGAGCGCAGCAGAGGCCGGTGAAAATGCAGAGGTTAGTAAAAAAAAAAAAAAAATGTTATGCTCGGTAGTTACAAAAAATGAGGTATTTTATTTCTTCAGCTATTGGCATATCAATCTTTCTTTTTTGTCCCTAGAGCGTAACACCAGCAGGATGCACCTACTTCATAATGCACTATGGTAAAGAGCCTGTAGCACCTCCTAACACCCCTGTCTACGAAGACATGGACCTTCAGGAGGATGCGGCTGCTGCGGAGGGCGTGTTGCAACAGCCCGGTACAAGCGTCGAAGATGACGGGGCATCGCAGGACATTAGCGACTCTCAGGATTTCAGAGCTGCCGCAGCGGGTTGTGAAAATATGGAGGTTAGTATGAAAATGTTATGCCACATGTATCTATATAACGATGTATTTTATTTCTTCAACTAATGGTCTGTCAATCTTTTTTTTTGAACCCTAGATAGAAGCCCCAAAAAGAGCGGCTGGAGCCTGGCGACCTGCAAAAGCGAGCAATGTAATCTTTAATTGTCTGTGGTGTTCAAAACAGGCTGAAAGCTCAACTTGCCAAAACAGCGAGGGCTGCGACAAATGCGTATGTGGTTCTAAGAGCGCCGCGTGTGAAAAAGATGAAGATGCAGGATTGTCCTTCTTTGAACGGCGTGGAGTTAAGGGTTTCGCAGCGACGGTAGTACTAAACTGTGTCAAACGTGACTATTACAGTCTTTGTCACGGCCATCAAATAAGCGATCCACAGCAGGCGGCTCACGAATGTTTGTGCGAATCATACAGAGCCAGAACAATACGCTATATTTGTGGTTTGTTAGACCCGTACAAGATGTATAAGCTGCTAAGGGTGGTGTACGGCCTGCACACTGAAAAGAAAACTGTACACCCCGATATGTTGAGGATCTTGACATCTGCACTCAATGAGATCCAATACGCCTATGACCCGAGCGTAAAACTACCTGAAATGCAGGAGATGTGCCCGACTCTTGATAGAAAGCTGCTACAAAGACTCGTAGAAAGGCGTATGTGTAACGTGTATAAAAAAAATAGTCTCAGGGGGGCTTTGGCCCCCCGAAGACTATTTACCTAAGTTCTTATGTAATGTTACAGGATATTGTGTATTTAGAACAAACAAGCGGAATGTTACAACGCAAGGTGGTTATGTGTTAATACGTACTTATGACGTTTGCTATGAAAATGTAAAGTATCTTTTGCTTAGGTTTTGGTAGTATTGTTTATCTGGTTTTTAATAAAACGTCCCTACACAAAACAAGCGTCTTTCATTTCATTAATTGTACCGGATGCTATCATGTCGGGGGCTATGTTAAGAAAACTTTATTATGATACAAGAGGGGTTGGCAGCTTTGGAAGTGTCGAAGCCCTATACAGAAGGGCTGCAGATGAAAACGAGCCCGTGAGCAGAGACCTGGTCAAGACATGGCTATCAGGAGAGGAGGCGTATTCGCTCCACAAACCGGCCAGAAGACGTTTTAAGAGACGTCCTACAATCGTTAATGCTCAAATAGATTATCAGTGGCAAGCTGACATAATCAGCCTTCAAGATATAGCAGAACATAACAACGGCGTTTGTTATATATTAACAGTCATAGACGTGCTGTCCAAGTACGCCTACGCAGAACCGTTAAGCGATAAAAGAGGGGCCAGCGCCACGGCCGCTTTTAAAGCCATCTTCGCGAAGGGCAGGGTTCCTCAAAAACTACAAACAGACGCCGGTAAAGAATTCTTAAACAAGACATTTCAGAAATTATTAAACAACCACGGTGTTCAACATTTTGTAACACACACGGAGGTGAAAGCAGCGGTTGTAGAACGGTTTAACAGAACTTTAAAGTCTAAGATGTGGCGGTATTTTACGGCCAACAACACCTACAGATACGTGGATGTTCTACAGGCTTTTTTAGATGTGTATAATGCCAGTTATCACCGGACCATCAAAACATCACCCGCAGAGGTGACTCCTAGTAATTCTTTAGCTATTTGGCGAACGGTGTACGGGAATAATTTTGCTACAAAGGTGAAGAAACCTGTTTTTAAAAAAGGCACGCATGTGAGGATTTCAAAATTGAAAGGGGTCTTCACGAAGGGCTACCGCCAGACTTTTAGCGACGAGATATTTATGGTGGATAATGTGGAGCTTAAAGAAGGGCTGTATATTTACAGTTTAAAGGACTACGATGGGGAAGCTGTATCGGGGGTGTTTTACAAGGAAGAGTTACAAATGGTACCTGATGATCCGAACAGGGTGTATAGGGTTGAAAAGGTTCTGAAAAGGAAAGGTAGGGGGGCTAGCAGCCAGGCATATGTCAAATGGAGGGGATGGCCGGAGAAATTTAACAGTTGGGTGTTGGCCAGCTCCCTGAAGGGGTGTGAGCTAAGGACCGTCTAAAATCCGCTAATAAGATGGAGACAGCCCCTTTTTATATCACCTTACCATCCAACGCTTCTAAGGGCATGTTCCCCGACAACCAGATTTCTAATTACACCGTGAAACTGGCTAAGCCTGTGGACCTGAAAGGGGATTGGGAGGTGGCCCTAACAGAAATCCAATACCCTAGAACATGGAATACATTCACACAGGCCGAGGCAAAGTTTTACATAAAGCGTGAGCATGATCCAGTGAGCATGCACGAGAGCATTCCGTACGGTTACTACCCAACCGTTTTAAGTGTTGTCGATGCTGTCAACAAAGCCATAGACAGCCTCGAAGCATATCCGAATACGCATCTGTCGTTAGATAACGTCAGAAGGAAGGTATTTCTTAAAGCACCAAGCCGTACCACGACGTTTAACTGCTCCGGTAAATTAAGAAGGGTTTTAGGCACCGTGCTGCATGCGAAAAGTCCGATGGAGCAGGATCACACATGCCCCGATATTAACGGTGGGTTCTATACGCTCTATGTGTATAGCGACATTGTAGAGGCCCAGAGGATCGGTGATACTTATTCACCGCTGTTAAGATGGGTCCATGTACAGGGTGAAAATAATACGATGGTTAATATTCAATTTAACAAACCCGACTACGTCGCCGTTTCTAAAAACCATTTTGACACTATTTCAATTATGATCTACGATGATCAGTCTGAGCCGGTGGCCTTTAAATACGGGAAAGTTATTGTTAAGCTTCATTTAAGACCGAGACACGACAGCGGTTATTAACCAGGCATCATGGTGGTCGTGAAAACATACGGGGACCCGTCTATGTACAGGGACTATTACAGAAACCAAGCCGGATATGGAGGTCCGCCGTACTTTCAAGGGTCGCCGGTTATGTATGGGGCTGGTTTAGGGGGCTTCTTTAGGAGCCTGTTTAGAAGAGCTATGCCGTTCTTGAGAAGAGGCTATGAAATTGTAAAACCGCATGTTAAGACGGCTGCTACGAACATTGCCCATGATGTTGTTGGGTCTGTTACGTCGGCGGTTGCAGAGCGCATGAACAAACAGCCTCAAGAAGGAGCGGGTCTGTTGTACAAGCCGCGCGCGAGTGTTAAAAGGAAGCGCAGGTCTTCGAGACGCAGGGGTCCACCGGTCCCCTATAAAAAAAGGAGGAGTTCTTCAAAACGCCCTCAGAAAAGAAGAACTCCAAGACGGAAGAGAGCTGCGAAGAAGAAGAAAAACGGCTCTAAAGTCAATATTTTTTAAAGCATCGTAAACTAAACCATGGCCTTCGTACACTGTGCATCTGGCGAGTGCGCCAAATCCGAGTTAGACTTGTTTACTCTAAAACCAACGCAGACAAGCATCGAAAACAGCTTCTTCATGGAGGTATCGCCTTTAGCCGCCTTGACACCGCTGGCCCCTATAGAGTTTTTTGTGTCAGGGTCCACGGATATGTATTTGGATCTCAACAACACTCTGCTGCATCTTATGTGTAAAATCGTAAAAGCAGATGGGTCCGACATAGCAGTAGACGCTCAAGTGGCAACGATCGCTTACCCCCTAGCGACCATGTTTAATCAGGTGGACATCACCCTGGGCGATCGACTCATCACACAGAACGATAACATGTACGCCTACAGAGCCTACCTCGAGAGTATTCTAAATTACAGTAGCGACGCCCTTGACACGCAGCTTTCAGCGGGTCTCTTCTACAAGGATACCTACGGCCAGTTTGAAACCACGGTTCTGGACGGTGCCAATCATGGTTTTGTAAAAAGAGCAAGGTTTGCAGCAGGCAGTCGCAACTTTGACCTCCTGGGTCGCATACATTCAGATCTCTTCTTCCAAGATAAACTGCTTATCAATGGTATTGACCTTAAGATCAAGCTCACACGCAACAAGGACTCATTCTGTCTCATCAGCGGGGATGCGGACCAGTACAAGCTGGACATCCTGGCAGCGAGCCTGTTTGTAAAGAGAGTGAAAGTGTCCCCGAGCGTCAGATTAGCGCACGCCGACGCTTTGCAAATATCAAACGCCAAGTACGCTGTGGAAAGAGTAGCTCTGAAGGTGTTCAGCATCCCAGCAGGTACCCGGTTAACCCAGCAGCAGAATTTATTTCTGGGGCAACTACCCAAACTCATCATCATCGGTTTTGTGGACAATACATCTTTTAGCGGCACCTACGCCTTAAACCCCTTCAATTTTAGACACTACAACATCAACTATGCTGCGCTGGTCCACGAGGGCACTGTGATTCCTGCAAAACCTTACACCCCCAGTTTTATAACCTCCAACTACATCAGGGAATATCAGGGGCTGGTTTCAATAACCGGGAAGCATCTAAGGGACTGCGGTGTAGCTGTGTCAAGAGAAGGCTATGGGGCCGGGTACACGCTGTTCGCATTCGACCTGACCCCCGACATGGAAGACGGCGATCACTACAACCTTGTCAAAAACGGAAATCTAAAAGCTGAAATACGATTCAGTAATCCGCTACCGACGAATGTGAACATGGTCGTATTCTCGGTATTCGACAGCATCATTCAGGTCAACCACGCTAGACAGATTTTGTTTGACTATCTTTAAAACATTTTGTGAAATGGACACTGTGCAGATACGTTCGTTCTTAAGCAGGCATAAAGACGCTAGGAAATACTTTTCAGGTGTTTTCCCTAGCGACGGGTTACCACCTGAAATAGGGTTAGAAAGGCCCCGCACTCTAGTCTTTAACACAGACCCTCATGATAAGAGCGGAACACACTGGGTGGGTCTGTTTATAGACAGTGACAAGGTTATATTGTTTGACAGTGCCGGTGAATTCCCAGAACATCGTATCTATACAACCCCTATATTCAAGTTTGTGAAAAAAGCAGCTGCGCGGTTGGAGTATAACAAGCTGAGGATCCAGGATTCCATAGCCATCACATGTGGGGAGCATTGTATTTATTTTATCAGTAAAATGTCTGAGGGTATGTCGTTTAGAAATTTCTTAAATCTATATTCGCGTGACCTTGTTAACAATGACAGTATAGTTGTGAAATATGTAAAAGAAAACACAGTGGTCTCGGTCAGACCTGTGAAACCCGAATATGTCGCTTGTCAAAATTGTAAGTCCGTGGGACATGTGTATGTTTAATGATGAACGCCTAAAATAAAAGACCATTATTTTTTAAAAAAATACGGTATTCAGACTTTGTATTTCTATGCTACCACATACAACATAATTAAAACATTTTAAAAGACAACAGAGGCAGGTTGTAAAGTTATAAAAAAAAGTGTTTTATTACAAACATCTATTTGTAAGTCCGTGGGACATGTGTATGTTTAATGATGAACGCCTAAAATAAAAGACCATTATTTTTTTTAAAAATACGGTATTCAGACTTTGTATTTCTATGCTACCACATACAACATAATTAAAACATTTTAAAAGACAACAGAGGCAGATTGTAAAGTTATAAAAAAAAAAAAAGTGTTTTATTACAAACATCTATGCAGGGGTGTATTACAGCAACACCCAAAGCTCAAGAAACATAAGAAGAAGAAAAATCAGACACATTTTATTAAAAAGCAATAAAAAGTCTGAAGAAACATCAGGGTGTAAGCCAGGTACTTGGTTTGAAAATTGCCCTTTTTCGAGGTACAACCACCGGTGCAGGGGTACTCCAGGCGGGGGATAGCAGGGGCGTGTCAGAGCCTGTTGGTGATGGGTGTACGGGGGCCTTCAGATTTTCAAGCAAACGACGGTGCTCGTTATTACCCACGAGCGTGGAAGGGATGTTGAGTTCAGCAGCGGCTCGCAGAAACGCATCCCAACCACGCGGTGCATTTTGAGGCGTTATGATTTTGGGGTGCGTGAGACCCTTGACTAGATCGTACATGTGTGACCCTGCAACCGGCTGTCCCTTGTAGAGAAATTCGCCTCGTTCATTCCAGGATGTCAGGTCTTTAGAAGTTGCAAGTTTACTCATCAGCATTTGCGCTGCCCCCTGTGTCTTTGACTTATATTTTTTAAGAGATCGGCAACAAAGTCATCTGAGGGTGATGCATGGGCCTGTGATGGTTGCAGGGGCTGAGGGCCATTTGGAGGGGCGGCTGGTTGTTCAGAGTCCGGGGCGTATAGAGTCAGCTTATTTTTCTCGGTATTCCATTGGTTGTAGTAACTTAAAAAGTTTTTAAGGGTGCTGGTGTAAAGGTTTGCCTTGTCATAGGGGTTTAGATCGGTTCTGTTCAAAATGTCTTTAATTTCAGCATCCAGACGCAGAGTCTCATTTCGGCGTATATCCCAGGCGTTGTCCTTTGAAGAGCCCAGCTGGTCCATTTGCTGCCTCGGAACCAAATACATCTTGGTAGCATGCTCCATTACTGTCCCGAGAGGAGGCTCGTAATTATGGGTATAGCTATGCCCAGCAAAGAGCCTATAAAACCTCCAGACTGTTTCACCAGTTTCTTCTTGGTAATGAGTGAGGCCCTTTTATTACTAAGCTTCTTGATAAGAGACCTCTTCTTCTTCAGAACCTGTAACTGACTCTTTGATATAGGGACGTTGCCTTTTAGGGTATTTAGGGCAATTTCAGAAATGGCAGACACTAAGTCGTCAGAAGCAGCGCACAGGATGGCCTTTCGGTGCTGGGGACTGGCTGTAACAAGCATTTTCAGGAGAGCTAAATTGCGACGTAGGCGGGCCGACATGGTCAACACCTTGTATTATAAGGGGTAGGATTGTAAATGTCTCTAAAAGTCATCAGCGCTGCTTTTTATATGCACGGGCCTTGGGCTTAGGGGTGTAAGCGACGGGTAGATCAGGGGCAAATATATCAGCCCTCAGTCTATAGTCTTCTAGAGTTTCATTTTTTAAGTCGACCAACAGATAGCCGTGGGGTTTTGCTGTAGCATCGTTAAAGGCCTCCATGAAGAAGTGTGTGTTTCCTGGGTACATCTGTTTAGCTATGACTGATATTTGTTGTTTGTCCCTGGGGTTTTTAAATAAAACAAGGTATGAAGCGTTGAGAGCTATAGACCTGCTGTTCTTGCCCTTGTAAAACAAGTTCTGCACAATGTAGCAGATGCTTAGATTACGATGATGCGAATATTGCGTAAAAGCTCTCTCTAACTCCGGATGATCCCCACCTTCACGCATAAGGTCATCGACAATTATCAGGTTTACAAGGGACGGTGGCAGTAACTCATCATCGTTGAGATTATCTGGTATGCCTTCTATAAATCTGATATGGGGGAAACGACTGGCCAGGTCTGTATAAAGAGCTTGCCAGCATGAATAAAGCCATACAATGTTATTAGGGGTTTGGGATAAAACAGCGGCAGCATTTTCTAAGAGCTTTTTTATAAAGTAGCTCTTACCACAGTTTGAGGGCCCTGCTAACACGCATGCGAATG
The DNA here is from genome assembly GCA_963921515.1 of Calotriton arnoldi. Classification (NCBI taxonomy): domain Eukaryota; kingdom Metazoa; phylum Chordata; class Amphibia; order Caudata; family Salamandridae; genus Calotriton; species Calotriton arnoldi. Next base: position 194,018 of record CAWUFW010003172.1, on the reverse strand, counting down.
GATGTTGTAATCTGGTGTCCATGGTGCGGATCTGTATCTCTAATGAGGCTAATAACCATACGGCAGTGTTTTATAGTCGGCAGTCAGGACCCTTTTATCAAAAACAACGCGTAATGTCTTATGTAAGGGCTGGGTTGTAATTTCCCACTTCTTTTTGGACCTGACTATACACGGCTGGTTCACAACTATGGTTTTAGCATTTTCACATTTGTCGGAGGCAGCGTATTCGTGCACCAGATTCTTCAGACTATCAAAATTGATTTTTAGGGTGTTGCTGACATTTAAGGTTATGCCTTTGACCTTCATACACACTTTGTTTTTGTTTGTGCGGTAGGAGTAGGTTTTAGGTCCGGATGACGCGTATTCTATTATATGCTCATCCTTATCGAGTTCGCTGGTCAAATTACCCAGATAATCCCCAAGAGGAGGGTCTTCATCCCCTGGTTTACTCAGAAAAATCACTGAGTCGGTATCGTGATACAAGCAACGGTCCTGTAGTTTGTCCATAACCTTGTAAAGTTCTAGCCGGGCATGGGCGGTGGTGAAGCACGCTATGAAGATGTTGATGTTGTTACACGTTGTGGGGTACGCTTTTGTGTATTTCCAACACACAGCTGCGGTCTCGTCATCGATAAACCCGCAGCTGGACACCTCGTAACATGGGGCAAACAGGTACTTAAACAGCTCATCAGGATCGGTTATTAAGGTCGTATTTGACAGGTTTGTACGCTGTGCGAATTTTCCCCATAAGGAGTTGAGGCAGAGCTTGGCTAACTGTCGGCGTGCAGGGTTGACCTCTATCAACTGGGGTCGTAAATGGATACCTTCGTGAGCGTAGTAGTCATCGATGTATTTCTGCTTTGCATCCTGACTAGTACACCATTCGGGATACCCTGAGGCCTCCTGCTTGTCTCTGAGAAACATATTAATGTATGGGGCAAAGAGGCGTGTCGTGGTCCTCTGAAAATGCCATACCTCATGTATCCTACCGAGCCTGTAACCTTTCTCTAAGACCGCTTCTACCTCGATGCTGCACCAGGTCCCTGTGAGCATCCTTTGTTCATCGGTGTGTCTACAATCGTCAGCCTCTTTAAACACCGCACATGTGCGACAGAGGGGGAACAACAGTTTACCATCGACGCGGTATGGTAACACCGGAAAGTAAAGCTGTCGTGGAGGATAGATTTCACATTTGACTAGCCCAAAGTATTCGGATATGTGTTTAAAATCTCTATATATGATGGTGGGGTGTCCTAAGGGGTATACCTTCATTTTGTTCACAAATGGGTACAGACTGGTGAAATCATAGTAGTGTATTTTCTCACCATCACCCACGGCCCTGTACAGTTGTATGGCATTTGTACGACCCCCGAATAAGGCATCGCGGGGTTCCAGGGGTTCTGGTAAATCACGACTCTGAAGGAAAGAGCAGAGCTCTGTGTCGGTTGTTAACATCTCTAACCACTCATGCTCCCAAAGAACCCTCATAGCAAAGCCACATTTTTCAACATACTGAGCCTTCAACAGCGTACGTCTGTGTAAGTGTTCAAATTTGACACCCATCAGTCTGTTAAACTCATGGGGTTTGTAACACTGAGGGCAGCCGTGGTAAAAGCAGCCATTGTATTCAAAGGCCGTCGGCACCCCTTAATTACAGCGTACCCATCCAGGTAGTAGGGCCCCACCCGGTATTCACCACCCTGTAAGGCGTGTTGAATATGTACGTCTTCCTTCTCAGAAATGTACATGAGCCACCGGATCGAGGGGTTGAATAGCGTTTCTGTTTGCCATTATAGAGGTCTACCGGCACTAGAGCAATACTTTTTGGTCTTAAAAACATGTGTTTGTAGATGGACATACACATGGAGGCCAATGTGATGTTTTGAAAAGGGTCTATGTATTCGACAGCCTTCGGCATTTCAGGTGTATTGGGTTTCAAGACCCTGACTTTCTTTGTCATTTGAGGCTTCTTGGGTTTCATGATCCTGACTTTCTTTGTCATTTGAGACTTCTTGGGTTTCAGGATACTGACTTTCTTAGTCATTTCCACCACAACATCTCTGAAGAGGTTGCACGCTTGTCGTAGGATCATTACATCAGCCTGACAATAAGCTTTCAACTCTGTTTGAAAATGAAACTCCTTTTCACGGTTTTCAGAGTACCATTCTAGAAAGCTCTCCTTCTCGGATGGCATCATATATTCAACCCCGTAGCTGTCAGGAGGTGGCATGGGACCCACATAATTCTGGTTCGCCCAGGTGTTAAAAAAGTGTGGAAAATAACCTTTACAACCGGGGAATCCAAAGGCTTTTGGTAGCTTGCTCAATTTCATAGGTAGGAAATTCAGGGTGTCTATAAACCTTATTTGTAACCGAGCGGCTGTTAACAACATCAGCTTGGACCCCTGAGTGATGAGTTCTACTTGGACCTTTTCACGAATCATATTTTGTAAAATAAAGAATGAGTCGTATGCTTTTGAGTTGTGGGCCAGCATGGTATACCCTTTGAATTTGGTTTGAATGAAGGTGTTAAGGAAATCACCAACGCACGTTCTGCCTTCAAACTCCCAGCTGTCGTCGGAAGTTAGATGGTGTGCGTAAATATAGTTAGGTTGGTGTACTCCCGTCTCTTGTGTGCACTCTATATCAAACACTATGTATGCTTCAGTTTTGGTCTGGGGTCTGCCTTTAACCATGTAGCACCGATGGTTGGTACCCGCCTCAAAAGACGTCTGACACCTGGGGCATTTCATACCTTTGCATTTGTGATCTGTCGTCACATACCGACCACACTCAAAGCAATCCATTTTAGGGCTGCATTTAACAGCTTTCTTATGGTTGCTCAAACAGTCTTGAGAGCGACAAAACATCTTACAGGTGCGACACCACACCTTCAGGACAGCGTCTACGACGCAACCGTCCCTCTGGCACATCTTACAATGCATTTCACACTGATGACGGTCCTTACTGTTGTATATGTGGTCACAATGTGTGCACACGTACTTGACACCCAGAAAACTTTTAAGGTTCAAGATACCGTAAAAGTGATTTTCGTGGTGAAGGACATATACGGTCTTGTTTCTCACACGGTCCCCTGTTGTAAAGTACTTCCAAGAGCCGCTGTGATAAAGAACTTTCACCGTCACAGAGAAATAGTTCTCAAAAAGACCTATGTCGCCAAAGCCGACCATGCGGTCTGGTGGTATTTCAAGAAACGTGTGGGCTTCGGCCGCTCTAGACAGGATGGTCGCGTCGGTGTTGTTGCGACCCATCAACAAACCTACGATGCTGGCCGCCAGACAGATATTGGATGTGTCGTTGTTAAAGTCGAGCAGCCACCGCTGTTTCTTACCAATTATCTGACTGTATAGCACACTCTTTAGAGGTCTTGAAACACCCCCTCACGACCCCGTACAATGAGGGCTATGACCCGGAAAGTACCGTAGGCGACTAGTTCAGCCTTGCTCTGTAAAAGCCTCGAAAGGTTTTCTAAAAATTCAACGGCGTCAAACACATCTCGGGACCGTCGTTTGGTGAACAAAGGACTGTCAAAACCCTGCCCCTGGAAGCGTAGTTGGAAAAAATCATTAGGCCCCACATCGCGTAACAACCTTTCTATGAGCGTTTGCACCGCCTGATGTATAGCTAAAACACCGTGATCGGAGGACCTTATCTGGTGGAGGTTGGTAAACCTAAACTCCTCATAGTGCTCGGTGGCATTAAATCTCTCTACATCACGCCTGTAGCTTCTAATGCTCTCTAAATAGACGACCTCTGAATCCTCATCTTGAGGGATTTGACTTGTTGGGGAGCTTACTGCCGTATCATTTTGGGGGTTCTGGTTTAGTAGGGTCTCTGGGGGTCTTTTAAGCACACTTGTAGCACATATTCGGGCTTTCTTTAATTTACTTATTAAAAGCCGTCGCTGCTTGGCGCTATTAGCCCACTTTTGTTTTTTAAGGGACCAGGCTTTTCGAGGTAACCGTCCCCCTCCTATCTGAACAGTCTGGGATGTGTCTATGTGCGCTGTACTCATGGAGGCCTCTGCTACATACCCACCCCTCGACCCCTCTATGTGTTCCGGGTGGCGAAGTGTTGGCGCTCTACCGCCAACAGCATTCAATTGACCGCCCCTAGGATAGTTTTCTCCTACACTTACGTATTGAGGGGTGGATGGCATCGGGGTATGACTCTGCTTGCAGGGTTCTATGTACTTTTTACGCTGGAGTATGCGTAAGAAGCGCAGGGACTTTGTCAGTACTGTTTGGACCTTACGGCTATATTTTGATGTGTGTTCTTTTTTATTAGAACCGCTGGCATGGTGTTTCTTTAGGGTATGGCGCTGTCCTAGTCACGCCTGTATACGCCCTATGTCTGATCCTGCTTCCTGGCATGTATTGAGGAGCAGCCTTTTACACACGTCAACTCTTTGCAGTATCCTCTGCTGTGCCTCCACCATGGACCTGTCGCCGCTACCCCCAACCCCATTTTTAAGGCTGCGGTTTTCGCCTGGCGTTTTAGCTTTCTGACAGCCATTTGTATATCTTTTACATGCGCATCTAGTACCGGATTTGGGTCTACAGCGTCGTATTGTGGAGGGTTAGGTATGAATACGGTGTTTGGCTGTATAACAGCCTTTAACACCACAGGGGCCTCTAATGGTCCTTCATCCCCAACACCATTCGGTAACTGAGGGCCTGGGGGATCATAGAAATAGGATCCCAGTGCGAACACCCCGGGGCATTTGGGAAAGACGCATCACTAAATGTCACCCCCGTACTATGAATTGACCAGTCGTCCCACCCTGTACTGTCAGTGTTGTATGTTGTCGGGGGTGTTGAGGAGCTTACACTGGACGCGGGGCTGGTTGGGTCGTAAGCTCCCTGTGGGGTAATAGGGGACATAAGGTCTGGGGAGTTTAAATGACTGTCGAAATAATCGAGGGTGGTAACGGCTAAGTTATTGTCAGGGCCGGGGATGGGTGAATGTGTAACAGGGGTCTGCAAAACCCCCCTGTATGTGCTAGAAGCCCCCTCGGGCGCTGCTTCTGAGGGTTTATCAAGTTTGTCTACCATACTTGCCAGTGTATTGAGACAGCTTTTGTTGATGTTATACGCTCCTCCTAGGGGCTGCCCTTTTCCAGACCCGGGACCCCTAAACCCTTCAGTAACGCCTCTAGAAGGTTTTGAGGTCTGTTCTACAGGGCATTCCTCTACAGACGGCGCTAATTTATTTGAAACTATAGAGGGCGTCATAGGATGGGAAGGGGCCTGTGGTGTAGCCGGTTTGTTTAAGGATCCTGCCCATGTTTCTACTTGTAACGCCTGTACCCCGTGCTTATTCTTAAGATAACTTCTTGAAAGCTTGTTGACTTTAGGGGTTTGAGTTTGTAACAGAGCTTCCACAACAGGCTTCACCTCCGGGAGGCCCAAAGAGAGCGCTGGGGTAGATGGATCGTTCCCCTGCTTAGCAACATTTTTTAATGCTAGATCTAAAGGTGTAGCTAGGGTCTCAGGGACCACCCGTTTCATGCGGAGGTCTAAAGGGGCTGCTTGGGGTTCCAGGACCAAAGACGGCTTCTTGAGGTTTAAAGGGCATGTCTGTGGTTCTGCGACCATTTGCTTCTTCTTAAGTGTGGGCTTGTTTGAGCTTAGAGTTCCTTTTGAGGCTTTGAGAGGGTTCAGATACACATCGGCCACGTCGGTTCTCTGTTGCATGTGGGTGTAGTATGTGTAGATCTTATTCTGGCGTACACGCCTACTCACTCCTTTTGCCGCAGACCCGGTGTTCAGAACGGTCTTTGTTATATCCCTCAGTGGTTTTGTAGACCTCTTAGACTTATGCGTATCTTCGCCGTGGCCCTTTTGAACGGTTCCTACAATGTAACATAAAAAATATATATATTAGAAACAATAAGGAACATAAGATGCTTACAATACCCATAGTAGTACATATGGTACTACATGGCGGTGCACCCCTTTGTTTGAGAGAATACAACCCAGAGAGTTCTTTTTTCACACCCTTTTTGTATAAAACACACCTTTTAGATGTCTTTTCACAGATCGTTTCTTTGCCACAGGGCCTTCTTTAGATGTTGAAGATTTCCTTTTCACAGGTGTTTCTTTTGGTCGCTGCGCCGGCTCTTGCACAATCACTGCATCCTGCTGTGACTCCATGGACCCTGTAAAGAAAAAATAATCAGATTTACAGTATATAACAGGCCTTAGTAGCCCCCCTCTACGGCGCATTCCTGTAGTTCACAACTACGGTTTTTGGGATCTAGACACCCCATGGTTTAGACCTTTTAAAGAAGCAGCGCCTTTCTCATTTACCTGTAAGAACGGGGCTATCCTGTACACATGGCGATGCGTCTTGACCACCCTTGGGACATTCTATATCATCAAGAATCCATTGTAGTTCGGGATCCAGACCTATAAAATCACACATACACGAGAACAACATTAGAAACACCTAGCTTCTAAGATATATGTGAACAAAACTACGCGGAACTATACACCTCAAAACACATGTACCTGTCTGTAGGGCTAGCATTTCAGAGTCTGTTAGGATTAATTCCGGCATGTCCTGCGTCTGGATAAATAGAAACGATTGTTTTAAAACTACACTTCATAAACATAATATTACAAGTTCATACATTCACCTTAGAAAGCGCCAATACACAACGCAGAGAGACATGCACCCTTACACAGCGTCTACATAAAACAATACCTCGGAATACAGGCCCCTGATTATGTGTGTACAAACTGTAGACATGACCCCAGCTAAACATCATGGTTAAAGTTTGGGATAACATAAAAATCTAAAATTGAAAACAAAACTCAGCCATTTATTTATTTTACCCTGGAAGCAGCTGCACCAATAATATAGGCAGCTGGTACCTTTAGAATAAATAAGCCCTTAAAACTAGGGGCTGCCATTTGCGTTTAAAAAATAAATAAAAAAATAATATATATATATACATATATATATATATATATATGTATATATATATATATACACATACACACATGTTTATTTTTTTTTTGCATGCAATGTTTCTACCAGTGTATCCAAATAGATGATACAGCAAGTACCAGCATCAGTACTACGGGGCTTTGGCATGGGGTTGGTTGATGCATAAGGTAGGACTATTGGCTTTGTCACTGGTTGTAAGTTGCATAAGATAAATAAGCAGCAACTATAATATGTATATAATATTGAAAAAGCTTCCATTTAAAGCCCTGGTGCCACACCGACAATACTGCTGCTTAAAGCCACAGGGGCATGCTCGCAATGCCGGGTCTCGCTCAATACTGCTAACGCTGGTTTTTTTGGGCTTTCAACCGTCTTAGAGCCCCGGCATAACCACCAGGCATATTGCATCATTGGGGAATCCCTACCAGGAGCTTCCCCTCCGCGTTTGACAAGGAAGACCCTCCCAGCCTTGATGTCATCAATGGGAGGAGTCCCCGTGATGATGTCACGGCTGGGAGGGCCTCCCTTCGGCAAACGCGGAGGGGAAGCTCCTGGCAGCCATGATACGGCCGCCATCGCAACCCTCGTGGTGGACCCGGAAACGGCGCCACCAACCCTCCAGAGCAGCGCCGGTTGTAAGTGGGCTCCACGATCATATTTTTATTTTTTTAAAACCGGGCCTCGAGCCCCGCACTACCCCAAGGGCACAGGAGCCCCCAACCCCCACTGACCCAGCCACCCGGAGTACCGCGTGGAGCTCAGCGGGCTCCGGGGCCTTTAATTTTTTTAAAAAGCGCGGCCTAGCACACACCGGCGCCATCCTTGCCCCCAACCTCAGCCCAGCACAAGAGCCCCGGAGCAGCGCCCTTTGCAAGCGGGCTCCGGGACCTTTTCTTTTTTTTTTTTAAAAAGCGATGTCTAGCGCACACCGGCGCCATCCTTGCCCCCACCCCAGCCCGCACAAGAGCCCCGGAGCAGCGCCCTTTGCAAGCGGGCTCCGGGACCTTTCTTTTTTTTAAAAAAACACTGCCTAGCGCACACCGGCGCCATCCTTGCCCCCACCCAAGCCCGCACAAGAGCCCCGGAGCAGCGCTCTTTGCAAGCGGGCTCCGGGACCTTTCTTTTTTTTTTAAAACACTGCCTAGCGCACACCGGCACCATCCTTGCCCCCACCCCAGCCCGCACAAGAGCCCCGGAGCAGCGCCCTTTGCAAGCGGGCTCCGGGACCTTTATTTTTTTTTTAAAACACTGCCTAGCGCACACCGGCGCCATCCTTGCCCCCACCCCAGCCCGCACAAGAGCCCCGGAGCAGCGCCCTTTGCAAGCGGGCTCCGGGACCTTTATTTTTTTTAAAAGCGCTGCCTAGCGCACACCGGCGCCATCCTTGCCCCCACCCCAGCCCGCACAAGAGCCCCGGAGCAGCGCCCTTTGCAAGCGGGCTCCGGGACCTTTATTTTTTTTAAAAGCGCTGCCTAGCGCACACCGGCGCCATCCTAGCCACCACCCCAGCCCCACGAGAGCCCCGGAGCAGCGCCCTTTGCAAGCGGGCTCCGGGAACTTTATTTTTTTTTTAAAAAGGGCCTCAAGCCTCTGCGCCCCTTGGCGCCAACTGAACCCCGACCACAGCCAGCACACGACCCCCGGAGCAGCGCCCTTTGCAAGCGGGCTCCGGGGCCTTTAATTTTAAAAAGCGGGTCCGATCGCCCCACAATGAGCCCAAATACGGCGGATCCTCACCCCAGCCTCACAGGCACCCGGAGCGCCGCATGGAGCACCGCGGGCTCCGGGGTCTTTAATTTTTTTTAAACGGGGTATCAAGCCCCTGCACACATGGGCGCCCCCGGAACCCTCGCCCCAGCCTCACAAGAGCCCCGGAGCAGCGCCCATGGCAAGCGGGCTCCGGGGCCTTTAATTTAAAAAAATAGGGGCCTCGCGCCCCACGCACACGGGTGCCACCTGAGAACCATAACACAGGGAGCACCGCACGGACCGCCGAGGGCGACCTCACCACGGCGCAGCTGTGAAATCACACGTTTGCCCATGCCTCTGCAGAGCCTCAACCCCAGGGTGGTGAGTACAAAGTGGTATTATTTATTTATTTTATTTGTAAAACGTATACTATATCTGAATGTCATTAAAACTACAGTTCATGTAAAATGTTTCTATACCAGGTTAAAGTGTTAAGGCTGTTTCACTGTGCATACTCCAAACCCTTAGTGGTATTCACTATTAAATACATGTATAAAACGTTCTACACTGTATTTAAAATGGTAGAATTGTTCACATTAAGCACCCTACCAACCCTCCTTAAACATTAATTAAAACATTGTAAACACCTTCATGCCTTGCGCTAAACACCCTTTAAAAAATGCAATGCTGTTCATTTATATACAGGCATCAACATATTAAATAAGCCCATACACTCTTAAGCCTGTAACACAACCCCTTATTTACATACCTCCATTAATGTGTAGCAGGCCGCGTCGATCTGGGAGAAGCTGGTCTGGTCCATTGTTGGCTTTAAACTTCAGGGATGAAGGGTCTGTGCAGCAAAGGTCGCTCCTAACGGGTTTTTGAATGGCTGATTGCGTCGGGGCTCTAAAGTATGGTTTTTATACCTGGCTGGGCATGATAATTGGAAGGAGGACCCTTTACGGAGGGGAGTGTTTAGAAGCTTGTAGTACGTGTCATTATTGGTAATAGAGCATTGTAGTGAGGGTCAATATTGGGACCGTTTTCTGACCGTCCCACGGCTTTGTTAGATGGCTCTTTGACCTGTGACATCTGATAATTAAACCTAGGGCCTGTTGGGGATTGCGCTCCTGGGAAAGATGGTCGTATGTTTATAAAGAAACCCTGTACTATACAATTTAAGATGCGTGGGAAGCTTAGGACAGGCTGATTAGTTCTGCCTGTTCTCAACGGTGCTCTGGCAGGGTAACTGGCCTTTTGTTCTTGTGTTTTCACGTTGTGACTTGGGAGCCTAATGGATAGTTTTCTGCCCCCAGCTACGACGGGGATGCATTTCAAACTGCAACATCTGCTTCTAAAGAAAGACCCTTTTTAAAAAAACTCTGCACCGTAAACCCTTCTGTTAGACAGCCCCAGATATCCCGGGGCTGGTGGGGGCTTAGGTATGCCTGCTCAGACGCCAACTGCCAACACAGCAGCCCTCGGTTTTAAACACACACGCACGTCACTTTTGGAGACACACATGTCACTTTTAAGGACATGGCGAAGGGATGGGGGACCTGTCACTTTTAAGGACACAGCGAGGGCTTGAGGCCTGTCACTTTTAAGGACAAGCGTCACTTTTAAGGGCACAGCGAGGGGAGGGGGGACATGTCACTTTTAAGGACACGCGTCACTTTTAAGGGCACAGCGAGGGGAGGGGGGACCTGTCACTTTTAAGGACACACGTCACTTTTGGGAACACAGCGAGGGGCGGGGGACCGGAGGGGGACCTGTCACTTTTAAGGGCATGAATGGGGATGAATGGTATCCGCTTATACTACTACCCTATCTTCCTATGGTACCTTCTCTCAGGATTGTATGCGTTACTTGCGCTTGAAGGAACACCTCTCTCGTGTTCCAACCTGTTACCCCTTAAAAAGCGAAGTCTTGTGCCTCTTCGGCTGTCCCCGCGGTCTCGAGGGGGAATCTATTCAGTCCCCTTCGTTCTGGCCCATTACCTTACCTGCCCGGCATCCATCCAGCGGCTTTCTCTGTGGCGGAGACTGACTCTGCTGTCTGGCTCATCCATGGGAGTTATATCTTTACCTTTCTCTTTGTTTCAATTCAGCTCTTGTATGAAACATTACCCGCTAGGCCGCTTTGAAACCCATGGTAGCGCTTTTCTGCATGAATTGTGGTCTTTGCCTTTCACATACAGATGTTTACGGGATGAGAAAGAGGTATACCTAACTGGGGAGGACTGTGATTCTACAGTAGGTCATTCCCTTGTTTGTAAACACATAAAGTTGCACGGGCCTTGTAATGTGTCCGCTCCGAACCTTGCTTGTGTTTTTAAAGGTAAGCCAGTTCACGCAATAACTCCCACATTCACTCTGCTTACTAACAGTAGTTATCTTATTTTAAATAACCAAGAATGCTGCGGTTTGCTTGCTGGAAAACCGTACATTGTAACGGTTTCACAGCGCATTATTTGCTGTAAAAATGTGCTTTTTCCTCCCCCGCGTGGGAAGCTCGATACCTCAATTTGGCCTTCCATACCAACTGTGAAGGCAGATTTCAACAAGTTTAACAGACTAAAAGCACTTTTATTCCAACAAGAAGTCCCCCTTACTTCCGCTCGCGAGACCTTCAATCTGCAGGTGGCTAGCACTGCTAGCGAAATTCAAACTCTTTTGAACACTATGTTATGTTATGTTATTTGGTATTTATAAAGCGCGCGGCTACTCCCAAGAGTGTCCCGGCGCTAAGAGAAAAACCACGTAACAATCAACAGAAAAAACAACCCAAAGCAGAAGCCGGCCAAGACCTAGTGTTGGAAGAGCCATGTTTTTAATTTCCTCCTGAAGGTGAGGAGGTCCTGTACCTGTCTAAGAGAAAGAGGAAGGCTATTCCACAGCCGAGAGGCCACCACTTGAAAGGATCTTCCCCCTACCCGGGAAAGCAGGACCTTAGGGGTAGAGGTCAGAAGCTGAGCAGAGGACCTCAGGGTACGTTGAGGTGTATAGTGTTGAAATCTTTCCCTAAGGTAAGGGGCTCCTATCTTATGAAAGGCTTTAAAGACCAAAACTAACGCTTTGAAATGGATTCTTTTCCAAACCGGAAGCCAATGTAAGGAAGACAGAGGATTGGTCGTGCGTGTCCTCGGTCCTGCCAAAAAGATGGCCCTGGCTGCCACATTCTGGACCACCTGCAATCGGCCAAGTAAGTAATCCGGGAGGCCCAGGTACAGGGAGTTTACATAGTCCAGTCTCGAAACCACCAAGGGCTGGACTACCATTTTCCTGTAAGAGACTGGGAGCAGGGGGAGAAAGTTCCTCAGCATTCTCAATACCCCAAAACAGGTCCCAGCCACCGATTGGATCTGAACCTTCATAGAGAGGGCAGCATCCAATTTGACCCCAAGATTTTTCATGGTGGTAACTGAACATGTGGAGGGAGACATGTCCTTCGGCCACCATTTGTGCCATGCTTCACAAGGACGATAGCCGAATAAAATAATCTCTGATATTTCAGAGTTGCACTTCAGTTGGTTTTGTCTAAGCCAAGAAAATACCTCTGAGAGACAGGTGTTGATCGCATTCCCTTTGAACTCAGCACCCTTCTCGCAAGTGAACAACAATTGCGTGTCGTCCGCATACAACACTATTTTGGCCTCCCACTACATTTTGGGGAGCTTATACACCGCATTTTGAATGCGTCTAATATTCAAGGCCTTGTACATTTTTTTACAGCTGTCGGCTCTGGCCTTGTGAGTTCTTTTCAGACAATATTTGGTGTAATACCTGCATTCATTCATTCTATCTTTTCCAGCATCTTTGGAGGATTCCCTTTAATACTAGCATTAGCTGCTGGAATCCTGCTTCTGCTGTGACTGCTGCACAATGGCTGCTCCTCTTGTAGTGCTGCATTGACTGGCCGGGCTGCAATTGCTCCGTGACCTTATGCATGGATGCTTCGGTACACCACCACTGACTACTCTCAGTGTGTCTTATGGGTTGTTCTTCCGCTTTGCGAACTTCACTTGCGTGCAACAAATCTTTTCATGCTTACGATGTCCGTTCACATGGGCATTGGATTTATGCCTCTCCAATACGTCATGTTCTGACCCGGAATTCGACCAGTTAATGGGTCCCTTAGTGGCCCATGAGCAGGACTGTTCTGGGATTGGACTTATGGTGCGTGCAGCTGCACTTGGAGTTTTGGCTCAATGGGATATCTGTGAGGCTGCGCAGAATCTCCTACTTCAAAGTTACATCGAATATCACGCAAGTTGTCCGACGATGCTTTTTTTCTCCCCTTCTTTATATTTGTTTTATAAATGAAGGCGCTTATCAACTCTGCTCGCACTTTTGAACTATGGACTTACTAGGGGGAGGGTGTAGTATGCATGGTGGGTTCATTGTCGACATTGCTAAGTTAGCATGAGCTTCGCTGCCATGAGGCTGCTTTTGCGCACGGCACTACATGCCCTTTTTTTTGCAAGACTTAGTCTGCTTTTCGCGTTCTCTGCTGTGCTCTGCGGTTTAGTCTGCACATGATGTACAAGGTCGATCAACAATGCCCGTTGTTCTTCTGTTCTGGTCAGTGTCTCGCACCTAGACATAAGATGACACACAGCTGTACAACTGAAAGTTGTATGCTTTAATATTGCAAGCGAAGCATGTTGTTAACGCACTTGAAGAGAGACCTTTACCAGAGAGAAGAGCTGTGCTTGTCCTGAGATGTAAACCTTTAATCTAGGCCTTGAGGTATGGGGTCTGCTGCCAAAGCCCAGAGGTCTTCTTTTTTATAATAAACTATATCTTATCACCGGGAGGGTGTTCGGCAGTGTAGCCGTTTTCCACTGTCTTTTTAGAATGATATCCCTGTTTGTATTCTATGGAATTTTGACAATGCTGACGATATTGTTTTTATGCATTTTGCTGCTAGTAATGGCACGTGTACTGTACCATAGAGCACGTTAGTTAAAATAAACATTTTAAACTATATCGTGACTCTGAATACTCTTATTGTTGTCAAGTATGAGTGCATGAGCGAAAGAGTTGTCTTGCTCCCACGATTCCTGAGAGAGTCGGGAGTGTCGTGTTCTGGGTTGTCTAATCATTGGTAGCTCTGCAGATATGTCGGAGAACGAATGAGACACAGTTTTTGGGATTTTCGGGCACTAAGGTGATAGGTTGGTACACCACTATACACCGAGGTCCTGGTTTCCTGCGCATAGTTCTGTGTAGGTGCAGAATCCCTGCAACAGTGGGAGCGATGAAGAATAAAGAAGCTGCATCCCAGTTGTCGGGGTCAATGTCAGGGTTCACAGGAGGTTTCCTCCTCACGAACCCTTGGTAGCCTGTACCATATCCAAAAGACGCTTTAGGTTAAGTCCTGCGTCCTGTAACACTTTTAGCTGGAGTGCGAGAAAGCGGCGCTGGAACTCCAAGAGGGCCGCCAACACGTTTACTGAGACGCTACCTTCACCCCTTTCATCTCTGAGGTTAGTGTATTGCGCATGCCCGCATTCAGAGCCCTTTTTTAGATACGCGCATGCCCTCATAGATTTTCATCTTAGTTACGCGCATGCTCGCCTCAGAACAGCGTTCCGGGCTTGAGCATGGCGTTAAGGAGTTGTGGAAACTTGCGGATGTTCTCTTGGTCACATCGCAACTCCTTAACTCGAAGTTAAGAAACATATAACAGAGTCAAGGCCTTAAAATCCCAGGCAGTTATAGTGAAAGCCTCCTCAGAATATCTAGTAGGGATAAGCCTTCCTTGGAGTTGAAAGAAATAAATAGCAGTAATTCAGCTCCAATTTTTCCACAGGTCTGTACATCCTAGTAATAAGATTCCTATTGATGACGTCTAAAACTCGAGTTGCTCCATTCTCTAATATGTAAAAAGAGTACTTGGCACTTACCTGAGTTCTCCTGGTTGAAGCATATCGCAGAGGGGCTTCAGCTTCTAGCTCTTCCTGCAAAAGACAATAGTTGTTAAATTCTTCTCTCTTGCGACTAGACATCTTAAATTTACAAAAAACACTACAAGAGAAGATTTCAGAAGAGAGGCAAAGGCAAAAGGTTATTCTGGTAAGACATTTATCTTGTATGCTACATAAAATGTTTTCTGAGTGTTAAGGTGTATTGAGAACTGTAAATTGATTTCAGCTTTTCACTAAAAGAAAGAAGAAGGAAACAGAATACAGAATATTTGGCAGTCTCTTCTTACTCCCCATCCCCATTCTCCCCTTGGAACTTACCTGTGAAGGACAATAGGAAACCTAACAGGAACGTTCCGAAAGGGGCATTGGGAACTAGGCGTCATTCTGCTCCTGTGCAGTTGAGAACTTAAGAGACCTAGGTTCTGACAGAGTGAAGTGCCCATGTTAGTACAAGCACCCGAGCAGAATGGCGGAAGGATTTGATTAAAAAAATGTAGGTGATATCCTGGGGAACATTCAAAGAGATTTAGAAGCAGTCAGAGAGGAAAATAAAATCTTGAGACAAGAAATAATCAGCTCAAGGAGGGAAACTATAGAACTAGCAAGTAGAATGGGAGAGTCTGTTTAAGGGACAAATCAAAAGACTCCAACTATTGAAACTCAGAGGCCAAGCACGATTCTCTTATCCATAGCTCCCACTCAAGTTATCCACTCATTATCTCCTGTGATACCCCTAGCACCCCCAGAGAGATTTCGTGGAGACCCCCAAAAGGCGCAAATCTTTCTGACTCAATGTTCCCTTCACTTTATGTGCCGCCCAACAATTTTACCCGATGCTCAGTCTCGTGTGGCATTCGTCTTATCTTATCTCAGTGGGGATGCTGCATCTTGGTCCATGCCCTAAGTATCCAAGGATGATCCCATTCTGTACAACTACGAAGACTTCAAGAAAGAATTTCTTCGAATTTTCGATAGGAGAAAGGCGTCGCAGGCTACGGGCAACAAACTGCTAGAGTTAAAACAAGGAAATCGGGAACTGGTCACTTACTTCACCCAATTCAACAAGCTAGTGGTGGATACAGATTGGCTGGAAAATAAGAGGGCAGCAGTGTTTTACAAAGGATTAAGAGAAGAATTATAGGATGCGCTAGCACAAATTCCGAACCGTCCTACAGAGATCTCTGCGCTGGTGGATTTGGTCTTAGAAATTGATTTCCCGCAGGTCGAAGAGAAAGGTGAAACGAAGAGAGAATTTCGACCGAGTGTTCTCCGTTTTGACCGAAGCAGGTTGGACACTACACGAGCAACTGAAAATTCCACTGGAGTGGAGCCAATGCAAATTGGCGCCATGAGAGGTCCCTTGTCCAAGGAGGAGAAGGCGAAAAGATGACAAAATAAACTGTGTTTGTATTGCAGAAGTAGCGGACATTTTGTGAAGGCTTGTCAGAAGAGACCCAAGACGCCAGTAAAGGAAAAGGAAAACTTGCAGCACCACCAGTAAACGGAGTTGGACTGGTGGATGCAAACGGAGAAACAACTAAAATGAACCATCAATTGGCAAATACCCTGCAAGTATCTTCACCTCACTTAATTCTGACCATGACGCTAAAGTTCCAAGATGTAATATTGAAAGAAATCGCAGTTATGATAAATTCTGGAGCAACCGGAAACTTCTGCGACTTAAAATTTGCTGCGCACATTGGGTTACCGGCCATCAAAAAAGAGAGAAGCGAAAACGTCAGAGCAGTAGACGGAACCAATCTGACGTCCGGACCAAGAACTAGTCATACCGAATCAGTGCAAATGATTTCCACTGAAGGTCATCAAGAGGTACTGCAGTTCAATTTAATCGATGCCCCACAGTTCCAACTTATCCTAGGGCTTCCGTGGTTAACAGAACACAATTCGTCCATCGATTGGGGGGCTCGAACTGTTAAGGTAGATTCTGAATATTGTAAGAAACACTGTTTTGCGGAGAGAGAAATTCAGTCAGAACCCAGTGTGGCTGCACAGCTTTGCAAGAATGGAGTGTCAGTGTGTGTTATACAGACAACTGAAATTCCAAAAGATTATGAAGATTACGCTGACGTATTCAATGAAAACGAAGCAGAGAAGTTACCACCCCACCGGACCTACGACTGCAAAATTGATTTGAAGCCAGGGGCGAACCTGCCATGCATATATATGTTAACTTAATATTATTAAAAAATATTCAATATTTTTAGTGTTGGATAGCGGGAGGGTAAAATTTACTATTCCCACTCCAGTGAGTGCAACAGTAGGGAAAGCGTTGGATAGCGGGAGGGTAAAAATTACTATTCCCACTCCAGTGAGTGCAACAGTAGGGAAAGCGTTGGATAGCGGGAGGGTAAAAATTACTATTCCCACTCCAGTGAGTGCAACAGTAAAGAAAGCATTGGATAGCGGGAGGGTAAAAATGACTATTCCCACTCCAGTGAGTGCAACAGTAGGGAAAGTGTTGGATAGCGGGAGGGTAAAATGTACTATTCCCACTCCAGTGAGTGCAACAGTAGGGAAAGCGTTGGATAGCGGGAGGGTAAAAATTACTATTCCCACTCCAGTGAGTGCAACAGTAGGGAAAGCGTTGGATAGCGGGAGGGTAAAAATTACTATTCCCACTCTAGTGAGTGCAACAGTAAAGAAAGCGTTGGATAGCGGGAGGGTAAAAATTACTATTCCCACTCCAGTGAGTGCAACAGTAGGGAAAGCGTTGGATAGCAGGTAGGTAAAAATTACTATTCCCACTCCAGTGAGTGCAACAGTAGGGAAAGCGTTGGATAGCGGGAGGGTAAAAATTACTATTCCCACTCCAGTGAGTGCAACAGTAGGGAAAGCGTTGGATAGCGGGTAGGTAAAATTACTATTCCCACTCCAGTGAGTGCAACAGTAGGGAAAGCGTTGGATAGTGTAGGGGTAAAAATTACTATTCCCACTCCAGTGAGTGCAACAGTAGGGAAAGCATTGGATAGCGTAGGGGTAAAAATTACTATTCCCACTCCAGAGAGTGCAACAGTAGGGAAAGCGTTGGATAGCATAGGGGTAAAAATGACTATTCCCACTCCAGAGAGTGCAACAGTAGGGAAAGCGTTGGATAGCGGAGGGGTAAAAATTACTATTCCCACTCCAGAGAGTGCAACAGTAGGGAAAGCGTTGGATAGCGGGAGGGTAAAAATTACTATTCCCCCTCCAGTGAGTGCAACAGTAGGGAAAATAATGATTTAATAATTAAATATATATAAATTATTTATCAATACCAATAAAAATTTATTAAAAATTACTTCCCAATGACAAATTATTTAATAATTAATTAATTATAAATACCAATAAGTATTAATTATTAAAAATTAATTACCTATTAATAATTAGTTAACCACAAATTATTTTTCAATACCAAAAATTAATAAGTAATACAAAATGTTTACCAATTAATAATTAATTAACAGTACATTAATTATCAATACACAAAAATAATTTAAATAATTATTTAATTACAATTAAATTACTTCCCACCTTATTCCCCTATAAACCCACAACCCGCTCCGAATAATAAATTAATACAATTAATATAATTATCAATTAAAAAATTAATAAAAATTAATCACCAATTAATAAAAATTAATTACCACTTAATAAAAATTAATTACAAATTAGTAATTAATTAACAATGAATTATTTATCAATACCAATAAATAAAATTAAATAATTACTTAATTACAATTAAATTACTTCCCACCCTATTCCCCTATAAACCCACAACCCGCTACAAAACTAAAACGCAAAATTAAATTAAAAATAATTAATAATTCCTAAAAATAATATTTAATTTACTATAATTAAATTACTTCCCACCCTATTCCCCTATAAACCCACAACCCGCTACGGAATTAAATTACGCAAAAATTAAATAACATAAAATTCATTACTTTAAAAAAATTAAAACATACATTACAAAAATAATACATACTTTTAACACATATACTAACACTTAAAACACTATAAAAAAATCGATATTTTTAACAACTATATTATGACTGTCGATATTATGACAATCGATATTTCTTACCTGAATTTCGATATTCTGCACCACTATATTTTGGCAATTCAATATTCTGTCCATTCTATATAAAAAACTCGATATTTTGGCAATTCGATATTAAAAATTCGATATTATATCTGTTCACCCACCTACAGGCCAGGGTCAAAAAATGGTAAGGCTGATGCATTGTCAAGACTGAACACGGAAGGCCAGAAGAACACTGTAGAAAACCAACAGATAATTCCAAGCGACAAGATTGTTGGACTAATCTCCCAAGAAACACTGGAAGAGCAACTCCAAAATACGGTAAATGTAGAGGAACTGAGAGAATGGGCAGACGAAGACCCCATGAGAGAGATTCGAGATGGGCTGCCATATCAAGTACAGACGTTATACTTGCCCACGAAAGAACTCCAAACCCGAGCAATGTACGAGTGCCATGACCACCCGTTGACTGGTCATAAAGGAATACAAAAAACTGAAGACCTAATAAAACGAAAGTTTTGGTGGCCACACATGAATCAAGACACATGCCAATACGTTCTAGAATGTGAGATCTGTGCACGGGGAAAGTCGGAAAGGCAGGCCCCTAAGGGATTGTTACAACCACTCCCTACGCCACCGTACCCATGGCATACAGTTTCCTTAGATCTAATCGTAGATTTGCCCTCCTCCCTTGGTTTTAATACAATCCTAGTTTGTGTAGACACATTTAGTAAGATGACTCACTTTGTGCCCTTCAAGGGAATAACCACAGCGAAACAATTGTCCCAACTATTTACCCAAAATGTTATCCAGGTTCATGGTGTCCCTAAGATCTTAATTACTGATAGAGGTTCCCAGTTTATCTCAAAATTCTGGAAGGCCTACACCAAAGGGTTGCATGTAGAACACCGGTACTCCACCAGTTTCCATCCAGAAACTGATGGACAAACAGAGAGGACCAACCAGGATTTGGAGCAGTACCTCAGGCTCTTCTTACTGGATGAGGAAGGAGATTGGCCTAACTTCTTGTGGACGGCGGAGTTTGCCCATAATAATGCTCTAAACGTGTCCACAGGTTACTCTCCCTTCTTCCTGAATTACGGTAGGCACCTTAATTCCCTGATAGAATTTGGACAGATAGAAGTACCAGCAGTACAAGAACTAGCTCAGCACGTAGCTAAAATTCACCAGTCAGCAACCCAGAATTTAACACTAGCTAAAAGTCCCTATAAGCACTTCGCTGATCGGAAGAGAAGAAAATAACCCAGTCTTCAAATAGGAGACAGAGTCGGCTCAGTACCAAAAATCTAAGATTAAAAGGTGACCGAAAGTTTCAACCACGCGTTGTAGGACCCTATCCTATAGAAAAGATCATTAACCCAGTGACTTACCGCCTAACACTCCCTGGGGCTACCAAAATCCATCCAGTTTTTCACATATCCTTATTAAAGAAGGTCCAACCCGTTTTAAGACACAAAACCCCTCCGATGGCTCTAGTTGTTGATGGTGAGGTTGAATACGAAGTTAAACGAATCTTAGATTCAAAATGGGTTAACAATGACCTCTACTACTTAATTGACTGGAAAGGTTATGGACCTGATGAAAGATCAAGGGAAAAATGTACTGACGTCCATGCTCCGCGTTTGATCAGAGCCTTTCATAAAAGATTTCCTGCTAAACCACGCTCGAAGGAAACCCCGTTGAGAGGGGGTACTGTCAGGGTTCACAGGAGGTTTCCTCCTTGTGAACCCTTGGTAGCCTGTACCATATCCACAAGACACATTAGGTTAAGTCCTGCGTCCTGTAACACTTTTAGCTGGAGTGCGCTGGAACTCCAAGAGCGCCGCCAACCCGTTTACTGATTAGTGTTCCCGTCTCTTTGTAATTCTCCCGTTTGGTGAAGCGCGCGTCAACGTTCTACTGCGCACTTCACCGGAGAACTTCCAGAGAGAAGAGCTACCTGATTATCTCCGTCGTGTCAGCTTAGAGAGGGTAGAGGTGCCGGGCGTTGTTTAGCTTCGCCGGTTCCCAGAGACGCTACCTTCACCCCTTTCATCTACGAGGTTAGTGTATTGAGCATGCCCGCATTCAGAGCCCTTTTTTAGATACGCGCATGCCCTCATAGATTTTCATCTTAGTTACGCGCATGCTCGCCTCAGAACAGCATTCCGGGCTTGAGCATGGCGTTAAGGAGCTGAGGAAACCTGCGGATGTTCTCTTGGTCACGTCGCAACTCCTTAACTCGAAGTTAAGAAACATATAACAGAGTCAAGGCATTAAAATCCCAGGCAGTTATAGTGAAAGCCTCCTCAGAATATCTACTAGGGATAAGCCTTCCTTGGAGTTAATAGAAATAAATAGCAGTAATTCAGCTCCAATTTCTCCACAGGTCTGTACATCCTAGTAATAAGATTCCTATCGATAACGTCTAAAACTCGAGTTGCTCCATTCTCTAATATGTAAAAAGAGTACTTGGCACTTACCTGAGTTCTCCTGGTTGAAGCATATCGCAGAGGGGCTTCAGCTTCTAGCTCTTCCTGCAAAAGACAATAGTTGTTAAATTCTTCTCTCTTGCGACTAGACATCTTAAATTTACAAAAAACACTACAAGAGAAGATTTCAGAAGAGAGGCAAAGGCAAAAGGTTATTCTGGTAAGACATTTATCTTGTATGCTGCATAAAATGTTTTCTGAGTGTTAAGGTGTATTGAGAACTGTAAATTGATTTCAGCTTTTCACTAGAAGAAAGAAGAAGGAAACAGAACAGGCAGAATACCTAATATTTGGCAGTCTCTTCTTACTCCCCATCCCCTTTCCCCCTTGGAACTTACCTGTGAAGGACAATAAGAAACCTAACAGGAACGTTCCGAAAGGGGCATTGGGAACTAGGCGTCATTCTGCTCCTGTGCAGTTGAGAACTTAAGAGACCTAGGTTCTGACAGTCAACTGTTTCCAGGCCCAGCTAGTCGTTGACAGCGTTTGAAGATCTTGCGGGTCCCTGGCTAGAACTACTGGCAGCAGAGCAGACAATGGAGTGGGGTAAGAAAGGTCAGCTTCTGGGCGAAGATAAGGCACCCGAGCGTCAGCCTTAAACCAGTGTCTAGAAAAACTGCATTGGGCGACCAGATAGTAGATAGGGAAGTTGGGAATCCCTAACCCCCCCCCTTTTCATAAGGTTGTGTCAGAACCTCCCAGCTGATCCTGGGCTGTTCCGCCCCCCATACCAACCGTATTAGGAGTGTTCAAAGAGTGGCGAAAAAAGGCTTATTTAAGGTTATCGGTATGTTCTGAAAAAGATATAAAAATTGCGGTAGAACCACCATTTTTATTAGGGCAATTCTCCCCGCCATTGTTAGAGGTAGTTTCAACCATCGCTCTACTCTGTCTGTCAAATTCTCCATCGCGGGGCCATAATTAAGTTTGGAGAATTTGCTCCTCGTCTCTATGAATATGTATACCTAAATATTTGACAGAGTTGTCACACCATTTTAAGGGAAATTCGGTGGATCGGTCATTGTGGGCGTCAGTGAGAGGGAAGATTTCGGACTTGTTCCAGTTGATGTGTTGACAGGGCGCTGTATTGCGTAATCTCTCGAAGTATCGGATTTAAATTATCATCTGGGTGTCTCAAGTATAGTATGATGTCAGCTGCGTACAGCGTGATCAATAACGGTCCTTTTTTAAATTGTAGCCCCCTGTGGGAGTCGTGGTCTTGTAGATGACACACTAGGGGATCCATTGCTATTATGAACAGGAGCAGAGACAGGGGGCATCCTTGGCGGGTCCCTCTTGATAGTGCATAGGAGTCTGTTAATGCCCCATTCACTCTCACACATGCCGAGGGGCGCGTATAAAGCAGTGATATCACAGAGATGAAACATGGGGGCATCCCTAGATGGATCAGCGTGGCACGCAGAAAGGGCCATTCCAACAAGTCAAAAGCCTTCTCAGCGTCCAATAAGACTGCCGCGGCTGGGAGCGTAGGGTTCATCCAATGCAGCATTGCAAATAGGGTCCTTAAATTCAATGCTGTTGATCTATGTGGGATGAAACCTGCCTGCCTGCCATTTTATCAACTATTAGAGACAGCCTATTCGCCAGCATCTTGGCCAGTATTTTGTAATCGAATTTCAATAAGAAGAGTGGCCTATATGAGCCACAGTGTTGAGGGTCTTTCCCTGCTTTGAGGAGTAACGTGATGACAGCTTCCCGCATTGTTAATGGGCGCAGGCCCAACTCAATTGCCTCCTGGTAGACATCAATAAGATGCGGGGCTAGATCTTTCTTAAATGCTTTGTAAAAACATCCTGAGAACCCATTCAGCCCTGGTGCCTTTGAGCCATCCATGTCCTCTATCACCTGGACAACTTCGTCAACTGTGAAAGGTTCGGCCAGAAAGTCCCTATGGGCGTTCTCTAGCGATACCATAGCGACTTCGTCCAAGTAATCATTACTAGCTTCCGTGTCAGAGGAGACTTTGGTGGTGTACAGGTCTTTATAATATAACAATACTCTCTCCTTGATTCCCTCGCAGTCTGAGATCGGGACCCCGTCATCCACTAATAGACTAGTGATGTATGTGTGCCCTCTCTTGGGCTGTATGAGTCTTGCCAGTGTTCATCCCGGTCGTTCACCCTCCCCACACCTCCTAGCTGTCGCATATTTCCCCAAGAAGTGGGCCTCCCTCTCTGCTGCCTCTTAATATTCCGTCAGTAGTGTCGCCCTTTTCCGTAACTCTGTGGTGCTCCGTGCTGCCTGTTGATCTGTAGCTATTGCCCTCAGCTGCGTTTCCAGCCTGGACAGTGTGCGCCGTAAGTCTCTAGGAATCCCTGCTCCTTTCGCGATGCAGATCCCCCGTATGTAGGCCTTGAACGCCTCCCACAGCGTAGCTTTGGTTTTTACGGTTCCCATATTAATTTCAAAATATTCCTCTATCGCTATATTCAATTTGGATTCAAAGACCGAGTCACGAAGGGCAATGTCGGGGAACCTCCACTGCCTTGCCATCCCAGCCGCCCCCAGAACTTCGATCCCCAGCATAACTGGGGCATGATCTGATAATGTGTGTTGCAAATGCATGATATCTCCCATCCATGTGGTAACACTTGGGGATAATAACCAGTAGTCTAGCCTGGTCCAGGTGATGTGTGGGGCCGAGTAGTGGGTATATGCAGGAGCATCTTGTCAGAAATGTCGCCAAGAGTCCGATAAGTGGTGTGATTCTATCAAGCTGGTTAATGCCTGTCTGGCCCTTGGCTTTGTGTCCGCAGTTGTGGCTGTGCTATCTAGTCTTGGATTGAGCAGAATATTTAAATCTCCCCCTATACAAATATGTTCTGCCCCCATCCTGTCTATATGGGAGGGAAGCTCTACAAAACAAGCATTGCCATAGCCAATAGGTCTCGCCTTTGGGACCATATAAGTGTTTAGCCATGCAACAGTTGATGTTGATGCACCAAGGATATTGTGCTGCATAACTAAATACTTATAAGGTCCCAAAAGCGAGACCTATTGGCTATGCCAATGCTTGTTTCATTACTGCTGCCAAGACAGTGATCATAGCTGTTAATCTTGTATTGGATGGGCAATATTGCCTGATGTGTACAACAAGAATAATATCAGTATATTGGCATGGTTTTCATTGATTTTTGGATAATGGTTGTAAAAACCATTACGGTAATCTATGACACCGACACAGTCCTTGTTCATACTTCATGTTTTACTTAATCTTACATTCTTTAAGAGTGTGTTTTTCTCCCCATAGGTTTTTATTTTCATGCATCATGTTTACTCTTGCATTGTGTGCACTGTTTCTTCTGTGTGCCTGTGTGAGATCAGGTTGTAGGTGGGTGTTTATAACGGGTCATCAGTGACAGTTCTGGGGCTGATGATGTGGAAATGCCAGTTTCTCACAGTGCCAGTCAGTGGGCCATAATAGTGTTCAGAATACATGCTCATCCAATCCTTGGCCTCTCTGCAGATGGCACAGAGCAGTGGCCATGTGTGCCAATTCTAATTGTGATTCTGTGCAAAAGTGTTTGAAGGAGGTACACAGCTGTTGAAATATGGACAGGGAGGGAGTAAAAGAAAATGCAGTGCTTTCAAGTGAATGGGTGAGTTGTGTGGGGGATGTTGAACTAAAGGCGAGGCAAAGATGTACAAGCAGAATAGTGAAAAGAGGGTGCTGAAGAGAAAGGAGGTGAGGTGTCAGAGGTGCATAAGAAAGATTTGTGTAAGAAGTGGGGATAAAAATGGCATGTGTCATAGAGAGACTGCAGAGAAAAGTGGTGTGCAGGGAAAGACGGGAGCAATTGAGAAAGTCATTGTTGTTACTCATTTGTCTGATTCTGCTAACAAGCATTGGCAAAGCCAATAGGTCTAGCTTATTTTAGGTGCATGCCTGTTACCGATTATGGGTGGATACAATAGAAAGAAATTTCACAGACAGGCACCAAAATCCTGGTCGCATGGCACATCATGGGAAGCAGAGGAATCTAGTTTACCTGATTGAAGCCAGATGCTTAATTACATAGGCAATGCCTCTTGGAAATACGCC
This sequence comes from Calotriton arnoldi, assembly GCA_963921515.1. NCBI lineage: Eukaryota > Metazoa > Chordata > Amphibia > Caudata > Salamandridae > Calotriton > Calotriton arnoldi. The sequence goes on along the minus strand of CAWUFW010003172.1, from coordinate 168,823 downwards.
TATTTATGCTTCTTCGGTCATGCCGGTTTACAGATCCCTCACCAACCACTTTTTCAGCCTACTTAAAGCCCTGCCAAGAATCTTCCATTTATTACAAATGCTAACGTTTTCACCACTCCTTCATAAGTTCCAACTAGTGTTTTTTCAATTACAAACATTTTTTTTGCCTAGCAGCGCGCCGAGTATATGTCCCTTTCATCGTTCTGGACTTCTGGGAGATGAGCGGTATATCAGGCACCCAGAGGGGTGGCTGTAGGGACACAGTGAAGCAGGTGAGAAGTTAGCCAGAAACCTGGAGGGGAAGATGAAGGCCTGGAGAGGGATCCATTGAGAGTGATAAAGAGAATGCTTGGGGCATGTGAGAGGCCAAGATTACAGGGGGTGGGGGGGCAGTAGATGAGAACCCGTATAGGAATCAATAGGTCAGCGAGGGCATTGGCAGCAGAGCCCGCAAAGTTTACATTGAAATTCACAAGCCCTCACAAGTGTCTGGCTATTGAATTCCTTACTGAAGCATTTTGCTGCAGTCCTTTCCTCCCAATTCTCCGTTCCGCTCCGTTGATGGAAAATTGGAGTCCTTCATCTTTTTTGCAAAATGTCCTGGTTTTTGGTTCTCAAGATCTGGTCATCCTATGTATTACTCAATTTCGTCTCATTCAAGCCCTCGTGAGGGGTGGGTTTGAGAGAGCTGAGGTAGGGACAGGAGGATAGAGGTAGAGATGTAGAGGTGGGCACAGGGTGGTGGAGAGAGAAGTGAGGTGGTGAGAAACAGGTAAATAGAGGTGGCATATGGATGTGGATTAAAGGGAGGTGGGGGAGGGATGAGCGTAGGGACGTGGAGATGTTGGGAGGAAAGGAAGGAGAGAGAGGTGTGGTGGAAAAGGTGAGGTGAAGTGCGAGAGAGACAAGCCACAGAAAGATAGTTCATGCAAAGAAAAGGGGTGGTAGAGAGAGGAGACAAGTAGTTAGTGAGAGGGATAGATAAGGCAGAGGTGGAGAGGAAAGTGGGGAGAGAAAGATAAGATTAAATAATATAGAGAGACAGAGAGACATGAAGAAGAGAAAGGTGAGACAAAGAGGGGAGGAGGTAACGAGAGAAAGAGGCAAAGAAAACAGCAGGGTGTCAGGGTAAATTACAGGGAGCCCGAGAAGTGGAGAGACGTAGAGAGGGGTGAGTAAGGTAGGGAGAGAGACGATGTAGCAAGGGTGAGGTAAAGAAAGGTAGGAGGAAAGGCCGTAAGTAGTCATAGGGATATGCAGGGAGAGGTACAGGAAGCCGGAGAAGTGTGGAGATCGAGAAAAAGACAGAGGGGAAGAGAGGGGGAGGAGAGAGAAAACGAGAATTTTACCACTAGTGTTGCAATCATTTTATCAGCACCTTCTCTCCCTCCGAAAGGTCCCTGGACAACGGCCCACTTTGCCTCATGCTTAGCATGCAGGAGGATTCCTTGTGACCCCTGACCCCACGACTGGCTTTTTCATCATTCGTGTTGTCATTTAATCCACATTCTCTCAGTTTTTTATAGCGCGAACTCGTCCCGTGATAGTGGAGCGCGTTACACGAGCAGCATTACATTACACAAGGTCCCATTCATTGTATTTTTTTTTAGTTATGGGGAGATTAAATGATTTTCTCAGAATCGCGGCAAATATGGGGAAAAAAGGACCTACATCGGCTGCAAAAGAAAGTGAAATTACCGACACATTTTATGCACCAAATTCCTGATTTCCATTCCTATGAAAGTTAACTGAAGGAGTGCACATGCGCAGCGCGCAATCACGCACATGCATTCGCTCACTCCACTCACAAGCAGTCACACACATGCACGTGCAAACTCCACTCACAAGCAGTCGCGCACACTCCACTCACAAGCAGTCACACACATCAGGGCCGGTCCTAGAACTTCTGGGGCCCCGGGCGAAAGGGAAGATGTGGGGCCCCTCTAATTTGCATGTAACATCCAGTCGCGGCCGGCATGACTCGCGGGTGGAGGGTCTCGCGGGGGTTCGCGCGCGGGGGGGGGGTTAATTTAAAAATAAAATAAACTTACCTTCCCGGGCCTTGCGTCGTCTCTGCTCCTGACCTGCTCTCCTGCTCTCCTGCCTCTGGCAGGAACAGGAAGCAGGCAGCCTCCCTCCCCTCCCCTAAGCCAATCACAACGCTGCAATGGCAGCATTGTGATTGGTCGGGACGCCGACCAGCCAGGCGCCTATGGGGAGGCCATTTTCTCCATGTAGGCTACATTGCAGCCTACATGGAGAAAGGCCAGAGTGTGCATGACTGGTTTGGTCGGCCCCGGAGGACCGACCAAACAGTCAGCGCCCTTAGCAGTGGGCAAGGCACTCCTCCCCTGCCCTAAAGCAGACCCGCCCGCCCCCAACCAAACACTTCTGCTTTCTCGCAGTGCGAGAAGCAGAAACATAAAATGGTAGTTTAGCATTTTGTGTTTCTGCTTCTCGCACTGCGAACAGCAGTGTGGTGACGCTCCTCCGCCCTAGTGGAGGAGCCGCCCTTGGTAACATCACAAGAAGTGACATCACAGAAAGTGACATCGCAGGACTATTGATCTTATTTGGCATCACTGAAGAGACCTAACGTGGATATCAGTAACATGGACAAAAATATAACTATACAAATGAAATAAGTCCATATATTTTAAAACTGTATTAAATGGATTACATTTGTCACATTGGATGGAAAAGCTAGGTGCAGGTCTCACAAAGATGTATATTATTTACTCCTCATTAACTGATTGTTTCCAGATGAGTGCATGATACAATTTCCAGTTCTGCCTCATAAAGGGGGAGATCCTGTTGAGGTAATGAGGGGCGGATCATTCAAAATATAAAATGACACAAGAGAAAACCTCTCACACCATGGATATAATTGCAAATTTCAAAAGGCTCCCTTATCTTTCTGTGCCATTATTGTGCTACCTTAGGATGACATTAATACTTTGCAATTTGTTTTAACGTAAATCCTCTCACCAGTATCCCACACGCACATGCTAAGAGACGTAGGACAATCTTTTTGTGTGTGGGCTCTTTACTCGCCAGAATTATGTTAAGTGCAAAAACACAACACATATAGTACAAAAATACAAGACACCATTGCAAACAAATAAAGATTGTACATAAATAAAAAAAGACTTAGAACAACCGAGACCACTGCTAAATCATACATTGACTTGAAGGTATGCTTCAGATTCAAGGGGTTTTCAAATCAACGTTTTTGATTTGGTGTTAGAACTGTAGGAAGTAGAAGTGGCCGACTTTAGCGCTGGTGGAGCCCTGTGCGACAATGTTGGTGCCCCCCAATGACTCGCTCTGCCACAGATTCTCTCACTACCACCCTTTAACAGTGCTCCTCAAGTCTCCATAACCACATTCTCGCTCAGATGCATTTAATTTGATTTACAGCGCCACTGATACCAGTGTAGGGTGTCAGAGAACTTTATATCACACATTACACAGAGACAATCAATCATACATGTGTAAATCAAAAGAGGTAATGTTACATAAGACAAAGGACTAGGAGTCACATGACAATCATACTAGTAGGCAGTATAGTTTAATAGTGATTGATCTGGAGAAATACAAACTCTGAATTTAGAACGTAATATCATGGTTGGGGGTTCTCTTTAATAACCAGAATTTATTTCTGTCCAAATGAACCCTTTTTGCAACATTAGGATAATCAAAGGCTGGGGAAAAAACCGTAATTTATACCTTGCAGTTTGCATGCAGCTCTTAGATGACAGTTAATAGCTCATTGTTCTATGTTAGGATTTAGACTTATAAACTGCAAGTAACAATAGGATCTCTCTGACAAAAGCAGTAACCCACTGGCCTTTTTACATTATGTGGACTTAGTGATCTGCATGGTACATGTTCTTTGCAGCAGGCACATTAACCCTCTGTGCTACCTTTTCACAAGTCAAAACTTCCACTTGACAAAACTCCATCTCTCTCTAGGAAGAACATTAATCACCGGAGTTATCATGACATTCTTATTGTTGCCGATAATTGCTGGAGGCCAGGAAGGAGGCAGCAAGGGCTTTTAGAAACATAATATACTTGCAAACATGACGCCCCCACCCGAAGTCAGCGCCTCAGTGCGATCTCATCGGTCGCACCGCCCTAGAGCCTTCCTCCTCAAGGGTCCTGTGACCTCAATGACAGAGTCACTGTTGCTCTAGGGTGTGCTGCTTCGTAGGCCTGCCCAAAAGACTCGAGGTGAGCTTCAATAGGGGTTGTAGTGGACAGGCCTTCAAGGTTAACCCACACTTGCCACCGCTATGATCCACCTGCTGGTGCTCAGACACCACTCTTCTAAGGTCTTTCGGGGCCTTCTAAGGTCTAGCATGGAAATGTGCTCTCTCAGGAGAGTGGTCTGGTGGACTGGTCATGAAGGCTGAACCTGGTTCTCCAGTTCCAAATTCGGCAGCTCTGACCATAGTGCCACATCCTCTCCCCCACTGAACACCATACTGCCCCACTGAGAGAAACTCGCACTGCCTTCAACTACAACCCAATTGCACCCCGCTATAAACACCTGGAGGCGACTCAATTCAAATTATGCACTAGACAAGAGCAATATGCTGCCTAAAAAAAAAAGTGACAACATCCTGGAAAAAGCAAACACTCATAAGGAATGCAAGATTAAGTAAAAGCATGTGAAATGTAAGCAGGAACAACATGGTTACCTTAACGCTTTTGCACTTATTATTCAGAAATCAATGAGTGCTTTTGCATGAAAAGTTAAGGCCATGACTACAGGGCCGGAACGGACCAGTTTCAATGTCCATTGCTTATCTCCTTACAAAACGTAAGCAATATGGTTTAAAAAGACCACATTCGTGAATACAGAGCCGCAGTATGCATTTTGTTTTCGAATCCGCACATCAAGCAGGTATTGCAGTACATCCAGGAATGGTGCACTTCCCCACCCGAGGAAAACAAAAAGTAGCGCTTCACTGGCAAACTCTGTAAAGTGGCACTAATGTGTTTTGGGTGTGAATAAAATCAATCTGGCCCCTTTTCGACCCACTCTGTCTTGCTTTAGTTATTTTTTACATTTTGAACCTTTTATTTCTCTCCATCCCAAGGCTGCACTTTGGAAGTGAAAAATGTCAGAAAAAGACGACCTTTCCAGCAAAAGCGTTTTTATATTTTGGATTAATTTCACAGGGGAACAAATAAAGGAAAGAAAAGAGGAGTACTGGCTACAAGGCCCAGGAAGGGGCCCCACACCTGGACCTCGCAGCTTGCTCTAGTGCTTAGAGGCCCAGGGAAAGGGGGCCCCCTCCCCTGGGCCTTCGAAGCAGTAACGAGGCATTTTGTAAAACACTGCCCCAGCACCGGCAGTACTACATACATTTTAAATACACATTCCCATAAAAAAAAATGGGTGATGTAAAAGTTAACAAAAGCCAGATGATCTGGCTACTCCCTCCTCCCCTCATCCACCTCGCCTTACCTGTGTCTGGCTGGTCCTGGAAACAAAGGGGCCTTCTGTCACCTAGCAACAAAATGCAGAAAGGGAATGGCCGGTACTTAACAGAGGTGCTGCCCCTCCCCTGACACTGTGAGCCATAATTGCTGGCCTGGCTGCTGTGCCTTCCCCACTCTATTTGTACCTCCCCCCACCCCTGCACCCCCAGGAATGCCACGAGGACGCCCTGACCAGCAAGGTTGACTCAAGATGTGTATTGTGATAGTGTGGGGCAGGGGGCCTCGTAGGAGCAGGTGGGCTAACTGTAAAAGTGTGGCCTTTCACACGGAAGCGGGCCCCCTGTCTTTCAGCCGAGCACGAGGCCCTGGGCAGCTGCCCACACTGCCCATGCCTAGCGCCGGCCCTGACACACATGCATGCACAAACTCCACTCACGAGCAGTCACACACATGCACACTCCACTCACGAGCAGTCGTGCAGACTCCACTCACAAGCAGTCACACACATGCACATGCAAACTCCACTCACGAGCAGTCACGCACACTCCACTCACATGCAGTCACACACATGCTCGCGCAAACTCCACTCACAAGCAGTCACTCACATGCACGGCACACTCCACTCACAAGAAGTCGCACACATTCCACTCACGAGCAGTCACACACATGCACGGCACACTCCACTCACAAGCAGTCAGACACACTCCACTCACAAGCAGTCACATACATGCACGCGCACACTACACACACGATCAGTCAAACACACATGCACGTGCAAACTCCACTCATGAGCAGTCACACTTCTGCACGCGCAAATTCTACTCAAGCAATCGCACTCGTGCACGCGTACACTCCATTCACGAGTTGTCATACTTGTGCACGCGCACACTCCACTTATAAGCAGTCGCACACATGCACAATACTCACAAGCAGTCACACTCGTGTATGCGCACACTCCTTTCATGAGCACACTCACTCACGAGCAGTCGCACTGGTGCACGCGCACACTCCACTCACAAGTTGTCACACTTGTGCACGTGCACACTCCACTCACAAGCAGTCGCACACGTCACATGCACAGTCCACTCACAAGCAGTTGCACTCGTGTACGCGCACCCTCCACTCACAAGCAGTCGCACACAGGGGCACTCGAGCTCTTCCACTGATGTTATGTGAATGTGATGACATGCAAACATCAGCCTTCAATCTGCAGGCAGAATGGGGGTGAGCGTGCAGACATTTTTAGGAAGAGCACACTGCGGGGGAGACTCGTGGTGTAAAACTCTCTGATGGATCCTGTCTGGAATGAAAACTGAAGGGCTCAGGAAACAGAGGAAAACTATGGAACAGTAGGAAGCGACAGTGTAACGACGCCCTTTCTCCTTTCATATAAAACACGAGAAGGCCTTCTCCCGTGTGATATAACATGCAGCAGAGAAGACTAATGTGCACGTAATTCTAACCTGACTAACATGCGAAAGCATCAGTAAGCCAGCTCCATCCACACAAGTCTACAATATGGTTAAACGAGAATCACTTCCGCTCAGTCCTTGGAATGGGAGTGGAGTCTGACCAGTGCTTCAAATGTCCTGTTAGGGGATGCAGAAATCCCCATTCCAAGATAGCGAATTTTCCATTGAAGTAAATAGCTTTTTTCTAGCAAAAGCACCAACTTTGAACGAGTATATTTTGAGCTAGTACATCGCCCGATAAAACGTTGGACCACTTTCACTAATCCTAGCACAGGACCGCGCGAGACCCCGGATTTGTTAATGGAAACCACTGTCTCCAGCCCAGTCTGCCTTGCTTGTTTCCAGAGTCCATTCTATTTTAAGAAGATCAGTGAACGCTTCAGATGATTATTCTGGGAGGCTGGAAAGCGCCTGGACCACCACCTCCCATAACGCACAGAAGCGTCTAGCCAAGAGGCAAGTTGCATAATACGCTCTAAGAACTAGGCGCCCCGTTGAAACTATTGTTTTGTGCTGGGCCCGGAAAACTGCTGCACTGTCATTTGATGTTTTCAGCCCTGTATGTGTTTGTTTGTTTTTTGTTTTTTTTAGTTTTTACTTCAACGACCTTGACAATCACGTGAGCCCACTCAAGGTAGTCAATGTTTTCCAGTGATGGGTGGGGTCCACAAGGATACCTTCTTTCTGAGTGAAAGTGGTGTCACCTTCGAGACCAAGGTTGATGTGGTGACTGGAATTGAAAGCTTGTAGGCAGGGCAGCTTTCTCGTGGGAAAGAAAAGGGAGCGAATTGTGCTGTGTTCCGAAACATTTGCATCTTAGATTATTTTTATTGGGGGGGTGGGGCTGTTTTTAATCTTAGGATGCGGCGCATTTGCTTCGGCACAAATATGGTGCAGCTCTATAGACTTTCATCCATCCCTATGCAGTACGGTATCAGTAGTAGTTCCAGCAGAAAAAATCTGGCCAAAGGCCACAAGATGGCGGCATTGGTAACATGTAGGAGTATAATAGAATAATTTAAAAGCGCTAACACAATAAGGTGCAGCGCTGTTCTTACCTGCATGTCGTTAATGGCACACTTTTCTATTTCTTTCATTGTCAGCAAGTCTTTCGTGCGTGTACCTCACATAATTACAGTGGCAACCTCTCTTCCACTAGAGCAGAGTTCGTCGTACAAAACCAACACATTTCAAAGTCCAAACAAGAGCGCGCGCCTCGCGCTAAAAGTGGGAGGGTTGAGGGGAGTGCTGCCGAGAGCACACAAAGCGTTTCCCTTGCGGGAGCGAGCCAGGGGCACCATGTGTTTGCAAGTTAATTACAAACATATGGTGTCAAAGCTCACTCCCGCAAGGGAATCGCCAAACGTGCACGCATTGCCATTGAAAGCAATGCAACGCGTGCACGTTTTTGGGACACAAACTGAATCGATGGCTAAAGGTCTTTTTCCTATGCAGCGCATGCGCGCTGCGTAGGCGAGACCTAAAAATCAGGGTCATCGATATTAGGAGTGTAAACATTAACCAATAACATCGTGTTCCCTAAAAGCCACCCCTTCACCAACACATATCTACCTGCTTGATCCATATATACTTCCACTGTCTTGAAGGGTACTCGCTTATGTATAAGAATCGAGACTCCCCCTGCATATGAGCTATAACCTGAAAAATAACAAGCAGAGTCCCAACCAGCGGCAAGGTTTGGGGAGGCATGTTGTGCCAAGTGTGTCTCTTGTAAAAACGCTATATCTACATGGTGCTGTTGCAAATAATGTATCACTTGTTTGCGCTTGCGCGCATCATTGAGCCCTCACACATTCCAGGATATAAATTGTATCTTGCCATTGCTACTAGCGTCAGGCACCATAGTAAAACCACGTACTTAATCTACAACATGAACTGACATTAACATTGTATCCTATTGGTATGCACTTGCGTGAATAAAAGAAAAGGAAACTAATGTGTCCCATTAATCCCCCACTCCCCCCTCCCATCCCCATACTCTTACAACTGGGGAAACCCATACCCTCTAGTAACCTCATGAACTGCTATCAATGACTATACTAACACTACTTATCACTCAAGTGCGTAAGCACGGGGGTGACAACGCTACGCCTTGTCCCCGGTGATTGTACTGAATATTATGCCCTAATGGCGAGTCCACAGCGGAAGTTTACTTATAGCATCACCAATACTCAACCTGACTGTCCTCAGCTGGCGGAGAACAGTTCCATGCTAGTGCCTGAGTCTGGCATCTGCGGTGATTTGCCCGGCGATGGAGATTTTCGGCCGTGTCCAGCATTGGCCCTTGCCTTGAGAAAGTCCTGGACTGCTGCAGGGTTGTCGAAGATTCTAGATCTACCGTCAATGTCCACCTTCAGTCTGGCGGAATATAGCATCCCGTATCTTAACCCTTCTTTCCGCAGTGCTACTTTCACTGCTACGAATTTCCTTCTTGCTTCCTGCACCATGATCGTGAAGTCAGGATATAAGGAAATTACGGACCCTTGCCAACTTGAAGCTCCCTTTTCTCGAGCCAGCCGTAACGCTGTGTCCCTGACCTTGAAATTTAGAAGCCGGGCCATGATCGGTCAAGGGGGACAGCCCGGATTCGGCCGCGGCCCCATGGTGCGGTGGGCCCTTTCTATCACAAAAGTGGGGGTGAAGGTTTCTCGGCCAAACAGATCTATTAGAAGTCTCTCAACGAACTCATCAAGGCGGCCCATATTTGTGGATTCCGGCACCCCAAGAATACGAATATTATTCCGTCTTCCTCTTGCCTCCAATTCTTCATTCTTGATGGCTATAGTTTTAAGTACCCGTTCCATCCTTTCAATCTTCTTACTGGCCTGAGCTGAGCCATATTCCAGGTCTGATATTCTACCCTCCGCAGTGTCTAACTGGCCCTCGTGTTGATCCAGCCTGGTTCCCATCTTGTCCAGTCTACCATCTAGTGCATCAAAGCGGGTGTCCAGTGCTCGGAAGCCTGCTCATAGCTCCGCTAGTAGTGCTTCATTTCCCTGTAGGCCAGCTTGGGGTAGTGCAGTGGTATCCCCTCCCTCAGCCATAACAGTACCTGTTGACTCTGCTCCTCCACCCAACTTCTCAAATGGGAGTTTCTTCTGCCGAGGGTTGCTCTTTCCCATGGCCTTCTGAGGGAGACCCCCCTGTGTGGGTCTCTACGTGGGGTTGGTCTTGCCATCCGTTGCGAACTGTAAGTGTCACTTGGAGTGGAGTGCGTCCTGTAGCTTCATCCTCGTTGTCTAGCACTGCGGTTATTGGTAGTTGTGTGGCGTCGCAACCGGTGGCTGTTCCCAGTCGTGAAATATATAGCAATCCGGTGTGCTTTGCCAAGAAGAGCGGAGGCGTGGGCTAGTGTGTGGGTCTCAGCACAGCTGCCATGGAGCTTGGAGACGTGCCAGCATACTATGTGGGTGTTCCAGAACTGGTTTCTTCACCCCTCATCGGGATGCTGGGACTGGCTGTCGTGAGTGTTTGCAAGGGCCGGCAGAGGTTCCTCATATGTGCCTTCACTTTGCCTGACTGCACTGTTCTTCGCGCCACAGGTCGATTTAGGGCCGCTTTTACCCCAGAACCATAGGCCAGTCCTTTGCTGCGCAGTAATTGTCGGTTGCGGTACTCCCACGATGGAGGACCGGATCGGGGTCTTTATTTGTAGCCTTTCCCCCTGGTTCAGGAAGCAGAGCGATGGAGGTGGAGGGGTCAGCTCGGCGTGTGGGTCAGTGCTGGTCGGGCAGAGGCCACCGTGTACTATTTTGCCTTAGTCTGGCCTCTCAGTGCTCGTAAGGCCGGGGGCCTCCTCTAAAAAAAATACCTTCCGCTTGCGTTTAGAGGTCAGCACTGCGATCCGGCTCCTCTCCGCCCGCTCTTCGCCGAACGATACCTTCCGGATTGCCAGCTCTCTATTCTTGAGGCTCTAGGCCGTCATGGCTCCCCACGTCCGCATCCGGGTGCCTCGATGGGAAACACGCCCGGGACCCTCACTGGAGTTGTGGGCGTGACTGGAACTCGAGCTCCCGGCAGAATCGCGGTCTCTAGGCCTCGCTGCATCTTTTCCAACACGCCCGGATAGGAATCTCGAAACTCGTTGCTCGCCAGACTGCTGGACAGCCCCTCATGTCAGGAATGCAGCTGTTGTTATTGCGCTGGGCTTTTCACGCTGCAGCCGCTAGTGGAACAAGTTTGCACCGGGGACTCGGCGGAGCTGCAAGCTATGCGGCCATCTTGGTCCGCTGCTTGGCCACGCCCCCCCACACCTCAAACTTAAACAAAAAAATGATACAATTTACATAAATAATTATCATTTAAATAATAAATAAAAATTTAACATTAATTATAAATTAATCATAATTAATTTACTTCCCACCTTATACCACTATAAAACCCTTAACCCACACCTAAAACTTAAAATAAAAGATATTAATTATACAATTTACATAAATAATTATCAATTAAATCATTGATATTAATTTAAAAATATTTATTAATTAATTATAACTAATTTACTTCCCACCCCATACCCCAACAAAATGCAAAACTCGCAACTAAAACATAACTAAATAAAAAATTAATTATACAAATAACATAAATACTTGTAAATTAAATAATTAATATTAATTAAAAAATATATAATAATTTTTAATTAATTTACTTCCCAACCTATTACCCTATAAACCCCACAACCCACTACGGTACTAAAAATATTACATTCAATTTCAAAACTACTATCAATTTTCAAAACATATACAATTAACATATATGATAAAATACACAAAAATAGTAAAAAATCGATATTATTAACAACGGTATTTTAACATCGATATTACTTACCTTAAAATCGATATTCTTGTGCACAATATTTTTGCTCATATTTCTGTCACGATATTTCCAAGTCGATAATTGTGTCAGTCGATATTACTGATTTGATATTTTGTCTCATTACCAAATGGAGATCTAAAACACACTTTCTTTTTCCATTTCTTCCATCTTTTTCATCTTTCTCTTGACACTGTCATCAGTTTTCTTCCAACCCTTATTTTGAGCATTTACCTTGTTTACAGACTCAGATTCCTTCTCCTTCGATCCATTACAACCCAACTCCTTAACATAACGAGAGGTATTTTCTATGTGCCTGGCCATCATCAATATTTTGTCCAACGTGGGATCTTTAGGCCCAATATTCTTTCTTGAATCCTCATTTTATGTAATCTATTTATAAATTGGTCTCTAATTATCTCATCCCTGAGATCCCTCAACTTGGATGAGACTGCTATATGCCTCAAAACTGCCACATACTGGACTGTGGCTTCACTTTGTTTTCGCACACAGGAAATAACTTATGACTTTCAAAAACAATGCCACTATGTAACATACACATCTTCTTCATCGGTGTCAGAACCCCATCTCCACCCCTGCCACCTGTTCTGACATAGGCAGGGTTTTTAAGACCTTCCTCCTTTCAATAAACAAACTGTGTTTAAGAATTGCCAATTTCCTCTTTGTAACATATACATCCCCACTTCCCAGGACAGATGTGTGCTGAAAACCTCACTCACAAGAATATGCAAAGTTTATAAAATGCAGTAGTCTTGTCTATCAAGCTCTCAGATATCCCTCTTTTCCATTCTACACACTGTGTGCAGCAGTGAAGTAGATTTCATTGTGCACATCTTCAACTCCTGCATGTTGGCACCTATTCCCCAAATACGATCAAATTACAATGAAATTACACTGTACACTAATGTTTTTCTCAAGGCTCAATTAGTGCCCCTGAACACCCTTAGTAACATATATTTACGACAAAGCACATCAGTGGCAAAATTGCAGCTTGCAGTCACCACAACGTGATAGAGATCTCAGTATGATGGGCTGGTTGCGACATCAAGTTCTCTCATATGCATGAGATAATGCCCCCCACACTATGTCAATGCTGCTCCAATAGAATTCTTGCAGCCAAGGGGTTGCACTTCCCAGACAAATTTGATTAGGGGTCAGAGAACTTCAACATGGTGCAATCACACACTCAGCGTCCGCCCTCGCTTACACACCTTCTGTTAACACTGTCCACTTCTTACGTATCCCATCCTTGTCGCCACTTTTGGGATGAAAGGACATGGTGAATTAAGAGCTAGAGGGTTTTATTAAGTAACATGCAATGACCCCTGATCTGTGTGTATCCTCCGCAACTGACTACAAGCTTCAGCTTAACAGGATTCTCGAAGTGGAAGCCATAGTTGCCAAGTGACAACATCCCAGCACCAGAATACAACACTATTAACACTTGGTGATCTGTTTGATCACTCTCATGACCATCTGCCAGCCTGCCCAGACTGCAAACCATTACCCTTCTGATATGTTGTTCACCTTGAAACTATACCTGGAAATAGATAAACATTCTCCTAGTGACGTGTCTAGAATACACAGATAGGCCTTTCTACAGGTAGGCTCCTGCTATATCCCACTATATTTTCAACACAAACAATTCTCATTGCACGGACTCCCTCGTGACTGTAGGTCCTCCGCCATCAGTGTGGATGCCTTTTTGTGAATCCGACCCTCAATGATCTGATGAACAGTTGGTGAGTTATGGCCCGGTAGTAGGCGAGGTCATCAGGATATAATGTAGAGTTTTCATAAGTACGAGGCTCTGGCCTGTCTTAAGAGCTTCTGAGAAATTTGCCTTTTAGACTTCATAAGATGAGTACAATTTGCATTGGTTAGTCAGAGCACTATGAATCCATGAAACTGCACTAACACATGCTGTTATTAATATACCACAGTCAAAATTGATATTTTAGAAAAATCAGCATTTACTTTAATTTTAACTATTTAAAATATGACAATAAGGGGCTCATTACGATGGTGATGGGACTGCCACCATCAGCCCGTCGGTGGTGGTCCCACTGCCATCAGACCCTGCCTCACGCCTGCCGCATTTTGATGGCGGGTGGATGGTTAGCGGTTGGAGACCCCGACCACCACGGATCCAATGGTCTCAAGAAGCCTGTTGTAACACCAAAGGGAACCGCATTCCCTACAATGGTGGCAGTGCCTGTCAGGCACCACTGTAGGGATTACGATGTCCCTTCCCACCGGCCGTTTCATGGCCATTTACCCACCATGAAAAGGCAGGCGGAAAAGGACTTTGGGGGCCTGTAGCTGGCCCCTCTTGCCCTCAGATTTGGACCTGGGGGACACATACGGTGCCCCCTAAATATCCATGCGCCATGTGGCAGTCACCGCATAGTGCCTGCCACATAGTGCAGGGATATGCAAAATGTGTATTTTTTGTACTGCGGCATGTGCTGCAGCCCGCAGCACATGCCGCAATACAAAAAATACAGTTTGCGGCTGCCTTGAAGGCGGTTGTATTGTAATTCCTATGGCGAGACCGCCGACAGCATGTAGGCGGTCCCATTCCTGAAATGATGGTGGACGAAAGTCCGACTGCCATCATAATGAGGCCCTAAGTTCTTACTTTGTTTATCTCTTAGGTGGAATGCAGTAAATAAAATGGGACCTGGCAACCTATGTCACATGCATTAGTAAAGAAGTGACATTGAAGAAAAAAGCATGTGAGATCAGGATTAGGGGTGGGCGGAGTTTGATGAGTCTTACTATGCAGAATTCCGTGGAGTCGCAAAAAACTCTGCCACGTTATAGGGAATCCGGCTAGCGGTGGAGTTTGCCGGCACACCCATTCGCGTTGCATTGGAAACACAGAGTGCATCCGTGCGCTCCAAAATCGCGCATGAAAGGCACTACGCCAGGAAGTGTGCTCGCATTCTAAATCACGTGCGAACAGCACCACGTGGTCCTCATGGGCTCGGCCATCTTGTTTTTCTGCTCTCTGTTATGGTGCTGGGCCTAATGTTGAATCAGTAGTTAGGGGCCGATTACAATGTCGGACGGAAAGCCTCCTCCCGACAGTCGGAGTCTCTTCGACCGTGTCGGAATCCTTCCAATTGATTCGGTCAGTTTAAGATCCACCTGACTGATTACGATGTTCGCAGTCATTCCAAATCGGTTCTGACTGGCTCTCGGAGTATTCGTGTTGGTCAGAACCGCATTGTGCACCTCTATGGACAGCGTTTCCGACCTTACAATTAGGATGTCGATTTCCAACAGCCTTTCCAAGTCAACCTGTCTGACACAAAAAGGGGCTGTCGGACAGCGACTTTGAGGGTCCCTAGCAGGGCCCCCTTGCCTACACGGTCTATGGTTGGTGGTTGAGGGGGTACCTAAGGGACCCCCCTGTAAACACCTGCACTGTGTGGCAGGCACAATGGGGTGCACACAACATGGTGCAGGGTTTTACACACACCCCCCATTTCCCCATAGGACCCTGTGGTACGGCCGGTTGTCGGGCAGAACACGAGCTCTCATAGGGAACAATGGGACTCTGACTGAATAGTCTTCGGTCGCATGCTAATCGGTTGAGCGGAACTTCTGTCCATGAGTCAGTCGGTCCCGATTCCGAGTCGGTGTCGGGCAGAGGCTTTCCACCCAACATCGTAATTGGCCCCTTAATCTTTGTAATCCTCCTCCTTTATTACTTTTCTACCCCTAATTTTTATTTTTATAATAATGTGTGTCTTTGTGTTTGTGTATTTTAAGGTTTTGTATACTTTTTTTCATGTTTTTGTGACTTTTTGACTTAGTTTATTTTCCTTCTTTCCTTATTTCTTTCTTGCTTACTTTCTCTTCCTTTTCCTTCTTAGTTATTATTATTTTCCCACTCAGCGCCATGGCAGAGGGGCGACTTCCGTGAGCGCAGCGCTGCCACCCTGGTGTGCAGCCCCGGGCGATGTTTGGAGAGAAGGAGGTGGCAGCACTAGTTGTTTTTGGGCAGTGCCACCTTTCCTCCAGGCTGACAGCAGGCAGCAGGCCTGGTAGCAGATACACCCTGCAGGAGCATCAGTGGTGCTGGGGGACTGTATGCCGGTGCGTGCGGTGCGTGCGGTGCGTGCGGTGCAGCAGCCAGGTTCGGTACAGCTGTCGCAACTCTGGGCTTATATTCTGAACAGGGAACAGGACCTGCTTGATTTTTTTTTTTTTTGCATTGTAGAACACAAACACAACAAATAATTAATACTCACCAAGCCCCAGAATCTCCATGCCTAGCAACTGCTAGACGTGGAGATTCCGAGACTTGGTGAGTATTAATTATTTGTTGTGTTTGTGTTCTACAATGCAAAAAAAACAAAATCCAAATAGCATGCTGCTCACACTAAGAGGTAAGTTAGGTTTAGTAAAGTTTACGCAGGATATATTATTGTGTTATCCAGTTTCTAGTTTCTGCTAGGCAGGTGCCACTACCTAATCGCATTCATCAGGCGCTCGTTGTGGATGATTAATGAAGAAGCCATTGCAGACTGTTCTCCTGTCACTATAGTGAATCACTGAGTAGCACATTCTCTCTGCGACTTTATTTATGTAGCTCGTACAGTTCCAGGTTATTTAATTGAACTCACAGTGATGATGTGAAGTATGCATGTATGCATTGCAAAAAAGGGAGACTGAGTTGGCTCAACAAGGGTATTGAGAAATGGGAGTAGATAGAATCAAAGATCATTCACTGCAATGCATTAGTTCCAAATGTAGTTTTTGTTAAGGAGATTTGGAATCTGGATTTAATGACAGTCGAGAGACTCTAGTCGAAACTAGTTGTACAATAAGTGATCTGTTTTAGTGACTGCGCTTGCTTTTCATAAAACATTTTGTGGAGATTATTAACAGAATAACTAGGGGCTCTGCTGATCCCAGTAAGTCCTTTTATGACTGTTGTGTACTTCTTAGGGTAGAACTTCTTGGGGTATTCGTATATTGGAATGTTGGTGCTATCTATTGTGATTAGTGAAGATTCAGATAGCAGCCCCGAGTAAGCTAGTATTTTAAATTAAAATCACCATGTATGTTTGTTCAGAAGGCTTTCCTTTTTCTGCTTATGTCTAGCTCTAACATGTTCACGAGACAGTGGCCATGGGGTCATCATGGAACACCCTCCCCTCCCCAATGTAGTGTGCTGCAGACATGTTCATCTATAGTTCCAGTATACCAGCAGCTTCCCATGACAATGCAGCAAGGCTGGAAAAAAAGTATGAGGTCCCACTCCCATTGCGTTTGTCATCCAACACAATATGTCTTTCATTGACCATCATTCCACACCTAACTTTGTGAACCAACCAATCAAATTCCAGAGTGATATTTGGAAGATACTGTTGTGCTAACTGAGCTATAGTGCTGCATTGCTGTTGTATTTGGGATTGCGTAACTGGGATCTAACTTATATGTAATGTTATATTCTAGCCACACAGAACATCGGTGATGCCAGCTCCAGTGCCACTGTAGGAGGATATGGCGACGGGTCAGTTGGAGGGGGAGAAGCGGCACCGGTAAGTCGCATAATTTCTTGAAATTACTATGCTCACTAGCTATTGCTATGGCGTCGCTCGTCGTCATCAAAAATGACCGCTAGGTTAACCCCAATCCCAGCTTTACCAGTCACAGCGGTGGTTGAGTTATTATGGACTCTTCTATCTGCAATGCAGCAAAATCATCTCACATATTGAGCTTTGATGGCTTGAGGAAGAGATGAAAGAACAGAGGGTAACTTAAAAGAAAGAAAATGGTATAAAAGTGAAAGGGTGGGTGGGTAAAAGGGTGTGCGGTGAATGGGTGTAAGGATGGTTTGAAGAAAATGTTGCTATGTATTGAATGGGTGAATAATGAATTGGAAATTTTGGTGAAAGACTGGATGGGAGAAAGTAAATCTTAATCATGGTGCCCATGGGTGAATTAGAATGAAAGGATGAATGAATATTTGGATTGTTTAGATCAGTGGTTCCCAAACTTTTGACTCCTGAGGACCCCCATTGAGTCACCACTGGAAGCCGGGGACCCCCAAGCAATTTGTATGATTGAAATTTCAAACATTAAAACACGTGCACACAAAACAAATACTCAAATTACTAAGGATTTTAGGGGCATATTTACAAGCCCCTATCGCCATGGGAACGTCACTTTTTGTGACGATCCCGTGGCGATAGGTGCTTCGCCTTATTTACAAGGCAGTGTTAAGCCACTTAACATGGCTTAACACTGCTTTGTAAATAAGGCCCCCTTTCACGCAATGCTTAGCGTGAAAGGGGTGGGCAGTGGGTGTTGGGGTGGGCGTTCCACACCAACACCCATTGATTTTGACGCTGCCCCCTATTTACAAGGGCAGCGTAAATAGGATGCAGCGCCAAAATTAAGACCAGGGAAAACCAGGTCTTAACTTGGCTAAACAAGGAGAAATGCTTTATTTCTCCTCGTTTTTGCTTTTTCCATGTGTGCTGCCTTGTGCAGCACACATCGAAAAAGCAAAATGCCATGGATTGTTTATGTGCAGGAAGGTGTCCCTTCCTGCACATTAACAATCTTTTTTTAAAAATGGCATTTTGTAACTTCCATGTGTGCTGCATTAAGCAGCACACATAGAAGTGACAAAACTACATTGCAATATTGTTTATGTGCAGGAAGGGGGACCTTTCTGTACATAAACAATCTTCCCCTGCACGCAAACACCCTTGCACTATGGGGCAAGGGTGCCTGCGTTGCCGCTACACTGCTAAGTGTAGCGCCAGCACGGGAGGAAATGCAGGGCTGCACCATATTCTTGTAAGTATGGTGCAGTCCTGCGTTTCTGAAGTGGCAGAGCGTGTCGTTAAGCCAAGGAGGCTAACGACACGCTCCCCCACTTCTGTTGTAAATATCCCCCTTAGTATTTTATATTGAAAGAATTTGCAAAAAACAAAAAAATTTAATGGGAAGGTTGGTGCTGCATCTCTGTGACTAACTTTTAAATGGTTGGTTTTATTTCGCAGTACAAGGCTCCTGCTCCTGCCAGGGCCAGACTGGAAACCCAAAGCAGCCCTGGCAAATGTTTTCAGGCCAGTCCCCATACAGTGCACACCAAGTGCAGTGAGTGAGCCTGACTACTACAAAGGGGGCTTTGGGAGGCTCTCCCCCAAAAATTTAGGAAACAATGGTGCAGTCTAAAACACATTTATCATTATATATTGAATTGTATTAGCTTTTAACGAATTGTAAATGAAGACCTTACTATGCACCAGGATACGACAATCTTTGTTGGGGTTCTTCAATGGTTCCCTTATTATCACCCTCCAACAGTGCCTCTCATCTCTCCATAGCCCCGGTTGTCACATGTATTTCATTTGTTTTATAGCATCTCTCGTACTATTGTAGGATGTCCGAGTACTTTACATTACACACATATAGAGACAATGAATCATACGTGTAAATCAGTGTATAGAAAAAGTTACATAAGGCAAAGGGGACTACAAGGTGTAGGATTCACATGTCATTCATACTGGTAGACGGCATTTTTAAAGAGTGCTTGGTCTGGAGAAGCACAAACGTGTGATTCAGAACATAACACAGTGGTTAGCATTGACTTTAACAATACAAATGTATTTCCACCCAAATAAACCTTTTTAGCAGCATCAGGATAATGAAAGACTGGGAAAAAACATAAGATACTAACTTGTACCATGCAGTTTGCAAGCAGCTCTTTGATGAAAGTTTATAGGTCACTGTGCTAGATTACGGTTGTCACTTATGAACTGCACAGTAACAAAAGAATCTCTGTGACAAGAACAATAACCCACTCACCTATGCACAGAAAATACTGTTTTTAGGTCTCGCCTACGCAGCGCGCAAGCTTAGGAGGGACCTCTTGGCATCGCTCAGGACTTTTGTTCAAACTCGTGCATGTTTTGCACTGTTCTCTATTGCCACTCGTGCACGTTTGGCGTTTCCCTTGCGGGAGCGAGCAGCAGCGCCATCTGTTTGCAATTATCGCGCCTTGCTGCTCGCTCCCGCAAGGTAAAGGCTGTCCATGGACTTCTTCCGGCCGCGGTCCACTTAAATTCCTTTCAGGGTGGGACGCTGCTACGTCATCCTTCTGATCGCACTCATCTTTGACGCCGCCGGGCTGGTGTTGCTGCTTGTTTCTCGTGTTGCTTCTTCAACCCTCCTACCCTTCCCTTCACAGTGCTGCTGCCCCCTTACTCCAGTCGTCGTTGCTGCCTGTACCACTACCTCCTCCCCGCATCTGCGTGCCTGTCCCGCACAATTATAGCGCAAACTTGAACCAAGGGCATTATAGCGCTTCACACGGAAATCAGCTCCCCTTACAAAACTGTTTTTAAGCACAGTGTAGTTAAGCGATTTGCACGGAATCACAAGAGACAGTGCTGCTGCCCCCTTACTCCAGTCGTCGTTGCTGCCTGTACCACTACCTCCTCCCCGCATCTGCTTGCCTGTCCCGCACAATTATAGCGCAAACTTGAACCAAGGGCATTATAGCGCTTCACACGGAAATCAGCTCCCCTTACAAAACTGTTTTTAAGCACAGTGTAGTTAAGCGATTTGCACAGAATCACAAGATACTGCGCCTGAGCCGAGATTGTAACCTAGTTACCCAGTTCTAACATCCGCAGCCCTAGCCGCAACGGGTGTGATATTAGGAGATTTGTCATAAGAAGAAGCACTCCTTGAGCTGTGAATACGTAGTGCTTTCACCTGATATTGTTCGATTACATTAAATTAGGCCATTTACAGTGTTCTGCTGTTTGCTTTCCTTCTACTCCCTCCTGAGTGTGCAGTGCACTCTTCCTAAAGTAAATGCTTCTGAGGTAATTTCCATCCTTCCATGTTCCGTCGCTCTTTGGAAAGCTCTCATCCCATCTTTAGTCGCAGCTGTTGCCCCTTACCTCGGTCCCAGTCAGGGGTGATGAGAGATGGTTCTTACTGGCACAGACCATTCTCAGAACTTCCGGAGAAGGTTTGTAGCAGCCGCATTTGTCAAAGTCTCTGTGTGTTTGTGCCCCTAGCTCACCCTCGACATTCTCACTCCAACTCAGCCTCCCCGGCGAGCTGAATCCAGGTGCCAAAAGGCAGCATGAATAAAAATACATAAACATAAATGAAATAAAACCTCGTCCTTCAAGTCCTTGATCAGTTTCTTTAGCAGTTGTTAATTTAATCAAACTTAATTTAAACTGCATTGTAACCACAATTAGGTAAAATGTTTTTAGTAAAGTAACTCTCCAATGGCATTCATAAGTAAGCAAAAATGCAGCAAAAACATGTAGTGTTCTGAATTTTACAAGTTCAAAGACCAACTCCTTCTTCCGAAGTCAGTAAAGTGAGTACTATTAAATTTACTGACGATCATATTGGTTAGTCACGGTGTTTAGTAGAGGCAGAAGTGCTATTTATTTATATACTTATTATTAAAACTTACATTTATGTGGCTGTCACCAGGTAGCCCTGATTGCTAGGTCTCAATTAAGAGAGGGCTGAACAGCAGCTGCGCTGCTTTACAACTGGGCAAAAAGACATTGGCAAAGCCAAGAGCTCTTGCATAGGCGAGACCTATTGGCTTTGCCAATGCTTGTTTAAAATGCATGGTACACGTTCTTTGCAGTAGGCATATCAACCCTCTGTGCTACATTAGACAACTCAAAGCTGCCACTGGACAAAACACTCATCTCACTCCAGCAGGTACATTAATCACTGGTATTATCTTGACAGGTTTACTGTTGCTCTAAAACTACTAATTATAGAAAGAACTTTGCAGTGCTTTTAAAACTGCTGCCTGCGGACCCCCTGGGAATGTGTCACGGACCCATGGGGGTCCGCGGACCACAGTTTGGGAAACACTGGTTTAGATGAATAAGTAAGGCAGCTCTTCTTCTCATGATGAGCGTGCTGCTGCTCACCTACTCTGCTTACTTGGTTTATGTAGTGTTATCACTATCATTCAATGCTATGATTCTTCTAAGTGGGGGTTATTTATTTATTTTTACTTGTATTCTTTGTTCTACTTTCTTGACTTGCTGTATTTGTTAAGTGAGCCAGATCTATCCTACCGATCATTCATCATCCCCCCTCCCCGCCCATGGCATTTTCGCCAACTATGACCGAAGTGCAATCAATTTGTGACTGCAGTGTTGGCTGTGTAATGTGTGTCTGCTTCAGTTAATGCAGCATTTATAATGTTTACAATGCATTGGAAACCGAACACACAAGGTGTGTTGTCCCTTCGCCCACTCACTCACCACTAAGTACTCCACTCCTTTATTTTTTCCTAAGTTCTTCCGTCTCAGCCTACCAAATTAGAAAAGGCATTCTTGGCATATGCAATACCCATGTGAAGTGATTCCAGAACATATATCATTGTTT
Organism: Calotriton arnoldi; assembly: GCA_963921515.1. Classification (NCBI taxonomy): domain Eukaryota; kingdom Metazoa; phylum Chordata; class Amphibia; order Caudata; family Salamandridae; genus Calotriton; species Calotriton arnoldi. Next base: position 146,627 of record CAWUFW010003172.1, on the reverse strand, counting down.
CCCATAACAGATTTAATTTACAGTTGTTCAGATTTTTCCCTTTTGAATTGAACCGTGACTGAATAAACCAAAGATGATTAATTGATGATCAGTGTAGTGGGTCCTCTATTATATATTAAAAAAAGCACTAACCTACCTGTCGAATACCTCTACCCTACCCCCTGCAGTAGAGAAAATCAAGTTTCCTTTCCTTTGTTACTGCCCAGCAAATGAATTTGTTGGAAATACCAGGTGGCGGGCGACACCACAGAGTAAAGTGGGAGTAAGTGCATGATTTGATATCAAGTTTGGCATAAGGGATATACAGTGACGAATGTGTCAAATAAAATCTATAATCAATATAATCCATTCTTGTACTTGAAGTGCACTCCATTAGATTTATTTTCCTCAACGTCTACTTACGGCAGACATGATAATATATTAATACATGAGGTGTGTGACTTATAAGTATCTTATTTATTATTCATCTGCCTCTTTGGAGACAGGGTAGAAAGAAAAATGCATTCGGCGTAGAGCAGGGCCATTGGAATTAAAAGATATTCTCTCCCTTGATTTGTATCAGAAAGGGTAACACCCGCTGAGCTTTATACCCGTTAATAGATGCTGCCTTACAGTGCATGCTATGACCATGATGAAGAAACACAGTGAAACACATATAATTCTGTCAAGCTCCGAGAATGTATACCAATTATCTGCCATTAAAAGCGGGTAAATTAAACCAGAAGTTGTTCTTCACAAGTAAAACCTGTGCAATAACAGCTATTTATTATTCGGAAGCAACCCCACCGGGAATTTCATAATACCATACCCATCCCAGAGGAAAATGGAATGGAAAAACTAGAAGTGCAATGTGTGTAATCAGTCACGTGTGTATACCTGAGTCACATTGCACAGTACCCATTCTAAAAAAGCAGAATAGCAAAACTTAAAACGTGACATACGTAATCAGGCTGATGTGCATATATGGGTAACGCTTCGTGTATATACGTTTTAAATGAATAGCATTAGCCAAAGGTCATAACAGAGAAATAATCCAATCCTTAACTGACCGTGCTGATTGGGGCATATCATGAACCAAGATCAGAGTAAGAGAAAGTCACCCATCGGGTCCGAGACCCAATGTATGGGGGACTTAAAAAATTCTAAATCAACAGAACGCGAGCAAGCTAATAGAGCATTAACGATACATGTGCAAAGTGATTTGAAATTAATATTTTAAACTAAGGACATTGCAATGGAACAAATGTTCGGGGTATCGAGACCGATCGCATGCAGTTCACTTACCAGCAGTAAGGTAATCGCCCTCCGCGGGATTCTGATAGTTTTGAAAAAGGCGTCCGTCGCCCCCCATATTTGTAAAGCCTACTGCCAATCAAAAGCAATTCGATAATTAAGTCCCTCTTTAGTGTTGAAAAAGTTGACGCCAAAGCCTGGGTTAAAGAGCCGGACATATTGGAATGGTGAGAATATGACGGTAAAGAATTATTCAAAGTGCCTATCATCGCCTAGGTTAAAGCCACGATTCCGATTGTTGAAAGAAAAAATCTATATCATACGGAAAAGATTTATTAGGTCTCCCATTGGAGTTAAGGAGAAGAAAAAAAGAATTCAATTTATATTGGAACAGTAGACATTAGACAGGTAGATATTGACAATGGAAAAAGCCTGTCCTGTTAAATTCATTAAAACCATAACTAAGAGCGAGAGTGGAAGAGTAACAGTAATACTAGAAAAATCCCAGAGGAGAAAAATGATCTCACTATCAAAAAATATAATAAGCCTTGAAATAACATAACTAATGTTGTGGACATAGCGCAACTGCAACCATATCATGGAAAAGGCAGGTAATACGAACTCAAGGTATTCAGTCAAGGACACTAAAAAACCTCTCCCCAGTAGTCCACTGGCGGAGGGAAAAAAAAATGTTATATGACCAGGCGTATTAAGTTACCTATTCCCGAAAAGAAGGGCTAGGTCAGTGTGGGAATCGTCTATTGGTACTCTTCAGAAGATATTCAAATCCAAACCGACTAAATATGTAAAAAAGCTGTGAAGGTCCAAATCTGGCCATCCCAATACTTATTGGCAAAATCAGAATGGGAATCGTCTATAGGTACTCTTCAACCGGTATCCGAGACCAAACCAACTAACCAAATATACCACAATACTATGAGGATCCATAATGGCCCAACCCAATCATTTAGAGCCGGTTAGTGTATGGTGCCCCTACAAGCTGTTACAACACAATTTAGGCCAATTATTAGTCCACAATCCGTGTTAGACATTAACGGTCATACTGAATCAATTTTGTCATATTTGAATATGGCGACCCTGCAGGAGATTGCAGTATTGGTGGGTAACTTAAGATAGTGTCTTGGCCTTAAGAGTAAGAAAATGTCACATGTTACCCAATCATTCTTAGCCAGAAAGACCCAAATGGCCTGAGGACAAGAACAGTTATAAATTACACTCATTCAGCCCAAAAAATAATGGAACTCGTCATCCGTGTTATGACCATATGTGGTGGCCAGTAACCAACAGATCTACCTAGCTACCATTTGCCTGAGTACTAATTCATGATCACCTCCACTTGAATTAGCAACGGCATTTATCATACCCTATCACCTTTCTTGAATATTGGAACTTCTCTTCTCTTTTTATCTGCTTGTGTCTTATAGGAATTCTTTGCCTTCACCAAATTTTACTCTGCCTCCTTTAGTGTCTTCTGTATTGCTTTCCCTAAAACCTTAACTGCCGGAACTAATTCATCATCTTCTTCACTAACACTCTAGGGTGCCTGCCATTATTCAGATAAAAAGAAGTGAAACCAGTGGATGAATGTTCAGAATTATTATAGGCAAACTCTGCTGCCCAAACCAATTCTGACCGCTCTTGTTTCTGATCTAAAAGATAAAGTCTCAAGTACTGCTCTAAATCTTGATTAACCCGTTCTGTCTGTCCATCAGTTTCTGGATGATAACTGGTGGAGAAACGTGTGTCTATACCCAATTTCTTAGTAAAAGACCTTCAAAAATGAGAAATGAACTGCGTACCTTGATCTGAAACTATGATTTTGGTAATCCCGTGCAATTTCACAATGTGATGAGTAAATTGTTGTGCTAACTGCGAGGCTCATGGAAGATTCTTTAAAGGGAAGAAATGAGCCATCTTAGTGAAGGTGTCTACTACTACCCAATTGTGTTTAACCCTTGACTAAGAGGAAAATCCACAAAAAAATCCATAGAAATTGTGTGCCATGGACCAGGAGGGGTTGTTAAAGATTGGAACAGCCCTTGAGGAACATGTCTAACAGATTTCTCCTTCAAGCTTCTCTCACAAGTGGCAACATGCAGTCCAATCTCAGATTCCATCCTTGGCTACCAAAAATATATTTTTACCAACTATTGAGTCCTTAATACTCCTTTATGCCCAGCCAAAAAATGCAAAACTTTTTCACAAAGTTCTAAAGTAGGTAAAAACACTCTTCCATACTGATAAGGCCAACCGTTCTTAATTTTTCTCCCTGGATGTTTATTTGCCCAAATAACCATCTTCTCTTTTGGCAGAGCCTTTTGAATTTCACTCTTAAAATTTGAAAACTGAGTTACCATCGCAAAGTTTTCTTCTGGAATAATTGGCTGCTTCTCAGAAGATACTTCAGTTAATTCCGTATTTATTCTGGAGAAAGCATCGCCATACAATTATTTATTACGGGTCTGAAGGTAAGTACAAAATCAAAATCAGAAAAGAACAAAGACCATCTTAATTGTCTTACAGTCAAAGTATGTGCTGATTTTAAAAATTGCAAATTCATATGACCTGTGTATACTGTGACTTTAAGTTGAGCCCCTAACAAGTAATGTCTCCATTCCTATAAGGCTCTCTTAACAGCCAACAATTCCTTGTCAGCAATAGAGTAATTGATTAGTGGAGATGTCAAATTTCGAGAAAAATATGCCACTGGATAAAGTTGTGTGCAGCATCCTTATGACGTTGAGCAAGCATCCCACCAACTGCTGATTCTGAAGCATCTGCTTCCACAAAATATGGCTCCCCCACTCTAGGATGTAAAAGAATTGGAGCCTTGGTAAATGAATCTTTCAAAAAGGTAAATGTTGAATCGGCTTCTGGAGACCATTCGATTTTCCCTCCTTTCCTTAACAACCTGGTAATGGGACTGCCAATCTGTGAAAAGTTTGAAATGGCCATTCTTGTACCGCCTTCACTTTTGCTGGATCCATACTCACTCCCTTGGTAGACAAAACAAAATGTAAAAATTCCACCTGTTCTAGATGAAAAACACACTTTTCCAACTTTACATATAGATGATTTTCCAATAACCTCACTAATATTGATCTCACATGTTGATTGTGTTCTTCCAGGTTCTTTGAAAAGATCAAAATGTCATCAATATACACTACAGCTACATGATCAAGAAATTCTCGTAGTACATCATTTACAAAATGTTGAAAAGCTGCTGGTGCATTGCACAATCCAAATGGCATTACTTGGTATTCAAAAAGACCGTACAGAGTATGGAAAGCTGTTTTCCACTCATCACTAGGAGCAACTCTGATTAAATGATAAGCTCCACTGAGATCCAATTTCGTATAGATTTTGGCTCCTTTCACTTGATCTAATAAAACAGATATTAAAGGAAAAGGATATCGATTTTTGACCGTAACTTGATTTAGAGCCCAATAATCAATGGAAGAATGGAGCTTGCCATCATTTTTGGGGATGAAAAATAATGGTGACGAGACTGGAGACTTTGAAAGCGGATAAAACCGTTGGCCAAATACTGATCCAAATACTGTTTCAAATATTGATTCTCCGCTTCTGTCAATGCATATATTCGACTGCATGGTAAAGCTACCCTTGGCACCAACTCAATCTTGCAATCATAGGGCCGATGAGGTGGTAACTTTTCAGCTTTTTTTAAAATCAAACACCTGAGACAAAACTTGATATTCCAATGGAATTTCCTTTGTTTCCAGTGTACAAATTGTTGCCGTATTCAATGCTAATTATCTGGCTGGTGATTCTCCACCTAATCTGGGACTAATACTGAAACAATGCTCTTTGCAATATTGTGAATCCATTGAAACTGTTCGCCGACTCCAATCAATTCTGGGATTATGCTCAATGAGCCATGGTAAGCCTAAAATGAGCTGAAATTTTGGGGCATCAATTACATTAAAAGTAATTATTCTGTATGATGATTAAACCCAGTAAGTTGAATCTGCTCAGTTTCATGTGTGATAGGCCCAGAAGAGAGATTAGTACCATCCACTGCTCAAATTGCTTCTAAATTGGCTTTTCTTAAAAATGTTATTCCCACCTTCTGGGCAAATCTTATCTCACAAAAATTCCCAGTTGCTCCACAATTAATCATGACGGTCACTCCATTAATTTCCTTTTCTTGAAATTTTATCTAAAATGCTATCACCAAATGAAGAGCTGCTGATTGTAATGTATTTGCAACTTGTTGAGAGATTGGTGTTGACTTTTCTTTCGCTTCCACCAGGGCAACCCTTTTACTGATGGAGTTGATATTTTAACAATTGATTCTGCTTAGGCTTCTTTTGGCAATCTTTAACAAAATGCCCTACTTATCCACAATATAAACACAACTTTCCAACTCTCCATTTTTCTTTTTCTTCTCTAGACAAAGGACCTTGAATGGATCCTATTAGCATTGGTTCTTCAGATTTGAAACTATCTAAAGACTTTTGATTCTCTAATTTTATCTATCAAAACGTGGAGGAACTGGACAAAATTCTCTTTTCCTTTCAGTCTTGCGTTCACTGAGACGATGGTCAATTTGCAACACCAAACCTATGAGTTCTGAGATTTCTGTGGGTCACTTGGGAATTTGTGCCAGTGCATCCTTTAATTCATCCTTAAGTCCTCTATAAAAAATGGCTGCTCATTTTTAATCTGGCCAATTTGTCTCCACAATTAATTTATTGAACTGAGCTAAATATTCCACCAAATCTCTACTACCTTGTTTTAACTCCAACAGTTCATTATCAGAGGCTTGTGATGCCGTCCGCCGATCAAAAATTCTGTCTTGAAATTATCAAAATCATATAAAATCGGGTAATTTTGACTTACCAAAAACATGGACCAAGCAGCTGCATCATCACTGAGATAAGACAGTATGAATACCGCTTTTGATTGATCCTCCCAAAAAATCACTGTCCGGCACCAAAAATGTAATGAACACTGGGTTAAAAATATCTGTGCTTTATGGGGATCCACATTCAATCTTTCTGGAGCTAAAGGAATGATTGCGGTGATTGCATGAATTACGTTAAAATCTCTGCAGCAGAGGGATTACTGGACGAATTTGTAGGCTCCTAACTCCTGAACCAGAAGCTAAATCCACCAACTCATCCATTTTCTGTCTAAGCTGCATAGACTCCTGACCTGATCTCCTAACCTCCTCTCTCAAAGACTTATTTTCTTCTTAGGCACTACTCACTTGTTTTTACATACTGTCTAAAATCGATGCCAATGCTTTCAAATCAATTTCTTCTGCCATACCGCCCAGGAGGTGATCTAAATTTCCAAATTGGAAATGGCACTTCAATCTGTCAAGACTCACTGCTTTTCGATCGCCTCTGGAATGGATGACCAGTCCCCAAATCCCCTATACTACTATGCATGACAAAACACTAGAAGGTCTGTCACGTACACCAGCAGGGGGGAAAGGGGAAGTGGAAAAGAAAATAGAGACTGCCTCAATCGTCTGGTGCTTCTGTCACTGTTCTTCAGTTCTTGCACCTAAAAAATAACATAAACAATTACTTTGTTACCTAGAATACCTTTCTATTGATTGTCTTACTTTGCTCATTTATGTGTGTGTAAATTACCTGACTTGCTTTTGAGGGAGGAATCACAGTTTGGTAACTTTTTCTTGAAAATCCATGAAATTGAGTAAGAGGGATTCCAATGTTAAATGCTTTCTTTTCAATAAATTGTAACTTGTGCGTTGCTGTAATTGAGTGTTTTGTATTGCTACTTTAACTTTTGTAAAAGTCTGTTATATTGTCTCTTGTCTTGTCTGTATTTTCTTTAGTCTCTTGATGATTCTTTGGTTCAAACAATTTCTCTACTAACACTTCATACTTTCTTTTCTTTGTAGTCAATTGTTGTAGCTTAAGATAGTCTTTGCTATGTTTCTGTAGAGATCTATGCCTTTACAACTTCTGTTGATTTTAAATTACTCTTTATATATCTTGAGGATATATTCTCTTTTTAAAATGAACTTCAAATGCTTGTGTTTTGTCTACTAAGATAAAACGCCATAGAACATTAAAAGGAACAGTCTTACTTGAAGATTAGAGAACCCATCTCTTAACAGAAGGCTCTTTTGTGCTGAACTCGACTCTCTTTTTCTTCTATGACTTCCCAGAATTATTATTAGTGGAAGTTCAAAGCTCAAATATCCTTAAACTAGATTTTATTCCTTTTTGAAACCGCTAACTGAAGGAGCGCGATAGACGTGCACTGCTACCGGCAACAATTTTAGTTGAAGTGCGACACGCATTGCATGTGCATGCTCATTAGAGACTCTTCTCACCTCGCGGCTGGACCAACTAGACCGTAAACCTTGCCACAGCAAAACAATGGCCGAATCAAACTGTCTTCCTTGCAGCTGAGTTAAGCGCTGCAAGATTACCCTGAGCAATAGTTTCCAACGTGGATATTTCTTAAACATTTCTTAAACATTAGACCCTTAAATCCAAAAGGAAACTTTTTAAGGAGCAAACTATTACAAGATAAAGGATTCCTGACACTTAGCCCCCTCGCACCGGGGGGGGGGGGCTACGGGGGCCTTTGTTACTCCACTGTGCATGGTGTGACCTCCAGCCACTGCCTGCAACCAATCCATCATGGGAGGTTCATTTGCACAGTGGACAGCCTTTCATTGTGTCTGTTGTGGGTGAGACCAACGGTCTCAAAGCTGTACACTGCATGGGCAACTTGCAGGATAATAATTCTGGCTACAACATGTGTCTCACCCTCCATGGTAGTTCAGCCTCCATTCCACACAGCTTTTGGCCATGCTCGTTGGTCTCCCTCTGGTCCAAGAATCTTGGCATGGTCTTGCTCAATTGGGTGGGTGGTAGATTGGTAGAAACTGCATTTGCTAGTGTGCATGAGGGCCCCTCCTGCTTTGAAGCATGTACCAGTCTTGGTCTACAATGTTGGTGGTAGCTTGACTAATGCAGGAGCTTGCGGTAGCATGGCACTAATGGTTGTGAAGAAGATTGAGGGGCATATTTATGTATCTGTAATGCAACGCAGCAAGCCACCTTGCTCCGCTGCATGACAAGGAAAAGGCAGGAATCAGGGCCGTAGCCACAAGGGGCATTTGAGGGTCGGGCCAGCCCCTCCCCAAACGACCGAGGACCCTGGCACAGTATATAGGTGCTGGAGTTCAGAAGATGAAGGAGCAATAAAAATGCTTTTAAATTTTGGTTTTTATCTTGTTACAAGACCGGTTAAATAAATGTCAAGCTGTTTTCTTACAAATTGATGCTTATTCTTTTATTGTGGAGATATTGCTTACTTTTCTTCCTTTGATGTCAAAGTGAGAGGATTTTGTAAAGTAAATTATGAGGCAATCTCTTTGTAGTACAGACAGGGTCACTGAAATAAGGCAGCAGTCGTGGTCTAAATTATGTAGCAATATTAACCAAAATATGTGGCAAGAAAACAAATTATTCTGTTTAACACGCCACATTTTGTAATAGTATCACTTCATTATTTTGCTACTTTTACACGTTAGCACTTTCTGGGTAAAGGTTTTACTTTATTGGTACCAGATCCACATCCAAATACCAATCGAAAATGTGACCAGTCAACCTTTGCGAAGGACCTTCCACTGCACGGCAGCACCCATTGCAGCATTTTTTGTAACTTTTGATCTGTTTTTTGTTAAAATCTGCAGATTATGTGGCAAATGCATTAAATTCATAAATATGTGGTGAAGGCTACTGCCGCTGAATCACATAATTCCGCAGCCGCAGAATCACATAATCTCAATGGCCTTGTATGCAGGGAGTGTGAAAAGAAATACTGTAGGATGTCAATTTGTTTAGAATTCACAAAAAATATAAATAGCTGTAAGTAAACTGTACAAATATTTCAACATCTACCAGCAGTTACAAAAGCACAAATGAAGAACATTTTGTTTTGCAATTCTGAAGTAATGGAAACAAAGATTTTAATAGGATCCAAACAAATCTTGTTTATTCACAAGCAATAAATATTGTATTTTATTGCACATTAGTATACCACTTACTACACATATGTACGGCACTGAAGTGCTTACCTTCATGAACAGCAAGGTATGCCTGATAGGGTGGTATGTGGTTAGCAGGGTGTTGTCTTTGTTGTGTGATCCAATGTGGGAAATTTTCCAAGTTGTGCGTGAAGACCACCGAAGTGCGATTATCATGTTATGAGATGCAGCATGTAGCAGTGTCGTGGATGATGAGATGTGAGCAGGACAGATGCACAATTAGTGGTTCTTCAGTATGCTGGCAGCCTATAACAGCTCTGTGAGTCCCATTACGGTATCTCCTACGATTATAGTCTGCTTAGCTGGTTACTGAATTGGGCTGTTCAATAGGAAATTTTGGGGTAGATTTGTTTACATTTCACACAACTCAGTGGAGTGAAACAAGTTGCTGCACTGTGCTGTGTGAATGGCAGATAGCAGAAATGCGCCATTTTCACAAAGTTATGGTGCATTTCTGCTGCATACTAGCATTGGTGCACTGCGTACTACCTAGCGCCAATGCAAGCACCCTTGCGCTATGGTGCCTTCATTACAGGCAGGAGTGTTGTTTTGCAGGAATGGACAAATTCCTGCACAAACACAATACATAGAGGCATATTCGTCTTTCTATGTGCGCTGCATAATCACAAAAGTGAAGCAAGCCCAATGCAAAATCTTAGTAAATCTGCCCCCTAGTGTAAAGTTCTGGGACAGAGCTGGCATTGTTGGCAGGAGAGAGAATGTGTATTGTTACCATGATCTCATGTCTGAAAGCCGTTGTGAGATATACAAAAAGTGCCTATAGTGTATAGGTAATTGGGAGCTGTAGTCATGGATGAGATTAAAGTCCTTTAATTGATTGACCCACAGTGTGTGACAGACCTCTTCAGTTATTCCATGCCTGTTCATTTAGTGATGGCTGGTTTATTGGCTGTGCAGTGCTGGTGATGGACAACCCTCATAGCAGATATATCTTATGTGAATGTAAGGGGTGTAAGTTACAGTTGGCTGCCAAACCGCTGAGTGTTATTGTATTTGTATTAGTGTGGGCCAAAAATGTTATGTATGAACTTACATAACTATATAATACCCCGGCAAAGCATAGGTCAGCTGTTCTTAACTTACCTGCTTACCAAAAGTAGTTTTCGGGTTGGGTTGTTTCCAATCTGTGGATCGTCAGCTGAAGATTGAGCTTGAGGGTGCCACTGTGTTTCCAGGTTCTGTTGCTGGGATGTGTGGTGGTGTAGTTGCCTTGGAATTAGCCAAGTTTTCAACTGTCTTCTGAAGTGTATAGGTTCCTCAATTCTTCGAATGCTGGCTGGTAAGGTGTTCCAGAGTTTGGCGGCTTTCTTATGGTAAGGTGGTATAATAAGTGGTGCAAGCCTGGGGTGCAGTGTACTGATTTGTTTGTATTGCTTGAATTTAGTTTGTATGTATAGGTTTCCTTTTCCTTGGAGGCTCTGTGAACAATGCAAAGTGCCTTGAATATTGCCCTTCTTGCTATAGCTAGCCAGTGGAGTCATGTGTTCTCTTGGGTGAAGGCACAGAAGAAATATTGCAGCAGTATTTTTGATGAGTTGTAGTTTGTGTGTTATGGATGTGGGTGTGCCGAGGTATAGTCCGTTGGCATAGTCAAGTTTGGAAACTACGACTGTGAGGATGGCTTGCATTTTCTGTTCGTATCTAAGGTATGGGAGGATGCAAAGTAGTCTTTTCATTGCATAGAAGGCACTCCGTTTTAAGTTAGCATGTGGTATCAAATATGGATCTGAATCCATGGTTACCCCAAGGTTTCTGATTTCTTTTGTTATTGTTGGGTGGGCCTCATGTTCCTTTGGCCATATGGTAGTAGGCTGGTATTTTTGTCACTGTCTGCAGGTAATAAGCTCTTTCTTGTGGCATTTAGCTTCAGATGGTTATACATCATCCAGGTGTTTATGGCCCGAAGACAGTCATCAAGTTTTAAATTGTAGAGGTAATTCAGACCATCCATTATTAGAACTGTTTTGGGTGTCATCCACATAGCTAGAACAGGTGAAGTCGAATGATTCAACCAGGTTAGGTAAGGAGGTTAGGTAGATGTTGAATAGCAGAGGGGATATGATGGACCAATGTGTGACATCAGAGTGTTGTACGTGACAAGCAAATAGGAAACTCAAACCTACCAGTCATTCAGAAGTAATACCCAATCCAGATTTGATTAGCCTATTGTGCTGGGGCAGAGTTATCACATGTCAGGTCTGAGTTATATTTGACTGACACTGCTCCAACTGGCCTGTTGTGAAATATAGCCTGGTGATATTAGGTATCTGCTCTACAGATTGGTATTTTGTTTGCAGGAGCCACATAGTTTGTTAGGTTAATGTGCCTGCAGAAGAGGGCTGCAAATACCACAACTAGCAGCTGTGTGAATCTAAAATGACACAGTATAGACTGCCATGTCACTAAGGGCTGCTATAACAGACTCTCTTTCAAAAAAGGTTCAATATCTAGATAACCCTGCCGGGGTCAACACAATGAGGATTCATCTCCTTCAACCAAATAACGTGGAAACCATAATCAGGGCATTTGAGGCTGAAAGCATTTAATTATAATTTACCTCTCTAGACATCTCAGTCACTTGTGGCTCCCCACATATTCCATTAGTGTGATCTGCCTTCACTTTTGTTTTGCTGTGTAAAGTCAGCGAGCACAGCATGCTGCCCAACACAGCAAAACAACAATCAAACCTGGGACTCGTGGGAAGCAATTCCCTCGTGTACCAACTTTGATTTTGGAAGAGAAAATGTTTCCAGTGTTTTCACCAGAAACATATTCTTTCCTAGTACAGTGGATGACCCATTGAAGTCCACTGCACTGTGAAAGTAGTGTGTTGGATGTCAAAGGGCTGTCTGCCTTAAAGCAGTAAAAACTCACCAAATTCATGCATCCGATGTCCTGTCCAAAAAGAATTGCAATAATCTGTGGGAATATGATGGCCACATTGCATTACCTTCTTTGTCCCATGATCGTAACAAACGTCTCCAGTTGCAGGGGCCCACAGAATGGGAGGCTTCTGGGACTGGGGAACAGCGAAAAGCACAGTGGTCACAGAGAGGTGGCAGGTGCTACTAATAGCCTTGCACAGCCAAGAGAAAGTCTCAGTTGCTATACATGGTCTATGGAGAAGAGGGCTGGAGCGAGAATACAAAATATTGAGAAGTACAAGGAAGATGGAAGATAGAGAGGAGAACTTCTAGAGAAGGAAAGAAGATAACGAGAAAGAAAGGAGAGTAAATAGAAAAGGGCAAAAGAAAGCAGGAGAGATAGGAATGGGAAGATACATGCAGTAGCAAACAAAAAGGGATAGCGGGGAGCAGGTTGAGGGAGGCAACCGGGATGGAGATTTGGATAAAATAGAGACAGTAAGAGAGAGCCTAAATGACAAAAATAATAGCTAGGTACATGGAGACAAATGATGAGTGGTGATATTACTGGAAATTATAGAGTATCATGTTTTGGCCAATAGACCTGGCCCAATGTGATTTCAAAGCACTATTTTGCTCTTTATCTTCTAAAAGGGGACTTAGTGTAAGATCCAAAAATCACCTTGCATAGTGGTCTTTAAAATCCTAATAAGGTCGAACCATTGTTACTTGATCTCCAATGCTTTTTGCAAAGTGCTTAACAATGGCACCCTCTTGGTATTTGATACTATATGCTTTTTGTGAGAAGCACTGGCACCTTCACTTTTAATGCATATAATAATACATATCAGTCATGTCTACATTTGCTGAAATCGTCACTGAAAAGTATAACCTACTTGCTGAGAAGTTACAATTATGCTAAGGAGGTGATTTGCCTTTCTAGTGTACATTTAAATAGGGCAGTCTCTTAACGGTTTCATAACATGAAGCTTGACTTTTATCTGCACCTGAAGTAATGGCAAACAACCCCCGTGCAATTAAATATTTTCCATTTCCAGTACACAGGGCAGGCTTCTATGCTTTCTACTCACCACTCAGAAAAGCCCATTCTTGTCCAAGTAATGTTAGCCGCGTATTGGGTGCCACCTTGAGGGTCCTATGCAAGGAGTCTCCTGCATGTAAACGAGCAGAGAATTTCCATAATTCTGGAAGTGGAGGACTCTGTACCATCCAAGTGGGAGGTGCCATGCAAGCACCATCAAAGAGAGAACTTATTACAGAGCAGAATCCTAGATGCAAACTCAGAGTATTAGAGGCAGTACTGCTACTAGTGACCCCCGCCGGGCCACAGACCTCAAGTGGAATCATCAGGGGCTCACCCAATCACCTATAATTTACCATGCATACCTGTCTTGCTCGTCGATGTCTAACAAAAGGTCTTCTCTTGTACAACACCTTTCATACATCTGCCTGTAACTATGCGGGATACAGGCCAATGTCAGAACGTACTTCAAGTCCATGCAGTTTCTATTGATGCTTTTGGTGAAATGTAAATGATCTATTCATCTCGTGCCACAACCTTACAGTCCCGGCCCCTTTAGTCTGTGGTGCTTGCACCCACTGGCAGAGTACAAGGGTGGGCGGTACTAGCCCCTCTGCTGTCAGGCTCTTTAAGCCAGTAAACTTCGATCCCAGTTGTTGTGCATCAGGAGGGTGGTTCTTTTTGGTTCAAATATTTTTTATTGATTCTTTTGCAAAAGATAACAAACTTGAAGACAGTGTCAGAATAAGTTCCTGAAAAGAGTGCAGTACTGCATTAGGAAGCATGTTGAATAGATACTGCACCATTATGCATGTATATAAGAGGGGTATAGAATAGAAATAGGGGGTTAAGACTGTGCATATTTCTACAACAGGATTCAGTTGAGTCATCAGCTGGTTTCGTTGCATAACTTGTTCATAATAACGACATGAATGAATTTACATTGTAATAACATAATTCATACATTGAGTGCTATATTTCAGCGGCGTATCGGGTGATATATTATCACTGTTAATAATGCACAAGGAAAATAACTGTTAGCACACAGATATCTATCCAGAATGCAGCAGTAAGAGTGCTTCTGGGTCTTTCTTGCAGGACCAGTGCCAGGCAACACCTCCGAGATCTGCATTGGCTTTCAGTGGGAAGTCGCGTTTTGTTTAAAGCCCTCACCCTTGCTCATGGTGCTCTATACAATTTGGGGCCCCCCTATCTCAGGAGACGCTTTAACTTCTATGCGCCTTCCAGACAGCTCCGGTCTACAACACAGTGCTTAGCCACTATTCCACGGTACCGACTAGCCGGAACAGGGGGAAGATCCCTCGCTTTTAGGGCGGCTAAGGCTTGGAATACTCTCCCCCATGACTTGCGAAAAATTCAAGACCTCAGGCTCTTTAAGAAGCAGCTAAAAACCGTGCTTTTTAATTAATCTTCTGCTCTACGATCACCCTTTGTCTCACTCCCACTGGATTTAGCGCCGGTACACTCTTGAGTATCCGAACGCTTTATAAATCTGCGATAACATAACATAACATAACATATAAGAGGTAAGAAGGTGATAGTGAGGTAGGTGTCAGGGTTGTGCTAGGTCAACTGGAGGGGCCCACATGGTGAGGTGCAGCCATATACTGATTCGTGATTGTGTGGATGTGGATTAAGATACTCCGACTGTAGTGCAAGTTTCTGGGCTTAAGGGGGATTGAAACCTAAGGAAGTGACATCAAGCAAGTCCTACATCGGTCAGTGTTTCGGATGCCATGGTGAGAGCTGTAGTGAGATATTGTCTGCTCCTCCAAGAAAGGTGAGTCGTTCTTGCCACATCCGGAACAAGATTATGTAGAAGTTTTTCCAGTTGTTAGGAATCAATTTGCAGGCAAGAGTGAGCATTAGGTCTAGTAAACATCACCAGTCAAAACAAGCACAACATTAACACCACTATGGAAATGATCCTACAAAAATCTTGCAGACATTCATGACCTGGCCAAATCCACTAAAGATAACACTGAGATAATGCAAAGTGAGATCTGGGCAATCTGCCAGGGCATCAGAGAAACTAACTCCAGAATCACAGAGGGTGAGAGTAGAACTAGCAAGGTAGAGTATTCAGAGACCAAAACGAGGAAAATCATCTTAATGCTTAACACCACCAGCCGCTCGCTTGCTAAGGACCTCTCAGAGCTGGAAGAAAGAACTAGACATGGAAACCTTCATATCTTTGGAATACCGGAGGAGAAGAAGATTTTGCGGGTTCCTGTATTCTCTTTTTATAGAAATGGCTCACACAAGCCACAAACTCAACATTCAATAAAACTCTAGAATTTGACAGTGCGCACAGAGTACCACGGAGGAAAATTCGGAATCAAACATTCCCATGGTAGCTGACCCTACCTAAACACTAATGACCTTCCAAGTTGCCGGGTGATAGAGATTTTTGTTAAGTCTGACATACAGTTTACCTATTATTGTTACGATGCTCTCAGGGCATGAGATTTGAACTATAGTAGAATATAATGTAACCTAATCTGCTCACATCGTGTTGACAATCCCACTAGTTAGTAGTTTGTAGTTCCGAAAGTACAGCAGGGATTAACACCCTTTCATTCAATATGTTGAATCACAGCTACACTTCGGCTCAGTGAATGACCATAATAATGTGTTGTTTTTCTTCAAAACCTTAAAAATTGCTTCCCTTTTGAAGAAATGTACAGTACTGCATATACTTTGTCTCATTACTCTGTTTCCTGGAGGAGAGATTCTTCCTCTTATCAGTATTCGTGATGGTTACTTGGGGGAAGGGGTGTGACGGGGGGCACTACGGAAATGGTATTGTGTGTTTAAATATTTTTCTTTATTACCCTCATTTTCAGCAGTTCTTTTGATTCTACTTTATGTATATTATTTGTCAGCACTTCAATGAGATGGTACTTTCATACAAGCATAGGTACAAATTACAGAAAATATTCTGCGCCGCCCCAGATCCAAAGGTGGTCCATATGTGGAATTCGAGGTCACTCTGGTAACGATGATGATATCTATAGCATAACTCACTTACTCTTGATATCACACGGAAACTTGAACCATAGAACCCTCCTGAATACATGGCCGGCAGGGGGGAAAACAGATGTAGATCAGTGTACCAAAATATTATGATGACTTCCACATCACAAAACATTAAAATAATCTCCCTAAAAGGAGTCAACTACCGAATCAAAATAATGAAAATCTTTGACTATTGAACAGAAAGGAGACATCATCCTTCTTCAAAAAACCAAGTATGATTCCACACAGTTCAACTCACTTAGAAATTACCAATTCTCAGACATAGCATGCTCCGTTGCGATCAGTAAGAAAAATGGGGTTCTAACACTGGTCACCAGGAAATCCAGAATCGAGTTAGTATCAATCAATCAATCAAAGATTTGTGAAGTGTGGCTACTTACCCATGAGGGTCTCAAGGCGCTGGGTGGGGGCTGCTGATCCATCTGGCATGGAAGTTCAATCGAAGAGCCAGGTCTTGAGGTCCTTCCTGAACTGGGTCAATGTTGTGGATTGCCAGAGGTGGAGGGTCAGGGTGTTCCAGGTCTTGGCGGTGAGGTAGGAGAAGGATCTTCCTCCGGTTCTGAACTTATGGATCTATGGAACGGAGGCTAGGGAGAGTTGGGCGGAGCAGAGTGGTCTGGCGGGTGTGTGGAAAGCGAGGCGGTGGTTGAGACATTCTGGTCCTGCATCGTGGAGGGCCTTGTGTGCATGTGTGAGGCGCTAGAAGGTGATTCTCTTGTTGATAGGGAGCCAGTGGAGTTGTCAGCGGTGTTGTGTCATGTAGCTGTGGCGGGGGATGTTGAGGACCAATCTGCCTGCGGCATTTTGAACGTTCTGCAGTTACCTGAGCTGTTTCTGGGTGACGCTGGTATAGAGTGCATTGCCGTAGTCAAGTCTACTGGTGATGAGTGCGTGGGTGACCATCTTTCTGGATTCTGTGGGGAGGCATCTGAATGTCTTTTGAAGCAGGCAGAGCATGTAGGAACAGGTTGAGAATACTGTGTTCATTTGGCGGTTCATTGAGAGCGAGGAGTCCAGGATGATGCATAGGTTGCGTGCGTGG
The DNA here is from genome assembly GCA_963921515.1 of Calotriton arnoldi. Taxonomy (NCBI): domain Eukaryota; kingdom Metazoa; phylum Chordata; class Amphibia; order Caudata; family Salamandridae; genus Calotriton; species Calotriton arnoldi. The sequence continues at coordinate 129,282 of CAWUFW010003172.1, read as the reverse complement.
TCCATAGGGGTGGGAGGGGTTCCTTTTGTGGCGGGCCATCAGGAGTCATCCCAGGCTGAGGGTGTGTGTCCCAAGATGAGTACTTCGGTCTTGCCCGAGTTGAGCTTGACGCAGCTGTCTTGCATCCAGGTAGCATCTGCCTTCATTCCATTGTGAAAGTTGATTCTGGTGGCTGTGGGTTCGTTGGTGAGGGAGATGATTAGCTGGGTGTTGTCGGCATAGGAGGCAATGTTGAGTCTGTGGCTTCTGATAATGGTTGTGAGGGGAGCGATGTAGATGTTGAAGAGGGTGGGGCTCAGGGAGGAGCCCTGGGGCACCCTGCAGCTGATCTCCGTAGGTTCTGAGAGGAACAGGGGTAGTCTGGCTTGTTGTGTTTGGCCGGTCAGGAAGGAATGGATCCAGTTCAGTGCCTTGATGCTAATGCCAGCGTTGTTGTTTATCTACTAATATGTAGAAATTCTTTAAGTGAGGTTGACAAGACTACAATTGAAACAAGAGTGATCTCAGATTCCTCCTGCATTATCTTATCTGTTACCGATCCTGATCCAAGCCTAAAACAACCCCTCTGGAGATTTAATGATGAAATCTTATTGTGCCAAATCAACAAGCACCTAATTTAAAACTCTATCAGGAACTTCCTTATAGATAGTAAAGAAAATTACTCATGAGACCTTGTGAGATGGGAAGCATTAAAGGCAACAGTAAGAGGAGTAATTCCCAAAATAAGTGCAAATATGAAATTCAACTCGACACTAGCAGAGATAATAAAATCATAAGCCGGTATTTGGATAAGCGAATCCATCAAAGCCTTATCATCCTATCTAAAATGTAACCTTCAAAAGTATACCATCGACACAATCAAAGACATGAAAGGCACCATACATACCAATACGAGTAAGATAGCGGATATATTCAAAGATTTCTACCAAAAACTATATGACAATAATCCTACATTAGACTATATTAAATGCAAACAATACTTAGAAGAAGCTAGGCTGCCTATCCTATCAGAACAAGGAAAAGACTAAAGTAATGGTCCAATCACCCGAGAGGAAATTGAAGAAACCATTAAATAGCTCAAAACAAGCAAAACATCAGGCCCTGATGGCTATAACGCAAAACTCTTCAAGACATTTTCAATATCTTTAACCCCACCTCTCTTAAGACTCTATACGCACTGTGCAAGGTCGGGTTATAGTCACGGGTACCCCAGCTGAAGCTATCATAACATTAATACCAAAAGATAGTAAGATCCCCTGCTACCAAAATATTATAGGCCAACCTCATTAATCAATCTCGACTGAAAAATGTATGCCATGATATTATCCAGCCATCAACAAAAATATATATCCAATCTTATTCACCCCTCCCAAGTGGGATTCCTGAAATACAGACTTTCCGGTGATAGTACTTGAATCTTACACCACGCCCCAGAGAAAGCCAAAGTAATAAAATCCCCAACAGTAGCATTTAGATTGGACCAGAGAAAGTGTTCGACAAGTTTGACTGGACGTACTTAAACTTAGTCCTGGAGAACTTCAACCTATGTGAACCTTTGATTCGTTGATTATGGCCCTCTACCACAAACCAATAGTTAAAGTCAGAGCAGGTGGCACTATCTCCTCCTCTCTCCAGCTGAGACAGGGAACCAGACAAGGGTGTTCCCTCTCGCCACCTCTATTAACACCAGAACCTTTTCTATACCACCTGAGAGAAGAAGAAGACATACCTGTCATCATGTTCGGTAAAACCACAACAAAATTGCTGCCTACGAGTATGACATCTTAGTTGTCTCCAAAAAGGCACACTCCACCATACCAGCCCTAATGTCAACAATCCAAGAATTCTCTGGGATCTTTGGATACACTCTTAATAAAGACAAGTCCGAATTTAAACTTCTTAATAACCAGGGTAACAAAGACATACCAGAGAACTCTGGGATTGCATGGCAACTGGGCTGTATTAAATATTTAGGACTAGCATTCACCAAGATCGTATAACACCCTTAGAGATCAATGAAAGCACTTTACTTAATGAAATAATTCACTGCGGGACGGATGGTCACTTAAATTCCTTTCATGGTGGGGAAGAGCCAAAGCATTAAAAATGGTGAGTACACCCCTGGGTAATTACTTCATCAGCATTCTACCTATGAAGACTTCTTAAAAAAGGTCGATAACATTTTTAACAAATTTCTCTGGCAAGGTAAGAAACCTACAATCTCAATAAAAAAACTTAGACTGGCTAAAGACAGGGGTGGACTAGGCCTCCCCAACTTTAGAAACTACCAAACAGCCTATCTCTGTAAACAGGGCACCAAGTGGTTTTGTTAATGACTCAGAATCAGTAGCAGCTGGTGTTGTGGAATAGTGGCGGGTGCGGGGAAAGGGTCAAGGGACAACAAAATAAAAACGTACCTGCAGCCGTCCGCTTTGTGCACTTCTGCTCCTCTACTAAGCAGGTGCAGGCACAGGCTCCCAGATTCCAATGGGGTCAATCCTGACGCTTCCCCTATGCTGCTCGAAGCATCGTCAGGATTGACCTGAGCACTCTGAATTTGCACTCCCAGTGAGAAGGGGAGCCTGTGCTTGGCGTCTCCAAGCTAGCAACTTAGCTCGGGTTGGAGACAGCCAGCCAAACCGTCATGCGCACTGACAACAGTGCCCACCACTCTCTCTACAGCATTTCATTCTCCATGGCCAGCCTCCTCAGACTGGCAGGAAAGGAAAATTAAAATGATAATAAAATGTGTTTATAATTGTTTTATTTTTCCTTTCCTGTTGTTTTGAGGCAGCTGACAAGGGTGGCGAAGCTCCTCTGCCATAGCGGAGGAGCTGCCGCTGCTCGAAATACCAACTGGTCTGGGTTGCAGTGGAAAGATCACTCATAAAAGATTTGCCCCTCACTGTGATGCTGCCAATGCACACCTCCCAACTTCCCCGCTCTAAATACATCCTACAGAATCCTAAGAAAGCTCTCTTGAGATTAGACAGCCGCTCACAGGTCAAAATGTGTAACTGCAACAGGGCACCCATAAGGCATAACCCCAAATTAAAAACCGGGAGGGTGGTTCTAACCCATCCGCTTCCTCGCCCTTGGAGTGCCTGAAGCTTGCAGCCAATGATGGTGTAGCAGATAGGCAGTACTAGCCCCCCGCGGCCATTTTGAGCTACTTTGCACTACTTTGCCACAAAGGAGCATTGTGTGGGTGGTACATGGGTGCTCCCAAGCATCCAGTTATAGGTTTGTTTTGATAAGAATCCCTTTTGTAGACAGCGGTTTATGCCACATAATGATGCCTTCTCAAAGCAGGTGTTACAGCGCATCCACTTTACAGCACTGTACAGCACACATGAGAAGTGGAACATTAATGAATGCATAGTTTTTATACTCGACAAGTCCCCTTCCAGTACAAACCCTATGCTTGACGGAATGCAATAGATATAGTGATGTTCTCTCTGTCTTTCATGCAATGCAGTGTAGTAACTATAGCTGCACTGCACTGTGTGAAAAATTAGTAAGTCTGTCCCAATATTTTTTGTGAAATCTGCAAATGATGTGGTAAATCTGGTAAAGCAATAAATATGTAGTAAACTCTGCACACACAGAGTTGCATACATCCAATTGTCAATCAACAATGTGTTATAACACAACTGTGTTATCAACAATGTATTCTTGAACGGTAAACATGAAAGGTAAACAAAGAAGAACTAATTAGCCCAAAATATGCATTATGTTTGGTGTGTTAATTATGGTTTGTATGAAAGGTGTGCAACATATGGTTTGTGGAGCCAACCGCTAATGGAGGATTTCAGGATGGTTTTGTTTTCATCTTTTACGATAACTACACTTTAACTGTTATCAGTTTTTTAAGCTGCATTTAAATATAATGACCTATTCTAACCAGAGCTTCACATTAGTTGTTTTATTAATGTGGTATTTTACTAGTGGTTGTGTGACTGTATGTGCCTGGTGTGTGGTAAGTGTGTTAGTGGCTGATAATGCATCACTCTGCAGCCTGCCCCATCTTCTGCAGGCCCATCAGCCTTGTGCAGCAGGGCTGACTGCAAGGCCTGGACACAGGCCAGAGCCTGCCCCAACCCACCCATCCTGAGGCTAAGCACCTCTGCCCGTAACACTCCCTCTTGTGCAATAGTGGTTTGCCTCAGGCACTCAACTTCCCATTCGGCCAACTGCCAGCAGCACTTGTAGGTTTCAAGTTTACCCAATTCTGATGTCTCAACTTTCATGTAAATCAAACAAAGTTAATAACATATCAAAGCTTCCTTCACCCAAATTTTAATTTGACATATTTTGTCTTTATGAAACCTGGGATTGTGGGCCTTTTACATACAGAAAGATAAGAACTCAATGTCCCCTGCAGGAAAATCACCATATCAGAAGTAAGTTAAGCATGCCAAGGGTCTGCCTGTTTTCATGGGAATGGAAAATTGCACCAAACTTATTACAAATCAAAGCTTTTTGGACCCCCTGGTTGGATCTCATTGCAACCTGATATCCTTGGACTGCCCTTAACTTACTAAAAGCTTGCAGAGTCCATTGAAGGTTCATAATAATGGTTTACAACATGGGCATGCTTTTATGAAACCCACTTTAACTGGGCCCCCTTGATAGATTCCTCAAAATATCACGAGTGAGCTAAGCATGCTAATTGTCTACCAGTTGTCATGCAGATTTATGAGACTGGGACAAAGTTATTCTTTAAATCCCCTTTGATTTTGTCTTCCCTTGTTGGTCTGCAGGAAACCTGAGATTTCTGCACCAGGCTTCACTTGCTGATCACCTGTCAAAGTTCTTGTAGATTCCTTGAAAAGCATCAAAGTGGTTAGCACATGAAAACATGTTTCTCCCTCTTTTAACTTTGTCCCACCCCAAATCTCCACAAAATGTCTCATAATCACAGAAGGCTAAACACACAATAGCTGTGCCAAATTCAATATGGTTTGATCATGGAAATAAGCATTATAAACAAGTGAACACTCTTCTGTACCTTCTTTCAACTCTGCCACTGACAATCTGAACAAACTTACAACTATGAAGAGTAAACAAAACATGCCAGCAAAATTCTGAGATGGATAAAAGCAGCACATTATGGGGTATATTTACAAATCCCTGCACCACCACAACATTCACATTGGGGCATTCCCTCATTCATATTAGGGCGTTCCCTCATTCACATTGGGGCGTTCCCTCATTCACATTGAGGCATGCCCTCTATCACATTGGGGCGTTCCCTCATTCACAGCCCTCATTCACATTGGGGCGTTCCCTCATTCACATTGGGGCGTGCTCTCATTCACATGGGGCGTGACCTGATTCACATTGGGGCGTTCCCTCATTCACATTGTGGCGTTCCCTCATTCACATTGTGGCATTCCCTCATTCATATTAGGGCGTTCTCTCATTCATATTAGGGTGTGCTCTCATTCACATGGGGCGTGACCTGATTCACATTGGGGCGTTCCCTCATTCACATTGGGGCATTCCCTCATTCCCAGCCCTCATTCACATTGGGGCGTTCCCTCATTCACATTGGGGCATGCCCTCATTCACATTGGGGCATTCCCTAATTCCCAGCCCTCATTCACATTGGGGCGTTCCCTCATTCACATTGGGGCATGCCCTCATTCACATTGGGGCATTCCCTCATTCACAGCCCTCATTCACATTGGGGCGTTCCCTCATTCAAATTGGGGCGTGCTCTCATTCACATGGGGCGTGACCTGATTCACATTGGGGCGTTCCCTCATTCACATTGTGGCGTTCCCTCATTCACATTGTGGCGTTCCCTCATTCATATTAGGGCGTGCTCTCATTCACATGGGGCGTGACCTGATTCACATTGGGGCGTTCCCTCATTCACATTGTGGCGTTCCCTCATTCATATTAGGGCATGCTCTCATTCACATGACGTAAACGCTTTGTCATTGTGCCTGCGCTGTATTATGGACACGCACTTAGAGGAATATAGGCTGTCAGGACGAGCATTGAGGGGCTTATTTACACGCCCCTTGCGTTGCTGGTGCGTCACTTGATGCTCCGCGCAGATATGGTGTAAGGCAACTTCATCATGGAAGCGTTTTTGAGAATTCACAGATTTACAAGGATCTGTAAACCTGGGAATGCGTCAAAATGGCATGCTTCCCCAGGGCAGGCGCAACGAGGAGAAATATATTTATTTGTCCTCGTTTTTTCCACTTTCTATGTGTGTTGCATTTTGCAGCACACATAGAAAGAGAAAATGCCTCCATGTATTGATTTTGTGCAGAAGGGGCACCTTCCAGCACAAAAACAATCCTGTTAACAATGCAGACACCATTGTACCATGATGTAAAGTGGCCTGCATTGGCGCAAGGCAGCCAAAACTGTGCCAGTACAGTGGGAAAGGATAGGAATGCGCCATATATCATACATATGCCCTTTCCTTTAGACACAGGGCAGCGCAGAAAAGAGACTTGCTGTGCTGCCCTGCGTCAACATCTCATAAATGAGGCCCTGAGGGTGTACCCCAAAAAGCTCCCAGAGGGCAGCACTCTGGAGGATGTTAAGGGGGTCACATGGTCCACCCAAACAGCTCCTTGTAGGCGGGTGCAGTCATTCACTACATCCACCTGCAGTGGGATATCTGGTCACATCTGAAGTGCAGGAACGTGCCCCCTGCATAGTGAAAGATGGAGCGGCTGCTTCAAGAACCCACCCTGTCTTTCAATAATGAGCTGCCCGCAACCTAGGAGTTAGTGTGATAGAGCGCCATGTTATGGAGAAATTGTAGGGGTGCATCACCGTTAGTACGCACCCGAATATATCCAGTTATATATCGATGAATGGTCAGTAAAATGTAGTTCTGAACCGCATTTATTAGAGTGAATAGAAGAGTAATTGTGCTTTTATAGTCATGCAACTGTAATGTTTAATTGAAACGTGGTCAAAATGATGCATAAATGAATCAGCGCATGTGTAATCGAGATGCAGTAGCTTAAACGTGTACCATATTAAGTTGCACGTGTAGTTCCCTTTCGCATATGAAACGTAATGAACCAATGCTTATATAGAAATGACTAGAATTGTGTGTTTAAATTGTGTAAAGGCCTGACTGCATATACGTCAAGGAAAGGCCTGTTCGTTCCTATGTTAGCTTAATATTGTAGGCCAAGAAGGTGTTCTCTTGGGAAGGCTCTCTGGGCACCGATGGTGGAATTAATTAGCAGAGTGAAAAGATTCTGTTGAATTGTATCTTCCATTGCAGGTGCAAGGACACATGCCTGGTTAGTGAAAGACTGGCTCTTTGTTTCGCGAGTTAGGGTGGTGGGAGGCATTGAGATGGGAGTACACTGGAATGTAGGGATGATACTTTCAGCGGAGAAGGTGCCTGGGACTCAAGGTCGTTGTAACCGTCCTGGATGAAGTAAGAGTTTCGATGGAAAAGTACGAGAAGGAAGACCTGGCCGAAGAGGCGTAACAAGGGCGTGTTCAATTGTATTTGGGATTTGTATTAGGGACAGTGCCCCGAGGGGGGAGAGAGGAGAGGAGGTAGAGGAGAGGAGAGAGAAGGGTTAAGAGAGAGATCTACTAGGTAGGAGCATCTTAAATTGAGCTCGAAATCCTAAGTGAGTGTGCTTCTTAGGAAGCCTTCACAGCTGACACCTTTTCCTTTACTCTTGCCTGGGTAGAGTCGTTAAGTAGGTATGTCACCATAGCAATAGAGTAGGGACAGAATGATTTTATGTTAATTTAGATAAATGAAGAATAATATAGAGATTGGAGCAGTTATCGCTTGTTTAATACTTCTGGAGCTAACGATTCTTCTTATTCTGAGTCAGATGAGACTCCTGCGTAGGATGATGTTTGTATTAGTGCCCATCTATCTCTTTAACCTCGTGTTGAGGTGTTTGCACGTGCAGTTATTTTTGGCAGTAATAAACTCACAAAATTGAATTTGGAGTCAGTGGTCTTTTAAGGTAACAGAATTCTAAAATTGTTGCATAGACCTTTCTTCCCTTTACACTATTCAGCAGGTAAAAAGATCCTGGCGACACGGAGATCCTTAGAAAAGATAAGATCAGGATCAACGTTATCAAGTGTGTGGCTCCCCTGAGGGCAGAGCATTGACTGTAAAAGGGTGCACTGTCTCTGTTTGTGCCTGGTGCCCTGTAGTGCAAACTGCAACAGTGCACCTGAGACATAAAACGAGTCATGAAGTTTCTTCAATCAATTTGAAGAGTATCTATGTGAGGCTAGAAAAGGCTTTCAGACTTGGTTTAAAAAGATGAGGGTCTCAAAACAGTGGGTGTTTTCCACAGAAGGACTGGTTTGCAATCCCAACTTCACTTTAATATTTATGAGACAGGAGTCACTTTGTGACTGAATGCTGACATTTTTATTCAAAAGACAGGGGCTCTTTTAAATATAAAGGTTGCCATTGGGTGAAAGACATCGGGGGAAGCATGCACTGGTCCCGCTTCTGCCTCTTTCTCATGAAAATGTGTTACCACCCCCTTTACGGAGTGGGCGCCTATTCAGTTGGTCTGTGACTCAAATTGCAGTTGCAAAACATTGATAAATTCCATTGTGATTTGATAGGAGAGGGTTAAACTTCTTTTCCAACTTCTCCTCCCACTAATTCGAAATCAGTTGCAAACGCTAAGTCAATTCTGAAAACTAATGTGCCCTTAGCACATATATAATTGCATTTTAGCTGCAGCAGAATGCGAGCTTTGCAATCGCAAGAATATATGACGTTACAATGCAAACAATTACAACGCATGCCTTTACAATGCGGTTTTTACATCGCAACTACCATTACATCGCATGATTTTACAATGCATGCCATTACAACGCATTTTTAAAAACTACCATTACAATGCATACCATTACAACACATACCATTACAACGCATAATACTTTTAGGGTAACAGTGGGGTAAGTGTTGGATAGTGTAGGGATAAAAATTACTATTCCCACTCCAGTGAGTGCAACAGTAGGGTAAGTGTTGGATAGTGTAGGGGTAAAAATTACTATTCCTACTCCAATGAGTGCAACAGTAGGGAAAGTGTTGGATAGTGTAGGGGTGAAAATTACTATTCCCATGTACCCCAAAACCCATACCCACCCTAAAACAAAAAAATCTCCATTACTTACCTTATAATGCGTTGTAATGGCATGCGTTGTAATGGTATGTGTTGTAATGGCATGCGATGTAAAGGCAGTTGCGTTGTAACAGCTGCGTTGTAAAGGTAGTGCTTTGTAATGACTGTGTTGTAATGGTTGTTTCCCCAATCGTAAATATCAGACCTTGGGAAGCTCTGTGTAGGGCTGATATATACTGAACGCTAGGCTGACTTTGTGCAACAGCTGGAGTGGATCGGAGTCTGTCAGTTGTTTTAGGAAACCTGAAGACCTGCTGAAAACAGTAGCCCAAAAGATGGCCCGCCCTCAAATTAAGAGATGTGTGTTGTCTGCAGCATCAGACTTGGTGTGAAGCAAAGAAGACCTAGCTTTGTACTGTATCTGGAAGTAACGGATCACAGGATCAGAGGCATCTTAAAGATTCTGGGGACAGATCACTGACAGTGGACAGGCACACTCCTCCAAATTCTAAATGTGTTAATCAATTAATCAGTCAATCAGGGTTTGTAAAGCTCAGCTACTCACCCGTGAGGGTCTCAAGTCACTCAGGGGTAGGGTGGGGGGGGCTGCTGAACCGTCTGAGCGCTGGGGTTCAGTCGAAGAGCCAGGTCTTGAGATCCTTCCTGAATTGTGTCAGCAACGGGGATTGTCTGAGGTGGAGAGGCAGGGTGGTACAGGTCTTGGTGGCAAAGTAGGAGAAGGATTTTCCTCCGGTCCTGCTTTTGTGATTCTGAGGGACAGTGGTGAGGGCCAGCTGGGTGGAGCGGAGGTATCTGGTGGGTGCGTGGAATGAGAGGCGGTGGTTCAGGTATGCTGGTCCTGCATTGTGGAGGACTTGGTAGGCGTGTGTGAGGAGCTTGAAAGTGATTCTTTTGTTGACTGGGAGCCAGTGGAGTTCTCAGAGGTGTTTGGTGATATCGCTGTGGAGGGGGATGTCAAGGAACAGTCTGGCTGCAGCATTTTGAATGTACTGTGGTTTCCTGAGATGTTTCTGGGTGACACCGGTGTAGAGTGCATTGCCATAGTCAAGTCTGCTGCTGATGAGTGCGTGGGTGACCGTTTTTCTGGATTCGGTGGAGATCCATCTGAATGTCTTTCAATGCAGGTGAATACATCTAATAATAAGGGATAGTGATGTGTGTTTCAATTTTGTAACACAGCAGCAGCTCACCAATATTACTGCAAATAACCTCTACGACGCCCTTCCATTTCTCATATGAGAGGTCCTGTCATCAGGGCAAGACTCTGCAGAACAGAGCTGGCTCTATCATGAGGCCCCCTGAGAGGCTAGGGTCCTGGACCACGGCCCACTTTGCCCATGCCTTAAAACATCTCTGTACAAGATGAGCTCAGCCGGGAACCAGAACAAGAAGGAGAAACCGAAACTGAAAATAAGGGTGAAAAGGAACTTGTGCTCGAGTCCAGTAAGTGGACTATGTCATGCCAGGAAGGAAGTTTCTGAAGGCTGTTCCCATCTGGTACTCTCTTTTGAAAATGTGGTTTAAGTATTGCGTAGTCGTTTATTTTACAGCTTCCAGTCATGGCCTCTGTTTCTTATAATCTGTGTGGGGAACAGCATTTTCCAGGACGAGGTGAGGTCTGTTACCTTCCGGGTGAAGGCAGCTCTGTCAACTAGACCTGAATTTTAGGGCATTCATTAGGGCAAAAATGGTAGAAAGGGAGGCAGATGGGTACATTGCCCTGCTTACTTAACTCTAACACTTTATAACTGCTTTACTCCAGGAGAAGGCCTGGTGTACTATTCAGCCTGGTGCACAAACCAGAATATTTGTTACAAAGAGGAGCTAGAATGTGAAAGCTCTCGATAATGTCCTCCCCTTTCCGAAGGTGACCTAAGGAACAGTGGTTGGTGGATGGCTCCTCGCCACCCCTGATGTTACGGACATGCCTAAATGTTGGGGTTCATCTATGGGACCTTCTGTTAGAATCCAGCTACTTGGGCCCAATTCACAAAGATAAAGTTAAACCAAATGTTAAAATTTAGACATGAAGTCTAAGTTTAGACCTAAAGTATAACTTTACATCTGAAGTCCAACTTTATAACTGAAGTCTAAGTTTAGACCTAAAGTCTAACTTTACACCTGAAGTCCAGGTTTAGACCTGAAGTCAAAGATCAGACCTAGAGTCTAACTTGACCAAAAGTCTAACTTTTCTACTTTTAAAGTTAGACTTTTGGCCTAAACTTAGATTTTAGGTCTAAACTTGGACTTCAGGTGTAAAGTTAAACTCCAGATCTAAACTTAGACTTCAGGTCTAAAGTTAGTCTCTTGGTCTAACTTTACCTTTGTGTATCAGGCCCTCAGTGTGTGTTCACATATACGCCTCTCCTTTGCTCCTAGTTACTTTTCTCATCAATCAGTGGTTATGTATTTCTTTATGGGGTTCTTTGATAGACTAATGGGTGGTGTTCTTATCTTGTCCTTCAAGGGCAGGTCCAACAAACCTGAGATTTTAGGGGTAGCTGTTATTGGGTGTATGTGAGGGTGTCTATTTCCTGGGACTTGCTGCAGTACATTCAGTGCTGGTGCCTGTGAGTCGCTTACCCGGGGTACGTGTTTTGCTTATAATGCTTCTCAGTGCATTAAACTTTAACATATACTTCTACGTAAACTTGTATAGTAATGTGAGGAAGAAGAAGTGAAAGAGAAGGAAGGGAAGGAAGAGGGTTGACTCAACTCCAGATACCCCTCCCTCTTGTGATGAGCAGAGCTGCCTCACTGTGGGAGCACAGCATACGTGTATATAAAGATCTTCACATCCACCCTCCCACAGGCATTTCACCCACACACACACATACACACATCCGTGGTTTGCATGCGCCCTCCAGCACCCTGAAGACATGAAGGGCCTCCTCGTCTTTCCCCTGGCTGTGGCTCTCCTGGTTGGGGCAGGTAAGACTTCATCCCTAGAACTTACATTGTGGGTGTTTAAGGGAACAGCTCCTGTGATGGGCATCACCACAGGTGCCCCTTGGGAAAGCCATGAGCACAAGGAGAGATTCAAAAGTGTCCTTGATAAAAGAGGTTAAAAAGCTGCATGCGACTTTTCAGTAAAACAGCTATTTTTTGGGGGGGGGGAAGGGGAGGAGCTTCAATATGAACTGAGCTACATCAGCGCATAATGGAGCAATTTATTTTTACATCATGTTTTCAATATGCATAAAACTGTATTAATTTATAATATTAGATACCTTACAATAGCCATAAGGCAACTCGTGCATAACTTTTTGTTTATTTCACACAAACTATTATTTTTGTTTTTGACAAATACTAATTTCTGATACAAAAGTAAATAAATAAAAGAGAACGAGTCCACTTTAGTACTTCTTGCATTTTTTAAATATGTAGAATGCTAAACCACCACCCTGACAGATTTAAAAACACGCAGGCTTTCGTCTTTGCTCCTGAATTTATGATTGCCCTTAGCACTTAGCAATTCTTAGGAACAGATTATAACAAATTCATATCATTACTGACATGTTTTGAAACAGTTTTAGTGGAATAGAAATAAAATCTAGACAGTGATTTTGTGCAAGATTCCCATATTTAGGTGTTAGTAGTCACATTATCTGGATATTGGATGACCAGAGGTTTCAATGTTTGTGGAACTACACAAGATTGATCTTCCTAGCATCTGACAAAGCACAGTCTCCTCAGAATGGATCAATCCACTGTAATGTAATGTAATGTAAAAGGATTTTGTATAGCGCATGGCTACCCGGAGGCATCCCACTCGATCCTCGATCTCCAATAGTCCCAAATTGCTCTTGCAAGGGTGCTTTGTTGGCATTAGTAATCTGCCCTGTAGAAGACCAGTTAGATCCGCTGAACTCCAGCTGAAATATTTAGCCGTGGTGGCTCCCGGGGTTGATTCTATGAGTAGTGCAATATGAGATGATAAAATTAGACACATTGAGGAGTGGTGCATTTACCCTGCCTAGCCCTTCTCCTTGCTGGGATGTGAAATGCATGGGGTTATCAGACCTATTTTTATGTGGAGTCCATGAATTCTGTTGAAGTTGAGTCACAGTGGTCATGATTTCCCATTGAAATCCCATTGTTTGAAGGACTCCACATACCAATTGGCAATTTAGATCTCAAAAGCAGTCATCTGATTTTCAAAATTAGAGAAATTGTTAGTAATTAGGGCTTTGATGTCACTCTGATACTAATGTGGGAAGCGAAAGCCATAGGAAAAGGAAAGTCTGATGAAAACTGTCTAAAGCATGTGGGCTCGCGGCGTGATCCAGAATCCCTCCCTCTAGGAGATCAGACCGGTGCGGATCCACCAGGCATGTGGAGTGAGTGACTAAAGGCAACAGTTCCTTCCCACCGGCTGGCCGCATCTCTGCTGTCAGTGGTGACAGTAACAGTTGTCGGGGCTTTCGAGAATCCTTGTAAGACACACACATAACCCTACAAGCCCCACTGCTTTTGAAGGGCTGGCAGCTTAAAATCCGAGCTGGATTTGATTGAGAGCAAGAGAAGGCTCATGCGCTGGCTTGGCGAGAATATCTCCACATGACTACGAAAATATGGTTGAAGAGAAGGGGCGACATCTCACCCCAATGCCGGACGCACTGCGTTGATTCAAGCATAACACTCATGCCATAAATTCATACAGTTTCATCATTATTTATTTCAATTTCATCCAATATTCCACATTTTCCATAGTTTGGTGACATAAATGACGTCAAATGCTCATGCTTAACAGTTGCTCCCAATTTCATCAGCATCACACTCTAGAGACTCATGGTAAGTGGGGAAGATAGCTCAGTGGTTTAAACTGCAGCTGCTACAGAGATCAAGTAACCTGTAGGTCCATAGATCCAAATTTTGAAAGGCACAGCTCATCATTTCCACCTTTGTAGTCAAAACAATTAATATTATTGAGTGTAGCAAGAGTAACACTACTTTTTACCCACCTTGAGGTAATTTATTTCAAACGTCCTATACATGCAGCAGTGCTTAGTCTGTTCCTACTACAAGTGATTTCATCAGCTCTTGTGATAGAGGATCTTGGAAAAGTCGAACAGTGCCCTCAGGGGCCAGCAGATCATGGAAAACTCTCTGTGCTATACGAAAAGCCCTCTTTTAAGCTAGTAAGATAGATATGTCTAACCCTTAGGACATAGCTCAGAAATCTGTGCGTAACCTGCAGATCATGGTAAGACAGCTCAGTAGGTTGATATCCCCGCTGTAGAGTCACCAATTTTCGAAATTCCTTGGCAAAATGTGCTTTTAAAGCACTATTGTTCCCATAGTTATCAACCATGTTTTCAGGAGAAGAATCCGCATAGCCCTTCTTTGTTAAGAGGGGGAAGGGCTTTCGGCTCTGCACCCTCCACTTTAAATGTGTATTTGAGTGTAAACTAGAAGAGACACTGGGTGCTCTGGGGACTGCTAGGAAACCAAGAGGGCAGGTATTGTATCCTCTTAAGTGTCTTTGAATGTAATCCAGCCTAGCTGTCTCCTGCTGCTCAGCCAGAGTGAGAGATGGTAACGGAATGTTGGTGTGACTGTGATGAATGGAATGCCTGGGTGCCTGGGTGGATGAGTGGGGACAGTTGGAGATGGGCTGAGCAGCAGGGAGGCTGCTCCTGGTAGGGCTGGTAACAGGGCTGATGTAGAGCTGAAATAGAGCTGAAATGGGCTGATGTACTTATTACCAGGGCACAACAGCAGGTTTGGGAGACCAGCTGGGTTCATGAGGATTGGTCAACATGGATTAGTCAATGATATAAAGGGTTTCAGCAAGACCTCCTTGGGCCATCACAGCTTGGCCACCACTGGAGAGGTGGAAGATGAGTGAGAAAGACTGCAGCCATGTGACCCTTAATGGAGCTAGAGAGGAGAGGGGTAGAGTCGTAGGGAGCAGGGAGCAGAGGGACGCTGTCAGTGTCCCAGGATCTAGTGTCAGTTTTAGGGACTTGTAGAACTACAGGTGAGTTTTCTGTAAGGCAAGCTTTACTTCTGATGTTTGCTGAGCACAGATCTAGGACCTTTTCAGGGGCTTATAATTTATTAGTTGAAAATGATCAACCACCTCACAAATTAATCATGCAAACAAGTAATTGCTAACTCGGGCCAGCACTGATTCGATTCTGATGTACTTCTATGTACTTTTTTCACATGAAATACTGAAATTTCTATCACTGACTCCATCCAGTAATTACAAAGTCACATTTTTTGCACTGTTCTGCAAAACACATGCTGGCTGTACTTGTGATCTAACTGTGAGTTCTTGAATTACTGAATCAATTCAAGAATACAACTGTGACAAAACTGGTCACATGGTAATTCATATAAAGTTTGTATCACACACTTTCCTTTTCAACCTGTGCACCCATTGTGTTTGTCAAGCTCTTTGCATTGGGAGATTGTGTGGATATGTGTATCCTCTCAGCTACCCATTTCTTGTATGCTGCTTTCAACAGATGTATTTTTCTGCTACCTTCACTCCCCCTCTGTACTCGGGAGGTTGATGTCTGACTTACCTGTAGATTCCATTAAAAGGTACTGTGGAATTTTGTCCCACAATCCTCCTTCACACACAAATTATGACCTTTGCCTTTCACGAGTTGTAGCTGAGACTAGCCGAAGTTGACCTCCAGTCCTCCCACAAACTTGTGGTGGTGAGGGGGCGGTCTTCTGTGGAATGCACCAGTAACCCTCTCACCCCTCCAGTGTGGCAGTGCTGGGGGCAGCCATCCATTCAAGCCCTCAGTACACAGGTCATCAAGCCCTAAGTGCAGGGCTCATAAGTGCCCGGGTCATTATGCCCATTAATATACAAGTCATCAAACCCTTACTACAGAGGTCATCATCCCCTTAGTACAAGGTCATCATGCCCTTAACACAAAGGTCATTGTGCGGTTAGTAGACAGGTTATCGCACCCTTAGTACACAGGTCATCCTGTTCTAAGAACACAGCTCATCCTGCCCTTAGTTCACGGTCATTGTCTCTTTAGTACACAAGTCATCATCCCCTTAGCACACCGGTCACTGTGCCCTTACAACACAGGTCACTGTGCCCTTACCACACAGGTCATTGTGCTGTTAGTAGACAGGTCATCGCACCCTCAGTACACAGGTCATCGTGCCCTTAGTACACATGTCATTGTGCCCTTAGTACACAGGTCATCGTGCCCTTAGTACACAGGTCATTGTGCCCTTAGTACACAGGTCATCGTGCCCTTCGTACACAAGTCATAATGCGCTTAGTACACAGGTCATCGTGCCCTTCGTACATAGGTCATCGTGCCCTTCGTACATAGGTCATCATACCAATTATTATACAGGTCATCCTTCCATTAGTACACAGGTCATCATGTCCTTAGTACACAAGTCATTGTGCCCTTAGTACACATGTTGTGATGCCCATCAGTACAATGGTCATTATGCCCTTATCACACAGGTCACTGTGCTCTTAGTACAAAGGTAATCACACCCTGAGTACACAGGTAATCACACCCTTAGTACACAGGTCATCATGCCCATTAGTACACTGGTCATCATGCCCATTAGTACACTGGTCATCATGCCCATTAGTACACAGGCCATCAAACCCTTAGTACATGGTCATCATTCCCTTAGAATACAGGTCATCGTGCCCTTAGTCGCAAGCCATTTCACCATTAGTACTCAAGGCATCATCCCTATTAGCACACTGGTCATCATGCCCATTAGCACAGGTCATCAAACCCTTAGTGCATAGGTCATCAAGTCCTTAGTACACAGGTTATCCTTCCCTTAGCACACAAGTCATCGCACCCTTAGCACACAGGTCATCTTCCCTTGGCATACAGGTCATCGCACCCTTAGTACACAGGTCATTGTGCCCTTACCACACAGGTCATTGTGCCCTTTGTACTCAGGTCATCATGCCTTTAGCACACGGGTCATTGTGCCCTTAGCACACAGGTCATTGTGCCCTTAGTATACAGGGCATTCTGCCCTTAGCATACAGGTCATTCTGCCCTTAGTACACAGGGCATTGTACCCTTAGTACACAGGTCATCGCACCCTTAGTACACAGGTCATCATGCCCTCAGTACATAGGGTATTGTGCCCTTAGCGTACAGGGCATCGTCCCCCTAGTACACAGGTCATCGCGCCCTTAGCACACAGGTCATTTTGCCTTAGTACACAGGTCATTGTGCCTTAGTACACAGGTCATTGTGACCTTAGCACACAGGTCATCGTGTCCTTAGGACACAGGTCATCATGTCCTTAGTACACAGGTCATTATGACCTTAGCACACAGGTCATCATGCCTTTACCACACAGATCACCGTGCCCTTAGCACTCAGGTCATTGTGCCCTTAGCACACAGATCATCAAACCTTTAGTTTACAGGTTATCGTACCCTTAGCACACAGGTCATCATGCCCTTAGTACAACGTTTAAGAAATGTTTTATGGAAGGAGGAACAGAGGCACCTTGCATCTTACTCTGATAATGGCACGCCAAACCCAAGGCTGTGTTACTAGTTTTACTAATCCCCTTACATCCAAACTGGCACTCACTCATTAATCCATGCACTCTCACCTCAGATATCCATGCATTTAGAGTTACTGACATCGACGCTAGGAGCACTCGTCCATTGCTGTGCAGCAGCCATGCGTTTAGTGGTCCAGGATGACTTTCCAAATGTCTCTGTAGTTTCCGTCAGAGAGCAGAGCTAATGTCTGCATTAGTGAATTGTGAATTCATCCATACATGCGCTCATCCAGTCTCAATCACTCACTCTTCCATTTGTCTTCCAACTCACTGGCCCAATCACACAACCATGTGCGCGCACACACACACACACTCACACTTAAACACACACACATACACACACACACACTCACACATAAACACACACTCACACATAAACACACACACACAGAAACACACTCACTCACACAACACACAGCCACACACTCACTCACACATAAACACACACACTCACACATAAACACACACACACTCACATATAAACACACACACACACTCACACACACACTTTCCAATCAAACCTTCCAATCAATGAAGTAGCAGTTTCAGTTGTAAGTCAGTTGCATTGACTTTGACAATGTTTGTTTATTTCAACGAGATCAGATTGGTAAGTGCAGGATCTGGTTAAAACCAGATCACAGCAGTCACAAAGTGATGGGGAAGGAAGTGAGCATGTGTTTGCAACAGCCCTCGATTTACATTGCTCTACTCATACATACCATGTTAGGGCAGGATGATGAAGTCTTCTGAGCAGTGTCACCTGTGCCTGGACACATCACACCTGTGCTCATAGTGCACATTATAAAGAGAGAGTCAGAGGAGGCGCTGGGAACACCTAGTTAAACTGTCTTTTTGTTTGTTTTACAGCACATTCCTTGAGGTGTTACACCTGCGCTGGAGCGTCCACCAGTGCTGCGTGCAACACTGAAACCAACTGCCCCTCGGGGTCCGAATACTGCGTGAAAGTCGAGGCCTCTGTCTCTGGAAGTAAGTGCCAGCTCGTGCGCCTCCGTCTGCGTCATCACTTTATGTACAGAAACATATATATCCTACACAGATCTCAAGCATAGCGCCTTTACAGGCAAGCAGGGTCAATTTAAGCACTTGTAACAGAAAAATACAAATCAGTCTATCTGATCAGAGTCCAGACCTCCTCAAATGCCATTATTAACAATATATGCCATGCAGCGTCGTAGCACAATGATGGTCCTACCATCTCCTGGTTTGAAAGTGTCACAACAGTGCAGTGAGCCCCACACACCCCGGGGCCTGGCACCACTGCACCTGCTGCACTATTGATATTTGCACCTCTCAGTCCGAACTCTTGCACCGGAACTTCTTGGCTGCTAAAGTTCCAGAGCTCGTACCTTGGTGTTTCCTTCCAACCCCACGACCTCAGAAAGGCTGGGATGTGATGTCTGCTACAGAGCCCAGAGGGGCTGGGGAGGGTGTGAGGGATGCACACCTAACCCAGGCCTGCCTTTCCCTAGGTGAAGCCAACAGCCTTGATGATGACGAGGAAGCGATGCTTAACTATTCCCTCAAGAGGCAGCTATGGGTCTGAGGGTACTTATGTACAGTCCTTCAGCTGAAAGTCCCCAACACTGACAATCTGTATAGTGTTATAGAGAACTCAGGCATTGCAATACGGCACATCTGTACAGTGATAAAGGGAACTCAGGCATCGCAATACGGCACATCTGTGCAGTGATATAGGGAACTCAGGCATCGCAATACGGCACATCTGTGCAGTGATATAGGGAACTCAGGCATCGCAATCCGGCACATATGTACAGTGATAAAGGGAACTGAGGCATCGCAATACTGCACATCTGTACAGTGATAAAGGGAACTCAGGCATCGCAATATGACACATCTGTGCAGTGATATAGGGAACTCAGGCATCGCAATACTGCACATCTGTACAGTGATAAAGGGAACTCAGGCATCGCAATACTGCACATCTGTACAGTGATGGAACTCAGACATCGCAATAGGCCACATCTGTACAGTGATATAGGGAACTCAGGCATTGTGTCGCAATAATGCACATCTGTACAATGATATGGAGAAATCAGGCATCATAACACTGCACATCTGTACAGTGATATAGAAAACGAGGCATCACAACACTGCACATCTGTACAGTGACACAGAGAACTCACGCATCCCAGCACTGCACATCTGAAGAGTGAGAGAGGGAAATCAGGCATCACAACACTGCACATCTGTACAGTTACATAGAGAACTCGGACATCACAATACTGTACATTTGTTGAGTGAAATAAAACACCCATACACCACAACCCCAGACGCCTGTACAGTGATAAAAAACATCCAGTCATCACTACTGCATATCCTTAGGCTGACATAGTACACACAGGCATTACATCATTGTACATCTGTACAGGAATATTTAACACTGAGGCATTACCTCAATGTACCTCAGCACAGGGATAATGAACAGTGTGGCTCACAACACTGTACATCGGTACATGGGTACAGAGCACTCAAGCATCACAACACTGTACATGAGTACAGCAATATAGAGCACTCAGCCATCACAACACTGTACACCTTTACAGCCATATGGAACACTCAGGCATCACCTGTACGTCTATGCAGTGACATAGAACACGTATGCATAACAAAACTGCTCATCTGTACAGTGATATAGAGCACGCATGCATCACAACACTGTACATCTTTAAAGCCATATGGAACACTCAGTCATCATAATACTACCCATCTCCACTGGGAGTGTGAACACTTAGACATCACAACACCATATCTCTGCACATGAGTATAGAGCACTGAAGCATCACTACATTGTACATCTGAATATTGATACACATCATACAGAACAGGGAACACTCAGGGAGCTCAACACTTTGCATTTGGAGAGTGATATAGAGCACCCAGGCATCACAACACTGATCATCTGCACAGGGACATTGATGCATAACAGTGCACATCTGAACAGTGATACTGACCACTCACACATTACATCACTGAACATTGTAATAATGATATAGGCCACTCATGCATCACAATTCATAGCAATGCAAATCTGCACAGTGATAGAGAACACCCAGTCATCACAAATCCGTACAGTGATATAGAATGAACAGACATCAAAACACTATATATCTGTATAGTGATATAGAACACTCATGAATCACAAAACTGTACATCTGTAGAGCCATTTAGAACACTCGGGCACCATGACACAGCACATCTTTGGAGCCATGTAGAACACTTACTCATCACAACACTGTACACCATTACTTAAATATACAGCACTGAGGCCTCACAACAATGCACATCTGTACAGCCAAATAGAACACTCAGGCAGCACCACACTAAACATCATGGCATCAAACAGCTGTAGAGCAATAAAGAACACTCAGGCACTAAAACACATCTGTACAGTGATTCAGAACACAGAGGCGTCACAACATTGTAACCCTTTACAGCAATATAACTCACTGAGGCATCTCTATACTGCAAATCTGGAAAGACATATTGCACACTCAGGCATCAGAAAACGGTATATCATTTGAGCGATATACAACACTCAGGCAGCATGACAAAGAACATCTGTAAAGCCACAAAGAAGACTCAGGCATCAATCCACTGCACACGTTTACATTTAAATGAAGTTCTCAAGTATCCCAACACTTTACCTGCATCACAAACTGTACATCCGTACATGGGTGCAGAGCACTCGGGCATCACAAACTGTACATCTGTACATGGGCATAGCACTCGGGCATCACAAAGTGTATATCTGTACATTGTTACACAGCATTCAGGCATCACAACTATACATCTCTACATGCGTACAATGCACTCAGGCATCACAAACTGTACACCTCTACATGGTTACAGAGAACTCAGGCATCACAAACTGTACATCTGTATATGGGTAAAGAGCACTCCGGCATCACAAACTGTATATCTGTACATTGTTACATAGTATTCAGGCATCACAAGCTGTGGATCTCTACATGGGTACAGAGCACTCAGGTATCACAAACTGTACATCTGTACATGGTTACAGAGCACTCGGGCATCGCAAACTGTACATCTGTACACGGGTACAGAGCACTTGGGCGTCACAAACTGTTCATCCGTAAATGGTACAGAGCACTCGGGCATCACAAACTGTAAATCTGCATACAGGTACAGAGCACTCGGGCTTTACAAAGTGTGCATCTGTACATGTGTACAGAGCACTCAGGCATCACAACCTGTTTATCTGTAAATGGGTACAGAGAAAACTGACATCACAAATTGTACGTCTGCACATGGGTACAGAGCAGTCGGGCATCACAAAGTGTGAATCTGTACAGGGGTACAGAGCACACAGGCATCACAAGCTGTTCATCTGTAAATGAGTACAGAGCACTCAGGAATCACAAATTGTACATCTCTATGTGTTTACAGAGTACTCTGGCATCACAAACTGACATCTGTACATGGGTACGAGCACACAGGCATCATAAACTGTACATCTTTACATGGCTACAGAGCACTCAGGCATCACAAACAGTGCATCGGTACATGGTTACCAAGCACTCAGACATCGCACATTGTACATCTGTACATGGTTATAGAGCACTCAGGCATCACAAACTGTAAATCTTTGCATGGATACAGAGCAGTCAGGCATCGCAAACTGTACATCTGTACATGGGTAAAGAGCACTCAGGCATCGCAAACAGTACATCTGTACATGGGTACAGAGCACTTGTGCATCACAAACTGTTCATCCGTAAATGGTACAGAGCACTCGGGCATCACAAACTGTAAGTCTGCATACAGGTACAGAGCACTCGGGCTTTACAAAGTGTGCATCTGTACATGTGTACAGAGCACTCAGGTATCACAACCTGTTCATCTGTAAATGAGTACAGAGCACTCGGGAATCACAAACTGTACATCTGTACATGGTTACAGAGCACGCGGGCATCACAAAGTTTGCATCTCTACATGGGTACAGAGCACTCAGGCATCACAAACTGTTCATTCGTAAATGGTACAGAGCACTCAGGCATCACAAACTGTACGTATGCATACAGGTACAGAGCACTCAGGCTTTACAAAGTGTGCATCTGTACATGTGTACAGAGCACTCAGGCATCACAAACTTTTCATCTGTAAATGAGTACAGAGCACTCAGGAATCACAAACTGTACATCTGTACATGGTTACAGAGCACTCGGGCATCGCAAACTGCACATCTGTACATGGGTGCAGGGCACTAAGGCATCGCAAGCTTTACATCTGTACATGGGTACAGAGCACTCAGGCATCACACACTCTACATCTGTAAGTGTAACAGAGCACTCAGGCATCACAAACTGCACATCTATACATGGGTACAGAGCACTCAGGAATAACAAACTGTACAACTGTATTTGGTTAAAGAGAACTCAGGCATCACAAACTGTACATCAGGGCACTCAGGCATCACAAACTGTCCATCTGTACATTGATACAGAACACTTAGTCGTCACAAACTATACACCTGTACATGGGTACCGAGCACTAAGGCATCACAAACTGTACATCCGTACATGGGTACAGAGCACTCAGGCATCACAAACTGTACATCTCTACATGGATAAAGAGATCTCAAGCATCACAAACTGTACATGTGTATATCGTTACAGAGCACTCGGGCATCACAAACTGTACATTTGTACATTGTTACAGAGCACTCGGGTATCACAAACTGCACATCTGTAAATGGTTATAGAGTACTCAGGCATCACAAACTGTACATCGTTGCATGGGTACAGAGCACTAAGGCATCGCAAACTGTACATCTGAGCATGGGTACAGAGCACTCAGGCTTCGCAAATTGTACATCTGTACATGGGTACAGAGCACTCGTGCATCACAAACTGTTCATCTGTAAACGGTACAGAGCACTCTGGCATCACAAACTGTATGTATTCATACGGGTACAGAGCACTCCGGCTTTGCAAAGTGTGCATCTGTACATGTATACAGAGCACTCAGGCATCACAAACTGTTCATCTGTAAATGAGTACAGAGCACTCGGGAATCACAAACTGTACATCTGTTCATTTTTACAGAGCACTCAGGCATCACAACCTGCATCTGTACATGGTTCCAGAGCACACAGGCATCACAAACAGTACATTTGTACATTGTTACAGAGCACTCAGGCATCACAAACTGTACATCTTTACATTGTTACAAAGCACTCTGACATCACAAACTATGCATCTGTATATGGTTACAGAGCACTCAGGCATCACTAAAGGTACATCTGTACATGGTTACAAAGCACTCAGGCATCGCAAACTGTACATCTGTATGTAGTTATAGAACACTCAGGCATTACAAACTGTAGATCTGTGCATGGGTACAGAGCACTCAGGCATTGCAAACTGTACATTTGTACATGGGTACAGAGTACTCAGCGATCACAGACTGTACATCTGTCCCTGGGTACAGTGCACTCAGGCATCGTAAACTGTACATGTGTACAGGGGTACAGAGCACTCAGGCATCACAAACTATGCATCAAAACTTTAAATCTGTACATGGGTTCAGAGCACTCAAGTATTACAAACTGTACATCTGTACTTGGTTACAGAGCACTCGGGCATCACAAACTGTACACGGTTATAGAGCACTCAGGCATCACAAGCTGCACATCAGAGCACTCAGGCATCACAAACTGTACATCTGTACATTGTTATAGAGCACTCAGGCATCACAAACTGTACATGGGTACATAGCACTCAGGCATCACAAAATGTACATCTGTA
Organism: Calotriton arnoldi; assembly: GCA_963921515.1. Taxonomy (NCBI): domain Eukaryota; kingdom Metazoa; phylum Chordata; class Amphibia; order Caudata; family Salamandridae; genus Calotriton; species Calotriton arnoldi. The sequence continues at coordinate 104,804 of CAWUFW010003172.1, read as the reverse complement.
CATTGTTATAGAGCACTCAGGCATCAAAAACTGTACATCTGTACATGGGTACAGAGCACTCGGGCATCACACACAGTTCATTTATAGATGGGTACAGAGCACTTGGGCATCACAAACTGTACATCTGCACATGGGTAAAGAGCACTCCGCGATCACAAACTTTTCATCTGTAAATGAGTACAGAGCACTCGGGAATCACAAACTGTACATCTGTACATGGGTACAGAGCACTCAGGCATCACAAACTGTACATTTGTACATAGTTACAGAGCACTCGGGCATCACAAACTGAACCATCTGTACATTGTCACAAAGCAGTCTGAAATCACAAACTGTGCATCTGTACATGGTTACAAAGCACTCAGGCATCCCAAACTGTGCATCAAAAACTGTACTTCTATACATGGGTTCAGAGCACTCAGGCAGCACAAACTGTACATCTGTACATGTGTTCAGAGCACTCCGGTATCACAAACTGTACATCTGTACTTGGTTACAGGGCACTCAGGCATCACACAGTGTCTTGCTCTACATTGTTACAGAGCACTCAGGAATCACAAACTGTACATCAGAGCACTCAGACATCACAAAGTGTACATCTGCAGATCGTTACAGAGAACTCAGGCATCACAAACTGTACATCTATACATGGGTACAGAGCACTCAGGCATCACAAACTGTACATCTGTACATTGATTCAGAACACTCATGCATCACAAAGTGTTAATCTGTACGTGGTTACAGAGCACTTGGGCATCACAAACTGTACATCTGTACATGGGCACGGAACACTGAGGCGTCACAAGCTGTACATCTGTACATGGGTACAGAGCACTCAGGCATCACAAACTGTACATCTCTCCGTGGTTACAGAAAACTCAGGTATCACAAACTGTACATCTGCACATGGGTACAGAGCACTCAGGCATCACAAGCTGTATATCTGTACATGGGTAGAGATCACTCAGGCATCACAAACTGTTCATCTACAAATGGGTACAGAGCACTCAGGCATCGCAAACGGTAGATCTCTACATGGGTACAAAGCACTCATGCATCACAAACTGTACATCTGTACATGGTTACAGAGAACTCTGGATTCACAAATTGTACATCTGTACATGGGTACAGAGCACTCGGGTATTACACACTGTTCATCTGCACATGGGTACAGAGCACTTTGTCATAACAAACTGCACATATTTACATGGGTATGGTGCACTCGGGCATCACAAACTGTTCATCTGTATGTGAGTACAGAGCACTCGGCCATCACAAACTGTACATCTGTACATGGTTACAGAGCACTTGGGCATCACAAACTGTACATCTCTACATGGATACAGAGCACTTGGGCATCACAAACTGTACATCTGCACATGGGTACAGAGCACTCGGGAATCACAAACTGTACATATGTACATGGGAACAGAGAGCTCGGGCATCACAAAGGGGCCGATTCACAGAACTAATCTGAGATAAAATCCTAAACTTACTACTTTTGGTATTCACAGAAGGCATTTAGTGGTAGTAAAGTTAGGAGTCCTAACTTTACTACTACTAAATCCATTTTGTGAATACCGAAAGTAGTAAGTTTAGGATTTTATCTCAGATTAGTTCTGTGAATCTGCCCCAAAGTGTGCATCTGTACATGGTTACAGAGCACTCAGGCATCACAAACTGGACATCTGTACATGGGTACAGAGCACTCAGGCATCACAAACTGTACATTTGTTCATGGGTTGAGAGCACTCAGGCATCGCAAACTGTACATTAGTACATGGGTACACAGCACTCAGGCCTCACAAACAGTACATCTGTACATGGGTGCAGATCACTCAGGTATCACAAACTGAACATCTGTATATGGGTACAGAGCACTCAGGCATCACACACTGTACATCTGTAAATGGGCACAGAGCACACAGGCATCACAAACTGTATATATGTGCATTGTTACAGAGCATTCAGGCATCACACACTGTTTAGCTGTACATTGTTACACAGCATTCAGGCATCACAAAATGTACATCTGTACATGGGTACAGAGCACTCAGGCATCACAAACTGTTCATCTGTAAATGGGTACAGAAAACTCTGGCATCACAAACTGTACATCTGCTCATGGTTACAGAGCAGTCGGGCATCACAAAGTGTGCATCTGTACAATGTTACAGAGCACTCAGGCATCACAAACAGTTTGTCTGTAACTGAGTACTTGAACTTGGGAATCACAAACAGTATATCTGTGCATTGTTACAGAGCATTCAGGCATCACACACTGTTTAGCTGTACATTGTTACACAGCATTCAGGCATCACAAACTGTACATCTGTACATGGGTACAGAGCACTCAGGCATCACAAACTGTTCATCTGTAAATGGGTACAGAGAACTCTGGCATCACAAACTGTACATCTGCTCATGGGTACAGAGCAGTCGGGCATCACAACGTGTGCATCTGTACAATGGTACAGAGCACTCAGTCATCACAAACTGTTCATCTGTAAATTAGGACAGAGCACTCTGGCATCACAAACTGTACATCTGTACATGGTTACGGAGAACTGGGGCATCACAAACTGTACATCTGTACATGGGTACTGAGCACTCAGGCATCACAAACTGTACATCTGTACATTGTTACAAAGCGCTCCGACATCACACATTGTGCATCTGTATATGGTTCCAGAGCACTCAATCATCACAAACTTTACATCTGTTCATGGTTATAGAGCACTCAGGCATCACAAACTGAAGATCTATGTGTGTGTACAGAACACTCAGGCATCGCAAACTGTACATCTCTACATGGGTACAGAGCACTCAGGCATCACAAGCTGTACATCTGGAGCACTTAGGCATCACAAACTGTACATCTGTACATGGGTACAGAGCACTCGTGCATCACAATATTCTTCATCTCTACAGTGATATAGCTCACACAGGCATTATAACTCTTCACATTTGTACAATGATATAGACCACTCAGATATCACAACACTGCATTCAATTTGAAGATATAGAACACTCAGGCATCGTGACACTGCTAAGGTGGACAGAGGCGTTGTAAATTGAGGCATAGCAACACTGTACATTTGTACACGTGTAGAGAGCAGTCAAACATCACAACATTTTGTATCTGTACTGCGATTTAGAGGATGCAGCCATCACAACACTGTAAAGCTTTACAGCAATATAAAACACTCAGACTTCACAATGCTGCAATTCTATACAGCCAGATAGAGCACAACTCTGAATATCTGAACAGGGATCTAGAACAACAAGGCATCACACCACAACACATACCAGATAATGCACAAAGAATTTCCAGAATTATAAATACAAAAACCTAAGAAGGGACAGCACCTGCTATACCTCATCTCCTCTCAGGCAAGCACAAAGTATTATCACGCCAAACTGATACACAAGAAAACTAGATAGAAATGCCCCTGTCGCACACTCCAATGCACTCAGTGACTCTCTGGCTAGGTTTGCAGTATACAAATACAAAGTCATTCATATATATATATATAGTTCTTCCACCAGAGAATAGAGGATGTCAGGATATGACACAGCACCAAACACAACAAACACATGCCCACTAACAATAAAACTCTAGGGGCCCCATGCATCAAACTGAAAACCGGTCGCAAACGGGCAGATTCACAGAATCTGCCCCTTTGCGACCGGTATTTTTGCATTTGGGATGCATCATCCCAAATGCAAAAATCGGAAATTGCGATTGCATTTAAGGCATCGCAAATTGCGATTCCTTAAATGCAATGCTAGAAGCAATTTAAAATAGCAAATTCGCTATTAGGGGTTGCAATTTACCGAAAAATAAAACAGGTCGGTAATTTGCAAAAACTTTGAAAAATGCACTAAAGTGCATTTTTCAAAGTTACATGTCACACACACACATGCCCTTGGGGCATGTGTGTGCTTAACATGGGTGCACATTTCAATTTCAGGGTGCAACAGGGTGTCCTTTGACACCCTTGCACCTTGAAATTGCATGCGCTATTTGCGAGTACCTAATGGGTACTCGCAAATTGCGCATGCAATTCCCATTCATTCCTATGGGCCTGTGGGCCCATAGGAATGAATGGGAAGCCATTCCTTAATTGCGACTCGCAATTTGTGAGTCGCAATTAAGGAATCTTTAGGAATCGCTATTTTTATAGCGATTCCTACATGCATAGGCTTTTGCGATTCTTTAATTGTGATTCCTTAATAATCGCAATTAAGGAATCGCAAAAGCCTTCCTTGATGCATGTGCCAGTAGGGGCCTTATTTATGAGGCCCTTACGCCGCTGTTGCATCACTGTTTGTGACGCTGCTGTGGCGGCGTAACAAATGCGCCACACTGCGCCATATTTAAAAAGTGACGTATCTAGACAGATGCGTCACTTTGTAACGCCCTGCGCCACATTTTACCTGCGTCAGGTATAATGTATGCAGGGTGGGCGTTCCCCCACAAAAAGCCTCGTAGAAGTGGCACAGTGAAATCTATCAGATTTCACTACGCCACTTCTAGGATTCCACTGCGTCAAATCCTTACGTCTGCCTCACAGCAGGCATAAGACTGATGCAGGCACCTTTAACATGGGACTCGTCCATGAGTAATGACACATTGCTGGAGTTGCACCTGTTTTGCGACACACTCCAGCAATGCATCATTACTGTGCCACCAGATGCGTCAGGATTCCTGACGTATCTGGTCAATCCTTGCATCTTGGAACACCGTACAGTAAATACGGTGCATCCATGGTGTTGCAAGGATGGTGCTAAGAAAGGTGTTGCATCACTGTTTTCACGCAGCGATGCAACACTTTTCATAAATGAGGCCCTCAATGTCTTTTCTCCTAGAGCATGGGTTCTTAACTTTTGTTATCTGTGGACCTCCGATGGATCAATACTTGAGGATGGGGACTCTCACTTAAGCAATTTCTATGATTTGATCTCAATACATAAAAATACAAAAGCAAGTGTAGTTCAAATTAATAAACACATTTGGAAATGCTGCATTTACTTCATAGACAAAAACATGCACAAATCAAATATTTCATTTTAATGAAAGGTTGGAACTTCCAACATTTGGTTTTATTTCTAAAAGATTAAGCAATTTGCTGGACTCTTGCATATCATTTTGTCTTTTTTGATCTACATGCATGCTTTCTTTTTGCTGGCATGTAGCAGTGCTTGGATTGAGGCAACTAATCAACCATACTAGATTGCTTTGTTGTATACTCGCGTCTCTCCCATGAATCAAGATAAGGATACCAATTTAATTTTTAGCCTCCAATTTCAAAGTCCTTCATACTGAATGTTTCAATTTTCATTTTTTATGTACATGTACATTTTTTTAAATAGTCGCAGACCCTGTAACCCCATGAAAGGGCATCGGGGGCACCCAGTGGACCGCCGACCATAGGTTGAGAATTACTACCCTAGAGAACAACAGACACAAAAATAGATGATATATAACCTTAGCTCAATACTACCTCTACAAGGAGTCCTACCCTTTTTGGCCCCTCTGATGGCATTTCACTGGTGTTCAGTCCACAAAAAGAGCACACCCAATGATTTAAACGGGGGGTTTGGCCAGTGGGAAGACTGCAAGACGATATCCACTACATGGTGCATGAGGAGTTAACTAAGAGAGGAGAGCCGACGAGACATCCACCAAATGTTGACAGTAGTCCACATACTGCCCACCTCTAGAGGAGGCCCCTGGGATCCTCACTTTAACTCAGAGACTGGCAGAGAATGCATGAGAAAGCAACAAGGAAGGGCTTCCTTGTTCTTGGGGTTTGGAAGATGTCACATGGTCCTGCATGTTGTCGAGCTCCCTCCCTCATCATCAGAGGCTCTTCTTCTGCTAGACCGAGTGCTAAACCTTCCCTGTGAAGTCTGTGCCCTAACTTGAATCTCTCCTCACGAGGACACACTCGTTTTGGGCAGCTGCTGGATTTGTGATAATTCCCTGGAATGACAAATAATATACATGAAAATACAAAAAATCATGTTATAGGATTATTTTACATTGTTGGATGATGCATGGTTATTTCACATGGGACAATGAAGACTAAAAGAAACCCAATAGTTTGATGGGGTTGAGTTCAAGTTTCCTATACACCTGGTTTCATCCAATTCCAAAGTGGAGATGGATTTCTTGTAACACCTGTGCATCCTTCTGCTTTACCGTACTGAGGGGTATATTCACAAGAACGTGTGATAACTACCTCAAGAGTATCATAATGCAACTTTCAATATCGCAGCCTAACGCGGAAAATAAGCCTGTGTCAACGTGGAATTCACAACAAGGCGGTAGAATGCGATAGTCACCAGATAACGCGTCAAATGCCAGCGTGAAAATCAACGCCACGCACAAATATTGCGAAACGCGAACGCGAGAAATCATGCGATGAGGCCAATCGCGGTACAAAAAGTAGCGAAAAGCAGCCACAGGCTTGCAAATCCCACGCGTCTGGCGGGGAATTGCACCCTAAAAACCACAGAAACAACACACCAGAAACAAGCCAAAGCATGTAGCAACATCCATGCACCCTGACCCAGCGCAGAGGACAACGCGAACCCCACAACCCCCACAGACCACCAGCAAGGAACAACGGGGTCGGGGAAGGCCAAGGAGATAAGGGAGAGGAAGACGGGGTGCAGACCGCAGGAAAACAAGACCAGCGCCACGGAGGCACAGAACACTACCAGCAACTGACCCACAAACAGACCACCTGGAATGCAGTCGGAGTGCCCAGGAGGCCAATGCAGGAGGCCAAGATGTGCCGCCAGGACGTGACAACCTAAACCAGGCACAAACCCGCTGCCAACAGGAAGGCAGCAACAGCGACAGGAGGTGGCAGTCCAGCGCCACAGGAGGAGCTTGAGGAAACACAGGCCACAGTCATCAGTGTGGAGACGGTGCAAGGAGGTGGGAGTACGGACACAGCCCGACAGGACCCGACACAACAACAACATGGTGAGGATCCAACAGGGACTGGGGGATGGGGGTGATGGGCACAATGGCACACATGCACAACGAAGTGTAGCACACTGCACACCCACAATTCCCCGGGACATGTCCCCCATCCCTGTGGCACACTGCAGCACACACACATAGCAATCACAGCACATACCATGACAATGTGGCACAAAGTGCAACACCCACACTGCAGAACAGGGGACACAACTGGGTCCGCCCAGGCGCAGAAACAGAACAATCACATTGGACAGAGCAGGGAACTGTGAGATGCATATCTACGGCTACAACCCCACAGCAGCCATGTAGGCCAAATGTCCACTGTCCCAACTCAAATAGCCACCACCGCCCAAACAGTCACAATGTACAGTGTCACACAGTCTGCATGTCCACAAGAACAAGGCGCCAACACAATGCCAACATGCACCTCCCCTTCACAATACAGAGGGACAAACAACACCTCCAGCAGGTCAGAACAGACAACCCATCAGTGATGCCGGAGACGAACACCACACCTTCGACACTGACGCCCTACAACAGCCCATGGACATCCCACACAACCCACCACCAGGACCAGGGCAGACAAGCTACTCAGAGGAGAACCCAGCCCCTGCAACAGACCACACAGCATGAAGCACCCGCAATCACTGCTGGCTCAAAACACTTCACCGACCCACACATGGCACCCCAATACCAGGTGTCAGAATGCCAAAAGGAGGTGGCCCAACAGGTGCGGGCGTTGCCTAACCCATGGAAGGCGAACTAGAACACATACGTGGGTGTCCAATACCCTTCAGGGACCACCTACACCCCACAAAGGAGACCCACACTGCCATAGAGACACATGCAGATGCACATACCCAGTACAGAACAACGCCCAGGGGCACGCACATATCAGTCACACACCCACGTTGGCTCTGCGTACGACGGCACAGTCCACTCCCCTTACGAATTGAGTAGGTGACGACAAAGCTACATGTCGAGGTTCTAGCCCGCTGCCTGCGGTGACATGTCTGCGTCCACTGTACACAGCACAATGTAATGTCGTAGGGCACAGGGCCGCAATGCATACAACAACACCACAGGGACACATGCACATATCATGTTGAACTGGCTACGGGCACGTGCGCCCGGCCCCTTTATTGGCAGGGCCACATGTGCAGTGATGCCTGTGCTGGATGTGTGTGGGGTGAGTATAAGCCAGCCCACACGGAGTGCTTGGTGCTGGCAACAACCTGAACAGTGGACACCAGTGAAATGGAAACAGAAACCACCAGCATAACAGAGTCAACTGCAAAGCAACATGGAGGGATCCGGAGTAAGGACAGAGGTCACCCAATATTCAGTCAGGAGGTTCTGTGAGTTGCAGTGCACTGAGGTTGGGGCACTAGAGTAGAGCGCGCCCATGTGAATGAATTGCTAGGATTGTGTCCCTTGGGTCAGTCCTGATGCAGATGCAGTGGGGTGTGTAACACCTGCATCAACTTCCTCATCAACGTCCCAGGTCTCCCACACTGCCTGAGGTGACAGTTGCGTCCGCAGTCCACAGCGCAATACCCAACAATAGATCCGGGTGTGTAGCTTGACTTCCACCACCAGTCTGCATTCCTGCCTTGGGTCTGTTGCCTCCTGCCCTCCCATTGTCTGTGCCTTCTGCCGTCCGCACACATGACACATCTTCCTCATCATTGTCCCAGGTCTTCCCCACTGCATGAGGTGACATTGCTGCGCAATCTCACAACAGCACAAAACTCGATCAGTAACGGACAATGGCTTGCGGTGCACTGAGTCACTGGCACCTGGAGTGCTGAGCAGGGTATCAGGACGATGATGGCATCCACAACAGGTCTGAGCAACTCTGTAGGTCTGTCAGGACCACCGTTTCGACTCTGGCAGTTGGCGGTTGGAGGTGGTCCTTGCTGTGGTGGCATGTGCCTCCTGCGGTGATGCGACATCCGGGCCGGTCAAGACTCGATGCTATGTGTGGGCCCTGGTGGCCCGCAGTTGAGGCCGGAGGATGCGGACAGCGCAGGGCCACAGACACATGGCGTTGATGACCCCAAGACCATCGCTACAGAGGCCATTCAATGTCTCAGAAGAAGGGGTCCCAGGCCTGAGCAGCACAGAGTTAGTGGCCCCGGATGCACTGCGGCCGGCACAGGCACCCAGCCACGGGACGGTGACTTGCGGTGCAGTCAGATGGGCCATGCGACCTGAGCTGGTCCCCATCAATGTCCGAAGTGTATGTTGCGGAGTGTTGCGGGGGACAGTGGAAGGTGTCCTCCAGGGCATGATGCGGAAGGTCTGAAGTTATCTGGAAGCAGCAAATGGAGGAGTGGAAAGCGCAACCCTCGTTTTCACCAACAATTCGGTATCAGCTACATGAGGATGAAAACCAGCCCCTATTCCATTGACATAAACGCCACCAATGTACGACCAGTGAGTGCCCATGTATGTCGGGGAACACACTTAGTGGCACAGGTGCTCAGAGGGGATGCAGTCTACGAGGATGCCGGGACACAGATGTGAACTCCAACATTGCCAAATCAGGACTCTGTGACCTACTGGACCGCAGCGTAGGCCGAGGGCAGTAGTCCGCGTAGGCCCACAGACACGAGTGGTTGTGATGCCATGCACAGACTTGTTGCCACCACATCGAAGGGTGTATAGTGAATTGTTCACTGCCTTAAATGATGTTCACTGCCATGGTGTGATCAAGACTCCATTCCAAATGTGTGACCTACCTGACCGTGGTGTAGGCCTGAGGCAGCGGTCAGCACGGCCGACTCGCCTAGTGTCGCCGGCATAGTTTTGATGGCCCCACCGTCCTGCGTTGTTCAGGTTCAGTGGCACCACATGTAGCCGGCTGGCGTTGAACAGGTTTAGTGGCACCACGTGTAGCCGGCATGCGTTGAACAGGGTTAGTGGCACCACGTGTAGCCGGCTGTCGTTGAACAGGGTTAGTGGCACCACGTGTAGCCGGCTGGCATTGAACAGGGTTAGTGGCACCACGTGTAGCCGGCTGGTGTTGAACAGTGTTAGTGGCACCACGTGTAGCTGGCTGGCGTTGAACAGGGTTAGTGGCACCACGTGTCGCAAGAAGCCCATATGGAACTATGCCTAACTGATCGGGGGGGTCTGGTGCTGTGGCCGCTGGCCCGGATTTGGGGTCACTGCCATTCCTGACTCAGGACACAGTTTCACATATGGGACCTACTGGTCCGAAGAGTAGGCCGTAGGGGGAAGTAGAGTTCGTCAACGAGAATGGACTGAAGCGGGCCTGTGTCGTGGAGGCCGTGGTGGTCTGAGCTGACTGCCAAGGTCGCGGGACTCGAGCTTGGAGCTTGCGCCGGCACATGGTGGGCCCTCCTTGACACACGCCGGTGTCGGCAGGTGATCAGTGTGGCCTGGCTGCGCAGGGGCGGGCCTGACGGGTTCGTGGTCCAGTGTGCCGGGGTCCGGCAGGTGCACAGCATTGCAGGCAACTCCGCTCACGAGGACGGCCTCGTGGCGGGGTGGGAGGCGCTGCCCTGGCAGAGACGTTGGTCTTTCCGGAAGAGGACCACGCCCAGGCCTACGTGCTTTTTATTCACACCATCCCACTCTGGTGACGCTTAGGGGGGCCGTAACAGGCAACAGTTCCGCGAGGTCCCCCACTGGCTGTGGTGACATGGTGGCGTCCACTGTCCACTACACTCCATACACCCGCGGTGTATGTTGCCATGGATATGGGTGTGTTCTGCATACTGCGGTCTGTCCAGCACATCTCCGCCCCTCTTGGCATTGTGTGCTTTCCCGATCATGGTTCTCCTGCATCCTTCACACATGCCTGGTTGCCACCTCTCCCCACATTCGGCTATTATGTGGCTGAGGTGCCATGCCGTTGATGGCTCATGTTCAGGGCTTGCCCAGGTTACCATTGTAAGTTGTTCTGTCGTGTCTGGTGGGTGGTCATGTTGTTGTGCATGTTGGTTGTGATTTTGTGACGTGTGTATGGCCAGAGTTGTGGGTTGCATGGTTGTGGAGTTGAGGTGTTTTGGGGTGTTCAGTTCGGACTTGCTAAGGGGGTGTGCATTTTCCTTGTGTCCATCCTGGGAACGCTGGTTGATGATGGACTGTCTGAGGTTGTAGGTATCATGCACACTGGCTGTGTATTTGAAGGTGACATTGTTGGATGTTCCACGGTGTTCTGTTGTTGCCTGCACATTGATGTGAGACGTGTGCATCCTGTTGAGGTGATTGTGTGCTGTGTCACCAGGGGACACAGGTAGTACATGTGTGCTGTGGATTGTCCCGGACACGTGCGTGCATCCTGCTATGGCGTATGGTACTTGCTTGGTCTCCAGCGGATCCTGCGCATTGTGTTGTATGTATGGGGACTGGGGTATCAGGGTGATGGTGATGTCCAGGACAGGTGTGGGGGACTTGGATGTGGCTGGCCGTGTGACTCCTCGGACTCAGGCGGGTGTTGTTTGGGGGGTACCAGGGGCCAACAGGTGCAGCCAAGCCAGCAGCTTTGTGTGGGGTGGGATGTTGGTTGTCCGCTGTGTTGGTGCCGTAGGCCAGTTGGGCGATAATAGTCAGGATGCGTAGGATGGTTGTCCCTTTCAGCCTGTAGTGGACGGTGACATTGTCAGATGTTGGGTCTGTGCGGCTGGTACGCTTCCTGGTGGTCCGGGGGGGGGGTGTTCCGGGTGTGGGTTGGGGTCCTGGGGTGGTGGGGGTGGGTGTTGTGGCCCTCTTGGGTGTCCGGGCCGCATGATGAGTGGCTCCATGGCATCTGTTGCCCTTCGGATGTGGCCCTGGGCTGTGTTCCCTTTTGTGGTGCTGGCTGCCGTCCGACTTTACACCAGGTCAGAGCAGGTGTAGATTTCCTGGTGCTAACGCGCCTTATCGCCTGTTTTGTGTTTTTATCGCCGATGTGACTGGTCGTTGTGAATGTTGAGGTGTGATGTTGTCGCGCCTTTTGGCACAGGAACGCCCACTCTGCATCTCATTAGCGATAGTTGCGTGGGTCCTCTCTGGCGATGTTTTTTGCGGCTGCTATCGCGGGTAAACTGGTGCTGTGGGCTGTTTACACCGGCTTGTGAATGGGGAGGTATGTTTATCACGACTTTGGCTGCGATAAAGGGCCGTTAATTCGGCGATAGCTCCTTGTGAATATGCCCCTCTGTTGGCTATACTGCTCTGTTCTCCACTACATCCATTTTACAAAAACAACAAATGCATAACTCTGCCTAGGCATTTAAGTTATTGTCCGAGGCACATCTTTGCAGAGTAATCCTTAATTGTTTAACCTCCCTAGTCCCTGAATGCCTAAAAAGAAACTACTTGTCAAGTCAGCAAGCTCAAGCAGTATTTGACTCTTATAGATGGAAATAACTACCATGACAAAGGAGGACACACATGTCCACTCTATATGACATGATCTTGAGGAGAGTTTTATCTTGTGTGTTGATTTTTTATAGGTTTCTCTGCAGTTTGCAGTTTCACATTTGGTCTGTAGGCAAACTCAGAGCAGTAACAGAAGTTATGAATACATCTCTTGTTCAATTTAGTATCAGCAAAGTTGACATGGACCAATTTAAATTTGTACATGTTTGGGAAATAAGCTAACTGTTGCATGGTGACTTGAAACCGTCAAAATGATTGTTAATGCAAAGACAGTACTTTACAGGAAGAAAGCCCCTCCTTACAAACAGGCAGGCTGCTGGTCTCTCCCAAATTGCTGCTTTATGGGCAGCTCTTTTTATACACATCTTTCACAAAACTTTATTACAAACAGTAAATATTAATTGACTTGTAGGTTATATATAGAATACAGAAAACCACTCAACTACCTGTGATCCCATAACCCAAAACTTTGACCTAATCCTCTACTCATTCGTTATTGCACCTCCATCAATGCTTAACAAACGAAGCATTCTTCTGCTGGAAATGCATGTGTATCCACGGAAAATGTAATTTAAGTGGAGTGTGAGCTTTTATCATTGTGCTCCTTAGACCTCCGTGTGTTCTAAGCTAATTTAATTTTCCTGCACCCTCCTTCTGATCAGTTTACAATCTGTTTGGAAGCTCACCGTGTGTGCTGGTGATCTTGTGTGCTAAACCCATACATATATATTCATGCTCGCTAAACACAAATTGACCTTTAACTGAAACCCTTTCAAGTTACTTATCCCATTGTGTCCACAAGGAAATCTTTCACCATACTCTTGTCAGCGCATGACTTGGGCCTAAACTGGTTTTAACCGCGTACAGCAGTTTTTTTTCTACTTGTGTTTGTTGTTGCGCTATGTTCTTGTGTTTTACATTTACTTCGTGTTAATATTTTCTGCGGTGTCTTCATATTTTACATTTCCTACAACATAATCTAAAGGACAAGGTTTCCAAACACACATGGGCACACACATGCATACATATATGCATATATACACACATCTAGCCTTGGCAATTATGTCCACATTGCAACCTTCATGGTCGGCCATCTCACAGCAACCTCAGTGACAGGGACATGAGTATACCTTCATAAGAATGGAAACCTCCACCAGGTGTTTGCTGTGCCAACAGGTGTATAAATGCCCCTTAGGTAACCAACAGTAAGTGCAGTGGTTAAACCACAGAGCCTTTTGCTGGACTCGCTTGCATAGTGTTGAAGCAATCCCTTGTCAACTTGGAATGTGAGTTTGTTGGGTTAGGCAGTGGCAGCAGGACTCTGGGCTTGACATGGGCTCTTCACTTTCTTGAAGCAGCAGGCCCAGGTCCAGTCCTTCCACTGTTCAGGTGCGCTAAGCTTCCAAGGAGACAACAGTGAACTGATGCTGATGGTCCTGAACGGCAATTTATTTGTCTAAGTAATGGGGGTTAGTGCCCATCTAACTACAGTCTCTGTTACTGACCTAAACGTAGGAATCTGAAGAGAAGTAACCAAAGTTCATTGGATATCGTTCTTACGGGATGTCCGGTTCCATGGTGGAGAAGTATCCCATAAGACTACTACTGGTGTCTGTAGGTGCCTCAAAAATCTTTGCGACGGCTTTGCCCTGTGCCTAATTGGTCCTCCGAGAAGGGGTAATGAACAAAGGACCTCAGTGAAGACACAATTGAAGGCATCACCCAAGGGAAAGATTTTTGTATTTTATATCTTTTGCCTCTAATGGGATTACAGTCTCTTATCAATGGCAGGGAGTTGTCAAAATTGACATCAAATGCTTAAGTCTTGTTTATTGTGTGTGAACGTATCATTTTTGTGAGCAGAATTACAGCAGGGTTTTTCCTCTGCATAATATCTGTAAGGACATCTAGTTGCAAACAGTGGTACTGTAGGTTTTACTGTCCGCAAGCTCTATGAGGAAAGCTGTGCTGTGAAACTGTAACTGTTCTCTTGCAGTCACAAATGATGTGGCCACTGGTGAACAGATTATGCCATTTTTGATGTTGTTAATGAGTTTGTGTGAGGCCTTGAGCAGTGCAGTGTTCCATAGCTAGTCTTAACTGTGGTATTTCAGATGTTGCAATCACACACCTCCCCACAACTAGATTTTACAGCAGACTTTCTATCTTTATAACCGTAATTAGTAACTTGTTTTAGGTGATGACGCTTCTTAACTACGGTGTGTATTATTAAATAATAATTATTGATAAATATACTTGTAAAACGCCATGTTTTGTTTTTCTCATCCCCCGGAATTGAAGTCGACAGAGATATTGAGACTAAATAGTTTTTATCTTTAATCAGATGAGGATCTAATGATAAAATGTGAAGACATTTAGGCAGTGAGTTCCTACAGATTAACCCTTTTCTTTCCTTGCAGCATCAGTGGTTACCAAGGACTGTGCTTCAGATTGTACGGAAGCATCTATCTCTGTGCCAGGCGGGACAAGTACTGTTTCCTGCTGCAAGACTGACCTGTGCAATGGTGCTTCCAGTGCGAGGATCAGCTACACCCTGCTCTCCCTGGCAGCGGGCATCAGCGCCCTGGTGGTCAGAGCTGCACTGTAAGGTAAGGAGTAGTTGGACTAGGTGAAAGTAGCCCATGGAAGAACCCTTGGAAGATGTTGGTAGCTGTCTAACGTTCTCACTGTGTCGCTACACATGCAGCGTGTCCAGGATGTCAAAAAAGGGAAAAACACATAAGCCCACCTTTCAATGCTGGACCAGTGGCCCATGCGCGTCATGCCAACCATGGGTGGTTCCTAAATGGGTGTCACTCACTGTCAGTGCTGCCCATGTCAGACGTCAGCAAGTACACGCATCTCACATTATGCCGTGGATAGCTGCTAACTGGGCATGTTGCAACTGGATGTGTTTTCTGTGAACCAGGCAAGCGTCATCCAGATTCAAGAACTGATTGCTGGGAAAATGTCCTGGGTCCTGCTGCTCCACTCACCCACCTCAGCCTGCCCTCTAGAGCCCTGCCCCTCTAGCTGTCCCCTGCCTAAGCATTGTATCACCCACTTGACTATCGGTTTCCCTTTCTGCGCCAGGGCTGCAGAGCATCCCGGCATGCAGCAGGGTGGATGGGGGGTGGTACTGTGCCTTCTGGGACCAAGGAGGATGCGTGCCTCAGCAGTGCTTGACATGGAAATATAGATGTGCAGCTACCCCTTGTCTAGGAGTACCTGTTTGGAGCTGAGATGTGCCAGTACATTCCCATTAAAAGTATTGGATCAGTGCTAAGATGGCCCTGCACTACCCTTTCCAAATTCAGGAACTGTCTGTCTCCTATGAGGTTCTGAATTGAGGCACAACTTCCAGCACCCTGCCCAGCAATCCAGAGCTTGCTGATTGGCTCCCTAGCTCCCAGGCAACCCTGAGCCCTCCCTCCTCTCACACCTACCCAGGCCCCTTCAGGGTCTGTTGGGTGAACCCCAAAACATTCACCTCCATTTTGTGAGCTACAGCTTCCCTGTGCCCAAGACTGCAGCGATCCAAGAGACAGGAGGTGGTAAGAAGGCAGATTTTGTTCTGTCTATTTGCTGAAATTTAAAAGCGTTTTTCCTCTACCCGGGACTGCATCATTTTCACCTGTTTTGTTTGAGGTTGTTATAGTTTAAAAAGTGAAGTTTAACCTGCTCATGACTGTCTGATTTTATCTGTTGCATTTTGGGCTTTGTAGTTAACAAATCTGTAGTTTTTCAATTGCCTTTGATTACCTGCTTTTCCCTCCAAATTCCTCCCTTAATCTGTGTTCAGACCTGTGTGTAAGCAAATCCCTGCCAGCCCCCTTTTTGTCTTAAGCAAGTGAGTACAACCAGATTAAACACCCCCAACACCCCCCACCCCCCAAACAGACATAGTGTACCCCAGAGACAGGGCAGAGAGTGCTGTGAGGTTGCTGTAATGTGCTGTTAGTTGTTTAAGCTGTGTTAGGAAAGGGCTAGAAACACTTTTTAGCTAAGAGAGTGAGTTTGTTTCAGAGTTGGAAAAGCAGTATTGTTAGAGGGAAATGTTTAAGCCCTTACCTGCAGACGTCCAGAGTGTGGATTGAGCCTGTCTGTCCCCTAGGAGATTCTGAATTGAGGAGCAGCTTCCAGCCCCCTGCCCAGCAACCTGTGCCTGAGGTCACATGCACCTTAAATGAGCTGCTATTGGATGCTGCATCTGTGCAGTGATTGGTGGCTGTATCTAATGTTTCTATTGGATTAGGGTTAGTGTTCTTATTGGTTGATTATTCAAAGGTTTTGATTGGTTCCTGGGTCAGTGATTCTCTTGGATTTAGAGCTTAGGGTTAGTGATCTGATCGGTGGATAGGTTTAGAGTTTCTGATTGGTTACTGGGTTTAGGGTTTCATTCCTCATTGGCTGCTTGGACTAGGGGTGGGACTAGGGGCTAGGCTGGGACTAGGGTTGGGGCTAGGGTTTTTATTGGACATAGGAATTAGGTTTTTATGTCTGATTGGCTGCTGGGAAAAGGACTGGGACTAGTGCTGGGGCTGGTCGCCTATTGGTCCTAGGGCTTAGGGCTAGTGTTCTGACTGGTTAGGGCTAGGGTTCCCATTGGCCGAAGGGGTCACCTGATCAAT
Organism: Calotriton arnoldi; assembly: GCA_963921515.1. NCBI lineage: Eukaryota > Metazoa > Chordata > Amphibia > Caudata > Salamandridae > Calotriton > Calotriton arnoldi. Next base: position 87,779 of record CAWUFW010003172.1, on the reverse strand, counting down.
AGGGATATTTAAGGCCAGGGTTCAGGGCATTTCAGCCCTGGTATCGAGGCTATGTTTGGGGAGGACAAGGGAAGTTGCCTGTTTGAGCCTGTTCGAGACAGGTCGGAACTAGGGCCAGAAATGCTGCCCATATTTACATACACCAGCACCCACCCTACCCATTAACAGCCACAACCAGGTTAACACACTCACAGCACATGTACTCCACTCATTTACCACAACATACCCACACACAAAGTTCATTATCACAACACCAACTACAAATCCCCATAAACCACACCTATACACCCTTCTACCCCAGCTACCGCACTTTTGCACCATCACTTACACACAATACGCCACTCTATCCTATAGCACTAACTAATTCACTCATCACAAATCCAAGGCAAAATCATACCATATTAACTATATTCCATCCAGACACACACTCCCTGCTCTAAATACTCCAAACAGACCCTTTTTTTCACAAACAAACCTATACTCAGCCTTCTATCTTTTTACCCACCAACACCCTCCTCTTCATACTATCAAATAACACAACCACACACCACTTACACATCACTGCACCACACGTATTACCTCTTTCAGCATTCAAATATAACACAAACCCTCTTAACTCCAGCTCAGTCCCTCTTACACAACACATACACTCTATTCACAAATACATCACCACCCCCTTTAACTTACAGCTGCCAATCACCAACAATACTTTACATTCAAATCCTTCTCAGAAAACAAATTCATCAGTATCAGCACCTCCTTTTACAACTCCCCAAAAACAAAACACAACATACACACCAGCACAACACGATTTTACACCCACAACACATCATAATACTTTCCCTCACAAACTACAAACATACACCCTCTCCCACCTTCCTGACAACACAAATGATACACACCATGAACAAACACCAATGCCAAGCTTGCTCTCACCTCACCTAACACATATACAGCAACTCAGCAACTCTCTTCTAACCGCCTCTCGTCCCTTGGACAATTTAGAGCCTTACAACATGACTCACATGCTGCACCACCACCCCTAACTCATACACCTTCAATACTAAACAGACGCAAACAAAATAAGCAACATGCCACTCCTCACAACTTCGCCTCTCCATGTCTACTCAACAACAAGGCTACACAACATAAACAACTCAGCTCACTAACTCACTCTCAACCACCATCTCCACCACCTACACATGCAGACCCATCAAAATGCCTTCTGAGCCTACTGGAAGAGGTACACGATACATAACAGCAACAGTATTGCTAAGGGCACACCTGCAACAACAAAATACTGTTCACTCTTCTACAAAACAAAGTTACACTATCATCAAAGCACATTCTCTAAGCTGCCTACTAATAAATGCTTGATCACTCTCTAAAAACAAGCATCACATCCATGACCTTCTCACTGACACAAAACCAGACATACTATTCATAACAGAATCATGGTTAGGAGATTATATGGGTCCAGTCTTGCATGAAGCCGTTCCTCTAGGCTGTCAAACTATCACCCAAAATAGTATAGGCAAAAGAGGAGGTGGCCTAGCTGTTGTGTTCAGGCAAAAATTAAATATCACCAAAGCTGACGACGTCTCCATGCAAGGTTGTGAGGCCCTTTTCACCAGATGCAACCCTGCACCATCTTCCCCCTGTAACTTCCTGCTCCTTTACAGACCTCCACCTAGCAATGCAACATTCCCTGACACACTTCTAGACATGGTTTTAAACTTAATAACACTACATTCCAACCTATGCATCCTTGGTGACCTCAACATTTGTTTTGACAAACCCAATATGCCCCATCCAAAAACAATCATCAATGGACTAGACACACTGAACCTGCATCAGATCGTCTACAAACCCACACACATTGCTGAACACATCCTAGATGTCATTTTTGCTAATACACAACTAGTGGTCAGACCGCCACTTGCTTGCTTTCCAACATAAAGGAACACTAAGCGACACACCTTAAACCACCTTAAGTGCATCCACCTATCGACCGTGGAACAAACTCAATTTGGAACACTTAGAAACACAGCTAACATCCAGTACAGATCTAGACACAATAAACTCAGTTCAAAAAGTATATGAGTGGCTGCAGGAAGCTTTTTATATCCTAATACCACTAAAAATGGCACAACAGAACAAAAGAAAACAGGCACCTTGGAGAAATACAGAGCTAAAAAAGATAAAACAGCAAACTAGAAAGCAACAACATACCTGGCTCAAAACAAACACCAATCAAGACAAACTTCACCTGCAGAAACTTAACAGATTATACAAGTCAGCTGTCAAAAAAGTGAAGAAAAGATACTTCTCAGACAGAATTCATAATGCTAAATTTGCAAATAAAGAATTCTATAAAATTCTAAATGAATTCGTAAACCAATTGCCTAGAAGGGGCTCATCCCATCACTCAAGATGTCACAGATAAACTGGCAAATCATTACACAGCCAAAACAGACACATTGGACTCATATTTAAAACAAAGAAAAAACACCAGCACCGATCCTTTTCCTAACCCAGCCTCTCCATTCCTTCCAACAAATTTCACACAATGAATTTCTGGACCTGGTCAAAGCAAGATTCTCTTGGATCTCTCAGCTGCCTTTGACACAGTTGACCATGACACTCTGGTACAAACACTCTATGAAGACGGCATAGAGGGTACTGCTCTCGACTGGATCCCATCCAGCCTTCCCAACAGAACTAATGTCATCCATACCCCACCTTTCTCTTCCAAACCGCATTTCATAAAAAAAGGGGTCCCTCAAGGCTCTTTTATCTCACCCATGCTTTTCAACATCTACATGAAGTCATTACGGCACTGATCAATCAATTTCACCTTACGTGCTATAACTATGCAGATGACACACAGATACTTCTTCAGCTGGAATGTCCCAAAGCCATAGGAACATCACCAATTTTCTGTTGTCTCAGAGCCGTGGATCCATGGATGACGTGGAGCCATCTCAAATTGAATGCTTCCAAAACGAAAATAATCACGTGCGGCGATTGGAAAAATTATGACCCACTCGCCGCATGGCCTGATGATCTGGGAACACTGCCTAAAGTATCTAAGGAAGTAAAAAACCTCGGAATGACCATGGAATCCAAGCTATCAATTAATGCCCAAGTGGATAAACTAGCAAGATCAAGCTTTGTTACTATAAAAACTCTGCAACACATCTTCCCCTACCTGGGATTCCCACACAAGGTCCGGGGTACCATCTCTCTTGTTCTGTCCAAACTCGATTACACCAATAGCCTCTTCCACGCATCGCCTTTAACAACCATGAAAAGACTACAACAGATTTAGAACTCTGCTGCAAGACTACTCTTACATATAAAACTGCAAGCCCACATCTCCCCTGCCTTGAAGACCCTACATTGGTTACTGGTTGCCAGAAGATCCACATTCAAGCTGCTTTGCATCACCCACAAAGTGATACATGGAACAGGACCGCTCTTTATCAGAAATAAAATCACTAAATACATTCAACAAAGAAACCTCCGCTCTAGACTGGCACCTCGCCTCAAAATCCCACCTTACAAGAAAAAAAATGGGTGGCACATCCTTCTCTGTTCAAGCAGCCAATCTACGGAACTTTTTACCTCCAAACATAAGATCCAAGGATAGCCACCTTATCTTCAGAAAACTACTCAAGAATTGTCTCTTTTCCACACAACCACCATACTCAAACATGAACATACAGCATATCCCTCTGTAGATAAGCATTTATTTGGACTATAGATGTGTCTCTACATATTTGTATTGCTTTGTATAAACATGTATAATTATTATGTTTTTGAAGATATAGATATTCATTAGTTCTGCTTAACAAATGTATATTTTACTTATGGTTACATTACTCTATGTTTAACATGTATATATGTGAATACATAAATAGGTTAATCTTTTTGTCATACTATTTATCTACATTTGATTCACTATTTGAAAAAAACAAATAAATGATTTTGAATTATAGCAACATTTGAAAGTCTGAGTTTATTAAATGCAACTTTAATCTAAATATATTACCTCCTTATATATATGTACTTATATCTTTATATTTATTACTTTGCTTCTAATTTAGCATCTCCAATGCACTACTCTATATCTCACCCTATACCCCTCTCAATATATGCTCTACCTCCACTCTCCCATTCAACCCAAACCCCATACCACTACTATTATACCCAAAATATCTCTTTTTAAACTCTTCCCTCCTCTACCCCTCCTTGCATTATCTCATACCTCTTTTACTATTCAGATCTTCCTAACAAGCCTTTCTAAACCCTACCCTCTGACTTTAACCCTCCCCACCCCTTTACTCATCCCAAATCCCCTCCTACTGTTATGAACTCTAAAAACAAACAAACAAAACAATCCTTCTACTATCCACCCACTAATCCCTTTTACAATCCAAAATAACAGACTCAAATCAAATTAATTTCATATTCCCCTACACTAATTCATCACTAATCCTTTCTGGGTTCCAGAGTAGCATGCTACTCGCCGAAAAGTGCTTCAACACCTCATCAGGGAAGCAAGCACAATATAAATGCAATCCCGCCCTCTTCCATCCACCCACTATCCTTTTTCAATCCAAATAACAGGCTAACATTTCCACTGCTCAAAATAATTTCATATTTCCCTAGACTAATTTACCACTAATCCTTTTTCTGGTTCTGGAGTAGCATGCTACTTGCCGAACAGCGCTTCAACACCTCATCAGGGTTAGCAAGCGATGTATAAATGCAAACCTCTTCCTTTTCTATCACTCCACTATCCTTTTCAATCCTAATAACATACTAACATATCCACCTCTCTAATTAATATCATAGTTCACTATACTAATTCACCACTAATTCTTTCTGGGTTCAGAAGTAACGTGCTACCCGCCAAAACAGCGTTTCAAGGCCTCGTCAGGGGTAGCAAGCGCTATATAAATCCAATTACAATACAATACAATACTCAGTACCGGACAGTACCTGCCCATTTAAAGCACTGAGCCTAAGTCGATACCACAGTGGAAAACTATAGTATTTGAAGTTCCATTAGCAATCACAATCACCCTGGGTTAGATGTGCCATAATCCCAAAACATGAGGAGCTGAGCATGTTGAATTGCTCACAGCAGAGCTCCCTCGTTTAGGGCACAATGATTCACCGCGTCTTCAGGCTGGCACAACCGGAAACAAACGTTTGTGATCTGGGATCCGTACTCCAGGGTCTTGGGTGTGCTGCTGCACAACCTGAAGATACAAAACAAACAAGCCCTCCATCCCAGGGACAGAATTTATATTAAATGTGCCAGAACCTAGCACCAAACATCTGCTCCCTTTGCTTTCGAGCCTTGACCCTGAATAATGTGGGAAACCCTCCCCCATAACTCAGGCTTTACAAATCCAATAATTGCTTTTGGAAATATGCAAATCTACACTGAAACCCTAAAGCCACTATTCACACAAAAGCCAGATGTTACAGGCGGAGATCTCAGTCTCTGCCTGCACTGAATTTCTTGGCTTTTTGGAATTCACACATTCCCAGGAATATGCCTGGAGAGCTACAGTTCGAGTTGGCAACAACAGAACCCGTGCTGCAAAAACTACACTGGCTTCCAATAAGACATAGAGTCCCTTTTAAAGCTCTCTGTTATTGCACGAAGGCTCTTTCCTCCCGGGGTCCTCACTCCCTTCAGCTGATGGTGCATCCCTATGTGCCCACTAGAGACATGAGACCAGCTGAAGCTAGACAGCCCGTCGTCCTGAAATCCAAAAGGGCCAGAGCAGGAGGCAGTTATTTTGGTTTCCTAGCTCCTAAAGCCTGGAATACCCTCCCTGTGGAAATTCGGCAAGACCCATCTGAAATCCTATGCAGGAAGAAGTTATAGACCTGGCTTTTTCGCGAAGAGTGAGCTTTTCCATCAGACTGGGTGATCCCTCGTCCACTGTGTCAGTACCCTAGTGCTGGGACACTTTGCAAGGAATAGCTAGGCGCTTTTCAAATCACATTATTATTATTATCATACCGTGACTTACACGGAGCCCTATAACAACACCAGCTCTTTCCCATCAGCAGGGGTTCACCCATCCCACACAGAGGGGTCGTTAGCTCATGTTGAGTTGCTCTGGAAAGAAGAGAGCCCCATTAGATTCAACGCATTCATCGTGACCTGAGCTGCACTTTCTGGAACAGCACCCGCATGGACTAGGAACAGGCTGAGGCACTATATTCCATAATAAATTGTGAGCTGCACCAACACTGGTTTTCTGCGTGACCCTACAATATTCCACACACGTACTGATTCTCATTCTGTGTGTTAGTGTTTTCAGGGACAAAGGTCACTCTCTCTTAGGTGACCTCACAGTCCCAGGGCACACCTGGCCTTCCGTTTGTTACTGTGGAGATCCGAAAGAAGCTGGACATGGTGCAAGGGTGTCTGTGTTGCATGCAGGATTGTTAATGAGCAGGAAGGAGCACCTTCAATCCAGAGAGGGATTTTTCTCTTTCTATGTGTGCTGCAGAAGGCAGCACACATGGAAAGAGGAAAAAACTAGGAAAAATTAAAATATTTTTCCTCATTACGCCTGCTCTGGGGTGGTGTAAGTTGTTGGCGCTGTCCCAGGTTTACGTGAATAAGTAAACCTGGGTCAGTATAAAAATCCATGGGTGTTGCAGGGGAAAGCAAACACAAGGAGATGATGGACGGAGCGCTGAAACTTTTCAGACCCTCACCCCCAATCACAGATCTGGGTTGAATCCATCATCGTTCTTTAGCTCACTTCGCCACCCCGGTTCAGACACAGCTATATGGAAATCAGTCTTGACCCTGTGCCTCATGGGAACAGTCCAGCCCGAACTGCCAAGCCAGGTCTTCCCTGAACTGGAAACAAGCATCCTGGGGCCGGTTTCGGAGTAACACCCCTCATCAGCCAGGCTAGCTTGAATCCAGTGGCAAAGTGAGCAAATGGAAAACCCCCTGCACAGCCCATGGAACACCTCCCTGGTGCAGAGCAGGGCACGGTCAGTGACTTGCGCTGCTTCGTCTCACTCCATATCTATGAGGCTATGCAAAGTGGCTTTGCGTGGCCTCATAGATATGATTGAGAGGCTTGCGCCGCCGTAGCGTCTGAAAAAGTGACGCTTCAGCAGCGCAGGCCTCTCATAAATAAGTTCCCTAGTAGTTCCTTACCTTGAGCTGACCCCTCATGGCAGCACTTTCTACCATTGAAAATATTAAATTTTTAACCATTCCTAAAAATACTTGGGGAATATGTAACTTTTCCTAAAATATTCCAGGACTGGAGTTAGAAAAGTAATTTTGACCTCCAGTGTTTGCCACGCCCCCTGCTGCGCTAAGGGCCCAGACAGCCCGGTCCTCGGTGCACAGAACTACTTTGTGCCCCTGGGGCACCTTTGTGAGGATACTAAGGCTGTTGTCTGGTGTGACTTCCTCAGCCCTGTGTCCGGGTAAGGGAGGAGGGTCCTAATGTGGGGTTCTATTGGTAACCTGAAATCATGAACACCCTTGTCTGTATCATGCTGTCATAAAAGGGTTGTTTTAGGTGTCAGAAATTATTGTATTTATTGTCTCTTAAACCATCATGACGTGATCTCCTGTTTGTTTCTTTCTAGCTGAGGTGACCAAGGTCACAGAAAGGTCTGCGTCCAGTCCACCTGCACTTTTCCTGCTGTCTGTGATTTCGAGAAAAGGCAACATTACCGGCTCCAATATTACTAATGAAGAAATAATATCTGCTTCACTGAATAAAAATGCACATACCTGTGTCCTCAGCCTTCTCCTATAAAGGAATACATTTAAGCTGGTCTGTCACGGTATTTTTCTATAGGTAATTAAAAATGATTACAGCCCAGCTGTCATTTTCTACTGTTTATTAACTATAAACAAAGGGTTCCTTTCACTAAGGTGTTGTTGCCTAGCACATGTCTCAATATAGGCTTCGTGGCACTTTGTAATTGTTAAATAAAGGCCCACAAAGATGTTTTCTATGCACTTTTTTCATTCAGCTCCAAGCGTGGCGGAGAACACAGGTTCAACCTCTGCCCCTAAATGGACAGGTATACTAGGCCTGGGGTTATGGCATCTCATGGAAAACAATAATAAGGTCATCAGAGCAACTGTGTAATCCTCGCCAACACATATCATCCTGTGCAGCCTGGCAGTAACGCCATAGTAGGAAGCTGTTGCTGGAAGCCTTCCTTGCGACCTCAGAGGTCAGAGGTCCTCCGGTCAGCTGGCTGCATCCTCGAAACTTACAACCTCAACACACCGCTAAATCAACATCGCCCCACAGTGAACCTGACCCCAGGGCTGGCTTTAGCTCTGGTGGTGCCCAGTGTGACAATCTGTGTTTGTGCTCCCCCAATGACCACCTTCTACATGCATTCCTCACCACCTACCTCCAATGGTGCCCACATCTCTTAATAACCCCTCCTTCACAGGTATTTAATTATTTTATGATGCCGTTCATCCCAGAGTAGTGCGTCAGACAACAAACAAACATATTATTCCGAGACAATAAATCATATGTGTGTACATTAATGTATAGAGAAAATGACATAAGACATTGAGGGCTATAATGAGTCGCATATCATCCATCCTGGTTGGCATCATGGGGAATATTTATGAAATAGTGGCGAAGTGCAGCGCTGCAAGTCACCTTGCTGTGCATCGTCACTGGGAAAGGGCACGAATGCGCCGTGTTTAAGGCATACGGTGCATTTCTGACTTTTCCCCCCGCGGTGGTGCACAACGCAGGCACTCTTGCACCATGGTTCATGGGTACCTGCGTTCCGTGCTGTATTTGAAGTGACACCTTCCTGCAGAAAAACCACCCTGAGCGGTATTTCCTTCTGCCTATGTGTGCTGCATAGAAAGAGGAAGTAACAAGGAGAAATGAAGATATTGCTCGTCCTTACACCTCTCTTGGGGAGGCGCATCTTTTGGGGCATTCCCAGGTTTACAAGGTCTTGTAATTCTGGAAATGCATCAATATCCATGGGAGTTGCGTGGGAGCACCCATGTGATGTCCATGACATGCCTTCCCAGGGCAGAGTAACGCAACGAATCTGACTTAAGGCTTGCATCACTCTTGCATCATGTTACCTGATGCAAGAGCGACGCAAATCGGGTCATAAATATGTCTCTATGTGTCAAGTGTGCATGGTTTGGACACACACAAAAACAGGCTTTAAAATGTAATGCAGCAATAATAAGAAAGGGTTACTACCCAAAGGAGCCATTCTAGCACCCTTAGAATAACAAACGATTCAGGGAATGAAAGAATAAAGTTCTAAACCGAGGTCTTGCAGTTTGCAAGCAGCTCTTTCCTGCTGGTTCATAGCCCACTCTGCTCAGACCGATGAAGTACTGTTGCAATTAGACTCAAAAAGGAAGTCCAGGCCAAACTAAAGGAACAGAAGGAATGAAAGAGCCAGGAAACGTCCTGCACAACCGCCAACTTGATGGTAAGCCACTGGGGGGTGTAAGGCAAGGGGACAATGAGGTCAGGAGATGACATTATCACAAACTACCGACTTTGCTGCCAGAGATAAGACCATTCAGCACCCCTCTTCCCCTCCCATCTGCCATAAGTATCATCTCCAAGGCCAAGGAGTAGGTCAAGAAGGATTGCACATTACTGTCCCCCAGGACCAACACCATCCACTCACTGATGTTGAGGAGAGAACAGGAGATGTGGAGGGAGGCTGAGGAGGGGCATGGAAGAAGAGGATATGGGCAGAAAATGTAAATGAAGTCACAGGAGGTATGTTGTATTGGCTTAGAACAATGACTGACAGCCTATTGGTTTAGCTTGTAATGGGAAATTCAGAGCAATATTTGTCTGCTTCAAAGACTTACAATCCTATGTAATAATACTGCAAGAAAGCAATGAGAGAAGGCAAAAGTCAATTGATAAGGCGTCATAGGTGGTTCCAGAGGCGGTTTTGCTCCACTGCTGCGCAAGGGATGATCACAGCCATTTTGACCATTTTGAAACCTCTACTTTGGATGCTTCTGGCAGATCTGGACCAGACCATGGTAATGTGGATGGGCCGAATGATGTATGTGAAAATGAATTGTTTTTCCACAGTTCTGTTCCTGTTCGCAGTGGTACTGATGGTAGAATAACTACAGAATTTGTTTGGGGAAAGAAAAGAGCCAGGATATCATACCATGTGACGAGGGGGTCTTCTCTTTTCCAGACCTGAAGGCATATTGTAGAGTAGCTCAACTTAGTCAGTTTGCAGACCACCTGAGAGAGAGTAACGGGAGACAGTGAACAACTTCTCCTCACAAAGTGTGTGTTAAACCTGGCATCTTTTGGTGTATTTCCCCTTTCTTTTTGCTTTCTGAGCTCCCGGTTTTGACTCGGTTTTTGCTGGTTTAGTGTCTCTGCGCATTTTCTCACTGCTGTTCAGTGTTAAAGTGCAAGTGCTCCTGTTGTGCCACCCACACAAGCAGTCCTGCAAAGGGTCCTCAGACCTGCCACTGCAGTGTCTGCGCGCAGTTTGTAACTGACATGCCGACCTGGTAAGTGCACCCACTTACCGGGCCCTAACCTTCCCTTTTCGTACATGTGAGTCACCCCTAAGGTAGGCCCAAGGTACCCCTATGGGCAGGTTGTGGTGTATGTGAAAGGTAGGACATGTCTTGGTGCGCGTGACATGTCCTGATAGTGAACTACAGCGTAATTTATTTTCACTGTTGAAAGGCTATCTGTCTCATAGGATAGAATGGGGAATACTCCGTAACATTTTACGAGTATATTTTCCCATGGGGACGAGATAGAGAAATAGAGTTTAGTATGCCTGAGCTCAGAATGTGAAGATGCATCTTTTAGTAATGATGATTTTTATAATGTGAGATTGAAAATACCACTTTTAGAAAGTAGGTATTTTCTTGCTTAGCCATTCTGTGAGCCTCTGCTGGGCTGTGGATTGACTGTCTGGCTTTGGAGTGACAGGGGCCGGGGCTGTGCATTTTCTTCAGACAGCCACTGGGGGGGGGGGTCGAGGTGTGTACTGCCTTTCCTGGATGAGTCAGGGCTTGGCTGAATAGACCCGGACTGCATTTAGAGTAGTGGGAGGAGATTTCCTTGCACCTGAATGGGCCTGGTCTGCCTTGGACAATGCTGTCTCCACCTCCTGCCAGGTAGCCGGGCCATAGAGGACAGAACTGGTTCTGCCTGGGCACAGACACTCCCTGCCCAAAAGAACAAAGAGAAACTGAGTATAAATATTGGGGCCCAGACCCCAGAATTTTGGAACTCGCTGGAATCACGGAACCTGCCAAGAAGAAGAGCTGGAAGAGCTGCCGGAAGGAGTACTGCTCCTTTGCTGTGTTGTTGCTTTGTTGGGTTGGCCAGCAGTTGCAGTTTCTGCCTTGGGCAGTGAAAGGACTGGACTGAACTTTCTTTACTTGTGCTGAGTATCTCCAAGGGCTTGAAGTAGAGCTTGCCTCGTGTTCTGAAGTCCCAGGGACCGCAAAGGCTTCACTGACGTCTGGGTACCGCCTCTGGAACAGTGGTTTCAGTTGCCATAGAGGGGGGAAAGCAGCCGACTCCGTCACCGACTCCGTCGCTTGCTCCGTGTCCTGAAGGCACCGCAGAGGGCACTGCCGTATCTCGCACTGCAACCCTGGTCTCACCAACGACGACGACTGACGACGACGCCACCGAGCCGCTGCTTGCACCATGACCTGTGGGCACCGCACTCCGCACCGCCTCGCTTCACTTCGCCACTCTGGTCTCACCGACTCGGTCGCTGCCTGCTGACTTCGACACCCGTGACCGCACCATGGCTTGGGGGCACCGCTCATAAGTCTCACGACGCAATACCCTGTCCCACAACGCCGTCCGGACCGACCGACACCAGCTCCCCGCAACCGCCTCTGTCCCCTGCACCGTGATCTGTCAGCACCGTAACGAGCACCGTCTTCACTCCCCAACGTAGCCATGGTCTCACTGACGCTGCTGGTCGACCGTCACCAACCCACTGCCTGCACCACGCTTTGAGGGCACTGCACGCTGCACCGCTACGCTTCACATCGCCACCAGAACCAGCTTTCACCAATGTGTCGGCTGCAATGAAAAGGTACTGCTTACGAGTCTGCCGACCCCACGACTGACGCGGTTGGACGGAATTGTTGGACTCTGTTGTTTTCAGTACCACAGTAGCTAGCCCTGGACGGATCTACCGACTCCAAAGAACTGCCTTTTACAATTATTCTTACAAAGTGCATATTTCCAAGTACTGTATGTTGGATTTTTATCGTTCTGGTCTTGTTTTAAATATATCAAGTATTGGTTATTTTTCTAAACTGGTGTGGTGTCCGTTTGTTGTGTTTTCACTGAGTTACTGTTGGTTATGTGCAAATGCTTTACATACTGCCTCTGAGATAAGTCTGACTGCTTGTGCCAAGCTACTAAGGGGGTGAGCAGGGGTTATTTCAGTAGTGTATCCCCCTTATCCTGACTAGGAACCAGGGTCCCTACTTGGACAAAGATGCAAACCATTGCCAACTAGAGAACAGTGTGCGGTTAAGTGTGGTGCCCCAAAAAAGATATCAAGAACGCTAAAGGACCACTTTACCTCCAGGTCAAAGGGGACACCCTGAACCTGGTCCTCCAACCCAGGGTCTGTACCCTTAGGCTGAACCTGTGCCTGGCAACCCAGGACTTCTGGGGGAGTATACCAAACCCCCCAAGGGTAACACACTCCTCATGAGCTGTGGGAGGGTCTGCCTGGTGCAGGTCTCCAGCCTCCTGTCTACCTGACAGAGCATGAAGACCCCCCCAGACCAGAAGTGGCCTCACCAGGGTCAGTGCTCTGACCTTAGAGCTGGCAACCCCTGAGCCACTGGTCCGTCCACTGGGGACTGTGCCCTCACCCAACTCTCTGGACTCATGCACCCTTACTACTGGACTGGTGTTGCCAGACACCGGAACCTGTGGGAGGCTGATGACAGAGCCCCCCCCTAAGTTCCTCAGATACTAGGGGATCCCCCTCAAGGGATGGCCTTCCAGTACAGCCTAGGATCCCCCTCTGGTGTTCCCTCATGGAACCACCCAGGGTCTGGGACTGGGTTTCGGGCACCTTGGGCCACAGCCTATTCCCAGTCCTTCTCCGCAGAGACAGGGTGTGAGTCCCTACACCCCTCCCACAACCCCGAGACCTATCTGGGCTACCACAAACCTTTCCCACCACCCTCAGTTGGGAAATACCTGAGCCACATTCTTCAGGATCACCCCCAGATGCTTCTCCAGATCCTCTGGAATCCACCAAAAGGTCTGCCTACAGTGCAAGCTCCCTGGGGTCAGAGAACTCACACTCCACCGGGTGTTGGCATAGCTCTGAAAAATGGGGACTTAAAATATGCTCTCCAACAATTGAATCACACAGCCCCACACAGGTGTTAACCAAACTACCCTTCACTCAAACATCCAGTGCCTCAGAAAAGTACCCCACATCATTCTCGCAAGACTGATGAGTCAGTGTCTGACTGTTGTTGTCCCATAACCCATACTCTTCTGGCTGGTCTCCATACTCACTTACCAGGGCTTCTACCATGGGGGGACCCCTCTCTCTGCACCTCTCAGCTAGAGTCAGTAGAGTGCCCCTCCCACCCCCAGGATAATGATCCCCTGTGCCAGTTCCCCAATCCACCTCAGAGACACTTCGAACCACTGGAGTTACCTCACAATCCTGAACCCCGTGGTGTATGTCACCCCCGTCCTTGAAGCAGGGCACCAAGCCTGTATGTGTGTGTACCTCATCCTCAGTACTGGACCTAATACTTTTGCTGCCACCATCTGGGATGGACCTAGCCCTCCTGGCTTGCCAGTTAAGCTCCAGCTCTCTTACTTTAAGCTCATAAGCTAAAATCATTTTCCTTTCCATCAGCTCCATTTGTCTTTTTACCTGCTCCAACTCAAGCCTCCTGGCTCTCCTCCTATTCTCCAGCTCCTCTTGAGATAGACCTTGAGAGGGACTACTGCTACCTGACCCAGAGAGTACATCCCCTCCTAACAACTCCTGAGCCCACAGCACATCTTCCCTTTGAATTGGCTCCCTGGTCTCCACACTTAGATCCTCAGGATGCCCACTGGCATTCCTGGCTGCTACTCAGGCCCTAAGCACCTTTCGCAGCCCCTCCTTTTTGGTGAGACCACTCAATGGAATTTTGAGGGTTTTGCAAACTGCTACAGTTCCTTTTCATTGTAGGTTTCCAACCTATCCTCCTCAAAAAATCAATTCTGGGAATGTAACTGGCAATGTTCTTGACTGAGACATGATTCAGTAGGAAGTTCAAGTTCAAAAATAGGGAAAGGCAAAAATAGATCAAAAAGGAAAAACCTAGTATGTGGTATGTAGTGGTCTGCAATATGGTTAGTAGTGCACACCAATCACTGTAAGTCAAGACAAACACAAGTCCTATCCCACCGCTGCCACCAATGTTAGAAATGGGGGTCTCTAGTTGGCAAGGGTTTGTACCTTTGTCCAATTAGGGACCCTTCCTTCTAGTCAGGATAAGGGAGTTACACTCCTAAAATAACCCCTGCTCACCCCCTTGGTAGCTTGGCATGAGCAGTCAGGCTTATCTTAGAGGCAGTGTGTAAAGCATTTGCACATAACCAACAGTAATACAGTGAAAGCACTACAAAAGGACACCACACCAGTTTAGAAAATAATCAATATTTATACATATCCAAAACAAGACCAAAAACAATAAAAATCCACCATACAGTTCTCAGAAATCTTCAATAATCAAAATAGACTTGAAATAGAGCTCTTTGAAGTCAATAGATCCATCTGGGGCTATCACGGCGTCGTGAACAACACATCCAAACAGTTCTGGCTGACCGCTCCGTCGGGGGCCAGCACCGGTGTTGGGAAGTCCCGCAAAACAGTACCTTTAGAAATGCAGGGCATCCGCGACCTCTAGATGAGCCCCAAAGAGGCGGCGCCTGCAGGCGTTGCTTCCGGAGGTCGGTGCAGGAGTCATCAGGCCCTGGAAGTCACACACGTTGCAGATCGAACACCTCATGGTTGAAGTCGGGAGCGCCGGCATCAGTGGGCATCAGGGCTGCGGTGCGAAGTGCAGCAGTGTGGCATGCGGTGCCCTCAAGTCGCAGTGCAGGCAGTGGCTCAGTGACGGTCGTCCAGCGGCACCAGTGAGACCAGGGCTGTGGTGCGAAGTGATGCGCTGCTCGTCGCGGTGCTGGCAGGTCACGGTGCAAGCAGCGACATCGTCGTTGCTGTCGTCGGCTGATGCACTGGAGTCGATGGCGCCGGCATCGGTAGGCCAAGGCTGTGGTGAGGGATGAGGACTGTGCGTCATGTAACTTACGAGCGGTGCCCTCAAACCATGGTGCAAGTAGCGGCGTCGATGTCCGAATGGAGCAGCCTCATTAAGGATACCAAGACGGTGTCGAGAAGCGAGGCGGTGCGAAGTGCGGTGCCCACAGGTTGCGGTTCAAGCAGCAGCTCTGTGGTGGCATCGGGTGGTGCCGTCGGTTAGACTAGGGTTGCAGTGCGGCATGCAGCAGTGCCCTCTGCGGTGCCCTCAGGACACGAAGTCAGCAGGGGTGGCGTAGACGGTGTCAGGTTGCTTTTTCTTCTGTTGCAGCACAAAACACACAGTCCCCAGTGCTGATGGCAGAAGAACTTGAAATATTTGCTGTCCTAAGACTTCTTGAACAGGGGGCAAGCTCTACATTAAGCCCTTGGAGAAATTCACAAAAAGAAACTGCAGAAAGTTCAGTCCAGTCCTTTCACTGCCCAAGACAGAAGCAGCCACTGCAGGCCAACACAGCAAAGCACACAGCAAAGTGGTAGTCCCTCCTCACAGCTTCTCTAGCTTTTCTTCTTGGCAGTCTTCTTGGTTCCAGAATAGTTCTAAAGTTCCGGGGTCTGGGCCCCAACATGTATACCCCAAATTCCTTTGTCCTCTTAGTGAGAGAGTGCCTGTGCTTAGTCCAAACCAGAGTGGTCCTCTCTGGCCCAGCTTCCCAGCAGGAGGCGGAGACACAGACCACTTACGCACCACACTTGGGGTCAACCTTGAGGGTAATGGGTGTTGACACTGTCAGTTCAGACAGCAACAACTATAGAAACTCACTATGCACCATACTCACAACAGGTAAGCCAACAGGAGGGCAGTAATCAATGCATGCAAGAAAAAAAATGAATGCACCATACTCACAACAGGTAAGCCAACAGGAGGGCAGTAATCAATGCATGCAAGAAAAAAAATGATGGACGACATGCACACAAGAACAATGACAATAGACAAAGCTACCTTGAATGCGTAACGCATAACAACAAAAGGGTCGCAGGGAAGGTGATGCGTCGGTTCCTTACACTCAGGGGAGTGGATGCGTTGGTTCCTTACTGCTGCGCAGGGGAGTTGATGCTCGTTTCCTTACTGTGTGGGGAGTTGATGCGCCGGTTTCTTACTGCAATCCGATTCGATGACGCTCTGGTGCGATGCGACAAAATGGCGTCTTCATTATGATGCGACAAAATGGAGGCGATGCGTGCACGCCCAACGGCCGTGCAGCGACTCGTGATCTTCTGAGCCGCGACAGGCCCTGCGACACGCTTCTCCGCTGATGCGACGGTGACCTCTGTGGCGGCGGCACGCTTCTCCAGTGATGCGACGCGCTTCGGCGATGCGATGGCGACAGCGGTGGCACGCTTCCTTGGCGATGCGACGGCAACTGCTACGGCGGCGACACGCTTCTTCTTGTTGAGTCGCGCTTCCAGCTCCCAGCGACACGCAGGCTTCTGCAGATAGAATCCCCAGCAAGGGAATTCAGGGGGGAGCTGGTGGTGAAGTCTTGTATCCCTGAGACTTCAGCAGGAGGCAAGCACAGTTCAAGCCCTTGGAGATTTTCTGCAAGATGATGAAAGTTTCAATAAAAGTCTTTCTCCTTTCCTTGGCAATGAAGAAACCACTGCAGGCCAACCATAGAAAATAGCACTCTGGCACAGGGGCAGTTCAACTCCTTCAGCTTCCTTGGTTCTACTCCTTGGCAAAGGTTTGTCTTGATTCCCAAAAGTGATCTAAAGTTCTGGAGTCTGTGCCCCAATATTTATACCAGTAAATCCTTTGTCCTCTGAAGGCAGAGGGTGCCTGTACCTAGCCAGAACCAGTTCTGTGCAGCTTCCCGGCAGGAGGTGGAGACAGCATTGTTGAAACTAGACCTGGCCCAGGTAGCTGAAAGGAAATCTCCTCCCCCTACTCTCTATTCTATGAAGGCTGGGGGCACTGAAAGGAAATCTCCACCCCCCCACTCTGCATTCAGCCAAGGTCCTATTCAGCCCAGCCCTGACTCATCAGACTGCTGGAGCCCAAGCCCTCCTGTCACTTACAAACCAGACATGTAATACACAACCAAGCAGAGGCAGGCTGGATGGTCAGGGAAGAAAATACCTACTTTCTAAAAGTGGTATTTTCAAACACAGAATGTTAAAACCAACTTCACTAAAAGATGTATTTTATCATTCTGAGTTCAGGCATACTAAATTCGTTTTTCCTACCATGTTCCCTGGGTCAGTTAGGATTATAAGATGTTATAATCAAACTGCCCATTCTGGCCTATGGGGACAGGTAGCCTTGCAATAGTGAAAAACGAAATTGGCTGTAATTCACTATCAGGACATGCTACACACATCTTACATAGAATGCACCCTGCCCTTGGGCCTATCTTAGGGGTGTCTGATATGTAGAAAAGGGAAGGTTTAGGGACTGGCATCTAGTGAGTCTGCATACCAGACACACATGCAATGTCACAACAAAGTGACCGTTTAGGCCACTGGATAAAAGATGCACATCCAAAAATGTACACAAACAGCAGGCTTGACTCAAAGTGCGATGTAATACAATTTGCAGGGGGGTATGCCTACAACACCACAGTTCGTGGACAATGCAGATTAGGAATGTGTCACACAATTATGTACTGCATGCCTTGTATGTGTGACATACTCACAGAACCTAAATGTGCCTGTAAAGCAGTATGACAACCAAAGTATGACAACAAGCAAGGATAACAAAGTTGCAACAATTAAAGAGAAAGTCAGAAATCTAACCCTCAAGCCTTAAGGTCAAATTGCACTCCTCCACCCCCAAGTCTACACATCTGCCATACGGAAAACAGCATTCCACATCAGTCCTGATGTGAGTTGCCCATCACACCATCATGTGCAATTAAACTTAACTGTTTGGTAAGTCAACTGTGTCAGTGAACTATTTTGCAGTCAGGTAGTCATAACCCACGCGCTAGGCCAGCCATTGATAACCAGAACCAGGACAGCATGTATCATCAATGTCAGCAGCTGCGTGGCACATACAGAAACACACATCACCCTGCCATTTGCATCTCTTCTGAGGGTGGCGGTGACAAGGCCTGAGCACCATAAATAGGCATTATGAAATGCACATACATCAAATCACAGACCACTTACACACCACACTTGGGGTCAACCTTGAGGGTAATGGGTGTTGACACTGTCAGTTCAGACAGCAACAACAATAGAAACTCACTATGCACCATACTCACAACAGGTAAGCCAACAGGAGGGCAGTAATCAATGCATGCAAGAAAAAAAATGAATGCACCATACTCACAACAGGTAAGCCAACAGGAGGGCAGTAATCAATGCATGCAAGAAAAAAAATGATGGACGACATGCACACAAGAACAATGACAATAGACAAAGCTACCTGGATGCACATGTGTACTACATAGTGCAGCATACATTGAAACACCAAGTAGGCTCTCATTGCTAATGTGCACAAAGGGGGCCCTCCTCACACATAACTTATCTTGAACAAAACACATGCACATGTGCATTACCCTGCAAAGCTGCGTGTCCATGAGCCACTCTGACAAGGCTAGTGACAGTGCCTGATGAATAGCATGTCTGCAGGCACAACATCTTAACATGGTGCCGGCCACCTCACTGAGGTTATGTTTGGATGCAGGGTTTTTAGTAAATCAGGGAGAATGGCGCACAGACAAGTACGCGTGGTGTAAATATGTCACAATGTTTACGGTGCTGCCAGGTCGGGGGAACTACCCTATAACCCCCGTTGGTGTATGAGTTGGAAAACCCACACTGGAAATTGAGAACACAGTCCCGGGCACACGTATTGAGGATATGAATGGAACAAGGAGTCTCGTTTAAGATCAAATTGCTTGAGTCGACACCAGAGTGATTGTTGAAAGTTATTTAATGAGGCAACAACAAAAGAAAGCAACCAGCCGACACGTGTTTCGTCATACGGGAATGATCCCGTGACTCTTCAGGGCTGTATTGACAGTAACGAGTTAAGTGCCTGTAAAGCTTGGTACATGGGAATGTGGTTCCACGAGGCCAGTAAACGATAAAAACCGGTTGGGGGATCCAGGAAGACAGGTCTGGCCCTGTGTAGGGACGTGACCTGGAGGTCAAGGTAACAGTGGAGGCGAGCAAGGGCAGGTGCGCCCAGAATGACAGTTCACGAGGACCATCCGGTGTCCGTGTTGAAAGAGAGAAGAGGCGGGTGAGCCGTGTAGTGGCGGGATAAATTGAAACCTCGGTGAATCACATTGGAAGAAGTCCTGGTAGTTGGAGCAAGGTGGCGGGTGCGCCGTACAGATATCAGCGTGGTGGATGACGAAAAACACTGGTCTCGTCTGTTTCACCGTGTTTTTCGTCATCCACCACGCTGATATCTGTACGGCGCACCCACCACCTTGCTCCAACTAGAGGTCCAGCGGGAGATGGCTGATCAGGTGCGGGTGGGGTTTGAGATTCTGGCGTCAAAACTTGATGCCATACGTGGGTGTCTGAGTCCCATCCGGGACCACATACAGAGGCTCACAGACAGCCACAGCCTGCTTGATGCTCTCCAACGGTCCATGGCTGACATTGCTGGAGTCATGATTCTGAGAAAACACCAACTGTCTGGTCAGAGTGGCTCCAGCAATCTTAGCCAGGATTTGTCCAACATCAGTAAGATAATGGAGTGCATGGAGCAGATGCAGTCACAACAATTGGCTGCCAGGGCTGCACACCAGCGTGATGTTGCTGGAATCTATCATGCCCTGCAGCTGCTCATCACTGCATTGCTGCCCCAAGGTCTGGTGTCAATGAATGCTGCTGCTGCTTCTACATCCTCAGCTCCGCCCCCTGATGTGTCAGTGCCTCACAGTGCTGCACCCACTATACCACCACCCACATGTGAGGCACATGACACATCAGAGGACGAAGATGAGGATGATAGTGCATTATTGCTAAGGAGAAAGCGGTAGCATACATCGACGCCAAAAGACCTGTTTCTTCTTGGTTCTGGGCTTAGTATCATTCCACAGAAGATCATCTTCCAGTGTCTTCCACTGTCCCCCGAAACTCACCTTGGACCTCCACATGGACTGCCAAATCATATTTTTCTTACCAATGACACTGCAATCAGCCTGCGGACTGAACTGTGCCTCTTCCCTTGGACCTGTTACCAACAAAGGATTCTGTCTGGCCCTCTAACGGGCATCCATGCAATTTGTGGTTCTATGGCCAAGCACTGGTCCAGTCTTCATTCTGTTAATGTACATTAAAATCTTGAACTCACACTGTTGTGTGTTGTCTATGACCAATCAAGTATATAAGTCTGTAAAAAGTGTGTTAGAACTGGGGGTCTCTAGTTGGCAGAGGTAGGTACCTTTGACCAAGTAGGGACCCTTGCTTCTAGTAAGGGAAGGAGGGTACACTCCTGGATAACCCCTGCTCACCCCCTTGGTAGCTTGGCACGAGCGGACAGGCTTATCTCAGAGGCAGTGTGTAAAGCATTTGTGAACACATACAGTAATACAGTGAAAACACTACAAATGGACACCACACCAGTTTAGAAAAATAGGTAATCTTTACTAGACTTAACACAAGACCAAACGACAAAAATACACAATACTGTAATCAAAAATAGACTTTAAAATGGTAGGAAATAGCTTAGTTCACTTTAGATGGTAAATGCGTAATTTTCTCTCAAAGTACCTTGGATGCGTAACGCATAACAACAAAAGAGTCGCAGGGAAGGTGATGCGTCGGTTCCTTACACTCAGGGGAGTGGATGCGTCAGTTCCTTACTGCTGCGCAGGGGAGTTAATGCTCGCTTCCTTACTGTGTGGGGAGTTGATGCGCCGGATTCTTACTGCGATCCGGTGATGCTCTGGTGCGATGTGACAAAATGGCATCTTGGTTATGATGCGACAAGATGGAGGCGATGCGTGCACGCCCGATGGCCGTGCGGCGACTCGGTGATCTTCTGAGCCGCGACAGGCTCTGCGACACGCTTCTCCGGTGATGCGACGGTGACCTCTGCGGCGGCGGCGGCACGCTTCTCCGGTGATGCGACGCGCTTCGGCGATGCAACAGCGGTAGCGGCAGCACGCTTCCTTGGTGATGCGACGGCAACTGCTGCGGCGGCGACATGCTTCTTCTCGTTGAGTCGCGCTTCCAGCTCCCAGCGACACACAGGCTTCTACAGATAGCATCCCCAGCAAGGGAATTCAGGGGGGAGCTGGTGGTGAAGTCTTGTATCGCTGAGACTTCAGCAGGAGGCAAGCACAGTTCAAGCCCTTGGAGATTGCAATATGATGAAAGTTTAAATAAAAGTCTTTCTCCTTTCCTTGGCAATGAAGAAACAACTGCTGGCCAACCCCAGAAAATAGCACTCTGGCACAGGGGCAGTTCAACTCCTTCAGCTTCCTTGGTTCTTCTCCTTGGCAAAGGTTCGTCTTGATTCCCAGAAGTGATCTAAAGTTCTGGGGTCTGGGCCCCAATATTTATACCAGTAAATCCTTTGTCCTCTGAAGGCAGAGGGTGCCTGTACCTAGCCAGAACCAGTTCTGTGCAGCTTC
Source organism: Calotriton arnoldi (assembly GCA_963921515.1). Taxonomy (NCBI): domain Eukaryota; kingdom Metazoa; phylum Chordata; class Amphibia; order Caudata; family Salamandridae; genus Calotriton; species Calotriton arnoldi. The sequence goes on along the minus strand of CAWUFW010003172.1, from coordinate 65,838 downwards.
CTGGCAGGAGGTGAAGACAGCATTGTTGAAAGCAGAGCTGGCCCAGGTAGCTGAAAGGAAATCTCCTCCCCCTACTCTCTATTCTATGAAGGCTGGGGGCACTGAAAGGAAATCTCCGCCCCCCCACTCTGCATTCAGCCAAGGTCCTATTCAGCCCAGCCCTGACTCATCAGACTGCTGGAGCCCAAGCCCTCCTGTCACTCACAAACCAGACATTCAATACATAACCTAGCAGAGGCAGGCTGGATGGTCAGGCAAGAAAATACCTACTTTCTAAAAGTGGTATTTTCAAACACAGAATGTTAAAACCAACTTCACTAAAAGATGTATTTTATCATTCTGAGTTCAGGCATACTAAATTCGTTTTTCTACCATGTTCCCTGGGTCAGTTAGGATTATAAGATGTTATAATCAAACTGCCCATTCTGGCCTATGGGGACAGGTAGCCTTGCAATAGTGAAAAACGAAATTGGCTGTAATTCACTATCAGGACATGCTACACACATGAGGGCATGTCCTACCTCTTACATACAATGCACCCTGCCCTTGGGCCTACCTTAGGGGTGTCTGATATGTAGAAAAGGGAAGGTTTAGGGACTGGCAAGTGGGTGCACTTACCAAGTCAGCATGGCAGTACTAGACTGCACACAGGCTCTGCAATGGCAGGCCTGAGACACACTTTACAAGCTGCTTCTGTGGGTGGCACAACCAGTGCTGCAATTTGATTCACAGGCCCTGGGCACACATGGTGCACTGTACTAGGGTCTGACAAGTAAATCAAATAAGCCAATCATGGAGTCACTAATCCATAACATCAATTTATCATAGGGAGCACTTGCACTGTGGCACTGAATAGCAGTGGCACAGTGCCCAAAGCATCTAAACCAGCAAAACATATCAAAAACAGAGGAGGCAATCAGTGAAAAATGGAAGGGAGACTCACGCCAATGGTACCAGGTCTAACACGTGTCCCCTCCAGCTGAAATGTGGGGGGGAACTACCCATCCCCTTGGGAGTCCTCTTCACTAAGGCAGAAAAATCTGGAAAGACCATCAGCATTGGCGTGTTCTGTACCAGGGCGGTGTTCCACCGTGAAGTCCATCCCCTGTAGGGAAATGGACCACCTCAACAACTTTGGATTCTCACCCCTCATCTGCATCAACCATCTGAGGGGCCTGTGGTCGGTCTGAACCAGGAAGTGAGTCCCAAAAAGTATGGTCTCAACTTCTTCAGCGCCCAGAATACAGCAAATGCCTCACGCTCAATTGCACTCCACCTCTGTTCCCGTGGAAGTAACCTCCTACTGATGAAGGCTACAGGTTGGTCTAGGCCCTCCTCATTCATCTGTGAAAGAACAGCCCCCACACCATGCTCTGATGCGTCCGTCTGAACAATGAATGGTTTTGAGAAGTCGGGTGCCTGAAGCACGGGTGCTGTGCACATAGCAGTCTTCAGGGCATCAAAAGCTTTCTGACAGGTGTTAGTCCAGTTCACTTTCTTGAGCTGCTTCCTGGAAGTCAGCTCAGTCAAGGGTGCAACAATGTTGCCATACCCCTTGACAAACCTCCTGTAGTACCCAGTGAGTCCTAAAAAGGCTCTCACCTGTGTCTGGGTTTTGGGGGGTTCCCAGGCCAGGATGGTATCAATCTTGGGTTGTAGGGGCGCCACCTGGCCGCTTCCTACCTGGTGCACCAAGTACACCACAGAACCCTGCCCGATCTGGCACTTACTCACCTTGATCGTGAGGCCTGCTTTCCACAGCACCATCAACACTTCCCAGAGGTGGCGCAGATGTTCTTCCCAGGTGGAACTAAACACTGCGATGTCATTCAGGTAGGCGGTACTGAAATCCAGTCCAACCAACACCTGGTTGACCAACCTCTGAAAGGTGGCAGGGGCATTCTTCATCCCTAAGGGCATAACCCGGAATTGGTAGTGCCCATCTGGTGTGGAGAATGCTGACCTCTCTTTGGCCCCATCAGTTAAGGTGATCTGCCAGTACCCAGACGTCAAATAAAACGTACTGAGGTACCTTGCAGCCCCTAACCGATCAATGAGCTCATCAGCTCTGGGGATGTGGTGCGCGTCAGTCCTGGTGACTGAATTGAGCCCTCGGTAGTCCACACAGAACCAGAGTTCTGGCGTGGCACCCGGTGCGGCAGCTTTTGGGACCAAGACCACTGGGCTGGCCCAAGGGCTGTTAGAGGACTCAATCACCCCTAAGGCAAACATCTTGGAGACCTCCTTCTTGATGTAAGCTCTGACCCTGTCAGTCACTCTGTAAGCCTTGTGCTTAACAGGAGGACTGTCCTCAGTGTCCACATCATGGACGCACCACTCAGTGACACCAGGAACCAGGGAGAACAAATCAGAGAATTGTCCCAACAGTTGGTGACAATCATTCTGCTGCTCAGGGGTCAGTGTGGCAGAGAGGATTACACAATCCACTGACCCATCTTGCTCTGTTGCAGATAGAAGGTCAGGAAGAGGCTCAGTCTCCTCTTCCATTCCAGCATTTGTTGCTAGGAGCATGCCCACTTCGGACCTTTCTAAGTGGGGCTTCAGGCGGTTGACATGCAGGACCCGCAAAGGGTTCCTGGGAGCCTGCAAGTCCACCAAATAGGTGACATCACTCTTTTGCTCCACCACCTCAAATGGTCCGGTCCACTTATCCTGGAGCGCACAGGGCTCCACTGGGGCCATGACCCAAACTTTCTGACCAGGTTGAAGCTCAACCAGAGTGGCATTCTGGTCGTACCACCGCTTCATCTCCTCCTGGCTGGCTTCCAGATTCACTTAGCGAGTTGTCTGAATCGCCTAGTCTGGTTCCTGAAGGCCAGCATGTAGCTATATCCATCCTGGGAGGTTTCCTGGGAGCTTTCTCCCAGCCTTCCTTAACCAGACTCAGAGGTCCTCTTACTAGGTGACCATACAGCAGTTCAAAGGGGCTGAACCCTAGGGACTTCTGTGGCACCTCACGGTAAGCAAAGAGAAGGCATGGCAAGAGGACATCCCACTTACGCCTCATAGTTTCCTCAAAACCCATAATCATGCCTTTGAGGGTCCGGTTGAATCTCTCAACCAGCCCATTACCTTGTGGGTGGTAAGGAGTGGTGAACTTGTATGTTACACCGCACTCCTGCCACAAGGACTTCAGATACTTGGAAATGAAGTTTGACCACGGTCTGACACCACCTCTCTGGGGAACCCCACACGGGAGAAAATCCCCATCAGTGCACGTCCCACCACAGAGGCCGTCACTGTCCTGAGCGGGATGGCTTCCGGGTACCGGGTAGCATGGTCCACCAAGACCAGGATAAACCTGTTGCCATGGCTGTCTTGGGGTCCAGTGGCACCACAATGTCAATGCCCACCTTTTCAAAGGGGGTGCTGACCACAGGGAATGGCTGGAGAGGAGCCTTGTGCTTCCTCCCACTCTTTCCACTTGCCTGGCAAGTCTGGCAGGTCCTGCAATGAGTATCTGAACTCTTGCGCATTTGAGGCCAATGAAAGTGGGAAACAAGCCTTTCAAATGTCTTGTTCTGCCCCAAATGCCCTGCCAAAGGCACATCATGAGCCTGCCCCAGTAGGAAGGCTCTGAAGCGCTGGGGTACCACCAGCACATGGGCTGACCCAGGCTCAGCAACCTTAGGCTCACTATACAGGAGACCATTCTCCCAGTAGATCCAATGTGATCCAGACTGATCACCTGCTGCCTGGTTTGTGGCCTGTTGCCGCAAATCCTTAAGAGAAGGGCACTTCTTCTGTTCCTCGCAAAACTCCTCCCTGGAGGGTCCTCCTTCTTGCTGCCAATGGGTCAGCTCAGGCAGGTCCCCCAGTTCGGCCACTTGCTCCCCTGTAGGTTCCAGGGCATCCCCCTCAAGGTCTGCCTCCTCCTGGACCATGGGAACTATGGGGGCTGGTTTCCCGCACCCCTACCTCTTCTCTTTAAGGCAGGTACCTGGGCCATACTTTGAGGCTCCAGGTCCTCTTGATCACCCTTACTGGCTGCCATAGACTGAGTGATCACACACGCCCACTCAAGCAGACCCAACATCTCCAAATGAGACTTTTTCTCCACCTTAGCCCAAGGGGAGTTCTCTAAATCATTGCCCAACAGACAATCAACAGGCATGGCTGGCCTCACAGCTACTTGAAGAGTACCTGAGACCCCCCCACTCAAAGGGAACCTGAGCCACCTCACACTGGCTCTCTGAGTTGTCCGTGGCAACTACAGGGAAGAATGCATGGGGGACCACCTGCTCCTTAGACACCAGCCGACAACTGACAGCTGTCACACTGGCCCCGGTGTCTCTTAGAGCCTCCACTCTATGGCCATTGATGGTCACCCACTGCCTGTACTTCTTAGTGTTATCAGGCAACTGGGTCCTAGGGACCACCTCACAGTCTCCTAAAGAGACAAGGGACATTTCTGCTGGACCCCACCCACCTTGGGCGCCCATCTCCTCCCCTCCCAGGGCTACACTTGCCATCTGACGGGGTGGTGCACGAGGTGGTGCATATTGACCCTTTTGGGGACACTGGGGATTAAACCAGCGGTGCCCCACTTGCTTACACTGAAAGCATGTAGGGGGCCCCCTGTGAACAGGTTTACCTGACGGGGGCTCTGTCTTCTTCTCAGGGAGAGGCTGGGAACCCTTACCTTGGTTCCCTTGGGAATTACTTAGGGCCCTTTCTGGAACTCCCTCTGTTTACCCTTGTCCCCCCCCACTCTTCTGCTGGGGACCCTGCCCACCTTTGGCGAAGTCTCCCACATGACCCTTGTGGACCCGGGTACTGACCCAGCGGTCCGCCTCCTCAGCAAGCTTCCTAGGGTCAGTCAACTTGCTATCAATAAGGTGCTGGCGCAGCTCTGGAAAACAATTACCAGACATGTGCTCCCATGCAAACAAATCATAGAGCTCCTCAAAAGTACTCACTTTGCTACCCTTGACCCAACCATCCAGTGCTCTGCAAAAGAAAGACACATATTCCACCCATGTGGTAGACTCCAGTTTCTTGCAATTTCTAAACCTTTGTCTGTACAACTCTGGGGTCAAACCATATCTGGACATTAGGGCTCCCTTCATGTGGGCATAGGACACCTGCTCCTGTGTAGGCAAATCTAACAAGGTGTCCCGCCCATCACTAACAAAGCGGCTCCACAACCCCGCTCCCCAATCCTTCTCAGGGACCCGGTGGGCCAACATTGCAGCTTCATAAGCCCTAAACCATTGACCAATATCATCATTTTGTTGGAAATCTTTAACTACTTCTTTGGGGATGTAGGCCCTTGCTTCTACAGGCACGGGTGGTGCGCTGCCACCAGACGGAGGAATCTCTAAACTTTTGGCTTTGAGTTCCAATTCCCTCAATACTCTCTCATGTTCAAAATGCATTTTCTTTTCCTCTAAGGCTAACTTCTTCATTTCTAATTCCATCCCAAGCTCTATTTTCTTGCTCTCTATGTCCTTTTGACCATCCATTTTGAGCCTAGCTAGCTCCAACTTTTGCACTCTCTCCCTCTCCCAGTCCTCCAGCTCTCCTGGGGACAAGCCCTTGGAAGAAACACTGCTGCCCGCCCTGGAAGGTACTTTCTCCCCGGTTGGGCCCAATGGCCTCTCAAGCTGCCCATCTAAATCCTCTGCCTCCACCACAGGCTCTTCAGGATGCTCACTGGCATTCCTAGATTCCAACCAGGCCCTCAGCGCCTTTTGGTATTCCTCTTTCCTGGAGAGGCCTTTCACAGGGATTTTAAATTTCTTGCACAAAGCTTTGAGATTAGGCACAGTGTAGGTATCCATTCTCTCTTCTTCCAATTCAATGTCGACAGATGCAATGGACGCTGGCTTACTCATGGTAGAAAAGACTGGCTTTTCTCAAGAATCAAAAATAGAAAAGAAGTTCCAAGGAAAAAAACTCTACCAAAATGTATGTGGTCGCGTTATGGTCTGCACTCACTAGTAGTGTACACCAATTACTGTATATGAGTCACAAATGCAAGTCCAAATCCTCACTGCTGACCACCAATGTTAGAACTGGGGGTCTCTAGTTGGCAGAGGTAGGTACCTTTGACCAAGTAGGGACCCTTGCTTCTAGTCAGGGAAAGGGGGGTACACTCCTGGAAAACCCCTGCTCACCCCCTTGGTAGCTTGGCACGAGCAGACAGGATTATCTCAGAGGCAGTGTGTAAAGCATTTGTGAACACATACAGTAATACAGTGAAAACACTACAAATGGACACCACACCAGTTTAGAAAAATAGGTAATGTTTACTAGACTTAACACAAGACCAAACAACAAAAATCCACAATACTGTAATCAAAAATAGACTTTAAAATGGTAGGAAATAGCTTAGTTCACTTTAGATGGTAAATGCAACACTTTACTCTCAAAGTACCTTGGATTCATAACGCATAACAACAAAAGGGTCGCAGGGAAGGTGATGCGTCAGTTCCTTACACTCAGGGGAGTGGATGCGTCGGTTCCTTACTGCTGCGCAGGGGAGTTGATGTTCGCTTCCTTACTGTGTGGGGAGTTGATGCGCCGGTTTCTTACTGCGATCCGATGCGATGACGCTCCGGTGCGATGCGACAAAATGGCGTCTTGGTTATGATGCGACAAGATGGAGGCGATGCGTGCACGCCCGACGGCCGTGCGGCGCCTCAGTGATCTTCTGAGCCGCGACAGGCCCTGCTACACGCTTCTCCGGTGATGCGACGGCGACCTCTGCGGCGGCGGCACGCTTCTCCGGTGATGCGACGCGCTTCGGCGATGCGATGGCGGCAGCGACGGCATGCTTCCTTGGCGATGCGACAGCAACTGCTGCGGCGGCGACAAGCTTCTTCTCGTTGAGTCGCGCTTCCAGCACCCAGCGACACGCAGGCTTCTGCAGATAGAATCCCCAGCAAGGGAATTCAGGGGGGAGCTTGTGGTGAAGTCTTGTATCCCTGAGACTTCAGCAAGAGGCAAGCACAGTTCAAGCCCTTGGAGATTTTCTGCAAGATGATGAAAGTTTCAATAAAAGTCTTTCTCCTTTCCTTGGCAATGAAGAAACCACTGCAGGCCAACCCCAGAAAATAGCACTCTGGCACAGGGGCAGTTCAACTCCTTCAGCTTCCTTGGTTCTTCTCCTTGGCAAAGGTTTGTCTTGATTCCCAGAAGTGATCTAAAGTTCTGGGGTCTGGGCCCCAATATTTATACCAGTAAATCCTTTGTCCTCTGAAGGCAGAGGGTGCCTGTACCTAGCCAGAACCAGTTCTGTGCAGCTTCCTGGCAGGAGGTGGAGACAGCATTGTTGAAAGCCGACCTGGCCCAGGTAGCTGAAAGGAAATCTCCTCCCCCTACTCTCTATTCTATGAAGGCTGGGGGCACTGAAAGGAAATCTCCGTCCCCCCACTCTGCATTCATCCAAGGTCCTATTCAGCCCAGCCCTGACTCATCAGACTGCTGGAGCCCAAGCCCTCCTGTCACTCACAAACCAGACATGCAATACACAACCTAGCAGAGGCAGGCTGGATGGTCAGGCAAGAAAATACCTACTTTCTAAAAGCAGTACTTTCAAACACAGAATGTTAAAACCAACTTCATTAAAAGATGTATTTGTATCATTCTGAGTTCAGGCATACTAAATTCGTTTTTCTACCATGTTCCCTGGGTCAGTTAGGATTATAAGATGTTATAATCAAACTGCCCATTCTGCCCTATGGGGACAGGTAGCCTTGCAATAGTGAAAAACGAAATTGGCTGTAATTCACTATCAGGACATGCTACACACATGAGGGCATGTCGTACCTCTTACATACAATGCACCCTGCCCTTGGGCCTACCTTAGGGGTGTCTGATATGTAGAAAAGGGAAGGTTTAGGGACTGGCAAGTGGGTGCACTTACCAAGTCAGCATGGCAGTACTAGACTGCACACAGGCTCTGCAATGGCAGGCCTGAGACACACTTTACAAGCTGCTTCTGTGGGTGGCACAACCAGTGCTGCAAGCCCACCAGCAGCATTTGATTCTCAGGCCCTGGGCACACATGGTGCACTGTACTAGGGTCTGACAAGTAAATCAAATAAGCCAATCATGGAGTCACTAATCCATAACATCAATTCATAATAGGGAGCACTTGCACTGTGGGACTGAATAGCAGTGGCACAGTGCCCAAAGCATCTTAACCAGCAAAACATATCAAAAACAGAGGAGGCAATCAGGGAAAAATCGAAGGGAGACTCACGCCAATGGTACCAGGTCTAACACAGTGTATGGACAATGAATCCACCAGAAGGTACACCAAGGTAAATACGAGCAATGTACATGTTTTACCTGTCACAGCTAGGCAGTGAGATGCCCGTGTATGTGTCAACTATCTGTGCCCTCATTGCAAAAGAAATACAATCTAGCTATATCACAACCTATGCCCACGTCCAATATGGAAATTGGGATGTGTGCTAAAATGTCAAAGTTTGTAGCAGGCCACAAGTAGTGTCCCCCTTAACAATTGCAAACATTTTTCTCTTGGCATATCTACTCACACTCTACGTGGTGGACAAAGCCTGTTGTGATGGTGCGCATTGCATGTCACATCCCAAAATGGTGCACACCATATTCACATTGATGAAGACACGTAAGGGCACAAGTCTACCATACACATATGGAACCACAATGTCTGCCTCAGTGAAGTTGAGTTGCCAATAGGGACTGACACCAAAGTGCAAGGCGTCAGTCAGCCCCTTCCTGTGGACAAACAATGCACAACAAATTTTTACCCCTCTCATGCTGTGATCACTGTGAGCGTATTGGGCAATGTGTCTAGGGATGTGTGGTGCACTGCACTTAGCATATAGTCAGATGCAAGACCAACATTTCAAGGGGGGCATTGATGGAGCGAAGTACAGAAGATTTTGTGCGTACCCCGTTCAGACCAATCACCCCATAACAAAGTAATATATTAATTTTAATTGCTGTGTATTAACCAAACACACACATTACATGTGGGAAATGCTCTGCATTAACAGGTTTGATTAACATATTAATTAATGGTGTAAAACGCATGTTTTATCTATTTTGCGCATTTAAGTAGTGTAATAGTGCATGTCTATGCTGTAGTGTACATTGTGCATTGCATGCTGCTTTTGCTTTATTTTAATGGCTTGCAGTGTGATGCTTTTCCGCTAGGTAACAGTTTTAGGGGATAAATATTAGTACTGGTGGGTGGGGGACAGAAAACACTTATTTTCTGTGTATTCACATTTTCTTTGTGTTTATCGTAGTTTTGGCTGGTGGCTAGTTTCAAGATGGCTTCGTTTTTCCCGGTTCTGCGCAGTAGAGAATGCTTGCATCATCTGGCTGGAAGAACCTCGCGCATGCCTTGTGCTTCACTGAACTTTGCAACTCCAGCTGACGATGTTCGAGGCCATTTGTATGAATGCCGGCGAGTGGCTGAGAGCCAGAATGATAGCACGAGGACAGTCGAATGCCTGCCAAAGAATGACCACGTGGAAACAGCTGAAAATAAACAGTTGAATCCCTGCCAATGAACATTTGAATGCCTGCTAATGAACTATGGGACAATTGAATTTGTATCTATCAGCTTGTCAAACAAAGTTATTCACGGACATCCTGGGAGCAGAGAAATACAAAGTTATTCACGGACATCCTGGAAGCAGAGAAATACATTGTCATTCACGGACATCCTGAGAGCTAAGAAATGCATTTTCATGACCAATCAGAGCAAGGGAAACGGCAAGAGTTGAAACATTTGTGGGTAGAGAGCCAGCAAACACAGTATAAATATCAGACCAAAATTGGGGGTTTTTAGAGAGAAGCTGGTTGGAGAGATGCTGTCTGTCAGAGAAGCTGTTTGCAGAGATCCTGGGAGCTTGAAACCATGCCAGAATGCGCACTGATGACCCCTGTAGGTTCGAGATCGTTGCGGGACACTAGCCTGGGTGAGAGATGCGTCTAGGAGGCCAGGGTTATTAAGAAAGTTGGGGTTTAGTGTTGGTTAGGAAGGTTTTTAGTGTAGGAAATCTTTAGAATTAAATGCATGTTTTTAATTATGGTTCACTGATCTTTCATTTTGGGAACCCTCTATCAGTTACATGACCAAGAATTGATTTTTAACCATTTTTAAGAATAATGAAATGAATGCAAACTTACATTTTCTCTTCATGACTTTTATTAAACAGTTTCTTGATTTATTTCCTGAATAAATGGCAATGCTCAGTGAGAATTAATAGTGAGAGAATAAATGATCATTTTCTTTATGCAAATTAATTATATAAAATCTTTTAAATGATTTCAGGTGTTTGTGATTCTTTTAGAGTCAATTAATTATGCAAATCAATGTATTGTTGTAGTGAGGTTAAGCTGGTCTTGACAATCACCATCAACTTGCTCAACTAATTGGTCTATCGACCTAATTGGCGGGGTACATTGATGCATAGATTAGTTAGTAAAATTAGGTGATGAAAACAAATGTTGGTGTAAAAATCTGTGCTTAAAGGTATCCCGTGATAGGAAATAATTCATGCAACCCATTGTAGGATTATTAGCAAGGGTCTGGGGGTGTGTGTGACAGGGTGTGTGTACTTCGGTGTTATGGGCCCCACCGGAGTGACCCGGACCCTGGGTTGGTGATAATTTCTGGGTAAACGCTGCATCAGCATCACTATGAGACAATGCCAGAGGAACAGCTGGGACAAGTGGCTATGACACTGCCACTACAGGGAGCAATGCAACATTTACCCCCTTGTGTGCAGCAGAACAGTGCGCACGCAACAAAACGTTACCTGTGACAAAATCACAATTTGAAAAATGAAGTGTCTCGAAAGGCATTGATGAGAAGTGAAGTCAGTATACCTAACTGTACTACTCATTAACGCCATTTGTGAATAACGTAAAATGTAAAGTCATTACTTACTCTCAGATTACTTATCTGAATCAGGATGCCTGTTGTAGGAGAGTAGGATCTGCTTCACATGGGTACCCCCACTTTTTGCTGATGCTTCACTGTTTTTCGACATTAGTCTGGCTGGGACCCTGCTAATCAGAACCCCAGCCTAGCTGCTTCCTCTCTAAAATGGTTTCCATGTGCCTTAGGCACATCACTGATTGGGATCTGGAGTGCCCTTATAAGTCCCTAGTATATGGTATACTATGTACCAAGGGCATAGGTACCTCAGAGGCCTGCCAGGGGCTGCAGCATGTATTATGCCACCCCTGGAAGGCCATCCAAACTGACACCACAGGTCTGCTACTGCAGCCTGGGTAAGGTGGTGCATGCACCCCTTACTGTGATATAGGTTACCTATATCACGAAATACATACACACATATAAACCTATAAGTCACTCCTAAGGCAGGCCTTATCAATCCTAAAGGCAGAGTGCATGGTTCCTATGTGAGAGGGTGCCCCTGCATGAGCAGGGCCCCTCTGCAGCGTTCGGAGACCATCTCTGATGCTGTTTGTAGTGCAGCCTGACCATATACTCTTAAGCGCATTATATCCTCGCGGTAAAATGCTAACTTTTGAATGGCTGCACCTAAACATGTCGTGTTTGGTGTCAAACATTTTGGAATACTACCCCCCGCCAATCCTGGCGGCGGGGGTAGCATTCCACCCTTCTAGAGGGAAAGACATGTTAACTCTGACGAGTCCGGTAACTTCTTTCCAGAGCCCTGGCATCACAAAATGGATGCTGCTGCCACAGACACGAGTCTGGCCTCCTGCTGCTGGACGAAACTCCGGCAGGGGAGGCCTGGACAATAGGTTTCCTGTCCCAGGGAGGTGTGACCACCTCCCCAGACAGGATAATGTGTATTGGGGCTGGGCGGGAGCACTTTCGGGTGCTTTGAAGTCCTGCACTGGGGGCACATTTGGTGTCCCTGTGCATACCCCAGTTCAAACCGGATCAGGGGCTTGCAGCCCCTGCTTTGGCGCGAACTGGACAAAGGGAAAGGGGTGTAGCCACCCCTCTGCCCTGACCCACCCATAGGTGGGGCCACAGAGTAGTCCAACCCCTATTTTTAGAATAAAGGTAGGAACCCAGTCCTTAGGACTTTAGATTATCCCTGGACGAAACTCTGTAACTGAATCCTGGACCTTCGACGCTCTACTCATGATTAGAGGACAGAAGAATCTCCCTTGGGGTCAAGGAGTGACTCCCCTGCTTGGCAGGCACCAAAGAAGCATCTGTCCGGTTCGCATTTCTGAAGCTCCCGTCGGACGCCGAAGTCATCGGATCACCAGAGGTGGATTCTCAGACTTCCCCGAGGCTACCCTGAGTCCCCAGCAAAGCTGAGGCCCGTGGCTATCGTGGGTGACGTGAGACCGTGACCCCTGGACACCAAGCACATTTGCAAGTGCATCCTCTTCTGGGTCTCCCAAGAAGTCGTGCTTTGGGCTCCGAGTAGCCCCAGCCTCCAGCACCACCTGCACCGAAGATCACTGGCCCCCACTCCACGAGTGTCCTGTAAGCCAGATCCACGTGTGGCGTCACGAGGCTCCTTCGCGGTCGCTAGCCCGTTGGCTAGTAGCCCTTAACGAAGGCCAATCCTTTTCTTACTTGGCATCCTGATTGCTCCAGGCCTGCCCTCACTTACCCTCGCTGGGTGAGTTCCACAGACCTTGCTGGTCTGCACCATCGACGATCTACATCTTCACTGAGACTTGCCGTTGCCAAGGCTTGTTGGGTCCAATCCGGTCGCCGATACCTCAGCACTCGACAGACATCATGTACCAGCCCGAATCCTGCTCCTGGTCGCCGACAACACCTCCTGAACCTCGTGGCTGAAGAGTCAAGATGACCGTCAACGCACCTGAAGCACTCGACATCGGTGGGCATCTGTCCATCGCCTTCCTGGTCACTGGCTAGTGACCCAGACTCTGTCCCCTCTGCTTTCAGGTTCTTCAGAACTTCGATCCACTCTTGGATCCACCCGGACACTTTTCTCTTGGCCGCCAGCAGCACTTTGCAGCAGATCGCCATTCGAATCGACGACGAAACGCGACCCCGAAAGGCACCTATGCACCCGGCTTCCCTGGGTGAGGTAACACGAGTACTCCGGTGCTCCCTTGGGTAGAGACTCTTCAAAGTCCTAGATCTCAAAGGGTTTTGTCCTAGTCCTCTTTTAAGTGTCCCTTTTCTCTATTTTCCCGATCCCGACTTTCTCCATAGAAGTTAACGGCGTATCGCGGTTGTGTATTTACACTGCACGCGTCTCCCGTGGGTCCCCTGTGTCACTACCTTGGGTGGTTCCTTGTGGTCCAAGCACTTCTAGAGGCTCTAGGCCTAGTGTCTAGTTCAGTCGTGGTTCGCATACCACTTTATTGGTATATGGTTTGGTACGCCCCTAGGGCCCAAACGTGTATTTGTGCTATTACTGTGAATTACTAACTTATAACTTATGTACTTCGAACTCTAGCCTCATAAAGAGACTAGAGGGGTGTGTTTAGCAATAAATACATATATTTTAAGTATATACCTGGTGTGGTGCTCTTTCATTTGGTCACTCAAGAGATTATAGACTGGTGAAACAAGCTGCTTTACATTCCTTCAAGACTTAGCCTGAAGGCTGCTCTCCATAGCTACCACTAGGATAGCTTTCAATAAAGGTTGTCTTTAACCTATCTCCAATAAGGGGTTGTTTGGACTGGTGCAAGGTGCCCACTATAATTAGTGGACAGCATATGCCAGGCCAACTTCTCACATTGGTGTGCAGCATGTGGGATTCCAGCTTGCTATTGTTTTACCAGATAATCTCAATTGAATTGATCAACTGAAAACCACTAAAGGTACCTAAGGTACATATAATTTAAGCTTAGAATACAGTAAGTTCTACTGAACTTAGAGTTGTGTGTTAAGGGATAGCACAACCCTTTCTACAACTCAAGAGAGTTTAGTAGGCCACACTAGAGTAGGTAGTGCATACACCACACCACACTAGTAATGTCTTTAAGGGCAGGATCCAAAGAATCCTTGCAGGAAGCCATTGAGCTTCCACCCTCCAAGTATGATACACTCCCATTCTTGGAATTGAGAGCTTTATGTAACTTGAGAAAAATAAGTACAGGCCAAAGCCCCACCACCCAACACCTCAAGGAGTTGTTGGGGGCTTATGACCTTAGTAAGCCTGTAGGGACTGAAGGGGTAGGAGCTGAGGGTGGGGCAGGAGAAGAGGAGGACGCCAGGGGTGCCAATACCCCCAGCCCCCCCTCTGAAACTGGCCAGGAGGGTGACAATGACCCTGACCTGGAAAATCCAATCCCTCCTGTGTATGATGATGAGGATGATCAAGATGATGCCCTCTTTGTCCCCCAGGAAGGATTAAGAGTGTGCCCAGGAAGTCTAGATCTCCTTCTCAGGAGTCTAACCACTCTGGCACCTCTATAGGGAGCTCTGTCTCCTCTCACAGGAGGGAATCCTCTCATGAGAGGAGAACCAGACTGGTCCAGTATGAGGAAACTCAGCTGGAGATCAGAAAAAGCAATTGGCTTTAGATAGGGAATCCCTAGATCTCCTTAGAGAGAGAAGAAAATTGGGACTAGAGTCCCATGGTGGCAGCCATGTCCCTAGAGACAGGGAAAGGTCCTATGACCATAGGAACCTGAGCAAGATTGTCCCTCCCTACCAGAGTGGGGATGATATCCACAAATGGATAACTGCATTAGAGAGGGCCTGTAAAGTACAGAAGGTCCCTCAGGAGCAGTGGGCAGCAATCTTGTGGCTCTCCTTTGCTGACAAAGGTAGAGATAAGCTCCTCACTGTTAGAGAGGAGGATGCTGATAATTACAAGGTCTTGAAGAGTGCTCTTATTGATGGGTTTGGCCTAACCACTGAACAGTACAGGTTGAAGTTCAGAGACACCCAAAAAGCACAGACTCAAGACTGGGTAGACTATGTGGATTGTTCTGCCAAGGCTCTGGAAGGCTGGTTGATGGGCAGTAAGGTGTGTGACTTCTCAGGATTGTACAATCTGATAATGAGGGAGCAGATTCTTAATAACTGTCAAAATCAGCTGTTGCATCAATACCTGGTAGACTCTGATCTGACCTCTCCCCAAGAATTGGGAAAGAAGGCAGACAAATGGGTCAGAACCAGGGTGAAGCAGAAGGTACAGAACCAAGGTGGGGAAACCAAGAAGCAAGATGCTAAGAACTCTGACAAGGGTGGGGAGAAGGGTAAAGATCAAAAGTCTTCATCAGGCCCCCAAAAATCTTCTTCTGGTGGGGATTCACAGTCTACCAAAGGGAAAGGCCAAAGAAAACCATGGTGCAAGGTCTGTAAGCAAAATACCCACTGGACCAGTGATTGCACCAAGTCCAAAGACTCCAGTCCAGCACCCACCAATGCCCCTAAGGCACCTGTTCCCCCTAGTACAGTTGGTGGAAGTGCTCCAGCAAAGGGTTTAGTAGGGTTCACCCTGGGAACTGAGTTGGGCTCTGACTTAGTCAGAGAACTGACTCAGGCTGTGTTAGTCTGTGATGGAGGCATGGATGTGACCTCCACTGTGAGTCCCAGTAATCTGGGCAAGTACAGACAACAGCCTTTAATTAATGGACGTGAGGCTTTGGCATTTAGGGACACAGGGGCAAGTGTCACAATGGTGACACAAGACCTTGTGCTACCTGGGCAAGTTATGCTTGGTGAGATGTACCAAGTGACCAATGCTAGCAATGTCAGAACAGACCATACTCTGGCAGTTGTTAACTTCTCCTGGGGAGGGGTAACTGGCCTTAAGAAGGTTGTGGTAAGTGCAAACCTACCAGTCGAATGCTTGCTTGGCAATGACTTAGAGACTTCTGCTTGGGCAGAAGTGGAGCTCAGGACCCATGCAGAAATGCTGGGGATCCCTGCAGATGTGTTTGCTGTGACCAGGTCACAAGCCAAAATGTCTAGCACTGAACAGGCCTTGGATTCTGGAAGAATGGACCAAGTGCCTTCCAAGAGGAGGAGTAGTAGGGTTAAGGCAGTGCCTTCCCCTTGGCTCAGGAGGAAGATCAGTCCCTTGAGGGGGATGATCTCAGCCCTGAAGAAGGAACTGTCCCAGAGCAACTTGAACCTGATCAGGTTGAGTTCTTGGGGACAGGGGACCTTCTAGGGCAGATCTGAGCCAGGAGCAGCAGAGCTGCCCCTCCCTTGAACCCCTCAGACAGCAAGCTGCTGCTGAGGCTGCTGGGAAAGCTAGTGGTCCCCATACAGTGTATTGGGATGATGGACTCCTGTACTCAGAGAGTAGAGACCCCAAGCCTGGTGCTACCAGGAGGTTGGTAATACCTTTGAAGTTCAGGGGCTTCCTATTGACCCTAGCCCATGATATTCCCTTAGCAGGTCACCTGGGCCAGAACAAGACTTGGGACAGAATTGTCCCTCACTTTCACTGGCCCCACATGTCTGAAGACAGTAAGGAGTTTTGTCGCTCCTGTGTAACCTGCCAAGCCAGTGGCAAAGCAGGTGGCACTACAAAGGCCCCCTGATACCACTACCTGTGGTGGGGGTGCCCTTTGAAAGGGTAGGGATTGACATTGTTGGTCCCATGGATCCCCAAACAGCCTCTGGGCACAGGTTTATCCTGGTGGTAGTGGATCATGCCACCAGGTACCCAGAAGCTATTCCCCTCAGGACCACTACAGCACCTGTGGTGGCAAGGGCCCTCCTGGGAATCTTCTCAAGAGTGGGCTTTCCTAAGGAGGTAGTCTCAGACAGGGGTGCTAACTTCATGTCTGGGTACTTAAAAGCAATGTGGAAGGAGTGTGGAGTGACTTATAAGTTTACCACACCCTATCACCCACAATGCAATGGTTTAGTTGGGAGATTCAACAAAACCTTGAAGGGCATGATTAAAGGGCTCCCAGAAAAGCTTAGGCGTAGATGGGACATACTCTTGCCCTGCCTTTTATTCGCATATAGGGAGGTGCCTCAGAAGGGGGTTGGTTACAGCCCTTTTGAACTTCTGTTTGGCCACCCTGTGAGGGGTCCACTGTGCTTGGTGAAGGAAGGATGGATGGGAGTTACCTCTCAAGCCCCCAAAGCAAGATATAGTGGACTATGTACTTGGTCTCCGCTCCAGGATGGCTGAGTACATGAAAAAGGCAACCAAAAACCTTGAGGCTAGCCAGGAACTTCAGAAGGCCTGGCATGACCAAAAGGCTGTTCTGACTGTTTACCAGCCAGGACAGAAGGTGTGGGTGTTGGAGCCAGTGGCCCCAGCAGCTCTCCAAGATAAATGGAGTGGACCCCACACTATTGTTGAGCAGAAGGGTGAGGTCACTTATTTAGTGGACCTAGGAACACCCAGGAGTCCCCACAGGGTTCTCCATGTCAACAGGTTAAAACCATATGTGGACAGGGCAGACATGGGCTTGCTCATGGCTACTGATGAAGGGCAGGAGGAAGAGAGTGACCCACTCCCTGACCTGCTCTCACAGAACCCTGACGATGGGTCAGTTGATGGTGTAGCCTTGGCAGGCAGCCTCACTACCCAGCAACAAACTGATTGCAGGCAAGTCCTCAATCAGTTTCGGCATATGTTTTCACTGACACCCAGTCAGACCACCTGGTGCACTCATGAAGTGGACACTGGGGACAGTCTGCCTATTAAAAACAAGATTTATAGGCAACCTGACCATGTCAGGGACTGTATCAGGACTGAAGTCCAGAAAATGTTGGAATTGGGAGTTATTGAACCCTCAGATAGCCCTTGGGCTAGTCCAGTAGTCCTTGTACCGAAACCTCACACCAGTGGTGGAAAGAGAGAGATGAGGTTCTGTGTAGACTACAGGGGTCTCAATGCAGTCATTAGGACTGATGCCCATCCAATACCCAGGGCAGATTAGCTCATAGATACTTTGGCCTCTGCCAAATATCTCAGCACATTTGACCTAACAGCTGGCTACTGGCAGATCAGACTAGCTGATACTGCAAAGCCCAAAACAGCATTCTCAACCCCTAGTGGGCATTATCAATTTGTGGTAATGCCCTTTGGTCTGAAGAATGCACCTGCCACTTTCCAGAGGTTGGTGAATACAGTTCTCACAGGACTGGAAGCCTATAGTGCAGCTTATCTAGATGATATTGCTGTCTTTAGCTCCACCTGGGAGGATCACCTGGTCCACCTCAGGAATGTTTTACAGGCCCTTCAAAAGGCAGGCCTGACTATCAAGGCCACTAAGTGCCAGATAGGGCAGAGTCAGGTTGTGTACCTGGGCCACCTTGTATGTGGAGGCCAGGTTCAACCTTTGCAGAGCAAGATCCAGACCATCATGGACTGGACTGCTCCCACTACCCAGACTCAGGTGAGAGCCTTCTTAGGCCTGACTGGGTACTATAGGAGATTTGTCAAGGGGTATGGATCAATAGTGACACCCCTGAATGACTTAACTTCTAAGAAAATCCCCAAAAGGTTCAGTGGACAGTTAGCTGTCAAAAGGCATTTGATGACCTCAAGCAGGCCATGTGCACTGCTCCAATTCTGCAGAGTCCTGATTACTCCAAGAAGTTCATTGTTCAAACTGATGCATCTGAATTGGGGGTAGGGGCTGTACTGTCACAATTGAATGAAGAAGGTCAGGATCAGCCAGTAGCTTTTATTAGCAGAAGGCTGACCCCTAGAGAGAAACGTTGGTCAGCCATAGAGAGGGAGGCCTTTGCTGTGGTCTGGGCTCTGAAGAAGTTGAGGCCATACTTGTTTGGTACACACTTCCTGGTTCAGACAGACCATAAGCCCCTCTTATGGCTAAAACAAATGAAGGGTGAAAACCCCAAACTGCTTAGGTGGTCCATTTCCCTACAGGGGATGGACTTTACAGTGGAACATAGGCCTGGGAGTAACCATGCGAATGCAGATGGACTCTCTAGGTATTTCCACTTAGAACATGAAGACTTAACTGGGCAAGGTTAGTTTAATGTCCCTACGTTTGGGGGGTTGTGTAGGAGAGTAGGATCTGCTTCACATGGGTACCCCCACTTTTTGCTGATGCTTCACTGTTTTTCGACATTAGTCTGGCTGGGGCCCTGCTAATCAGAACCCCAGCCTAGCTGCTTCCTCTCTAAAATGGTTTCCATGTGCCTTAGGCACATCACTGATTGGGATCTGGAGTGCCCTTATAAGTCCCTAGTATATGGTATACTATGTACCAAGGGCATAGGTACCTCAGAGGCCTGCCAGGGGCTGCAGCATGTATTATGCCACCCCTGGAAGGCCATCCAAACTGACACCACAGGTCTGCTACTGCAGCCTGGGTAAGGTGGTGCATGCACCCCTTACTGTGATATAGGTTACCTATATCACGAAATACATACACACATATAAACCTATAAGTCACTCCTAAGGCAGGCCTTATCAATCCTAAAGGCAGAGTGCATGGTTCCTATGTGAGAGGGTGCCCCTGCATGAGCAGGGCCCCTCTGCAGCGTTCGGAGACCATCTCTGATGCTGTTTGTAGTGCAGCCTGACCATATACTCTTAAGCGCATTATATCCTCGCGGTAAAATGCTAACTTTGGAATGGCTGCACCTAAACATGTCGTGTTTGGTGTCAAACATTTTGGAATACTACCCCCCCGGCAATCCTGGCTGCGGGGGTAGCATTCCACCCTTCTAGAGGGAAAGACATGTTAACTCTGACGAGTCCGGTAACTTCTTTCCAGAGCCCTGGCATCACAAAATGGATGCTGCTGCCACAGACACGAGTCTGGCCTCCTGCTGCTGGACGAAACTCCGGCAGGGGAGGCCTGGACAATAGGTTTCCTGTCCCAGGGAGGTGTGACCACCTCCCCAGACAGGATAATGTGTATTGGGGCTGGGCGGGAGCACTTTCGGGTGCTTTGAAGTCCTGCACTGGGGGCACATTTGGTGTCCCTGTGCATACCCCAGTTCAAACCGGAACAGGGGCTTGCAGCCCCTGCTTTGGTGCGAACTGGACAAAGGGAAAGGGGTGTAGCCACCCCTCTGCCCTGACCCACCCATAGGTGGGGCCACAGAGTAGTCCAACCCCTATTTTTAGAATAAAGGTAGGAACCCAGTCCTTAGGACTTTAGATTATCCCTGGACGAAACTCTGTAACTGAATCCTGGACCTTCGATGCTCTACTCACGATTAGAGGACAGAAGAATCTCCCTTGGGGTCAAGGAGTGACTCCCCTGCTTGGCAGGCACCAAAGAAGCATCTGTCCGGTTTGCATTTCTGAAGCTCCCGTCGGACGCCGAAGTCATCGCATCACCAGAGGTGGATTCTCAGACTTCCCCGAGGCTACCCTGAGTCCCCAGCAAAGCTGAGGCCCGTGGCTATCGTGGGTGACGTGAGACCGTGACCCCTGGACACCGAGCACATTTGCAAGTGCATCCTCTTCTGGGTCTCCCAAGAAGTCGTGCTTTGGGCTCCGAGTAGCCCCAGCCTCCAGCACCACCTGCACCGAAGATCACTGGCCCCCACTCCACGAGTGTCCTGTAAGCCAGATCCACGTGCGGCGTCACGAGGCTCCTTTGCGGTCGCTAGCCCGTTGGTTAGTAGCCCTTAACAAAGGCCAATCCTTTTCTTACTTGGCATCCTGGTTGCTCCAGGTCTGCCCTCACTTACACTCGCTGGGTGAGTTCCACAGACCTTGCTGGTCTGCACCATCGACGATCTACATCTTCACCGAGACTTGCCGTTGCCAAGGCTTGTTGGGTCCAATCCAGTCGCCGACACCTCAGCACTCGACAGACATTGTGTACCAGCCTGAATCCTGCTCCTGGTCGCCGACAACGCCTCCTGGACCTCGTGGCTGAAGAGTCAAGACAACCGTCAACGCACCTGAAGCACTCGACATCGGTGTTCATCTGTCCATCGCCTTCCTGGTCACTGGCTAGTGACCCAGACTCTGTCCCCTCTGCTTTCAGGTTCTTCAGAACTCCGATCCACTCTTGGATCCACCCGGACACTTTTCTCTTGGCCGCCAGCAGCACTTTGCAGCAGATCGCCATTCGAATCGACGACGAAACCCGACCCCGAAAGGCACCTATGCACCCGGCTTCCCTGGGTGAGGTAACACGAGTACTCCGGTGCTCCCGTGGGTAGAGACTCTTCAAAGTCCTAGATCTCAAAGGGTTTTGTCCTAGTCCTCTTTTAAGTGTCCCTTTTCTCTATTTTCCCGATCCCGACTTTCTCCATAGAAGTTAACGGCGTATCGCGGTTGTGTATTTACACTGCACGCGTCTCCCGTGGGTCTCCTGTGTCACTACCTTGGGTGGTTCCTTGTGGTCCAAGCACTTCTAGAGGCTCTAGGCCTAGTGTCTAGTTCAGTCGTGGTTCGCATACCACTTTATTGGTATATGGTTTGGTACGCCCCTAGGGCCCAAACGTGTATTTGTGCTATTACTGTGAATTACTAACTTATAACTTATGTACTTCGAACTCTAGCCTCATAAAGAGACTAGAGGGGTGTGTTTAGCAATAAATACATATATTTTGAGTATATACCTGGTGTGGTGCTCTTTCATTTGGTCACTCAAGAGATTATAGACTGGTAAAACAAGCTGCTTTACATTCCTTCAAGACTTAGCCTGAAGGCTGCTCTCCATAGCTACCACTAGGATAGCTTTCAATAAAGGTTGTCTTTAACCTATCTCCAATAAGGGGTTGTTTGGACTGGTGCAAGGTGCCCACTATAATTAGTGGACAGCATATGCCAGGCCAACTTCTCACACCTGTTGTGCCATGTGCCGTAAACAATGGACACACAAATGTACTAAATCATGCATGTGCCTGAGTTTGAGCGTCCATGCACAGGAACATATAATTCAGAGGAAGCTGGCACACTGGCAATACGCAGAAACTGTGCAAAGTTCTGTGCAATGTAGATGGACTCAGCGCCAGGAGCATCTGATATGCAGGTGTGTGACGGAATCTGTGTTACCATGCGCATACATCCATCTCAATGATGGATAACATTAGCAAAATATATATACTCTCAATGCCATGTCCCTAGGTTGTGTTGTAAATGTGCAACAATGTGCTGTACAACTATGTGAGTCACACTTAAGATGTAGAACGTGACAAACAACAGTCCCTAGACTAGGCCATAAATACTACTTGCCACCCTGCCATCCATGCAAGTTCACTGTGCTCACATCTAAGGTATCCTGACACAATACATCATGCTAAGTAACATGTCATGACCAGACTTACACATTCCATGGATTGTCCAGTGATGGTATGAGTTGCATACAAGCCAATAAGCCACACTCCCCAACATTATCCCTGACAGAAGTGCAACCAGAAATACAAAATTTTACACTTTTATTTGAACAGTAAAAATAATTAAAGACCCTAAACTAACACTGAACACTAGAACTACTACCAAAATCTAAACTAACTAGAAAAATCTTACTTACCTAAACTATCTGCCCTAACTAATACTAAACACACAACAACATATCTTAGACATCAACCCCCTCCCACCCTTCAGGCACACCACGAGACAGGACACAGCCATCTAAGCTATACATAAACTAACTACACATGTAACCTACACAAAGATATATTTTTTTGTATTTTATTTTTCAAAAAATACATCAACCCCCCACCCAAAGGAAAAGGAAACATCCCCAAATACGGCATAATAATAAATATCTAAAATCTACCTTAAAAGCTAACACTAACTATAACCTACACTACCTAACAATTAAAAGAACTAACCTAACACTACCTAATAACAGATCTTAAAATATTGGGGGAAGGGAGAAGAGGGGGATGGGGTCCAACATCTCCAGGCATCATGGCAGTCCAAAATGTTTTTTAAGGTCCGTTAAATGTCTGTTCATATCAGCCATTTCCCGCCTCATCTCTGCCAGGAACACATTGTTATCATGAATTACCCTCCTGTCCCTAACTGTAAATGGCACCACCTGATCGACAGTTGCAGGTGGGACTGTCCCTTGGGGGGTGTGTGGTCGTGGGGGGATGTGATACCTGTCCAGGGTGGGACCCACCACTGACACCAGAGGGGCCTGGGATGGGCTGTGTGCCAGTTGTCAAAATCTCAGGCACCGCGTTCCATGTCCCTTTCTTCCGTTCCTCCTGGTGCCTCTTGGCCATGTTGCGGTAACCCTTTGCCACCTTCTTTACGTGCTTGAAGCGGTCCTTCCTCACCTGGAAGGCATGTTGTTCCGCTGGCGTCATGTCGTCTGTAAAATATCAACAATGGAAATTTTTAGTCCTTTAGACTATGTCAATGTTCTGCAATAACATCTGTAATACAAGGTCACTGAAACATACACTGAATACGTAGGCCTTAACAATGCATTCCCCATTGTAACGGCACCCTGGAGTCATGATGCTCATAGTGTTGTTAGCCCTGCATTGAAAAATAAATGGCACAGCAATGGAGGCAGAGCCAAACCATGCGTGGGGAATGCATGCACAGTAATGACACCACTTGGGACAGAGGAGTTCCCACACCTGGTCCAGAGTCAATCAGGGAATGGCCTCAAGGAGACAGCTTGTCGACACCATTGCAAGGGACAAACATGCCAATGAGATTCATTGGGCCACCTTTGCTGTGTGTTTGGGGAACGTGCCATTGATATGCTTGGCTCAAAGATACATACTGCCACTTCTTTGAAGATGGCATGCAGCATACCCACAAATTCACAGTGCCAAACTGTGTCTGCGCACTTACAGACTGAAAAGCAATGCCTCCTTGTGCATCATCGGGCACACTTGCACAGTCATCTCATGCAAGGATGTAGATGCATTCCATGTCATCTGATAGTCATCAGCAGCCCCACTTACATGTCTCCTCTCCTATCAGTGTCCTGTGCAATCCACAGGCATGTGCTGTGGTGACAGTACCCATAGACCTTGGGGCATATTGGCAAGGAAGTGGCGGAGACAGGCGTTAGCCTCCTTGGCTTAACGCAGGTTCTCGACGCCAATTTGGAAACGAAAGTCTGCACCATATTACCAAGGATGTGGTGTTATGTTAATGTTAATGTTAACTAGACTTATATAGTGCACAGCTGCCTCAGCGAAGAGGCGTCCCGGCGCTGAAAGCAGTGTAACATAGAGGCTAGGAACTAGGCGTCTCGGCGCTGAAAGAAGTGAACAGAGTGTAGAGACGAGGCCACGGGGAAAAGATATGTCTTAATGGCTTTTCGAAAGGCCAGCAGGCTATCCAGACTGCGAATCTGAAAGGGCAGGGAGTTCCACAATTTGGCTGCCAAACAACGGAAGGACCGACCCATGGCACGGAGACGGTTCACTCGAGGGACAACAACCAAGTGTTGCCCCAAAGAGCGAAGCTGGCGCATAGGAACATAAGGTACCAGCAAGTTGGCCAAAAGCCCGGGAGACGCAAGCTTCAGAATTTTTAAGGACAAGCAGAGAGCCTTGAATTCGATCCGCTTGGCCATAGGCAACAGGTGTAACCGCCGGATGGCACCGGCTGTTGAGCAGCTTCGCGGGAGCCCCAACAGGGCTCTGGCTGCTGCATTTTGAACTTGCTGCAGGCGCACTACCTCTGTCTGATTAGCCCCTAAAAGGAGCGAGCTGGCATAATCCAATCTAGATAAGATAGCTGCTTGAACGATCAACTGACGGGTGGGTGGATCAAAAAACCCCAGCAGGGGCCTAAGTCCCCGAAGGAGGCCGAAACAAGTGCTGGCCACTTTCTTGGTGTGATCCTGGAAGCTGAGTGTAGAGTCCATCCATACCCCTAGGTTTTTTACCACCGCCTTAGGGGTGGGTGCACTACCAAGGGTGATGGGCCACCAATGCTCACTCCATAATCCCTTGTCTCTCCCCACCAGCAACACCTCAGATTTATTGGCGTTAAGCTGGAGGCAGTTGGTGGTGCAGACCTGCATTCCCCCTGGAGATGGCGGCAAGTCTCACAACTTAGCGGCTAGGCAGGCACACATGCACCAGAGTGCAAGGGTGTGTGTGTGCAGGGGAGGTTTTTTTCTGTACAGGAAGGTGCCCCTTCATGGCCATAACCAATCCTAGTATACCATGTTGTAACTTTCATGTGTGCTGAGTCGTGCAGCACACAGGAAAGATACAATTTTGATTATTGTAAAGTTTTTCTGTATGTACAGGATGGGCCACCGTCCTGTACATATACAAACCATGTCATTTTGCTTACTCAATGTGTGCTGCACAAGGCAGCTCACATGTAAAAAGAAAATATGATGAGAAAAAAAGAATCATCCTCATTTAGCCAGATTACGACCAGGATGTCACTGTTGTTAAATTGTGCGCTGCCATCTATCAACACCACACTTGTACATAGGTGGAAGCGTCAAATACAATGGGTGTTGCTGTGGAACGCCAACCGCAACACCCACTTCACGCCACTTTCACGCTAAACACAGCGTGAAAGTGTGCCTTATTACAAATGAAGCGTTATTACACATAAAGTGGATTAACGCTGCCCCGCTCATGATTGCTGCCCCTATTGACAACACCACTTCAATGAAAGTGATGTTGTGTTGGCAATAGGGTCTCGATGATATGCACCTTACTTACTATGTGTATCACAGACTGGGGATGGGCAAGGTTACAACAGTGAGACCAATGCATTGCTCATTCTTCACTTACTGATTTGTGCACACTTCTGACTTCCACAATACATCATCACACTGTAGGCAAGGGACATGTGATACACACCCATACTGCATACAACAACGTTGATCATTTGACCCAGACATCCATGACACCGCACTATGTCAATATATGATGTCCAAACTCACCAGTGGCGTGTGGGTCATCGAAGCTGTCGATGTCCCCCTGTGTGATTGGTGGCCGACCATCTGTGAGACAAGAAAAAATATATGTGTTGGTATCAGACGTTAAATCATATGTGTCATATTCCTCAAATACCAATCATCCCCATAACAGAAAATGCTACGTAACTGTAGTGTTGCGTTTCATTAAGGATACATGATTGTGTCCACTTTGACTGCCATTCACAACAGAACAGTGAATGCTGAGTCGGGACAAACCAGACAGTAATGCTAGCTAACATGCACATTCTAGTAGTGAGAGACATTCACAAGGCACCATTACTACATGCATCATGATGTTATACATGCTCTTTGTACAATTGCATTGCTGCCGATCGCACAAGGCAGTTTCCCAGAGCTTGTTGGTGTATGACAATCTGGACATGTCCAATTTCCTTTGACCATTTGTTCCTATTAAATACATTGTCACACATCAACTATGTTCACAGGGCAGCGTAGGTAACGTAACACAATTTATGAGGAAAACATTTTAACACTACATTTTGGCCAGCACACTGCTCACATGAACAGTTCCTTGGATAGTGCATGTACAGTCACCCCTGCCGTACACAAACAATATTCTGCATGCACGCACTTTTTGTGCAGGTGTGCCAGCTATGGCACAACAGTGCTAAGTGTTGCTCCTGCGCAGTGGTTAACACATACTAGGTGCTAGTATGTGTTTGTCAATGCTGGCTATGCTTGTCAATATGATGCAGCGTTGAGTCTCGGATGTGCCAATGTTATGCGTGAGTGCATTACATCTCCCACCTCACTCAGCAACCTTTTTTCACTGTGACACCAGTGTCACACACGTCCTAATTTATTTTAGTTAAAGCAATCACAATTAAATGTAGAGTTTGTACTTACCACCCTGTATGCCAGTCATGACTCCCGTGAAGTCAAAGAGGTCAGCTTCACGGGCCAGCAGATCATGCCAGCGGTGCTTCCACTGGCGTACGGTACTGTCCACTCGAAAGAACCGGAGCATCTGCACCCGCACACACTCCCACCTCATCTTCTGCACACTGACATTGTATCCTTGAAGGATACGTCCTCCCCTCTCCAACATCAAGGGCAGGTAGAATTTTATCATCCAGAGGAAGCCCCCCAATGCCCCCTTGGACATCCTGCCCTCCCTGCCCACACCCGGCATCTCCCTGCACACCAGAGAGCCAACAGCCAAAAATTATAACCCTCTAATATATCCCCGAAAACTACTAAGAAAGTTAACTACACCAGACAAACACCCGACAAATTTGAGTACAAGAGACAAAAAAACACACAAAATAAGTACACAACACTTCACAGACACTATGAACAGGACACAGGACAAAGCAACAGTCTCAAAATCTCAACACTGCAGCACACACCACCAAACACATCCAACACTCTCCTCAATCACCAGCAATGTTCTCAAAAGAGAAAGTGAAAGTGCTAAACACTACTCCAGTAGACAGGAAGCATGCAGACATCACTTCCTGTCTCAATGCGGCCCGTTTTTGAGAAAGCGGTAAAATCTGCACGCAAATAGGCTCATGAGTAATATTTAGCATTGTACAATGTGTTGAGCGATGTATTTTTCCATCGGGTGAGTAAAAAAAACATTGCGTTATCGTTTTAGCGGCAAGATCTTCATGCTTACAGCAAATTCATACACAGATGTACAGCCTTGGAGCTAAATTCATTTCAGACACCTATAACAACATTAAATGATTGATTAGCACACAAATGACACCCTAAATATGATGTTTCACAACACATGACACCCTAAATTGCAACTTTCACCCCAGCTGACACTATAATTGCATATTTTACAACAATAAAATCAATCAATCAGGGGAATTGAAAGTGTGCTACTCACCCGTGGGGGTCACGAAGCGCTAGGTTGGTGGTGCGCAGATCTGTTGGCCAAAGAGCGAGCTCTTGAGGGTCTTCATGAACGTTTTCATGGAGGGAGCGTGTCTGATGTCTGTCGGTAGCTTGGGCCAGGTCTTGGCTGCAATGTTACAGAAGGATCTTCTGCATGCTCAGGCTCTGTGGATGCGATGGTTTTTGGCCAGTGATAGTTTTGTAAATTGTGGTTTTCTTTTGGGTATGTGTAAGTTGATTCTGTAATTGAGGTAATTGTGTCCATTGTTGTGTAGGCATTTGTAGGCGTGAGATGAGGATGTTGGAGCTGACTGTTTTCTCCTCTGTGAGCCGGTGGAGTCATTGTAGGTATTGGCTGATGTGTATGTGCCAGGGGATGACGAGGACGAGTCTGGCGGCGGTGTTCTGTATTGTCTGTAGTTAGCAGAGTATGGACTTGCTGATGCCAGCATGAAGTGCATTTACATAGTACAGGCTGCTGGTGATACGTGCATGGGTGACTGTCTACCTTGACTCAGGGGGATCCATTTGAAGGACTTCCAGAGGATGCGAAGTGTGTTGAAGCAGCTGTAGGTGACGGCGCTGACTTGTTGGTTCATGTTGAGTGATGAGTCGAGTATGATGCTGATGTTTTTAGCGTGATCTGCGGGGAGAGGTGGTCTTCTGAGGGCCGTGAGCCAACAGGTGTTGTCCCATGCTGAAGGGCTGGTTACAAGGACGAGGTCTTCTGTCTTCTCGGGGTTGAGCTTCAAGCAGCTGTTGGTCATCCAGACTGCCCCGTGTTGCATTACTTTCAGGAAGTTGATAGTGGCGGTGGAGTGGTCTTTGGTGGGTTAGAGGATGAGCTGGGTGTCGTCAGCGTGGGATAGGATGTTGAGGCCGTGTTGTTGGACGATGTCTGCGAGGGGGGTACATGTATATTTTGATGAGGCTCTGGCTCAGCGATGAGCCCTGTGGGACTCTGCAGGTGATTGTCGTGGGATCAGAGATGAAGTCTGGCAGTCTGCTCCTTTGCCTTGTTACGGTGTGGAATGATTGGATCCAGTCCAGGGCTGTACCTTGGATGCCTGCGTCATGTAGTCTGGTGACTAGTGTGCGGTGGGAGACGTTGTTGAAGGCTGCTGAAAGGTTGAGTAGGATGAGGTCTGCGTAGTGTCCTTGGTCCAGGAGTGTGTTGTTTCGTCTGTGCTTGCTTCTGAATCCTGATTGTGATGGGTTGAGGATGGCGTACTCTTTGATGAATCTTGTCTGTTCCCTGTTGACTGTTTTCTCGGTGACTTTGGTTGCAAAGGTGAGGAGTGAGATGGTCCGATAGTTCATGAGGCCAGTGGGGTCAGCTGTGTGCTTCTTGAGCAGGGCCATTACTTCTGCACGCTTCCATTTGTCTGTGCAGGTGCATGTTTTGAAGGTGGTGTTGATGTTGCGTAGTGGTTCGTGTGCATTGGCAGATGCAGCTCTGTGGTAGTTGTGAGGGGTCCAGGGGTCTGTGTGGGCCCCGGGGTGGATGCCTTTCATGGTGTAGGCGGTGTCTTCATCCGTGCCTGGTGTCCATTTAGAGATGGTGGTCTGGTTGGTGTCTCAGGGCTGCGGGTGGTCCGGCTGCCGCATCCAGTGTGTGGTCCAGCAATTTGTCTTGGTGGTTTATGAAATTGAGGTGGAAGTGGGTGCAAAGGTAATTGCAGATGACACCCTAAAAAATCATCTTTTACCCCCTTTTTACGCCCATTTTTCATCTTTGAGCCCATTTCACGCCCATTTTTAATCTTTTATCCCATTTCACGCCCATTTTTCATCTTTTACCCCAGTTCACACCCTAAATTGCATAAATTAACACAACGGACACACTCTATTGACTTGTTGCCCCAAAACGACACACTACAATTAGGATTTGTGCACAGAGGACAACCTATGTTTAATGATTTACACAACAGGACACACCAAATATTAGAGTTTGTTAGCACAATTTACACAATTAAAAGTGTACTTTGGCACATTTGACACACCGAAGAGCATCTCTTTACTGAGGAGACATTCCCACCATTAATTGAGTATTGTGATGTTCTTTGCAATCATTGTGCTACGTACTCTTTTCATAGTGATGTACTAATGCAGGACAGTAAAATGCAGACAGGGTATGTGTGTAGTGTATTTTTATTGACACAAACCGTGATTGGGGTAATTTTGCAGTGATATACATTTGATGGGGACTGTCACAATGTGACGTGCTCAGTTGAAGAAATTGTTTATTGTTCGGTTCCTTCGGGCAGTTCCTGCTGCATTAACTGTGGTGTGTGCTCCACCTGCCTCATCTTCATCTTCATCCTGGTCATCGTCCGGTGCAGCAGGCAGTTGGATCCATGGAGCATTGGTGCGCACACATATATTGTGCAATACACAACATGCTAGGATGATTTTGTTCACCATTTCGGGGCTGTACAGCAGTCTGCCACCTGTGATGTCCAGGCTACGGAAACGTGACTTTAGCATGCCAAATGTGCGCTCCACAATGGACCGGGTGCGTCTGTGGGCCACATTATACTGCCTCTGTGCCTGGGTGGTGGGGTTTAGGAGGGGTGTCATCATCCACGGGCATAGTGCATATCCTTGATCACCTGTAACATGTGATGGAGAGATGTGTTCATTATTGGTTATGCAGGCCGTGTTGTTAGTGTGGATGGTTTTGTGTTGTGTGATTTGTGCTATGTTGGATTTCATGTTAGCCATGTGTCGCTTCTGACTGATTACCAGCATCAATGCTAATTGGGTTGCCTCACAGTTGATCCTCCGTCCCCCGAGCCAATTTGATTGTGTGCGCTGCGCGGTTGCATCACTGGCACTCCTACTGTGCTACAATGTTAAGGCCATCTGCGCATAACCCCAGACATAACACACACACACCAACAGGCACCCTGGCTCTCCTAGTGTCTAGCCATTGCACTCATCCTCCGTCCTCAAACTCAATGGCATGATAACTTTCAAATGGCAATAGGGCACACCAGACACGGATCACGTTCAGTTCTGATGCTGCTGCTGCCGCAAGACCTGCCCGACCGCACAACCCAAGCTGTTTAATGTCCAGAGCTGCCAAAAAGCAGCACTAAGCAGCCCCTTCACCTGCAGGGACCACTGAGGGCAGGAACGCTTCACCCACACCATCAACATCACCAGATGCCACGCCATCCACTCCATGGACTACGTACGCATTCCTGAGCGGAGGCTCCAAATCACATACCACGAATACACAAAATCCATTACAATCTGTGAAATGTTTGCTGACATCAGACTGTCCACAATCTTCACCACAATGACCCTCAAGGCAGGGCACACCTTTGACACCTTCTTAGCATGTGTAAACTTCGACTAGTTCATCAACCCCACTAAACGCACATGTAGTGACCACAAACGCATACACTTCCTCATCGGTCAACCCCAAGCCACCCTAGACCACATGCAGACCCACACAAAGTTAGTGTAGCTCAGTCAACGAGGTGATGCTACACACCACCATCAACAGCAACACCCACAACGCTGCAGTAGTCACCAATGGTGCTAGATCAAATTTTACTGACATGTATCTCCAACTGCGCATACACACTTGCACCACTATGCAACTGCAACATACAGCGTGCAAGAAATGCCACCTCAGTCACAAACAAACTCAAAGATGGCAGATACATCTGCTGACACATGGAGAAGAACTGGTAAAAGATTGAGGATACCATTAAACATCTAAGAAAAAAACTCTCCCCTTAGACCTACATTTCTTTACAAAAGATTCAATCTTGTATGGGTTAAGGTTCAGGTACAAAACTACAAAGGTATGATACTCAAATGAACTTGTACATCTTTTTTATATAAAGATTCCTTTTATTTTTCATTTTTATAATTTTCTTATTTGTTATAAACAGTACACATCAATTATCTAATAGATTCATTTATTAAAAGAACACATTTCATGTAATAGTATAATACAAAAATAATTATTCCATACTCTTAGCCCCCAACAAAATAATAAATCTAACAATAAACCACATTCATTCCTTACACTCGCTCACAGTCAAACAAGACACATATACACATTTGGGTATAAGGAACACATAGATATAAAACGTTTCCAATGGGCAAAATTGATAACCAAAGCCAAAAGGTCTGGGCACACGTGGTCGACGCGCGTTTCGGTGGAATAACACACACCGTGAACCACCTTCATCAGGACCTCGCCCAAATAGAATACTGTGTCACAGAAACAAATCAAAACGGGGGTACCTAAAAAACAAATATAATATATACATCTGAACCAACCCATACTATAATAACAAATCTCATATGAACAATTGGTCAGACCATCACCTAGTACAAAGAAAAAGAGAATAGAAAGGAAAAAGAAAAAGAAAAAGAGAAGAAGGGGTCCTACACAGTTATCCATAATAGTGTGTGTCTACAACAGTGCTCTATACAAGAAGAAGTTGGCAATCTAGTGTTGCCTAAAAAGTGTCAAAGCTTAAAACTCAAAATTGAGTACACCAGAATATCCCGTGATGTGACATGCAAGGACCTATCTACAAAATCCATGCACCAATGTACAATACATTGGTATACAAATATTCCATGTGGCACTATTTAATAAGCTGGTGCCAATAAACTTACTAAATTCAATTGTAGATAATGCCCTTCCTCCAAGGAAAGTAACTATTGAAGTTTTAGACAGCGAAGTCTATGACCAGCAATAGCTAGCCATCTCCTACAGAAAGAAGAAATTAATGATGATAGGGGGATATATGGTTTGTGTTCCCAAAACAAGCACATGTGCTGAGGATAACAGTATAACTGGATCCTTACCTTCTGACTCAGGTAGATGCAGGCTTCTAAATAAATCGGTCAGTATATTTGGGTCCCCTTCGCCAGTAGTGAGGGTTCTATGGGGGAGACATATTGTATGTTGCTATTTATTAATTGGCATATGCTCTCTCACTATTATTCGAAGTAACTTGAGTCAGGGAATTTTACAAAATTAGATACTCACATCAAAGTATGCGTGTGATATATTAGGTGATCTTGCTCTTCCAAGAGCTAGATGCTTCTTGCTCTAAGTCGTGTCAAGGAAGATACTCCTATGGTATATATCCTGGAGAATTACGTAGAATAAATCTACCATAAATATACCTGCAAGGGAGGAAGGCAGAGAGATCTATATCGGTGACCCTATACTTTCGCAAAACATGTCACCCTATCTATTACATGGGTGAGGGTAACAACAGAACGTCATCACCACTATGATAGTTACTGCTATTGTATATTGTTGCCACACTAACTCTCCTATTGATATTTGATTTGTTGATTCCATCTCGCCTACTGTATAACCGGCCACATAACTGGTGTACATGCTCAAAATGGGGAACACAGCTCAGATTAGCCAATATCTAACAACTGTTGTGCAATGCCTAATGGCGCCTTGTGGTCGAGATGTAATGCATAGCACACCAGTGATGTGCACGTTCCCCATGATATGAGACAAGACCTACATACTTGATCTAAGGTTAAAGAGGAATAGCAAGGGGAAACTGACGCATCTACACGCTACGCATACAATCTGAACTATAAACATAAAAGATTTTTATTGGGCAGATTGGCGTGTTGATCAAAATATTAGTACGATTTCTACACTCCCAGATTACTCATATCTAGTTTGGCTGCAGACTAACTCCATTAAGCATAAATGTAGTCATGCAGAGAAATACATGCCTCAATTCTGACTCATCTAATAGGCTGAGCCCTCCCACACAATATAGACTTGTCTCGGTACTTACCCGCTCTTTGCGAGAACGCCTCCACATAGCACCGCGTCCATCTACGAACTTATGAATATCTCGGGCGCCAGAAATCTACCTTTAAATTTCTGGTTACGCATGCGCAAATGTAGGGCGTACCTATTTACGTCATGACATCATATGTACGTTCCGTGGGTCACTAGTGCGATACAAAGAATACTCGAACGCCATCTTGAGGTGGTGTGTATTGACCTAAGTTCTCAAGTACGGAGTGGCCAGGATGATACCACGTGATTGAGGGCTATCGCTCATACAATACTACTAAAATAAACTCACCAACTCTATAGATCATAAAAATAATAGGATCGATCACTAATTCCACTTTCTGCATATAAAAAGATGACACTTTTTTGCATGCTCCGGAATAGGTGGGAAATGCATTCCCACAGGGATATATGTGCTCGCTGTAATTAGCAAATTGTAAAGGAGGTTACTACAATGCTACCACGTTTCCTGAACCGACAACTACATGTCAACCCTCATAGACATGAGGGTCCCTCAAGACAATATACTTCGACAGAATAATAAAATAGATGTGCCTGATCGACACACAAGAGTGATCAGGCACTGGTTAGCAGAAATTGAATTCATAGTATAGATATACTACATATATATCACAAACTCGAGAGATACCATTAAACATCACCACCTACAAGGACACAAAGCTCATATTCTTCATCAACAATACACCCACACACCAAACTTGGCTTCCAGGAGGGATTGCTGTCAGTTGCAACATGAATGATCACCAGCTGGGGGTGCTATACGCAGAGGAGACATGAGTCCTCTTCCTCATAACGAAACCATCAGCATGCCGCATCATCTGGTGGGACGACAGCTTCAGCAGCCCCCCCAGCCTAGGTACGTAGGCACCATATGTGACTCCTCCCTCTCCATGAACCAATAGGTCTACACAGAGGCCTGCAGCTGCTTCAACTGCCTCTGTGTCTTCCATGCAACCTTCGAATGGATCCCCCCATTGTCAGGTAAGACAGTCACCCACACAGTCGTTGGCATCATGCTGGACTACGGAAACTCACTATATGCCCACATGGGCAGGTCTGCACTCAGCTTAGTCCCGACTGTCCAGCACAACCCCGACACACTGTGCCTTGTGTACATACTTTCATTATGGATCAAGTCCCTCCGTCACACATACTTGGTTCCCACCTCTCCCCACATTTGCAAATGAGTGGCAGAGGGGCTAAGCCTTTAGGGATGGTAAGTCCACATAGCTAGCAACAGTTCCCACAGTTCCTTGTGTTGTTGTGTCTGGTAAGTGGGCATGTTGATTAATGTGTTGTATGAGAAATTATGACATGTACATTATAACAATTGGGAGTTGCATGTATGTGCAGTTGAGGCGTGTGGTGTGTTAAGTTGGTACTTACCAACAAGAACTGCATTTCCGTATGTGCCATCCTGGAAGCGCTGGTTTATGATGGACTGTCGGAAGATGTAGGAATCATGCACACTCCAGGAAACTTGACTATGACATTGGTGAACAGTCCCGGGTGGTTCACTATTGCCTGCACATTCATAGAATGTGTGTGCTTTCTGTTGCGGTATATGTGTGCACTGTCCGCAGGGGGCACAAATAGGACATGTGTGCAGTCAATTGCCCCCAAGACCTGCGGGAATCCGGCTATGGCATGGAAGCCTTGCTTGGTCTCAATCTGTTCCTGCACAGTGTTGGGGAAGTGAAAGTGCTGGGGTATTAGGCTGAGTATGCCATCCAAGACAGTAGGGAGGAAGATTGGAAAGGCTGCCTGTGATACTCCACCGACTCTGGCTGTTGTTGGTTGAAAGGTCCCAGAGGACAACATGTGCAGCTCAGCCAGCAGCTTTGTCTGCGGAGGAATGTTTGTTCTCCGCTGTGTTGGTGCCGTCAGCCTGTGGGCTATCAGGTTCAGGATGTATTGGATGGATGTCCTTTTGAGCCTATAGTGGGCAATGACATCCTCTGGCATTAGGTCTGCGAGGCTGACACATCTGCGCAGGGCCCGCAGTCTTCTTCGGTGCTTCCTCGGTGGTGGTCCTGGGGGAGGTGGCTGTGGCGGTGGTGGTTGTTGCCTTCGTGGTGCTCCAAGCTGAATGAATAGTACCTCCATGGCGTCAGTGGCTCTTCAGATGGGTCTCTAAGCTACTCTCCCTTATATACCTCCCTTTTTCACCATTTTTAGACCAGCTTTTTCTGGTCTTAAGTTCCTGCTGCTAAAGGGCCTTAGCGTGACTTTTTTTATCGCTTCGCGGGTCCAGGCCATCATTGCTAATAGTGCGATGTGTTGTTAGCAACTTTTTTTGTGAAATTTTGAGAAGGAACGCCTACTTTGCATATCATTAGCGAAAACTATCGCTGGCATACACGGCGATAGGAAAATCGGCCGTGATCGCCAGAAAGCTGCCCCTAACACTTGCTAGCGACAGATTGATAATAGGGCGATAAATTAACGTCACATTAGCGGCACAAAAGTGCCGCTAAGGCGGCGAAAAATTGCTTGATAATATGCCCCAATATTGTGTGTGAGGCATCATCTTCCATTAAGGATTGCCCGAAATGCATTGGGCAGGGCATATGTGAATGTCAACTATCACATCCAACGAAGACTAAAGTTATGAAGTAACTAAAGTTATGAATGAAAAAATTGAAGAACAATTTATTTTGTCAATAAAGTTCATTAAGAAACATCAACTAAAACGTGATTAACCTTGTTACACATTTATTTCGAGTGCAAAGGGAGACGCCCCTCATGGGGTGAGGTCAGCGCTTTTGGAGCTTCTAGAGACCTCCTCCTCTTTGGGTACACATGACTTGCAACAATAAGGCTTCTATACCCCACCACGGTTTCCTAATTACCTTTTAAAAGGCTACCGACTTCTTTTGTGTTTTGATATATTGCTTTTGGGGACAGTAGGTTTGCCTTTTCCTCCCTGGACTCTCCTTGTAGTGGTTTAAGTACCCGAATCTGTGGCAACAGGAGTTGCACAAACCAAAGGTGGGATACTCTGCAACGGTGGCAATGCTCATGACTATGACTTGTCCTGGGTAAAAGACTGACTCCCCCAGACAAAGGGACCCCTTTGAGAGCCAAAGCCAACTCGAGACTCCCTTGAACTAGTGACACCAGTCCCCTGCAACTGCAAATAAAAATATGTCCTGCAACCAAAGAATCACAGTCCATCGCGATCGGCCATAACTATGTGGCCAGTGCATTGTGAGAATGTAGTCCCGACCTCCAACAAGTTTCAGGTGGCTGCCCTTTTCCCCTGTACTGCCTGACATCAAAGTACTGATTCGCAGACATTACTACCAACAAGGCTTCTTTGTGACCAGTCCGGTTACCACGCCCTTTCACTTGACCCTGCATTAAGAGTGAACCATACAACACTTTCAAACACCCACGGCTGTGGCCTCAATGTTGAGCTTTTGCATCTGTTTTCTCCCCAGCACCGTCTAAGCGGTAAATTCAGCACTTCTGTGGCTGGCCGCTTCAGCATCAAGGATAGCCAGGACAACCCTGCACCCGGGCTTCTCGGGACAGGTAAAATTGAACTGACTGATGTAGCTTAGTCCTGGGACCCGCAGCACCTTAACCTTCCATGGGTTCCACGTAACTCGACCTGCAAGTGACTGATACAATAGTAAAGGTTCAGGATTGAATTGCAATGTTCAATGACTTGTTCTAAAATCTATATCTCCAGTTATATGTATCAACTCTTGTTCATTTTGGTGTTTAAAGTCTTATAGAAATCTGCTTTATTTTTATAAACTGGTGTGGGATTTCCTTTGAGTCGTGTAATTATGTATCATGTTCCTCTAGTATAGGTTGACTGCTCTTTGCCACACTACCATGACTGAGCTAAGGATTTATTATTGTGAATCCAATTACCATCTTTGGGGTATTGTAATAATATTACATGGTGAGCCTATCCAGCATCAGCACATGATACTTCAATTTCCAACATTCACCAACCTGTGCATCTATCTGTCATCCACTTGCTACATCAACCCTGTACAATCGTCTCTGACCTGCACATGTGCTCTTCACTTTAGACAGTCACTCTCCACAACCTCTTTCTAAGCTGTACATAAACACTTCATGCTCCTCTCTTGCTCCTCACCCGTTATATCTGTATGCGATCTTGTACAAATGCCAAATTCTGTATGTGTTGTACACAATCTAGTTGCGCTCTCCTCATCAGCTATGCTGTACTTCCTTCTAATGTTTACTGTACTGTCCACATAATCTAAATGGAAATCACCTCTCCACGATCCACACCCACTTTACATATGTTCTCCACACCAGCTCATCACATATGCAGTGCATGCTCTACATCTGTTCTTCATCCTACACGTCCACTCTCCAGGTTCAACATCAATTCTTCATTCTGTACATCTGCACTCCACACCACTCTACTCACGCAGCATTCTATATTCACCAACTACATCCTTTCTCTTTCCAATAAACCAGACATACACACCTGCAATTTATTCTACTCATTTACTTCAATTCAACAATATGTGCTCCCTAATCTCCACAATATGTTTCCATCGTTGAACTTCACTATTCCTCGAAACACACTACTGGCTCTCTTCATCTGCTCTCTACAGTCCATGTCCCATCTCTTTGTACTCTCCATCCTCTGGCTGCCCTCTCCATCTGCTCTCTACTGTCCATGTCCCACTGTATGTATCCCACTGCTTCTATTCTCCACCACATGCCCTAACTGTGTCATCCCACTGTATGTATCCCACTGCTTCTATTCTCCACCACATGCCCCAACTGTGTCACCCCACTGTATGTATCCCACTGCTTCTGTTCTCTACTACATGCCCCCATTTGTGTCACTCCACTGTATGTTTTCCACTTCTTCTGTTCCCATCCACATGCCCCCATCTGTGCCATCCAATCGTATGTATCCCACTGCTTCCGTTCTCCACCACATGCCCCAATCAGTGTCATCTCACTGTATGTATCACACTGCTTCTGTTCTCCATGAAATGCACACATTTGTGTCACCCACTGTATGTATCCCACTGATTCTGTTCCCAACAACATGCCCACATCTGTGTCACCCACTGTATGTATCAGACTGCTTCTGTTCCCAACCATATGCCCCCATCTGTGTCATCCCACCATATGTATCAGCATGCTTCTGTTCTTCACCATATGCCCCCATCTGTCATCCCACTGTATGTATCTCACTACTTATGTTGCCAACCACATGCCCCTTCTTTTTCATCCCACTGTATGTATCTCACTGTGCCTGTTCTCCACCACATGTCCTATCTGTGGTATCCCACTGTATGAATCCCACTGCTCCTGTTCTCTACCACATGCCCCATCTGTGTTGTTCTACTGTAAGTATCCCACTGCTTCAGTTCTCCACCACATGTCCCCATTTGCCATCTCACTGTATGTATCCCACTGCTTCAGTTCTCCACTACATGCTCCCATCTGTGTCATCCCACTGTATGGTTCTCACTGCTTCAGTTCTCCACGACATGCCCCGTCTGTGTCATACCACTGTATGTCTCTCACTGCTTTTGTTCTCAACCACACGCCCCCATCTGTGTCATCCCACTGTATATATCCCACTGATTCTGTTCTCCACCACATGCCCCATCTGTGTCATCCCCATATATGTATCCCACTGCTTCTGTTGTCAACCACATGCCCCCATCTGTCATCCCATTGTATCTATCCCAATGCTTCCGTTCTAAATCACATGCCCCATCTGTGTTGTCCCACTGTATGTATCTCAACCATATGCCCCTATTTGCGTCATCCCAATGTATGCATCCCATCTGGGTCATCCCACGGTATATATCCCACTGCTGCTGATCTCCACCACACTCCCCCATCTGTGTCATCCCATTGTGTGTATCCCTAAGCTTCTCTTCTCCACAACATGCCCCTATCTGTGTCATCCCATTGTTTCTGTTCTCCACCACATGCCCCCTTCTGTGTCTTCCCACTGTATATATCCCACTGCTTCTTTTCTTAACCACATGTCTCCAGCTGTCAACCCACTGTATGTATCCCACTGCTTCTGTTCTCCACCATATACCCCCATCTGTTTCATCCCACTGTATGTATCCCACTGCTTCTGTTCTCAACCACATGCCCCAATCTATGTCATCCCACTGTTTTTATCCCTAAGCTTCTGTTCTCCACAACATGCCCCCTTCTGTGTCTTCCCCTCATATTTATCCAACTGCTTCTGATCTCCACCACGTGTGCCCATCTGTGTCATTCCACTTTATGTTTCCCACTTCTTCTGTTCCCAACCGAATGCCTCCATCTGTCATGCCACTGTATGTATATCACTGCTTATGTTGCCAACAACATGCCCCCATCTGTGTCAGCCAATTGTATGTATCC
Organism: Calotriton arnoldi; assembly: GCA_963921515.1. Lineage (NCBI taxonomy): Eukaryota > Metazoa > Chordata > Amphibia > Caudata > Salamandridae > Calotriton > Calotriton arnoldi. The sequence continues at coordinate 25,994 of CAWUFW010003172.1, read as the reverse complement.
CACTGCTTCATTTCTCCACCACATGCCCCAAGTTGTGTCATCCCACTTTTTCTATCCCATTGCTTCTGTTCTCTACCGCATGAAGCCATCTGTCATCTCACTGTATGTATTCCACTGCTTCTGTTCTCCACCACACGTACCCATCTGTTTCATCTCACTGTATGTATCCCACTGCTTCTCTTCTCCACTACATGCCCCCATCTGTGTCATCCTACTGTCTGTATCCCACTGCTTCTCTTCTTCACTACAAGCCACCATCTGTGTCATCCAACTGTATGTATCCCACTGCTTCTGTTCTCCACCATGTGCCCTCATCTGTGTCATCTCACTGTATGTATCCCACTACTTCTGTTCTCCATGACATGCCCACATCTGTGTTACCCACTGTATGTATCCCACTGCTTCTGTTCCCAACCATTTGCCCCATATGTGTATCCGAATGTTTCTGTTCCTCACCATATGCCCCCATCTGTCATCCCACTGCATGTATCTCATTGCTTATGTTGTCAACCACATGCCCCATCTGTTTCATCACACTGTATGTATCCCAATGCTTCTGTTCTAAATCACTTGCCACATCTGTGTCATCCCACTGTATGTATCTGACTGTGCCTGTTCTACACCACATGCCCCATCTTTGGCATCCCACTGTATGAATCCCACTGCTCCAGTTCTCTGCACATGCCCCATCTGTGTTGTTCTACTGTATGTATCCCACTGATTCTGTTGCCAACCACATGCCCCCATCTGTGTCATCCCACTGTATGTATCCCAATGCTTCTGTTCTAAATCACTTGCCACATCTGTGTCATCCCACTGTATGTATCCCACTGTTTCTGTTCTCAATCACATGCCCCCATCAGTGTCATCCCACTCTTTGTATCCCACTGCCTCTGTAGTCCAGCTTATGCCCCATCAGCGTCATCTCACTGTTTCGATCCCACTGCTTCTGTTCTCCAGCACAAGCCCCACCTGTGTCATCCCACTGTATCTATCCCACTGCTTCTGTTCTACACCACATGCCCCATCTGTGTCATTCCACTGTATGTGTCCCACTGTTTCTGTTCTCAACCACATGCCCCCATATGTGCACTCTTGGGTCTCATCTCCTTTTTTCTTCTAATTCTTTTGCATGTATTCACTCTTTCTACCGCCACCCACTTTTTTAATCAGAAGCCTCTCTCTTACCTCTTATCTCCTCAATCACTCACCCATTCATTCCATTCTTCCAACCAGTCATTCAAGCACTTGCCAATACACACATTCACTCCCTCATTTATTCATCCATGTACTGAGTTATGCATGTTTCAGTCAACATTTCACATGTTATGGAATTCACCCACTCACCTGTCCACAAAACAACACATCCAAAAGAAGCATTTTTCATTTTAAAAGGCCGCATTTTTGGGCTTGACCAGTATTTTTTGGGCTGCGATATTAAACATGTTGTCTATCTGGGAAGAGTAGACCTATGATAAAATGTGCCAAAATATTCAAAGATGGCCGACTGTACATACACAGGTGGCCAGCTATGAATGGATTTTGCTTTAATATCCAAGATCACTGATACGTTGCTTTAAACATGTCCCCCATGTTGATATGGTCATTTAAGTAGAAGCTACGCCGAAAAATATTCAGGGATGGACCCCCAGAAGGTCAGACTTATTGGCTTTGTCAATGCTTGTGTTTTAATTGCTCTTTTTAAACATAAAGGTGTACGGCATACAGCCAAACCAGTAAACATTAATACATTTATTCATATTTTTGATTCTAAATTATTCATCTCAATTACCAACGAAGATGTTCTTTGCAGACAATGTTCCCTTGGTCTTGAGACACATCATTTTGCAGTTGTAGGTTTTGTGCTCCTTGTTGCAGTGTGCATTTGTGCTCCTTGTTGCAGTGTGTATGGGTTGCAACATTTGATACTAGCTTTGTTACTGGTGCTGATGCTTGTGCTGTTCTTGTTGGTTTTAGTGCAAGTGTTGGTGCTGGTGTTGATGCTGGTGTTGGAGTTGGTGTTGTTGCTGGTGTTACTGATGTTGGTACTGATGTTAGTGTTGGTCCAGTTGTTGGTGTGGTTGCTGATGCTGTTTCTGATGGAAGTGCTGGTGTTTAGGTTAGCTATGGTGCAGGTTTTAGTTATTGTTGGAGGTGTTGGTGCGGTGTTGTGGTCGGTGCTGTTAATGGTATTGTTAATGATTTTGGTGCTGGTGTTGGTGCTAGTTTATGTACAGGTGTTTGTTTTGGTGTTGTTGCTGGTCTTGGTGTTAGTTTTGGCACATTTGTTAGTTTTGTTGCAGGTATTGATGTTTTTACTGGTGTTGGTGTTAGTATTGACTGTGTTGGTACTGATGTTGGTGCTAGCGATGGTACTGGTACAAGATATACTCCAACTCAGGACTATACACAGTAGTGAAGTGGAAGGATCACTTTCATAGCATGTTCATACATGTGGACGTTTAAGAGAGACAAGTCCCTACTTGGTGTAGAGGTCCAGCATACCTGGCAGGTTCCTTTTCCATGGTCGTAGTTATCACAGTAGTGGCTATTTTCACCAGTCTTCTTCCAAGTGTGGTGATGTTGTGGCTCCTTGTTTTGCACCTTTCAGAGATGCTTCATGTTTTTGTGGGGCAGGGTGGTATGCTGGTGGCCCAAGGGCAGATTCCTCTGAGCATCTCTGATATGGAAAGCTGGATTTTGAGGTGATCTGCTGCTGCATACAGTGGGTAGAAGCCAGCAAATTTAGCTCATAAGAACTTAGGATAAAGCAGAAAGACCAGGGAATGCTTCAGCACTACTCTTGAAATGATCAGCTTCTTACAACACAAAATCAAGTGCCTCCTGCACACAGTTTGTTTTTCTATATTCTTGATTCTCTGCTCATGTTTAAAGCAGTAACAAAGCTGCACTTTTCTCATGTGTTTCCTGCTCTTTAGGGGTTCATTTCAGCATGTTCTGCAGGGCCTGTCCTTCATCTACGCCGTGGAGAAGATTAACAGAAACCCAGCACTTTTACCGAACCTCACGCTGGGGTACCATTTATTTGACTCCTGTGCTAGTGAGATGAAAGCTCTTCAGAGCACCATAGAGCATCATGTCCCAGCAAAGTGAGCCAGTGCCAAACTACAGGTGCCAGAGCAAGAACACCCTGGTGGGTTTCATTGGCGACCTGTCCTCCTGAACGACCTACTCCATGGCCCAACTCCTGGCGCTGTACAAGTATCCACAGGTAGGCAGACGCCTTACTTCCAACCTTTCATATCTTTTCTTAAGACACTAGTGGCCATGTCACAGGCCTCACTGAGATGCCCTGTGATATTCTGCATCAGAAATTATACTCAGGATCCAAAAAATTCAAGGAAACAACAATTTATCATTTGGACATAAACTGTATATTGCAACTTTGGACCAGATTAGACAAAGTGACCATTTTCTGCTGCTTGTCTTGTGACATACAAAGGCCCACATCACAATCCCATGTTGTGATTGTGCATAGGAGCAGAAGGGAGCCATGAACATGATTCAACTAAATCATATTGTCTACATTGTGTGGACTAACTACAGTGCATGCACTAACTACAGCATGTGCCCTAACTATAGCGCATGCACTAACTATAGTGCATGCATTAACTACAGCACATGCACTAACTAGGACACTCTGTCGAGTAGCCGTGCGCTTTATAAGTCCTTAATAACACAACACATAACACATAACATAGCGCATGTACGAACTACAGCGCATGCACTAACTACAGCTCATTCACTAACTACAGTATATGCATTGACTACAGAGCGTGCACTATTTATAGCACGTGAACTATCAATGGCGCTTGCACCAAATGGAGTGTGTGCACTAACTACAGCATGCACACTAAATACAGTGCATGCACTATTTACAGCCTGTGCACTATCTATAGTGCATGCCCTAACTACAGCACATGCATTAACTAAAGTATGTGCACTAAGTATAGCACATGCACTAACTATAGCACATGCATTAACTATAATGTGTGAACTAACTACAGTGCATGCACTATTTAGAGCCTACGTACTATCTATAGTGCATGCACTAACTACAGAGCATGCACTAACTACAGCATGTTCACAAACTATAGCTCATGCACTAACTGCTGTGCGTGCACTATCTACAGTCCATGTACTATCGACAACACATTCACTAACTGCAGAGCATGCACTATTTATAGCCTGTGTACTATCCATAGCGCATGCACTAACTGCAGTGCATGCACTATCTACAGTTTGTGCACTATGTACAGCATGTGCAGTAAATACAGTGTATGCATTAAAGTGCGTGCACTATCTACAATGACAGGGATTCAAGTGGTAAAGCAACACTGTGCCTTGAGATGACAGGATCTTGAAAGTTACTTTCTTCTCGATGGGGAGCCAGTGGAGGTTTCGCAGGTGTTGGGTGATGTGTTCGTGTCGAGGGATGCTGAGGACGAGTCTGGTTGCGGTGTTCTGTATGGCCTGGAGTTTGCAGAGCAGAGACTTGTTGATCCCGGCGGAGAGGGCGTTTCCGTAGTCCAGTCTGCTGGTTAAGCGTGCATGGCTGACGGTCTTCCTTGATTGGGGGCATCCATTTGAAGGTCTTCAGGAGGATGCTGAGGGTGTTAAAGCAGGTGGAGGTGATGGCATTGACCTGTCGGGTCATAGAGAGGAAGGAGTCGAGTACAATGCTGAGGTTCTGGGCATGGTCTGTGGGGGTGGAGGGGCTGTTGAGGGCGGTGGGCCACCATGTTTGTCCCATGCAGAGGGGGAGGGTCCAAGGACGAGGACCTCTGTCTTCTCCGAGTTGAGCTTCAGGCAACTGCTGCTCATCCAGGATGCAACATCCTTCATTCCTTCCTGGAATTTGAGTCTGGTGGTTAAGGGGTCCTTGGTGATGGAGAGGATGAGCTTGGTGTCTTCGGGGTAGGATACAATGCTGAGTCTGTGATCTCTGACGATGGCGGCGATGGGGCCATGTAGATGTTGAAGAGTATTGGGCTGAGCGTTGATCCTTGGGGTACCCCGCAGTTGATCTCTGTGGGTTTGGAGAGGAAGGGAGGAAGTCTGATTCTTTGGGTTCTGCTGGTGAGGAAGAAGCGGAGCCAGTCGAGGGCGGTTCCCTGTATGCTGGTGTCGTGGAGTCTGGCAGTGAGCGTGTGGTGGAAGACGGTGTTGAAGGCTGCAGAGAGGTTTAGTAGGATCAGGGCCGTGGTGTGTCCTTGGTCGAGGAGGGTGCGGATGTCTTCTGTAGCAGCGAGTAGAGTGGTCCCAGTGCTGTGGTTGCTGCAGAATCTGGATTGGAGTTCTCTTTGATGAATTCCGTTAGTTGGAAGTTGAAGGTCTTCTCCGTGACTTTGCCCATGAAGGGGAGGAGGGAGATGGGTCAGTAGTTCTTGAGGTCTGTAGGTTCTGCTGAGGGCTTCTTGAGTAGGGGCCTGACCTCTGCATGTTTCCAGTCATTGGGGAAGGTGCCGGTTTAGAAGGTAGCGTTGATGGTGCATCATAGTTCTGGTGCGATGGCAGCAGCAGCTCTGTGGAAGATGTGTGGGGGGCAGGGGTCCATGGAGGCTCCTGAGTGAATGCCTTTCATGGTCGATGTGGTGTCTTCGGTGGTGATTGGAGTCCAGGAGGAGATGGTGGGCTGACTGGTGTTGCTGGAGGGAGGAGTGTTTTTGGAGTCATGTGTCTGGTCCTTGTAGTCATCATAGAGGCACTTGATTTTCAGATGGAAGTAGGAGCCAAGCTTGTTGCAGAGTCCTGGGAGGGGTGAAGTCAGTTGTTTTGCTGGGGGTTTGGTGAACTCCTGGAAGATGCTGAAGAGTTCCTTTGAGTTGGCGAGGATCTTGTTCTGTATGAAGGTCCTTTTGGTTGATCTGATGCGTTGGTGGTATTCTGTCATGGTGTTCTTGTAGGTGGTGCAGTCTTCCAAGGATTTGCTGTTTCTCCAGTTCTTCTCGAGACGTCTGCAGGTGCGTCTGGATTCTTGGAGGTCAGCGGTGAACCAGGTGGCTTTTCTGGGGCCCTGTCTGTTATGGGTACGTAGGGGTGCGAGCTCATCATTGGTGATACATCTGTGAAGTCATTTGGCTGAGAGGTTGGAATTGGTCAAGGTAGAGGGGGCATCGCAGTTGAGGGTGGAGTTGAGCTCCGTAGGTTTGTAGACTAGGGTGCCTCAGAGGGTTGTTCTGGGGCTGGTCTGGATCTAGAAAAGGAGGTGTTCAGTGGTGGATGGGTTGTCGCTCATGCTGGAGGTGGTGAGTCGGAGGGAGCTCTTGTGTGCGATGGCAACACCTCGTCCTGGGCAGTTGGGGCGGTCCTTCCTCTGGATCCTGGATCCTTCAGGGATGGAGGTGGCGATGTCAGGGGTGGAGGTGGAGTTGGTCCATGTGTCTGTGAAGAAGGCAACATCTGGTGAGAGGGTGCTGAGGAGGTCCCAGATCTCTACAACGTGTCTGTGCAGGGAACACACATTGAGGAGGATGCAACTCAGGGCTTCGGGGTGCTGGTGTCCATTGTGGGGGTGGCAGTGATGGCAGGAGAATTGGCCGTGGGTAGTGTTCGTCGTGGCCAGCTGGCAGCTGTTGTTCCTTCCAGGGTTGAGTGTGAGGAGGGCAGCTGAGTCATAGCAGTGGGATGTCGGAGATCCAAGGTCTCTGGTGCTGGTCACGGTTGGGTCACAGACTGGCGCAGATGGGTTTGCCTTTGGCGCACCTTCGGTGTACCAGAGGTGCGGCCACACAAAACCCCCAGGTTCATCTGCCAAATTCCCTCCATAATAATCTGCAAACATAAACACACATTATGTGGAAGCACTTCAAACTATAGTGTAGTCCTGAGTATTGTGTTGACATCACAAATGTCTATGGTGTTGCAGCAGCAACATACCAATACTAGGGCCATCAAATAAACTCGAACACAGTTGATTGTACATGATAAAATCCGTCTTCTTGATACAACACACATCAAATCAGCCCAGCCCACAAGTTTTGTCCCCACAAGGGACTTCATCAAGGCTGTAAAAACATATATACAAATAAATACAATTAAAACACTCACACAGACAGACATTGACAATGTGCGTAAATATCATATTATAATATCTAAGATACAGCACTCATACAACTCTTTTCAAATAAGTACAGCACCAGAACAGGTATAGGCAATAGAACTCTAATTTTACATTGCAAAATAACATATTTTAACATAAAATATTCCAAAATAACATAAAAATACAATAACTCCATAATCGCGTCAGTCGTCATTAGACTCAACAAAGCCATAGGACAATATCAAAAATTCAATATAACTTATAGTATCCTCATTCAATGATTTTCTTTTTATTGGGTTTTTATGCACCAAACAATGTGAACACCAGCTCGAAACAGAACTGTAATCAAGAAATGCACAGAAACATATCAGCAAACAATAGATGCAGCGTGGCAAACAAAATCATACAGAGCACAGCCTATGGTGTTCAATACAAAGGGTGCATGACAACCATGTTAATGGCGTGATGAGGGGGTCAGTCACAGGTACTCAATATCCCAATGTACCCCAAATGCCCCTGAGTCGATATGCCTGGGGCAGTGTAGAACGGTAAAGTTTCAGTTGGTCCCTGCAGAAGGTCATACACTTCAAACAATCTCAGGTTTTATGTCTACCACAGCCCCCAACATGCATGACATCCAGCTATTTACCAGCAGGAGGCCTTGACACAAAGCAGTCAGGCTGAACCTAAGAGGCAATGTGTTGTTGGATTTGTGGAACACATCAAACAGTAATACAGTGAAAACACCACAAAAAGAATCTACACAAGTTTAGAAAAATAAAGAATAATGTTATATATAAAACAAGACCACATTGACAAAATCCAAATAGTAGAAGTTGAGATATGAATTTTAAAAGATTAAATACAAAAATAGTGAATTGAAGCAAATAGCACACTAAGGGGCCGATTCCGATTCGGGCCGGAAATCTCTCCGACCGAGCCGGACCCGGAGAGATTTCCAACCGAATCGGACTCTAGCAGTCCAACCGAACGAGTACGATGCGCACGTATGCTATTGGACTCGATTCGGTCGGACTCCCATTGAAGTCAATGGGAGCCAGTCGTACGACGCGTACACGGGCTCCCATTGACTCAATGGGCACGACGCGAACAAGGGCGCCCCCTACAGCGTGTGCGCGTTGATGCGGGTCGCGCCGTACATGCACGTGTAGGGGGGACCCATGTGTCCCTCCTGTGTGCGACACGCGCGGCCACGCTTCCAGGGGGGTCCGACACGGACCCCCAAAGTGCGGCTCCGACAGCTCCTTGGAGCCGGACTGCGCGAGTCGGTCGGAGCGGTCGCGATGCGCATCGTACTTACCCGGCCGGGGAACGTCTCCATAGCGTGGTGCGAGTCGTCCCCGTGCGAGTCGGTCGGAGCGGTCGGGTCCTGCGTACGCGTCGGTCGGAGATTTCATGAGCGCACACATCGTACTCGCTCGCCCGGACGCACGTACGATTCGGTCGGGAAATAGGGATCCGAATCGGATCCGGTAAAGCCAAATCCGATTCGGAGCCCTACCGGCCGAGATCGGAATCGGCCCCAAAGAGTTAAACGGCCATGCTGGACCATGACAAAGTCAAAAGCTCAGTTGGTTTGCCATTGAGCGCAGGCCGGCTACAACACCCATGCAGGGACCGTTGATGAAAAGTACATTCATCCTGGTTGCAAGCACGAGATGCAGGGTGCATCGGAGAGATGCATTGGTGATCCCCAACCTGTTGGGATGTTTTGCTGGATTTCTCCATGCAACTTTCAGCGATGTGTCGGTTCCATGAGCAAAGCATCTGTTACAAATTGCAGCGGTTCAGAGTGCAATGCTCTGAGTTGATCCACGCTGCAGAGGTGATGTGTCGATCTCCTATACACAGTGGCAGCAATGCGTTGGTTCCAAAGGGGTGGTTCCGGGGGCAATGCAGCGGTTCTGAGTGCTTTGCGCCTGTCCTGGCCCTGCAACAGCGATGATGCATTGATCCCGATCTTGCAGCAGGCGATGCATTGGTTGCTCAGGTTCTGGCAGATACAGCACTTTATGCTTACTTCACAGGACCCTAGACTGGATTGGCACCACTTTGGCTGAGCAAGACTTCCAACAAGCAAAGTCCAGGTGCTGTTTAAAGAATAAAATTAAGTTGTTGATATCCCTGATACTTCAGAAACTGGAAGGCAAGCCAACAAGTCCTTGGAAATTACTTAGGTTCTGGGATGTGGAGATGCAGGCCCAGACCAGGCAGTAGGCCTATACATCAAAGCAGATCAGCAAGTTGTTAGTCCCTCCAGCAGAACAGAAGCCTGTCTTCCAGGAAGAATGCCCTCAGTTCTGGGAGTATTCTGATTTGGTGGTGTCAGAGGTCTAGTACTTACTCACAGCTGGGCCTTTGAAGTAGGGAGACTTGATAGAGATGCCTTTGAAATGCATAAGATTCTGCCTTTCCTACCCTGGGTCCAGACTCAGTACACGGGGTGTGCAACCCTTGTCTGGAGACAGGACACAGCCCTTTCAGGTGTAGTTGTCAGATCCTTCCCCATCCTGCTCAGGATGACCCAACAACATGCAGATGGCTACTCAGTCACACCTACCCTGCCTTTGTGTGTGGCTGTCTAGAGGGAATGCAGGAAGCCAGCTGTCACCCACCCCAGACGTGTATTCATCCCTTCTCAATTGGAAATGACACATATAAAATGTAGTAAGGCAATTCCAATATTATCCTGTGCGAGAGATAGGCCTTGCAGTAATGAAAAACAAATTTAAGAGTATTTCACTATCAAGATATATAAGACAGTAGGGGGCTCATTACGATGGCGGGCGGAAGCACAACCGCCGTGCTGGCGGATGCAAAAACCACCAGTTACCGCCGGCACGCAGCAGTCCACACGCCCGCCCAATTACGATGCGAAAAGTAGGCCAAACACCGCCGGCAAGCCAGCAACACCGTCCGCCATCAAAGTGCGCCCGTACACGTAGCGGCGCAGCTCAACTGACACACACCGTCCGACGAAACACGTCCCGCCCGGCGCATAAATTACAATGCCGCAAACAAACGGCTCCCACGGCCAAGAGATACCGTACGACAAACCGAAGCGGTAACACGGACGCCGAGCACGGACAACGAAGAAGCGGCTCCCCCGAGCATGAATCCAGCACTGCAGGCCCTCCCCATGCTCCTGCTGATGCACCACCAAGGACGCAACGTACCGCGGAGACGCAGGTAGGCACACACACAACAAGTGCACGCAAACAGCGCACACAGTGCAAGGGCGGAAAAAGCGGACAACCCCCACCAGCGCGTGTACACTACACATCCACCATTGCATCCACATATGACACACAGGCCAAATCGTAACATCGCGTAACACATGTGTACACACCACCTGGGACTAGGAACCAACAACCCCGTCACGGCCCCAAAGCGGCGATGACGCCGCCACACATGCGCACAACGCAGAGGCCAACCGCAGCGCCATGCATGCGTCGCACACAGACACAGGGACACAACCAAGCAGCACACACATCAGCCCCACCCCGAACGCACATGACACGTGACAGGCCTGCCACAGACATGTCCCCAACGCCCAATTCACGGACAACACCCAACGCCACACAACCGACGCACACATGTCAGTGAAGACACGCAACAGCAGGACACACCCCAGTGTAACAAACATGGCGTAGCACACAGCGGCGGCAACACCAACTAGGAGAAGCAGGGCCCCTTCGGGAAGAGGAACGCCAGTACCACACTGAAACACCCATACCACCCTGCACATATGAACAAGACATATAAAACGGAACACCAAAGAGCCCGGGGACCGACAACAGGTGGCCCAAGAATAACATTCACACACAAGGCCCAACGCAGAGCGGAAAGGCAGCCTGCCGCCCACACAAGGGAGAGCAGACAGCACTGAATGACCTTCCATTCCAACTCCGAAACCACAGCCCTACGACAGAAGCCGGTGAATACAGCCATTGTCCAAGAATAGACCAACACAGGCTTGCCGAGGAGACCGACCACAGGGCAGATAGCGCATATCACAGAAGCACACAACGAACGGGGAAGAAAGAAGAAAACACTCCCCATGTCGGCCACATGCAAGTTAATTGGAAGGAGTCACACATCACTGACCTTGAACTGTCTGAGAAGCATGTGGGAAGAGGGCCCGTGTCCTCCAAACAAGCCAACAGAACACAAGTCCTGTCTCCCTACGACTACACAGAGCTCACAGCAACCTCGGAGCGTGCACATTGCAGACTGCACACACAGCCGGAGCACGCCACCACAACGCACCGCTGCGAAATGGCAACCGCAACACACCTACCCAACTACGCCGAACAGCTCAAGCTGTACAAAACCAACCTGTTTCATATATTGGGATGCGATCTCCTGTCCCTGCTGAACGTAAGTTACCGACTGACTTACCGCATCACATTGTTCAGCTGCGTCATGCCCGTCTTCTACTGTCGGAGGTGTCCCTACCAGCATCCCGTGGAGATATGCCTCTCCAACCCGGCATGTCTGAAGGCGGACCTGCTACCACTACTCCTCCCTCTGGACGCACACGACAGGGCCTGCTCTGCCTATGGGGGCATGGCGTATGTGGCCAACATCGCACCCGCACTGAAATGGGACCACTGTGCCTCCACACGACGGATCATCGAGAACAGCTACATCGAATGTCACCCAGCATGCCCCATCATGGTCCTCCAAGGGACAACTTACGAACAACACCTTGACAGCCACCATCCGCTACATTGGCTGGCAAACATGTACACCACCAATGACATGGAAGCCCTGCTGGACGGCATCGCATACCTGACAACCTGTAAATTCGTCGGACCACAACGCAGGTTCCCCGATTGACCTATGATGTCCAACCCCGCACCCATGCTTAGCTTCCGCACGGACTGGCCAGTCACCACCACAACAGCCATACCAAACGACCGGCAACTGTAACCACACCATCAACGACATCGCCATGACATCGGATATGACCGGGACATGCACACTGTTCCCCATCACATCCAGGAACACCGCATGCATCGTGGGAGGCAGTGGCATGGGCTCTGTGTATCGCACCCACATGGACGGAACTGCACGAACAACCAGGACACGACATGGATCCAGCGCCCATGGACACACACACCGCTCAGTGGACATGAATAGGTCGCCTGGAGTCTGTGGGTGCTGCACCCTCCCACCCCCGCCCGGGAATCCCATACCAGGACCTTTGCATGGACGACAAGTGCATACAACAACAACACGACCCCAGTGACTGTGACACGTCCAGTAACCACCACAGTGCAACAACAAGTGGCACGCCGCTGCATGCACGCAAGCACATGCCCTGATCTCATCTCACATGCACGCGTGCATGAGGAACAACCGCAGCAAACCTGTCACATGGAACTGAGATGGACTGTGCCCATGATGCCAAGCGGTCTGGTAGGCTACATGTATACCGTCTGTGTCAAAGTCCGCAGCTCCGCAGCTATACGTAAATGTACATTAGCACAGCCTTGGCCAAGCAGATGTCACTCTGAAGCCCACATCCCACATGCAACAGCCAATCACATGTAACCCCACACCCTATCCCATTTGCAATCATGCTCAGTATATCCTCAACATGTATTCCGCTGCCAGTAGTGTCCACTATACTGCATCACAGAGGACAGAAGACTCAATATAATGTTTGAAACCAAAACTGTCTCCGCTGACTCATTTCACAAGTACGAATGAGAGAGGATGAGAGTATGTGAAGTACACGGCAGTCGTGACATGACCATGTAGTCCACTGGTATTGGATGTCAACGCAAATGAGTAGCACAACTGTGGAAGACACACATGTGTCGTGTGAAGTCGTATGGACGCAGTGCTCAGGTGGGTGGGTGTGACGGGTAGATGCGCACATGCCAAGTTGGAGCACGCCGTGTTGGGAGGGGTCATGAACAGTACACCACCGCTTCCCTGGGCATTGTGAGAGGACACCTGTCGGGGGAGTGAACACGTGTGTGCACAGCAGCCGGGCACACGTACAAAGCGGTACCAGGCGCACCTCAGCCCACCCTCTGTGGACAAGCTGGATCCTGTTGTGCGCCCGCCATGCCCCTTGACAAGGCACACACAGCCCCAGTCGACCAGGTGTAACCCCAACATAGTCAATCCGCACAGGCGATACAGGGCACGGGATGGCAGTGGAGCATGGTGTGTGAGAGGTCTCCTCGCGCTCCTCCTGGTCATATCACGCAGGCAATAGAACCTCAACGTCTAGCATGGCACAAGTCAAATGGTAGTGTAGGGGGATGCACCACAGCACGAGCAGCACTGACGTCACGGGAGGTGGCTCGCACCATCCCATCCATTGCCCATCATACCAACCACGCCACATGCCATTGCGACTAAGTGCAAGCACGTGCGCCACCACCCCGAGCCCTCCCCAGAGAGGCCAAAGAGTGAATGTGTGGGCCATCAGCCACAGACGGACGCTGCCTGGCCGCAAGGGCAGCCACAGCCACTGGGTGTCGCAGGTGGCGGATCCGGAAGGCGAAGACTATGATGCATAGTCCATGCAGGCCGGGTCTCCATTTGGGGCACCACGCAGGTGGACGGCGTCCCGCCACACATCATACCCTGAGACAGCCCACTCGTGCAACTGGACCCACACATACACTCCTTGCCCTCTCTGGTGCGAGCTTGGGGCTGCCTGTGCAAGCGCTAGCCTCGCAGGTGAGCATGCATATTGGGGGAGCGAGGGGAGGACATGAGGGCTGGGGCGAAGATGACTGTATCACTGTCAGTTAGTACAAGGGATGACCCAGATGTGGAAAGGAAGAGACGTGTCCCGTGTGTACTGCAACTAGTCGCCAATCCAACTACCCCCCCATGTCCGGAATGTAAGCCCGCACCTAGGCCCGCCCATCCGCCACATCGAACATACCACCAGCACGACAACCTTCCCATTCGAAACACTGACTGGGGGTGGCGACCAGTGAACAATCATGTGTAGCCTACCCACGCGTACATGTGGGCCCTCCATGATCCATGTCACCTGCGGCAAAGTCATGACATGCGCAATGAGGGAAGTGAGGAGAGCTGTCCGCCCACGCGCAGAAGGTGCATCAGCTCCACAGACCCAGCAGCGAGTCCAGCAGGGGTCACATGTGCAGGGGCAGCTGTGCCTGGTGTGAAGGCACATGCATATAGACAGCACATCGACCAATGTGTAGTCTGCCCACATCTACAGTCCATCATCATGCGGACATAGGAATTGAACACAGGGCAACACATCTTCAGTTGGTGCACCCACCGTGACCAACAATGCGCAATCATCGACGTACCCGCCCTGTGCATGGCCCCCACCCAACGGAGGCACATCCAGTGCCACCATCCCACACACACAAGCCTTCCACGGAACATGCTGTGTCCAATGGTCAGTACAGAGTCAGCGCCCATCTGGTGGATCCTGAACAGGAGACACATGCACACACATGCCAGCTCCCACTATGTACGTCTGCCACCTGGCACGTGCAATGTAACCTCTCACCTGTGACGTGTGACTGCAAGCACACAGCCGTCTTGGCATGGGGCTGTCAATGTGGACACCTGTCAATGTTTCGGGAGGTGTGATCCGTACAGTGCTGTACATAGGGTGCAGTGCTGACACCTACTACTGTCTCATATCCCCTCGTGCCACAGGTCCCACTTGTTTTGGCCGCTCAGCCTGTGCCCACATCGTCGTCGTCGTGTGCCATACTCATCCAGCCGCGGAAGCAGTTCCATGCTCAGCAGACATTCATGTTGCCGTGGCGTTGCCGCTTGACGGATATGCAGTCAGTCCCCATCAGCACGCCCCGCAAGTCATTGGGGCCTAGATCCCCATGTGCATGCACATGGCAGTGGTTTGTATCACTAGCCATTGCCATTGTTGGGAGACCTGTGTAAGTGTATTGTGGCCGTGCCGTCCCAGCTTGACAGCTGGGCTGTGGCTCATGTGCTTGCTCAGTCATGTCAGTGATGTGTATGCGAAATTGCTATGTGTCGTGTTGCTTTGACATGTGTCCTCTGCCATTGTCCCTAGGCGGAGACCGAACATTGACCGCCCATACCAATTGCTGGCGGACATGGACGATACAGAGGTTATTAGGAAGTTTCGGCTGGACAGGCCAACCCTGCATCGACTGTGTGCCATGTTAGAACCCCATCTCCGTCCCCGCAGGGTGTATCCGACTGCTGTCACCCCCACGGCTAAGGTGATGGCCGCCATGCATTTCTTCGCCACTGGGTCATTCCAGCACACAGTGGGCATTGGAGGAGGGATGTCCCAGCCCATGTTCAGCAAGGTGCTGAGGGATGTACTGGCAGCCATGATGCTGTACCGAAACAGGTACATCCGCTTCCCCAGGGCTCGTGAATTGGCGGCAGTGAAGGGTGCATTCTATGCCCTTGGCAGAATCCCACACGTCGTTGGAGCCATTGACTGCACACATGTCGGCCTTGTTCCACCACAGGCCACTGAGCACCTGTACCGCAACAGGAAGCACACGCACTCCCTGAATGTGCAAGTGGTGTGCCTTGCGGACATGGTGATCACCCACGTGTGTGCAAAGTTCCCAGGCTCGGCCCATGACGCACACATAATGCGCAACAGCATCTTGCCACGACTGATGTCCAATATGCAACAGGATCGTGGCTGTATTGTCGGTGAGTATGTGGAGTGGTGTAGCATGCTGGTTGTGCGATGCTGTCCCCTGTCCAGTTGGAATAGCAACGGTTCTCTGTGTCCCTCACACCCAGGTGACTCTGCGTACCCGAATGGGGCATGGCTGCTCAGTCCATTGAGGAATCCTCGCACCCCAGCAGACGATCGCTACAATGAGGCACATGGGAGGACCAGACGTGTGGTCGAGCGTACCTTTGGCCTCCTCAAGTCCAGGTTCAGGTGCCTGGACCGCACCGGGGTGCGCTGGCGTACTCCCCACAGAAGGTGTGCCGGATAGTGGTGGCGTGCTGCATGCTGCACAATCTGGCCATTCGGAAGCAGATCCCCCTCATCGTGGATGACGGAGATCAACCAGGGCCCCAGCCCGCAGACCAGGACAGCTCGAGTGAGGAGGACAGCGGAGAGGAGGAAGCTGGTAATGTGCGGCAGCAGCTCATCGCCCGCTACTTCACTTGACGGTGAGTGTCCATGTACGACGGCTGATGTGGCTGTATCTGTGCAGGTGTGTGTGTGCTGTGTCAGGGTGGCCGTTTGTTCACTGCGTGCTGTGTGTCAACGCTCCATGGCCAGGGTAGTATGCCACTGTTGGTGGCTGTGGCATTGTGCCCTATTGCTCTGTGCGATGTGTGTACATTGCTTGTAGTTGTTGACATGTACTGTGTGATGGGTGTGTGACACACTCATTGAATGTGCTCCTGTTCTGTCTCCCACCCCTAGGTCCCTACAGGCCCTCCGGATTCCATTGCCATGCCACGCATCAGGTGCCTTTCCGCCCAAGGTGGCCGTTGTATTCCGTACAAATAAAACACAGGCACAAACAGCAGTTAGTGTAAAAGGTGCATTTATTTCAAACTGTGACATGTGATTGTGTGTAAGGTGATGACAAAAGTGGTGCGTGCAGTGACAATGAGCTGTCGGTCATGGCTGCGTGATGCTCAGGGTGTACCCACTGGTTCTATGTCCATAGTCCAACACACACATGCCATCCAGATGGCTGTGTGGAGTGGGATCGTAGTCCAAGTCAATGCAGTGGCTGGTCAAGGAAGGCTGGCGGAAGGCTGGCTGGCTGCCTCACTTGCGCTTGGAGCGTGCGAAGTCCTCCCGGGAGATCTGTTTCCACTTCGGACGGCCCCTTCCACGTTTGCGAGGGGGTGCCTGCTTGCGACATGCTGGTGGTTGAGGTGTGCTCACTGGCTGTGGACGCAGGGGAACTGGACACTGCTGCTCGACCCTGCGCCCCGGCAGGTGGTGGCGGAGGGGAGCTGCTGTCCCTGGCTGTGACCTCACCGCCACCACCAGCTGGCCCATGAGGTCCACGAGTTGGCCCATACGGGCGTCCATGGACCTCAGCACCCCCAGCACCTCACGCGTGTCTGAAGCAGACCGGACCCATTGTCCTTGGGCCTCTTCATAGGCCCCAAGGACTCTGGCCATTTGAGGCAGGGCATGGCTCCCAGGGAGGCTGGCGTTTCCCTGACCCTGCTCCTCCTACCAGTCCTGCTGCCACCGGCCTGCCCACTAGCCACATTGCTCACCACGGTCCTCGCTGTGGCTCCCAGGGTGGATCCAGTCGGCCGGGCCACCACCTGCGCTGGGGCTGGTGCCAGCGAAGACGTGGTGGTGGTGGCGGCAGTGGTGGTCGGTGCGGCGATGGTGGCGGTTGCGGCAGTGGTAGTGGCCGCAATGACCGTGGGTGTGGCCGCAACGACAGTGGCAGCAGGGGGCTGGGAATGTTCAGCAGCCCTGGATGATGGGTTGGTGGGTAGGAGGGGTCCTGGGGAGCGGCTGGGCCCTGCCACACCAGATGGGCCTGCTTGGTGGTCCGTGTCCGAAGAGGAGGACAGATCCTCCAGATCCGTGTGTCCTCGTTGGGGGCTTGTAGGCTGGCTGTGCTGGCTGCTGGCTCCATCCCCAGCATCCAGCAGTTCGTCACCTGTGGAGAGAATGAGATTTGTTATTGTGTTGCACCTGGCGAAGTATGTATTTGTCGTCTGACATTAACAATTCGTGCAATCTCGTACATGGGTTTCCCGGAGGCGTGTGTGTGGCTGTAGCATTTGTAGTTGTGTGTGCTTGGCAATGGGACTGTGTGCTGTGCACATGTGGCATGGGACGGATTGGCCATGCCGATGGGTGTGTTGCTGTGCCCCTACTTATTGTGACTCTGGTGTATGCGGGCTCCTGGCCCATCCTGGGTCTGGTTTGTACTTTGCTTTTGGTGTTCAGATGGGACGCTTAGGAACGCATATGGCAACATGGGGGCCATGCCCCAGATTCGCATTTGGGAGGGAATATGCTTTTGGGGTTCAAATGGAACGCTTAGGAACGCATATGGCAACATGGGGGCCATGCCCCAGATTCGCATTTGGGAGGGAATATGCTTTTGGGGTTCAAATGGAACGCTTAGGAACGCATATGGCAACATGGGGGCCATGCCCCAGATTCGCATTTGGGAGGGAATATGCTTTTGGGGTTCAAATGGAACGCTTAGGAACGCATATGGCAACATGGGGGCCATGCCCCAGATTCGCATTTGGGAGGGAATATGCTTTTGGGGTTCAAATGGAACGCTTAGGAACGCATATGGCAACATGGGGGCCATGCCCCAGATTCGCATTTGGGAGGGAATATGCTTTTGGGGTTCAAATGGAACAGCTTAGGAACGCATATGGCAACATGGGGGCCATGCCCCAGATTCGCATTTGGGAGGGAATATGCTTTTGGGGTTCAAATGGAACGCTTAGGAACGCATATGGCAACATGGGGGCCATGCCCCAGATTCGCATTTGGGAGGGAATATGCTTTTGGGGTTCAAATGGAACGCTTAGGAACGCATATGGCAACATGGGGCCAAGCCCCAGATTCGCATTTGGGAGGGAATATGCTTTTGGGGTACATGCTGTGAGCCATGGGTGCCGAACGTGACATGTGTTGTGGCAGCATGACAGTGCATGGTTTGAGGTGTGTGCATGCTTGACATGACCTGCATATTTGCTGTCTGTTGTGATTACTGGACATGGCATTGGACGCATCGTTATGAGTGAGTGATGGTTGTGTGCCAGCCAACGTATTGCAGTTGTCCCATCTCCTTGGTGTGCGTGCTGCCCTGTGCCATGTGCATCACTGCAGTGCTCGGGGGTGTGGCCCATGTTGTGTGTTGTTGCTCACAGTGTGTCGTGCGCTTCATTGACTTCTGGCACATGGTTGGTCATGGGCATGTATCTTAGCGTGACTGCTGTATGTGTGGCAGCTGTGCGGATGACATGCCTTTCATGAGTCTGGGGCTGACGGATGGGATGGATGGTATGTTGTATGTGCATGGTGTGTCTGTGTGTTTGATGGGTTCAGTGGTGTTCGTGTGCATTTATGTTGTTCCGCTCTGTTGCGTCTAGTGTTGTTTGTCTTACATAGGCGTAGTTGTGGGGTGTGTGGTTGACAGGCAGTAGGGGCTACATGGACAGGACTTCAATGGTGTTTCGGTTGTGTGTGATGAGTTGCACAGTGGCTGCCGTGTGGTACCATATTCAGTGTGGCTTGTGCATGCAGACGTGGCTCCTTGGGTGTTGCTATGTCTGTGATGGGTCATGTGGGGTGTGAGTCTGTTGTTCATGTCCGTGTGCACATTGTTCACTTGTTCGTGACGGTGGGCGGTGCTGCGTGTTCGTCTGCTACGTGACATGTCCCATGTGTTGGTCGTGTTCCGGTCCTCATGCCTCCAGTAATCCAGCCCTGTCCAGTTTCCCACCTGCAAGTTGTTCGTGCGTGCACTGTACTGGATGCCACATGGCTCTAAGCGGGGGTGCTCCATGTTGCAGGTCTGTGGGGGTGGGGGGTGTTGTGGGTCGTGGGGTGGCTGGACACCCACTGACACCGATTGCTGTGGACCGTGATGTCTGCCTTTCGGCTGTCGTTGTGCACTGCGGTGGCTGACACGTGGCTGTGGGGTGTGGGGGATGCTCCTCCTTGCTGTGCTGTGGGACTAGGGGCCTGGTGTGTGTTGTACTTGGGCTGTCCACCGTCCCACCCACTGCACTTTGTGTTCCTGCCACTTACCTGTTACTTGTCGGTTAGTGCAGCTGTGGCGGACACATGGGTGTGGTGGGTGCTCGTTGTGGCGCTTCTGGCATATTTGGGGACCTGTTGGTGGTTACGTGGCTGGCTGAGTGTACACATGTCCCCACGTATCTTACAGTTGTTCGGTTTGGGCTGTGTGTGGTGGTGTCTGTTGCATGTGTGTGTGATGTGTTGTGTATTGTGTGCTGGACATGGGGGTGTTTGTCCCTGGGAGCTGTGGCATGGTGGTAGTGCATGTGAGTACATAGCGGTGTGCTGGTATACATTAGTTTGTACTTACCAGCCTCCACTCCCCTGCTAATCCGGCGAGGATCTCCGGATGTATTATGACTCGCACCTTCTCCTCCCACGCTTTGAAGGTCTTGAAGAGCGCGGGATTCCCTCCGCCAGTGACGGCAGCCAGCTCTCTGTTTTTGCCCTCCTTCTTCTTGACCAGGCTCTTGACGTCATTCCAACGTTTGTTTATTTCTCCTCTGTTCCTGGGCAGGGTCCCGACTGCATTGACCTGGTCTACGATCCGGTTCCACATTCTGTTTCTGGTGGCTAGTGGTGTGTGCTGGACCATGTTCCCATAGATTTGTGGGTACACCTTGATGATCTCGTCGACCATGACCGTCAGCTCAATGGGCGTGAACTTGGGCATTCTTTGTGGTGCCATGGTGTTTGTGGTGCTGGTGCGGTGTGTGTTGTGTAATGTGCAGGGGGTTTGTGGTGCAGGTGTTTGGTGGTGGTGGTGGTGGTGGTGGTGGTTGTGATGTGTGCGTTTCTGTGGTGTGCTGCTGTCCTTGCTGTGTCACTGTGTCCTCTCCTCTCCTCTCTGGTTTGCAATGTTGCAAGGGGTTGTGGTCTGTGGGAGTGCTGCTTTTGTACTTACCTATGTGGGTGTGTCCTCATGGTCTGTTGTTTTCAGGTGTGTTGTGTCTGGGGTTCTGGCCTTTGTAGTTTTTGTTTGTCCGGGGGTGTTTTCGGGATGTGTACTGTGCTTGTGTATTTGTGCGTGCCTTGCTGTGTGGACTTGTTGGCCATGTTGTGTGCTATTGGTTTTGTGAGCGGATGGTTTCTGTGCAGGTACGTGGGCGCCATGGCTTCTGCCGTGTCGATTCTCATCGGCGTTGTTTGCGCTGGCGGGCGGTATATTTGTAGTTTTCCCGCGCTCATGGCGGTGCGATCGTAATTTCACGTACGGTGTGTCGGATGTGAGGGCGGGCGGTTTTGTGTTGTCGTGCGTGTTTCCGTCCGTGGCGGGCGGTTTGACTCCGACTCGGACGTTGGCGGGCGGTATCTTGTGTGATTTTTCCGCCGATGGCGGTTTTCGGTTTGTGTAATCGTAATGGCGTGGTCGGTGTTCAGACGGTGTGTGCGGGCGGATTTTTGCCGCTTCCATGCCTGGCGGATTTTTTACGCCGGGTATCGTAATGGGCCCCTACATGTCCTATTTATTAAATACGCTGCACCCTTCCCATTAGCTGTCCAATGAGGTGAGCAGTCAAAATATCGAAATTTAAATGTTGACATACCAAAATATCGATAGTGAAATATCTTTGGTATAAAATATCGATGTTTAGTATATCGACATCAAAAATGTCGATATTGGAATGTGTAGTAAAATATCGAAGTATAATATATCGAATGTCATAATATCGTTGTATTAAAATATCGATTAAGTGTAGTTTTGTGTAAATTTCTGTATGTTTTGTAATATTTTGTATATAAGTGTTTTAATATGTTAATTGTAATGTATTAAAAAATATTTTTATATTTTAAATAATTTGAAATGTAAAGGAAATTTTATATATAATTTTAGGAGCGGGATGTTGGGTTTATAGGGGATAAGGGTGGGGAGTGTTTTAAAAATATTTATTTAAAAATAAATATTATGTAAATTTTTACAAATTAATAATTTATTTATAAAAAATAGGAAATTTATATTTAAATTTAAATTTTATATATAATTTTAGGAGCGGGATGTTGGGTTTATAGGGGATAAGGGTAGGGAGTGTTTTAAAAATAATTATTTAAAGATAAATATTATGTAAATTTTTACAAATTTATAATTTATTTATAAAAAATAGGACATTTATATTTAAATTTAAATTTGATAATTAATTTTAGGAATGGAATGTTGGGTTTATAGGGGATAAGGGTGGGTAGTGTTTTAAAAAAAAAATTTAAATTAAATATTATGTACATTTTTTCAAATTTATAATTTATTTATAAAAAATAGAAAATTTATATTTAAATTTAAATTTGATAATTAATTTTAGAAGTGTGATGTTGGGTTTGTAGGGGATAAGGGTGGGGAGTATTTTATAAATATATATTTTATATTAAATAATTTAAAAAATATTTAAAAAATTGAGAATTTATTTATTAAAACAAAAAGTAATTTTGAAATTTTAAATAGAAATTTATTTTTAGTAGTGAATTTTTCGTTTTATAGGGTATAAGGGTGGGTAGTTTTAACAAAAATTAATATTTTTAAATAAATATAATGACAATTTTTAATAAATTTAGAAATGTTTTAAAAAATAAAACATTTTTTAAATGTAAATTAAATTTTATTTTTAGAAGTGGGATGTTGGGTTTATAGGTGATGATGGTGGGGAGTGTGTTAAAAATATATAATTAAAACTAAATATTAATAATATATTTAAAGATTTATAACAAATTTAAAAAATTATAAATATATGGAAATTTAAAATTGAAATTATATTTTAGAGCAGTGGCTTGTTTTGTTTATATGGGATAATGTTGGGTAGTGTTTTAAAAATATATATTTTAAATGAAATATTATCAAAGTTTAGAATAAATTTGGAATTATTTTTTAAAAGAAAATAAAGTATTGAAATATAAATTTGATAAATATGTTTATCAGTGAGTTGTTGGGTTTTCAGGGGATAAGGGTGGTGAGTGTATTACAAATTATATATTTATAATTAAATCTTATTAAAAAATATGAAAATTTTAGATTTTATTGAAAAATAAATAGATTTATAGAATTATAAATTTGAAATTTATTTTTAGTAGTGTGTTTTTGGGTTTATAAGGTATCATGTTTGGGAGTTATTATGAAAAATATATTTTTTGGGATGTAATTGGTAATGTTTAGTTATTAGTATATAGTTTATTTAAATTTATATTGCAGTGTGAATAGTTAATTATTTATGTTTACTGTCCAGCACCTACTCTAATTTAATATAGACTGCAGTGGGAATAGTAAATTATTTATGTTTACTGTCCAGCACCTACTCTAATTTAATATAGACTGGAGTGGGAATAGTAAATTATTTATGTTTAGTGTCCAGCACCTACTCTAATTTAATATAGACTGGAGTGGGAATAGTAAATTATTTAGGTTTACTGTTAAGCACCTACCCCAATTTAATATAGACTGGATTGGGAATAGTAAATTATTTAGGTATACTGTTAAGCACCTACCCCAATTTAATATAGATTGGAGTGGGAATAGTAAATTATTTATGTTTAGTGTCCAGCACCTACTCTAATTTAATATAGACTGGAGTGGGAATAGTAAATTATTTAGGTTTACTGTTAAGCACCTACCCCAATTTAATATAGACTGGATTGGGAATAGTAAATTATTTAGGTATACTGTTAAGCACCTACCCCAATTTAATATAGACTGGATTGGGAATAGTAAATTATTTAGGTATACTGTTAAGCACCTACCCCAATTTAATATAGACTGGAGTGGGAATAGTAAATTATTTATGTTTAGTGTCCAGCACCTACTCTAATTTAATATAGACTGGAGTGGGAATAGTAAATTATTTAGGTTTACTGTTAAGCACCTACCCCAATTTAATATAGACTGGATTGGGAATAGTAAATTATTTAGGTATACTGTTAAGCACCTACCCCAATTTAATATAGATTGGAGTGGGAATAGTAAATTATTTATGTTTAGTGTCCAGCACCTACTCTAATTTAATATAGACTGGAGTGGGAATAGTAAATTATTTAGGTTTACTGTTAAGCACCTACCCCAATTTAATATAGACTGGATTGGGAATAGTAAATTATTTAGGTATACTGTTAAGCACCTACCCCAATTTAATATAGACTGGATTGGGAATAGTAAATTATTTAGGTTTACTGTTAAGCACCTACCCCAATTTAATATAGACTGGAGTGGGAATAGTAAATTATTTATGTTTAGTGTCCAGCACCTACTCTAATTTAATATAGACTGGATTGGGAATAGTAAATTATTTAGGTATACTGTTAAGCACCTACCCCAATTTAATATAGATTGGAGTGGGAATAGTAAATTATTTATGTTTAATGTCCAGCACCTACTCTAATTTAATATAGACTGGAGTGGGAATAGTAAATTATTTAGGTTTACTGTTAAGCACCTACCCCAATTTAATATAGACTGGATTGGGAATAGTAAATTATTTAGGTATACTGTTAAACACCTACCCCAATTTAGGGGCCGATTCCGATCTCGGTCGGAGGCGTACCCAACACCATTCGGTCGGGAAAAAAGCCATGCGAAAGCCTGTTTCCCGACCGATCCGTACAGCACACCGAACGAGTAAGTACGATGCGCACAACAGCAAAGAATCCGGCCGAGCCGTACTCACCCAAACCAGGTCCTGTTCCCCGACCGAGGCGAATCTGGAAACGCCTAATCGAGTCGCACGGAAGGAAAATGCAGCCCCGTCCGGCCGGACAAGTACGATGCGCTTCCCGTACGCGCCGAACCCGTCGCTACGCACGGCACGTCAAAGCATCCGGGAGAGGCGCACATAAGCTCCGATTCGCGCCACAACACGATCCACGGCTCCGAGACGAACACGGCAGCGACGAGGATGACGCGAAGCGACGAAGACGAGGCGAAGCGACGAGGATGACGCGAAGCAACGAGAAGGACGAACGACACGAACCAACCATGAATCCCTTCGTCCCGATCATACCAATATTCTACATTTACTACCGGAACAGGCACGGACGCGTACAGCGCAGAAGGTAAGCCAGACACCAACCACGAAACACATACAACACGTACACGACACATCACACACACACAGAGGGATGCAGAATATACTTACACCAGCAACAGCAGCACCATAGGGGCGGGATGCCCATCACCAATGCCACATATGCACACAGGGGCCTGAATGCGCAACACCACCCTCACCCAGGGGGGCAGGATGCCTACCACTACTACCACCCTCACCCAGGGGGGCAGGATGCCTACCACTACTACCACCCTCACCCAGGGGGCAGGATGCCTACCACTACTACCACCCTCACCCAGGGGGGCAGGATGCCTACCACCACTACCACCCTTAGCCAGGGGGCTGGATGCCTACCACTACTACCACCCTCACCCAGGGGGCTGGATGCCTACCACCAGCCTTAGCCAGGGGGCTGGATGCCCACCACCACTACCACCCTCACCCAGGGGGGCAGGATGCCTACCACTACTACCACCCTTAGCCAGGGGGTCAGGATGCCTACCACTACTACCACCCTCACCCAGGGGGGCTGGATGCCTACCACCACCCTTAGCCAGGGGGACAGGATGCCTACCACCACTACCACCCTCACCCAGGGAGCTGGATGCCTACCACTACTACCACCCTCACCCAGGGTGGGCTGGATGCCTACCACTACTACCACCCTTAGCCAGGGGGCAGGATGCCTACCACCACTACCACCCTCACCCAGGGGGGCAGGATGCCTACCACCACTACCACCCTCACCCAGGGGGGCAGGATGCCTACCACTACTACCACCCTCACCCAGGGTGGGCTGGATGCCTACCACTACTACCACCCTCACCCAGGGGGGGCAGGATGCCTACCACTACTACCACCCTCACCCAGGTGGGGCAGGATGCCTACCACTACTACCACCCTCACCCAGGGTGGGCTGGATGCCTACCACTACTACCACCCTCACCCAGGGGGCAGGATGCCTACCACTACTACCACCCTTAGCCAGGGGGGCAGGATGCCTACCACCACTACCACCCTCACCCAGGGGGCAGGATGCCTACCACTACTACCACCCTCACCCAGGGGGGCTGGATGCCTACCACCACCCTTAGCCAGGGGGGCAGGATGCCTACCACCACTACCACCCTCACCCAGGGTTGCTGGATGC